>CM060948.1:273398032-274120252 GCA_030765055.1 Mantis religiosa
CCAGAAGACAAATTTCAATATTTAGTACTAAGTACAAAGCCAAATAGTAGAGCTAGAGAGTTGGTCAACAGTTTCCCGGCCACTGCAGAGAATTACCCTAAAGTGATAGAAACTCTGGCCAACAGGTTTGGACGTGAAGATCTGCTGGTTGAGCATTATACTAGAGAGCTTATTAATTTAGTGATACAAAATACAATTCGCAAGAATGACAAATCGGGAATTGCTGCGTTGTGTGATATGCTAGAATGTCAGTTGAGAGCTTTAGAATCCATTGGTGTAATTACAGATAAACATGCATCTATGTTATTTCCGCTGGAAGAGTCGTGCTTGCCAGAAGAGGTTTTAAGGGCATGGCTTAGGAACCAATCAGTGACGAATTCTGATCCAGACAATGCACGAAATCACTATTGGAAGTTCTTGATTTCCTCCGGAAAGAAGTAGAAGGAGAAGAATAAGGTTCGCCTAAGCTGGCTTTGATTTATTCGAAAAGAAAAAGCAGGAAAGATCTAAAAGAGAATTTTAAGATGAAAATGTGTCCACTGCCAATTCCCTGTTTGCTGGCAAGTCTGATGAGAAAAGAAACCGATGCATTTTTTGCAGTAAACTACACGACAGCAAGGAGTGTCATGTCGCCCAGCAGATGAGCTTAGAAGAAAAACGCAACAAGGTAGCAAAAGAAAAGGGCTGCTGCTCATGTTTGAGTTTAGGTCATCGAGCCAAAAATTGTAAAGCAAACTTGAAGTGCCATTTATGCAAACGGCAGCATACTATTATCATGTGTCCACAGTTAAATGCACAAAATGTACAAGCAGTATCTGAATTCGAGACCCAAGAGAAAACAGAGAGCAATATATCCATGAACATTCACAGTGCTACAAAAGAAGTGTTGTTACAAACCTGATGTGTAAAATTGAAACACAAAGGTAAAGAAAAGATAGTCCGAGCACTGATAGATAGTGGGTCACAAAGATCATACATCTTGCAGGAAACTGCTAATGAAATGGAGTATCATCCTCTAAAAACAGAAACAATGGTACATAGGTTGTTTGGAGGTACCGAAAACTGTGAAGAAGAGCATAATTTGTATGAAGTACGTGTTAGCAGTTTTGAAGGTTCACACACGGGTACTCTGCAATTAATAGGACAGAAAAATATTTGTGGGAAGATCCCCAGGTTAAACTTTGGACCGTGGATGAAAGAATTGAAGGCGAAGAAGATATGGCTTTCTGACGTGGGATCGGATCCACCTAAAGTGGAGATGCTGTTGGGAGCTGATATTGCTAATTGCATTCTATTGGGCGAGTGCGTAAATTGGCATGTGGATTGATTGCTGTGAAGACGGAGTTTGGATGAACGGTGACAGGAAAAATGAAATTGAAGAAGAATGACTCGTTAGCAAGAGAAACTACTTCTCTGTTCACCCAATCTGCTTCCATACCTGATCTATGGAACTTAGAAGCTATAGTTATATCTGATCCATCAGAGCTGAAATCCAGAGAAGAGTTGGAGGAAGTAGCACGTCGCTACTTCTTACATACAGTAAAGGTTACTGATAATGACAGGTATGAAGTGGCATTACCATGTCTGGAAAGTCGAGAGTTTTCACAAAATAATAAGGGGATTGCTGAAAGAAGATTAGTATCCATCATCAACCGACTGGAAGAGGAAAAATATGAAGAATATGAAAATATTTTCAAGGAATGGGAAAATGAAGGTGTAATTGAAGACATTTCAGAGGAAAAAGAGGACAAATTTTGTTATTACTTGCCACATCGAGGAATCTTTAAGGAAAACACGACCACGAATGTGAGACCAGTATTTGATGGATCGTCAAAATCAAAAGATGCCCCTTCGTTGAATGAATGTTTGGAAAAGGGGCCTAACTTATTGTTACAAATTCCAGCATTGCTTTTTGTGTTTAGGAAGAACAATATAGGAGTCATCTTGGACATAAGAAAGGCATTTCTACAAATATCTGTCAGAGAAGAAGACAGGGATTATTTGCGATCCCTGTGGTAGAAGGACGAGGCAAGAAGTCAGCTGAAAATTTTGCGACATTGTAGAGTAATGTTTGGCTTGAATTGTAGCCCATTTCTGCTCGAAGGGGTACTAGATCTTCATTTACAACAAAGTAAAGAACATCAAGAAACCGCAGCGATGTTGAAGCACTCTTATTATGTGGATAATTGCATCACATCTGTGACTACTGAGAAAGAATTGTACACATTCATAGAAGAAGCCACGTCATTGTTAGGCAAGGCACAGTTTGAACTACGAAATTGGGAATATACAGAACAAAGCTCATTAGAAAGTAACTTGCCCGATATGACATCAGTATTAGGACTGCGCTGGGATAAAGTACAAGATGTAATAAATATCATGTGCGAAAAATAACTACATTACAAATGTCGAAAAGTTCACCAGGAGAAATGCCTTAGCAGCTACCCAGAGGATTTTCGATCCTGTAGGTTTTACTTGTCCTGTTCCTCTTCTGCCTAAAGTGCTGTTACAAGAAAGCTAGAAAAAAAGAATGAGCTGGGATGAAGAAATGGAAGAGGGCGTGAAAAGGAAGTTTGAAAGTTTGCAAGAAGAAGTGAAAGTCTTACATGAAATAAAGATTCCTAGGCAAATTGCTCCAAGTAATACCCAGGACTCTTGGAGCCTTCACACATTCTGTGATGCTAGTCATTTGGCTTATGCAGCGGTAGTATTTCTTCGTTCAGAAGAGTGTCAGAAAACACACGTAACATTTCTTCAAGCGAAGTCCCGTGTAGCACCTCTCAAGAAAACAACCATTCCAAGACTGTAACTCCTTGCTTGTACTACAGGAGCTCGCCTTGATCATTCAGTAAAGGAACACTTAGGAGTTGAGAATATACGGCCCCTTTATTGGTCTGATTCTATGACTGTACTACATTGGATCAATGAAAAAGATGTTTGGGGGACATTTGTTCAACATAGAGTGAAAGAGATAAGCAGATATCAGATCCTAACTGCTGGTACCATATACCAGGATTAAATAACCCAGCTGACCTACCCTCTAGAGGATGTTCAGCGACTACACTTCTGTCATCGAAATGGTGGAAGGGACCACCATGGCTGAAGCTACAAGAATCTGAGTGGCCTATGAGAAAGGCAGTAGAAGTATACCCTGGAAAGGACAAAGTCATCCGCGTGGTCCAAGTGAAAACTGCAACTGGGGAACTAAAACGACCCGTACAGAGTATATACCCCTTAGAGGTAGAAACTATTCCAGAAGAGCAGCATGATATGATGGAGAATGCTTCTGAGATTGAAAAAGCCCCACGAGTGATCACTATCAAATCTGGAAGGAAGATCAGACTGCCCTCCCACTTAAATTTGTAATCAGTTTATATTTAAAAGGAAATTGTAATGTTTCAATTATATGTATAAAATTGAAAGGTGTGAGGATGTTACGAAAGAAAAAGAAATGAGTTTAGTTTGGCAGGACAGTTAAAACTATAATGTAAAGAACGTTTGTGTTTTGTTGCTATGGAAAAAAGGAACATGTAAGTTGGTCTTGTAAGAAAATAAATGTTTTGTTATTTTTTGCAGTGAAAGTTTAATTTGGTTAATACCAGATCAGTGATTTAGTCCCTTAACGTAACAGTCGCTCCGCAGCGGGCTCTGGTGCCAGCATGATCTACTCTCAGCACTGGTTAGGGATTTCAGCGCCTTTGTGTGACTGTCTGCCTAAGATCCTGATAAAGGTATTAGCAATTAATTTCATGCTTGTTTATTTATTTTTCCTTTTTGAAATAGAAATACGAGGTACGTCCAGAGAGTAAGTTCTGTTTGGTAATAAAATTAAATTGTGTACAGATACAAAAAATCATTTATTGCACAAAATTCTACAACTCTTAAACTACTTTTCCACATAACTGCCGAAATTTTGCAGGCATTTGTCATAGCGAGGCACAAGTTTTTATATACCTTCTTTTTAGAAGTTTGCCGCCTGTGTCTTCAACCAGTTGGAAACATTTTCTTTCAGCTCTTCGTCATTGTTGAAGTGTTGACCGCCAGGGAAAGATTTGAGATGCAAAAACGCTAGGAGCGAGGTCAGAGCTGTACGGGGGAGGGGGGGTGGACAAACACGTCCCAGCCAAATCCCTGTAGGATGCTTTTCGTCGCATTTGCAGTGTGTGGTCGTGCATTATTGTGAAGAAACACAACAATTGTTTATTCAGTTACTCTATAAGGTATTCGCTTACACTTAAAAATTCTAGAAATCAGATTAACTTCGGGACTATTATGTGCTTCAAAAGGGAAGGAGTTTGCCCTTGAGCGCCACTAGATGAGCAACCAATCGGAGTACTGCGGTGGTGTATTGCATTCCCGCTAAGTGGTGTGTGAGGAGCGCCAAACTAATCAATCTCTAATAAATACTATATTTGCGCTAAGACAAAAGTTCAGATTTTGCCACAACTGATCCATGTGGAAGGAGAGAGTAATGTATCTAACATAACCATGAAAACCCCAAATTTTTGGCTAAAATGGTTTTCCTAATACGAATAAATAATCCACTATTACCTGTATTATAACAATAAATCGTGACGTAAGCACTGACTGAATATCATTATTGGTTGGCACGTATGCGTGTACATATATTTGTAATTACTCAGAACTGAAACGTAAATGTTTGACATGACGTGGTTAAGAATTGCTTTGAATAATCGATTTCGAGTGAGAGGAAATAATAAATTTCGTGCTGCCCTGGCAGAACGTGTCTGGTCACATTATATCTTTGTTTATGAATGGTTCGTAATCTCTATTTACTCTAGAGAGTTCAAGGTGGTTGGTGTGTATGTATGTACATATACTTTTCATTACTCAGAACTGAAATTGAAACTACCGACATGACGGATGAAAGAATTACTGTGAATAAGTCAAGGTGTTAAATTCGAGAAAGAGCAAGCACTTCATTTCCTGTTAGCCTATGGAAAGCTGAATGCTTATGTTTATGAATGAATGCTGGATAAGCAGTGTTTATTTACTCTGGAGAGTTGAGATCCATATCACCCATGTATGTAAGACTTGAAGTTTTCACGGCGAGCATCACTAATCAAGACTTCGCGGGTGATCAGCCATGTCAAATTAATAAACGTTGAGCTTTCGGCCATTGCAAACTCCATGACCTAAAACTCGACGTTTATTAATTTAACACGGCTGATCGCCCACGAAGCCTTGATTAGTCAATATCATTCAGTTGTTCTTTACACAATAGAGTAAGAGTTAAATAGTGCGATGGCTCCTTGTCTCGAATTTAGTGGCGAGTCAAAAAGGCAGGTATTGCGAAGTCAGGCTCTGTAACAGTTCCCCTTGGTCATAAACATAAATACGCTTAATATATGTTATATCAAAATAATATTAGGTTAGCATAGATATTCTATACTGATTATCTCGCATGGAAAGGAAACACACAGTTATTACAGAAAAACACATTATAATAGATAAGGTATATATATATATATAATATATATATATAATAAGAAGTGTGTGATGGAAATGTAGATGAAAGGAGAAACACGAATATGAGGTCCCTCAAGGTTGATAACACATTGTCGGTCGGCTTTCTTTTATAACAGGCGCACCCCTAGGAAAACAGTGCCTCCGAACCATGTGGAAGGTCGGTCTGACGCCCTGTCTCTCTTCCATGTCAATACTGTGACTTTGTGGGTTCGTGAAATGAAAAGTCCAATTTCTCCACTCAAAAATGTTCTTTATTTCCACCGACTTACAGTTAAACTCTTGCCAATTACACAGAATTACGTAATGCACACAATTACGATTCACCATTTCGTCCGTTACAATTTCACTTGCACTCGTAATTACGTACAATGTTCCGATGCTCTCACACAGTCTTCTCGTCGTACACTACCACTGCATTCTTACACCAAGAACTGACTGACTGACTCCCCTTGCACGACGTGTTGCTTATATAGGGTCCGCTTGCCGATCTAGAAGGTTCTCGATTAGATTGAATGTCCCGAGTTTCCAGAACCTAGGAGAAGGGTAAAGAGAAGGCTCAGGGGCCCGACATCCCTCTCCTAACCATCCCTTCTTAACGCTATAAGACAAACGAGGGGGCGGGGCGAACGCCGACCCGTCTCCTGTCGCCCACTCTATAGGGTGTTCCGATGCTCGCGTGACACTGCTCCCTCCTCAAAGCTGGTCGTCCCGAACAGCACCATCGTAGCGTGCCAGGCGGTCCAGGTGTACCACCAGCATCTGCTCGGAGTCTCAGCCAGAATTAGCGCTGCCGAAGTTTGTCAATCGTTCGGTTCGCTCCCAGGTGTCCTCCCGAAGTACCGGCGTGCACTTCCCCCAAGACTTCCGGTACCTTACTCCGGGGAAGTACCAACTGTTCTCTCTGCGTCTTCCCATCGGGTGATTCCCATACCCGGAACAGCGCGCCATCTCTGGTCTTCAACGAGTCCCATTGGGCCCAGTACGACTTGTAGGTGGCGCCCCTTGGTGCTATGTCCTCCCAGGCTGGTCTTGTCCCTGCCTCCACTTCCCTCAAGAGTGGCCCCAAGTCTGCGTCCGCCAGCTGCTCCCTCCTCAGGCCTGCGCTATCCCAGCCGTCCGCAGGCACTGCCACAACTACTCGGAATGCTGCGGCACGCTCCTTCTCTTCCACTCTTGTGCACTGGCCGCACTCTACTGGACAGGGTCTTCGGGACATGGCGTCTGCGTTACCGTGGCTCTTCCCTCTACGATGTTCCGAGGTGAAGTCGTACTCCTGCAGCCTCTGGACCCAACGTGCCGTCTGGCCTTCCAGGTTCTTAAAGCTCAATAGCCAGGTTAGGGCGGAATGGTCAGTCCTCAGGTGGAATGGCTGACCGTACAGGTACTTATGGAAGTGCTCCAATGTCTTTACTACCGCCAATAATTCTCGTCGGGTGACGCAGTAGTTCTTCTCTGCCTTGGATAGCGTCTTGCTGTAGTAGGCTATCACCCGCTCATGGCCGTCCTGGATCTGCGATAGGACACCTCCAATGCAATGGTCGCTAGCGTCGGTGTCCACAATAAAGGCGCCACCCGGTTGTGGGAAACCCAAAATTGGAGCACTGCACAGGGTCTCCTTTAGGTGCTGGAAAGCGTTTTCGGCGTCCTCTGTCCACACATAAGGCCGGTGTTCCTCCGTCAGGCGGGTGAGGGGTTTTGCGATGTTGTCGGCCTTTTCCTCTAAATCATTAAGGCGGTCGTCTACTTGACCCATCCGCTTGCCCAGATTCGTGACGTCATCCCTCACGCCGGCCAACCGTTCCTCAAACTTGGCTGCGAGGACCTCGTTCGCAACCTTCATTTCTTCCATCTTCTCCGTGAGGTTACCGTTAGCCGTCATCATTTCTTCCAGCTTTGCGGCCAGGTTGTTATTTGCCGCTTCTATTTTTGTTGTTAATTCGGCCTTCATTTCTTCCATCTTCCCGGTGATGTTGTCGTTGGCCGTCTTCATTCGTTTCAGTTCCGCGGCCAGGTTGTTATTTGTAGTCTCCAGCTTCGCGGTTAGGCTGTTATTTGCCGCTTCCGTTTTTGTTGTTAATTCGGCCTTCATTTCTTCCATCTTCTCGGTGATGTTGCCGTTGGCCGTCTTCATTTCTGTCAGTTCCGCCTTCATTTCCATCATCTTCTCCAAAATCTTTTCCAATGCCGCGTCCATGGCTGTAATGTTCGGTGCTGTTGTCTTCCCGCTTCCTGACACCAGTGTGACCTTGTGGGTTCGTGAAATGAAAAGTCCAATTTCACCACTCAAAAATGTTCTTTATTTCCACCGACTTACAGTTAAACTCTTGCCAATTACACAGAATTACGTAATGCACACAATTACGATTCACCAGTTCGTCCGTTACAATTTCACTTGCACTCGTAATTACGTACAATGTTCCGATGCTCTCACACAGTCTTCTCGTCGTACACTAGCACTGCATTCTTACACCAAGAACTGACTGACTGACTCCCCTTGCACGACGTGTTGCTTATATAGGGTCCGCTTGCCGATCTAGAAGGTTCTCGATTAGATTGAATGTCCCGAGTTTCCAGAACCTAGGAGAAGGGTAAAGAGACGGCTCAGGGGCCCGACATCCCTCTCCTAACCATCCCTTCTTAACGCTATAAGACAAACGAGGGGACGGGGCGAACGCCGACCCGTCTCCTGTCGCCCACTCTATAGGGTGTTCCGATGCTCGCGTGACAATACGTACGTGACCGATGCAGTAGAGTCTTGGATTATCCGAATTCCTAAAATGTTGCAGCGTACATACCTCGGAATTAAATAAGTGAACCCTGTGGGAAACTTCCTACCAACGTTCGGTCATGCGCACATACAAAATTCGTACGATGGTTTAAACTCGAAATTGAAACCAACCAATTACAGTTTAGAACTTACACACGTGATTCACACAAAAATTCAAAATGTAACGATAGAGGGGGAAATCCAGGAGATAGTGGATCCGTGATTTTGATAGCTGAGACACTCTCTGTCTGTCGGGCGTAGTGGAATCACGTCGTGTATACCGGTGCGGTAGGAATACACTGAATACTTAACACGTGTGAAGAACTCTTTCGTTACCGTCAAACACAACACACGAGTCTACAAACATTGACTTTACGGGTGGCGAGTGAGGTATCTAATTATATAGTAGCGAATAAATTGATAATGGAATAGTCGAGGTGTTTTCTTCGCTGATCATATCACATCCAGTCAGGACGTATCCCACACCCTGGAACAAAGAAGAGAGTCCATGCAGAGCGAACCCCGAGGAAAACCCCGACCTGTCTAGGAAATCTCCCATATCCGCAGCCCTCACTCGTCACCTTCCTTACTTTATGAGCTGTTGAGTGATGGGGAAACGTTTGAAAATATGAGACGAGGTCGATAATTTTAGAAGTCGAGATTTTGTTATACACTTAACGCTTATTTTACATATATCAGATAATGCTTCTAGGAAGATGCGTAGTCACTGTGCTAATTTTTGTGTTTAATACTTACTTGTTGATTATCAGCAAGCTTAAGTATAAGGTTCTACATACGAATTTGTGTTCCATGACCCCATTTAATTTCAAATAAACGCCACATCAACTGAAGTCAGCCACGAAGGTTTATTAATATCCACAAAATTCGCCGGAAAACATTAGAATTTTGCTGTTATATTGCAAACGTTGGGCTAGAAATTAGGAGATATATCTGTATAACAAAGTTCAGAGGGGAGAACTCGACCTTCGAAATCTATTATGTCTATGCACCTGAGAGGGTTTCCCTCGGGGAAGAGGTGTCAGGTGAAAGGATACTAAGTGTGGCTAGACATTAAAAGAGACGACTAATAGCTACACACTGAAATTCCTCGGTTCGTCTCGTACAACCGTCTTCCTCCCTCACGGAAGGTTTATACATTCCCTGGTTGGGAGAGGGGACTTGGAGGCGTCCCTCTATCCGGAGGACGAGAATTTCACAGAGAGCGGATTTCCTGCCGACACGTTGAACCCTGAAATAATTAATTGGGGGTGAAAGTTGAAGTGAAAGAAGTGAGGTGAAATGGAGGGATAGAAAATTCGGAGGATATAATTATCCTTCCCAGCACTCGCACAGCTACCCGGAAAACTCCTAAAAAACCCAGGGGTCAGAAAGGTTAGCTACGGGAATCGAACAGGTGATCCCGCCCCTCCCGAGTGCGGGCCTGAGCCATGCTGCTCACTGACAGGCAGGCACGTAGGAGATGCTGTTTTGTTCCTAATAAATCCAAATCAAGATACGATAAAACTTCTGCTGTATTCAAAAGGTGATTACTGAGATAAATCAAATGAAGAGCGTCATTGGGCTGGTTTGGTTAAACAAAAAACCAACATAATGTCATAACTATTTATGTACTTTGTGTAAAATCTTGGTGATCATAACGAGAATTTTTACGAGAAAATATAATTATACTCGTATTACGTAGTACATTTTGTGCAATTCTAGAACAAGAATTTGTAAAAATAACTAACAGATTTCCAAAATATATTATTACAACGTATTGGAGATAAAGCGTGATGTAATATGATACACAAGTTGCTATGGAAATGTTATATTGTTGATTTGAACAATTTTAATAGAAAAAGGAGGGTAATAAATAAAATGAATTGTATTCAAAATATGAATTGTATTTCAGTTCAGATTTTAAAGGAAGCTAAAGATACTGAAGGTTTGTTAACTCTACTAGAGCCAAAAGGCGTTTACGAAAAGACTGAAAATGTTTGTAGATGGAGAAAGCTGAAATTTCTGCTAGGTAATCATGGCATTGTTTTTGGCTTAAGTTCCAGATTTAAGCCAATTGCACATAATTATAACCTTATAGTCCACGTCTTGTATTGCTGCAATTGCATTAAGAAACAAAATCTTAGAAACAGTTGAAGCACTGATATAGAAAAGGTCACTAAAAGTACGACCATGTTTCAACTTAACAATTGCATTATTATTATCATTATCATTATTATCATTATTATCATTATTATCATTATTATCATTATTATCATTATTATCATTATTACCATTATTGTCATCGTCATCGTCGTCATCATCATCATCATCACCACCATCACCATCACCATCACCATCACCATCACCATCACCATCATCATCATCGTCATCGTCATCGTCATCGTCATCGTCATCGTCATCGTCATCGTCATCGTCATCGTCATCGTCATCGTCATCGTCATGGTCATCGTCATCATTATTATTATTATTATTATTATTATTATTATTATTATTATTATTATTATTATTATTATTATTATTATTATTATTATTATTATTATTATTATTATTATTATTATTATTATTATTATTATTATTATTATTATTATTATTATTATTATTATTATTATTAACGTTACTGACTATAACATATTAAAAACTTATAAATAAATCTGATTTGATTAGAACCTATGGACTATAAAAACATTAAGAGAGGTGGGTAAGAGTACAAGGTGGCTGGGTACAAGAAATATAGAAAAATCTTCATAATTTCCTATGGTAATTCATGGTAAAGTGTATGATAAAAATTCGTCCTTATAATAAAAGACAACACAAATTTGCTGCAAACATAGATAGTTTGTCCTTTATAAAAGCAAAGTAATTCATAATGTAATGCTCAGGCAACTCGCAATGAAATCTTTGGTGACGCAGCCCCTGTCACCTAGGAACCCTGAGACGACATATAAGCTGATATCAGAAAGACACTAACACGAAAAAACGAATAAATATAAATAAATGACGTATACCAGAATGGACATATGCCATAATGCTAGGGAATACTCCGGAGACCGCCACAGTGACAAGGCCTCTCTACGAAGGTCAGTAAACTTCCTTTGCAATCCCTGTAAACAAACAACCCTACTCTATTGTCTGTTTTGCCCTCAAGACAAATTTGCCATTCAGTCGGGAACCCATGCGTGCTTCTGACAACAGGCTATAAGATTTTGACCGACGCGCAGAGCGCATGCTCCCGCATAAATTTTTGCATGCGGACCGTTAGAGAAAGCGTCTCTGATGTTAGGTCCGAAACTGGAAATTCTGAACACTGATCTCAAGTGGGGATAGTTACCAGCCAATAGAAAATTGATATTCGTTCATGTTATTTTGCAAACTCCGAGAAATACCCAGAGTGGGGGTAATTCAAAGTGATGGCGGAAAGTAGGTTTTGCTAGTAAGAGCACTTGGGTCCTGAGTTCTACGTTAGACGCACGCGCCGCCTAACAAGTGCACTTCCACGCCATGCACAGAGACAAAGTGTAATATCTAACAATCTCTCCAGTGAGAGTTAGCACAAAGAGTAGTATATAGGGAAGGCGATAAATATATCCAATTCTACTACGCAGTGCTACTGCCTCTGTGCTTCACATCACAATATTGACAGTGACGCTAAACACAACAACCACACCGACGACGACTTTACGGTGGCGAGCGTAGGAGTCTAAGGATTACAATAAACTTCTGTCTACCAGTTTTGAGGTGCCGTCATTCAACCCACAACCAGTCAGGACACACCCACTCCTAAAGTACAGATGAGAGTTCTCATGCGGGAGCTAAAGTCCCCTCGAACCGATTACAATCTCCCTTTCCTTAACCTCCTCACACCACCGATCCTTAATTGTGAGGTATTGAGCACAAGGAAGAGCTCGACGTGGTTCGCTACGGGCCGGACCGCCTCATAAAGGGTAAACGTAAAAGCAGGTGAATTTTCTCTCATTTTATAGTTGGAAAAATGCTATTAAATAACTTTCCACTGAGGAGACGCTGCTTTACTCTCTGCAGATTAATTAAGCAAAATACAGCACAAAAATAATTCATGTTTTGAGCAGTCATGTTTCATTTTTCATGAACTGACATTCGTATAACAGAAAGCCACGCGACTATCGAAGGAAGTATGAGAGCTATATGAGGTGCAATATATCCCACATTCCAGCAAGGGAATCTAAACACCTAAAAGTTGTTACTCTCATCTTGTTAGCAGGAATTATTAGTTTGCACAGTAAGCTCCAAAGCCGTGGAGCGGTTTAGCACCCAAGTTATCTCTGATCTCATTTCATCCACCTGAGTTATAGTAAGTAGAACCTTGGTTTCCTCTCGGTTTGCACTTAATACTTGCCTCTTACTTAAAGTGTTGCTGTTAATATAATGAGGTTTAGGGGAACTTGCTTATGAACTTCTTCCTATCTTTCTTCCTCGTGTTATTCCGTTTCCTTATCTTAATAGCCTTCGACTGCACATTTAATTTCAATTACTGTTGATGAAAAGTTAATTAAGCTTCAGTAATTAATTCTTAATTAATTAAAAAACAAACCCATTTCAGGATGTGAAATGTTTCTTGCGTTACCACCAGTTGTAACTTTTCCTGCAACTTCTACTAATATAATGCTCGTTTGTTCTTGGTTTCCACAAACATTTATCGCCTAATGTAACGGTACTTGCTACCGAAGCCCTCTGACTTTTGCTTCTACTCTCTATGCGGCAAACGGGTGGAAATGAAGTTAAACGATATAGCCGTCCGCTCATTTTTCGCATCAAAGGGTACGTACCAGAGGCTTGTTGAGTGATCGCGCTCGAATGCTAAATTAGCACAGAATCCTCCAGGCGGCTAGTTAGCTCGAGCAGTAAAGCTTGACTCAGAACTATACAGGGGGTGTAATTTCCGTTTTACTTGTTAACTCTAAAGATGCGTAAAAGCGTAAAGGAAACTCAACATGGAATAAAAACAGTACAGCTAAGAGCAGTATGTGAGATATGCTCTTGATTATATTTGCTCTGGAGCGTACTGCTGTGTAGAATGTCCTACTGTGCTAATTCTCACGTTAAGAGGATATCTTTTACACTAGTGAACCATCTATGAAATTTGGAAATTTGGAAATTTTCTAATTTGGTACGATTTTCCCATCGTACCTACAAGGAAATAAGGAATAAGAATGAGCTAAATAAAGGAATAACCGTTGATAAAAATAGTGTGTGGGAGAATTGATAGTCATATTAATGTAGAATATGAAGAATTATTTCAAACCAACAATACGTGCTCGATTACAATCTCCGGAAAGAGCATTCAAATACAGTTAATGTGACAAGCTGATGCGATGAAAATAAAACGAACAATCCTTAGCCTACAAAGATATACGTCAGATTCGGTAAATGTTAAACAGATAGTGGACTCTGATGAGTAGTAGGTATGGTTTTACTGACATAAGCTTTTGTTTCATGATTTTTCAGGATTGGAAATTTATTCACGATCAGGATTACTGCCCCATCCCATCCCATCCCATCCCATGCCCATCTCATCCCATCCCTTGCCAATCAAATCCCTCCATTTATTCATTGCTTTGCTTTCGGAAGGCATAAAAAGAATCTCGAAGCCCCACATAGGCTTCTTAATACAGAATTTTTGGATTGAATGCATTGCTTTCTCTGTCTGATAGGAGCTAGGTGGTAGATAAAATAGAACTTGGTTTAACTTCTCAATATTTACCGTACCGAACTTATGAATATGGGGGGATCTGTCAGGAAAAATTGCATATAATTGTAATATAGTGATTTCAAAATAATAAATAATTGTTGGAATAATTTGATACTTATATTACAACAGTACGTTTTATACATCTTAACCTAGTGCAAGTTCAACACATGAGAAATACATGACTCCATGTATTAGCTATGTTGAAGAACGCCGTAGTGTTGTTTACAATACAAGAGTAGATCCTGTCCCAGTGCCGTAAAACATAAATATTATGAAGGTGTGCGATAAAGAATGTTCTGCAGGGAAGCAATCCACGTTAAAATAACAAAGTATATAAATTATACAAATATTTACGCTCACCTCCATCACATCACGTGGCCCGCCTCGGTACCGTAGAGTCTGCCTCACGTTCAAGAGCTACCAAGCTCGAATCTCGGTCAGGGCGAGTTACCTAGTTAAGGTTTTTCCGGAGTTTTCCCTTATCCTGAAAGGTGAATGTCGGGTAACTCTAATCTCTATGGACAACCATTCCATTCATCGTCCGATATGACTTAACGTTGGAGGACGTAAATAAAAAAAAAAAATAATGACATCAAGTGACCTCAAGCGCACCATCCAGTCTGTGTTGAGGTCAAAGCTGTAGGAGTTTCACTTTTGAGACTTTAAGAAAATGGTTTTTAGTTTATTTAACGCTAATTCTCCAACCATAAATACATACCATGAAGAACAAAAGGATTATTAAGAAACTTAAGTCAAAGAATGCTGTATTTCACTATGAACTTGTGATATTTCAGTTACGAATACTACAGGTATGCATATATTGTAAATCTGTCACATAACAGGGAAATAATTTGATTTGGAAACATGCATATACAAGGGTGGGTCAAAAAGTAATGCCTTCTAGTTTTCCCCCTTAAATAAGTAAGTTATGTGAAAACTTTCAATTTGGCGCAATTCCTCAAACCTTCTTCTCCAATCCCCTGCAGTAGTAACTTCCTAAGTCAACAGGTGGCAGCACTGCATCCTCTTGCAAAATGGCTGACATCGACATTCATATTACACAGCGTTCTGTGATTGAATTTTTGACTGCGGAAGGTGAAACGCCAATTCGCATTCACGTAAAGCTAAACAATGTGTATGGTGATGCAGCGGTGGATGTCAGCACTGTTAGACGATGGGTTCGTCGCTTTAACGAAGCTGAAGGGCAAACATCATTGGCAGATGTAAAGCGAAGCGGCAGACCGGTGACTGCAGTGACTCCATGCAACATTCAGCGAGTCGATGATATCATTCGTGGTTATCGCCGGGTAACATCAGGTGAATTTTGTCGCATTACCTCCCTCAGTAAAGGCAGTGTGATGACGATTATTCAACAACTGGGTTACTCAAAAGTTTGTTCACGTTGGGTACCAAGAATGTTAACCGCCCAAAACAAAGAAACAAGGAAAACAATAGCCTCTGAACACTTGCAGCGCTTCAATTTGGAGGTACAGAAGTTTCTGGAAAAAATTATTACTAGAGACGAAATGTGGGTTCATTTTTTTGAACCTGAATCTAACAGGCAGTCAATGGAATGGCATCACACAACGTCACCGAAGAAAAAAAAATCAAAACTCAGCGGTCAGCAGGGAAAGTTATGGCGACAGTGTTTTGGGATTTTGGGATGCAGAGGGTGTGCTTATGATTGATTTTTTGGAGCAGGGATGCACAATAAGTTCTATACAATACGTCAGAACTCTCAGAAAGCTGAAAGCACGTCTTCGCTGAGTTCGCCCAACAGAAACCTTAGCGGATGTCCTTTTGCATGACAATGCAAGACCACACACCAGCCGTTACACCACTGCAGAAATTGAGAAATTGGGATGGCAAGTCTTACCTCACCCACCATACAGCCCTGACTTGGCACCATCAGACTTCCATCTGTTCGGGTCACTAAAGGAAGCTCATCGTGGGATTCATTTTGAAGATGAGGAGGTTGTGAAAACGTCCGTGCGTCAATGGCTTAGGAAGCAAGGCCGTATGTTTTATCACACTGGAATACATGCCCTAGTTAAAAGGTGAACCAAAACTGTGGAAAAGGACGGAGATTATATTTAATAGTGACAAATTAATAGTTAATGTGGTAGTTTTCAAGCTATGTAAATTGGATTCAATTCTCTTGGCAATTAAAAGGGGAAAAAAATAGAAGGCATTAATTTTTGACCCACCCTCGTATACTTTTACGTGTAAAACGTGTATATTTATTATTCATCGTTAATTATATGTATCAATTATTTTTCTGAATGAACATGAAGTGATGTAGGCTTGGCGTCATTCTTGGTGTTCATATCAAGCAGGAGAGATGACAAAATAGGGGATCGACTCCATAGTGTTGTAAAATTTGGCCTAGATATCCCATACTCTTTCCACGACATCGTGAGAATGTGCAAACACTTGCCCTTGCTAGCCTTCTACAAATTATTCTTACAAATATTACTCTATTTGTGTTGAGATAAAAGATTTATTTTGCATTTACAAATTCTTTATTAGTAATTGAATTGAATTCAGTATTTATTTATTGATGCTCTGTAATGG
Organism: Mantis religiosa; assembly: GCA_030765055.1. NCBI lineage: Eukaryota > Metazoa > Arthropoda > Insecta > Mantodea > Mantidae > Mantis > Mantis religiosa. The sequence goes on from CM060948.1 coordinate 273,414,610, forward strand.
CTGAAGTTTTTAGTGTCTCATTTTATATTAGGCGTGAAAGACCCTTACTTTTGTTCGCAGACTTTTTTTCTCTTATACATGCTATAAATCCATGACACGGGACTACCGGCTTTACTTCCCTTCTAAAGGATTTTTAAGTCCAAGAAAAATCCATCGCTCTCCGCCGAGCTTGAACCGGCGACTTCCTTTTTATCAGTATAAGAAGTATACAATTGGATGAAGTGATGGAGTTTTAGAAAGTGGATCAAGATGGCTTTGGAATTCTGTGTTACTTTCAACAAGTTCGAAAAAAGTATAGTGATCTAGCACTTTAGGTTTCAAGTATTTTAAAAGAGAAAGGAATAACAAAGAATTTGTCGGAAAACCTTAACCCTACCCGTGTGCTTCAAGTGAGATCGGCATCTTTTATGTAGCGAGTTTTTGTGTGTCTTTGGTTTACACATTGAACGATCCTTCATAAAAGTAACTGTGGTTGGCCCCATAGCTCAGTCGGTAGAGCACATAGTGCTGTGCTAGGGCTCCCGGGTTCGATTCTCGGTGATGGGGGTGGGGAATTTTCTTCGACTAAGATTAAAACCCAACGAATACGAGTTAACACCTTCGATATGTTCCAAAGGAGAACGAGTATCGATATGGCCATTGGAGATAAAGGCTGGGTATACATGAAACAAAAAAGTATCTATGAGCACGATTCAAGTAGCTTGAGGATTGTTTGTTCACATTCTAGATTGTTGTTTAACACCATTGGATTGGATTAGATTGGATTTTTCGGAGGGAATTCTGCACCTCGACCAGACTGATCTTTTGTCCCTATGCCTCAAGTGTGGGCAGCCCCGGGTGGGAGGGTGAGGTGAGAGAAGACAGAGGGCGGCCGAACCCCAGCAGTCACTACATCACAGAGTGTGGGTCCCTAAACTTTACTAGATAGAAACTACCCGGCGGTTCAGGACAGTCATCATCCCACCTATACTCCTCCACATATACTTAGAACTCGTGGTACCTCTGACGTTACTACAGGAACCTCGGGCCAAAAATTCTAGCCCCTCCCTGAGTGGGAGTTGTCCGGATTGGGTTGGACTCGAGGGGGCAGTGTGTTCCCGACACCCACGGGGAATTGGGTACCCTTAGCCAGGCTACGGCCGCACGGAGGGCGTAGAGGATTGCCTGAAACGTCCCGGGTACTAGCCTGCAGAGATAGTAGAAGGTGTGCTAGATCACCAGGCAGCCCCACCGAGGTTTTCGGTATCTTCCCTGCAGGGTTGACGCACGTAAGTGGCGTATCCACTTCCATCCGGTCTTGACGTTGTGCTCAGCGGGAGGCTTTTTAAGAAATCGCTCCCGGGTAGAAGCAGGTCCGGGTCCTTGGTCCTACGGGTCCAGGACTAATGGGAGTAGAATCTCTGCACTTAACTAACACTGCGGTGCCAGAAGCACAAGCAAAGAACCACCAGCACCACCTCATCACTACCAACACCGATATAGGAGCTCGTGAGAAACTTACCCACCACCCGGAAATACCCAGGTGGCCTGCACTCAATCCTGGCTCTCAGCTTGGCAAGCAAAGTTGCGAAATATGCTAGTTAAGAAATCCGATATTTAACAACCACCCGTTACGAATTACTCATATAATGCCAAATTATTCTTAAGAATAATAATTACTCGCAACAATGTATTGTAGGCTTATGACATAGAAAGACACGGTTTAAAAGCTAGCGACAACTATAAATAGTTTTTGAAAGCAGATCGATATTGTTATATCAATAATAGTTTTTCACACTGTGCATGGTCTTACGAGAACGAAACAACGGCTAATTAACAATAAATGTTCACTGCTAGTAGTTATGAGAATAATTAAGCAACTAAAGCAACTATTTCGGTAATCAATAGTTCCACAAATAGTTTACATATGATATACTAAATTGTAAACTTTAAGAAGTTCGTATTTTGGTGCTATGCTTTTGTACCTTGTATTCCTCTTTGTCTAGAGCTTCACGTAATATTTGCATTGTTTTATTTTATATCAATGTCAATTTATGGAAACGTAGAGTCAGACGGAAAAAGTCAATGCCATAGCCGGGATTTGAGCCACGGATCTTCCTGTCTCCGTCCAGCCGCTCTAACCATTGAGCTACTATGGCCAACGTGCCGATATGACATTAAATTCTCCAACTCACTCGTATTTTTCCCGATAAACCACTTAGGAGTTCTCATAAACTCATGAGACAACCTTAATAGCGACTTACTACATGTAAGTACTTTAAGGCCCGTAAGGCTCTACGTTTCCATACTTCAGCCTACACACGGTCAGTGTGAAAGAACAATTAATTTCCATTAATTGACCTAATAGTGATTAACTATAAAGCCCGGGCCTTAAAGTACTTACACGTTGTAAGTCGCTATTAAAGTAGTTGTCTCATGTGTTTATAGAACTCCTAGTGGTTTACCGGGGAAAATACGAGTGAGTTGGAGAATTTAATGTCATATCGGCACGCTGGCCATAGTAGCTCAATGGTTAGAGCGGCTGGATGGAGATCAGAAGATCCGTGGTTCAAATTCCGGCTATGGTATTGAATTTTTCAGTGTGACTCTACGTTTCCACAATTTAGCCTACACACGGCCAGTGTGAAAGAACATTTAATTTCCAATGTCAATTTATGTTATTTAAAATATTATATGTCATTTTTAGTACCGCTTTGAAAGAAGATATATATTAACTTGAAAATATTTTGCTTGTATCCTTAAATAATGTGTCGGCTAAGTTTGAACTTTTTGGTTTATTCGAATTTTTGCTTTCTGACTGTCTTTCACGCATACATAAAGTCTTTTCCTGAATATTTTAAATCAAGTATCATCTCTTTATTTCTAGTAAAACAATTCATATGGAATCTTTTAGCCGAGTACAATATTTCTTTAGGTTTACGTGGGCGGTAGACATAGTAAATAAGGATGTGGGGATTAAGGACCCGTTGACAGCTCGCTTATTTGGGCCCAAGTGGGTGTTGTATTTGAGATAGAAACTTCTAGAGTAAGGGGATTCCTGTGAAGGAATGCTTTCTGTAGCTGATTGAAATAATGAAAGAGTACTACTAAGCGCGTTGTTCTTTCCCATAGCTGAATAACAATTATTATGTTCCGTGTTATAGCGACGGGGATGGTTGTCGTATTGCAGTAGTCTGTACTGTACTCTGATCGATTACTTTCCTTGAATCTTTAAGCACACGGCAGCATTGCGCCACAAGCTTTGAGGTTAAAATAGGTGATAGAGGTCTCGTGGGAAAACTAACTGCAACAAGTTCCGATAAAACCACTCGAGATTCTCGTTAATCTCCGAGAGACGCAGTATTAAAATCGGAGAAACCAGCTCATTGTAAGAGATGACTCAGCGCTAGCCGAGCACAAATGTTATATATGATATAAACTTCATTTAACTAATTTAATTAAGGAAACTGTGAGTGCAGATTACTTATGCTCGTCCAAATAGTGCTACCACTTTCATTAAAATGTATACTACAAGGCTGTTGATGATCTCAAATATAGTAAGTACAGTTTAAAAAAGTCGAAAACATATTTGCTTTATAACGTTGTTAGTCGACAATTTTGCACTCATTGCTAATTAAATAATTTTAAACCTGTTTATTTTAATCTGAAAGTAATAACCAATATGGTCTAATTCGAAAAATCTATAAACAGTTACAGAGGGAACTCCATTAGCTCAGGCAACTTAACTTACAAGCAAATTTTAACAGCACTGATAAAACTAAACATACACACCAAATATTTACTTACTTCAAAACAGTGTGATTATTTTGGTTTAAAATAATAAAAACATGAAAATATCAAGAAATTTATATTTTTAAAGACGAAAATATAGATATCCGCTTCAGCACTTGCACATTAACTGTGTGCTCACTTATTGCACTCAAACCACTTGACTCTAATTTCTCTCCTTGAATCTTCAGAAAAGAGAAGCTCCTAAAAATTCAGCTTTCATTCTCCCAGAAGTATTTCCAGGCCATTGTCATCATTCACCGCACATTCCGAAGCCCCACCATCATATTCTGGATCAGAGAATGTGATTTAAATTTTGAAAGCCTTTTGTTTGTGTGTCAGATGACGCTGGCTCTCCGTTTACTAGCCACACTGTCAATGAAGACGAATTCCTCTTACCCTCTGACTGCAGATTCTATCGAACTTAAAGAAAATTCTTTCTGGTGTGGTGTATCAGAACCACACAAAAATCTGAAAGTTTACAATCTATATTTGTTGCTGGATCCTTGACGGAAAGAACTGGAGCAATCTCAAAACACTCGCTTGCTATAACGTTCCTGGAAGAGACCTCTAGACAGCAGGATGAACAAGATGATAAACCAATCAATTTAGGAGTGCGTTTGGCGGTGATGGCTATCGAGAAACTGTATATCTTATTTGCTTTCATTTCGGAAGCTGTGATATCAGAATGATAAAGATTCTCTCACTCAAAGAAACTTTTTTCAAGACCATTGAGACCGTTACCACAGTCTCTCCAATTTGGACTCTTGAGGTATGCGTTTTCAAACCACTTCATTATGTAGTATGATGCCCAGGATGAGTTGAAGATCCAATCCAAACCCTTAACTTCCTCACTGTGAAAAACTTTTAGTGGGCCCATGAATGACCCACCCAAAGTCTGAGGCTTGTCGGTGAAATGAGGAGGAAGAGAGAACATCTTCATGTAGTTTGCCCAAGCCATATGAACTACATTATTACATGTTTCAAATGGGAAGGTGTTTGTCCTTGAGTGCTACTAGGTGAGCAACCAATCGGAGTCCTGCGGTGTTGTCGTGTTGCATTTCTCCTAAGTGATGCGTGACGAGCGGCAAATTAATGAATTTCTAACAAATACTATTCGCGCTAAGACAGAAATTCAGATTTTGCAAAAACCGATCCATGAGGAAGGATAGAGTAATGTGTTTAACATAACCGCAAAAATCCATTATTTATAGCTCAAATAGTTTTCTTAACACAAATAAAGTGGATGCCGTTATATTATAACAATTCATTGCGACGTAAGGACTGTAACGAATATCATTATTGGTTGGCATGTGTGCGTGAACGTATATTTGAAATTACTCAGAACTGAAACGTAAACATTTGACATGACGTGGTGAAAGAAATATGATCTTTGAATAAGCCAAGGTGTTTGTTAAATTCGACGACAGGAAACGATACACTTCTTGCTAGTCTGGCAGAACGTGTCTGGTCACATTATATCTTTGTTTATGCACGGTTCGTAATCTCTATTTACTCTAGAGTTGAAAGTTACTCTTCCATGAAAAAGTGTATCAGCTGGATCAAAGAGACGCGATCCACCTTCCCCTCCCCCTTACTACTGCTGTAACAATCCCATAGAGTTAATGTGGGCTCAAATTATGTTGCAAATAGAAATAATATTTTTAAAGTGACTGACGTTGAACGACTTATTCACGAAGAAATTGACAAGAAACACAAGACTGGGAAAACTGCGCGATACATTAGATAAACTACAAGAAGATGACTTTTGGAAAGAAAGAGCATGTATCGATATTTCGGAACTCATCATCATAAATTGGCAGTACTTAGACGTTGAAGACAATGACAATAACGGATTATCTCTTAACGTAAGTAACATTCACAGCTATACGGATGCACCGCTGGTATTTTCGTTGGATTAGAAAAATAAGTAATTTATAAAGTATAGTTGTAAACTAAATATTTAAACATTTGTGTAATATACAAATATTCATGTTGCAATTGTGATTAAAACAACTGCATTGTTATAAAACTTTGGAAAATTTTCTGTGTTCCCTTACGTTTAGCGCCACGAACACTCGCAAGTGTGCGAGAGAGAGGGAGAGAGGTGGCAACGCTGAATGCGCTAACGCATCTGATTGGCTACAGGCGAGAACTCTTCCCATTTGAAAGACATAATAGTATTCCGTACATGAATACAATGCACACCTAAAATAAGTAAAACTGGGGAATCCTATTTTGAGTCCAATTTTTCAATAAATAAGCCATTCTGTAACATAAATTGAACACATCCAGAACTGGAGCTTTGCCTATTGAACCCGAATGGGAACCTTTTATTAGAAGTTGAATCATGTTCGCTCGTGGAAAAATGACTAAGCGAAGAACAAACTATCTGTTGACACTCATGTCAGCGATCGTGTAACCTCTCTTGTTAGAAGAAATGTGTGTGTAGTGTTTAACGCTCGCTTTTACTACATACGGCACTGCAGGCGGTGACACTAAGATGCATGAGATCAAGATGGAGCACCGGTGGAATGAGATGGCGGGGGAAACCAGAGGTCCGGGAGAAAACCCGCCCCAACGCCGTGTTGTCCACCACAAATCTCACTTTGCGGTGACCTGGGATCGAACCCGGGCCGCCTTGGTGAGTTGTTAGAAGAAAATTTACTATTTTCGTTTTATCTTTTTCTCCTATGACACAAGTGTGGTCCAGTTTCCTCCATACTGAGTATTCCTTTTACAGTGAATTTTAGCTTTTGACACGTTTCCTGCAAACGTTTAAAGAAAACTTTAATATTCTGTTGTTTGAAGCCTAGAGCTATTGCAAAAGATGTTCAACGTTTCGGAAATGATAAGCAATCTTTATGTCGATTAGGAAAAAGATCTACTCATTCACTACCAGCTTCATTTGACTTGAAATGAGTTTGTAGACAATCCCCATAAAATCGAAATGCAATTCGTCTAAAATCTTCTATAGTATATCCAAAAACATTTTATTACATTATAGCCAGATATTTTTTCAGCTTTTATTCTAATTCTGCACCCAAACGCAGTTCATTACGAGCTGTTAAATCTGGAATAGAACAGAATCATGCTTCCAGTTAAGTTTTGGAATATCGCATGAGGTAAATTAAAAGTACTTGATTATTACAGAGTCCTCATTCGTTTCTCTTTGGTAGATATAATAGCTTTCTCTATATCCTCTTCATTCCAGTACTTTAGTTTATTATTCCAAATATGCTTTGGCGTTTTTCTTGCCATCCTGGAAGAACAGTTATCATTACCTTCAGGTACACAAACTTAGACCTCTATGTGTAGCTCATATTTAGACCTCGCTCGCTTGCTCCTCGTGCTGGCTGGCTTTATTTAGCCAGAAGGCTTTTGCTGCGTGCCCATCCGTTTAGGGTTTTACCGCAGGTAAGGTATATTCGGGATGTTGTAGGGTGACTTGTAAGTTTTTAGGTTGTAATGATTTTGTAAGGCTACAGTAATTGTACCTTGGGATTTAAAGGACAGGATGCAATGCCTAGCACCCTGGTGTTTTGTTTCTGAATTAAGGTTGGTAAAATTTTGATGCCAAACAGCTTAGGAGAATTATTCGGAGCTCAGCTTTAGCTGCTGTTAGGATTAGCTCCTGGGTTATCTTGGGTGCCCGCAAGCCATGCGGGGTTCCCGATGTAGGCTAGAGCGACGTCTAGTGGGGTAATAATCTCCCAATGATCTGACAAGGACGCTTCTATGGTTGGGTAAATTGGCGTATAATTTTGATGTCCGGCGCCTAATCTGATCCTCCACGTACGGCAGACATATATTTAGACCAATTAAATAGGATATCTGAGAGCGGTGGCAACTTATTGCTAAAGTATACTGTTCAATAAACAGTACATGCAATATAATTATGAACTGTAAGTTGCAAGATGCTATTAAACATTCTATACGTTAAGAACTTTCAGTAAATATAGTAAAATAGACGTACCTGGATATGTTTGAGGATATTGGAAATAACAAAATGACGCGCTTTTAGCTCAAACGTTCCGACTGCAAGCGATTAACTGCTCCCTTTCGTTTGTTATTCCCTTCTCTTAACAGTCATTAGGCTGAAACACCTAAAAGTTCTTAGACAAAAACTAGTCCATATTTGTATACTTCCCCAATATTATAAATAGAGGAGAGTTATGTATTTACGGAAAGCATAAACTATTTTGACGATTCTTTCATCACCGGAAATCATTGTCTCTCCAGAAATGCATAGACTATGAAATATTTTCAAAATGGATTATACTAGGATTTTGGAGGGGTTTTTATGTTCATATAAAACTTTTATCCCATTTCGTTGAATATATTTATCGAGGTATATGTTTGGCACACAAACATACACACGCGCACAGACAGACACACATACGCACATTATATATATGTATAATATTGCGACTTTGTGGGTTCGTAGACTTAAGAGTCTAGTTTGTGGAACTTTAAAATGCTCTTTATTATAAGTAAAACGACACTTTGTACAACCCTGATAGTAGCAGAATGGCGTAACATACACAAACGCAGTCTTCGAGGTCTCTCATTACTTCACCACACGTAAAAAACAAAGGAATACACTTGCGGTACACTTCAAACAGCTGCACACACACAATTAACAACTGCAGCTCGGAACTCAACTACGATCTGACAGCCGCGGTGCCTTTACACCTCCATTTATTTGTCTACAATTCAGTGGTTCGTTCGACAACAATCACGATGGCAGAAGAAATTCAAGATTATCTGTCTTTTGCTCTCTGTGTTTCCCCCCTCTCTCTCTCGGCAAGCATGCAGCTCCGCGCCCACGCGCTGGCCGCGGCCCGATGCACAACAATGCCTTGCGACAATATATATACATATACATATTATTGCTAACATAACTGATATTCAATTACTTTCACTTCATTCTGTTATATGTCGCTAAATTTTGTAATCAAGGAATATTTTGATTTTGACAACACTTGGTTTTTGTGAGGTTTTGAAATGATTATGTACCTCAAATCTTTAAAAACTTTTCGGTATCCTCGTTCTCAGATCCATTTTTAACCTCAGACATACCGAGCAAAGGTGATCCCCAACATGCTAAAGCTCCAATTCAGAATTCGGCAGTATTTCACTTATCTGGTGAACATATGCTACAGATACCCTCAGTATATGATCAGGAAGAACACATAGCTTGTTTTACAACCTAATAATTTTCAATCATAAATATTAGCTCAGTATATTTTGAAACTATTCTTACCATTTAGTTTAAAGCATTTCAACAAAATAAAGTTCGAGGATGATCAAACTAGGCAAGCCTTTTCAAGAACAATCACGTTCAATGTGAATTATCTGTGATAAGGTTTTTCCCAGGGCTTTCCCTTATCCTGACAGATGAATGTAGGGTAACTCTGAGTTTTATGAACCCCTGGCTCATTTGTACATCATTTCAACACCCATTTCACTCATTGCCATACATCAATCACGTTGGGGAAGTTAATTAAAAAATAAAAACAAAATAACTCTTTGCTTTAATCACTTTGGAATACTTTCCATGGTTAGTGCTAAAAATCCATGGTGAAAATCGCATTTCAAGACAAAATTATATGCCTCCGCCAATCGGATCACAAGAATAACAAATTTGTGTATTTTAGCCATAAGACTGGGACGAAGTTAAAGACTAAGTTACAAATGTTGCAGAAGCTATCTCTTCCCATGCTTTGCACTCCTTATATATAACGCTTTACCATAGAAGGAATCTTGATACAAGTGATTTAGGTCCCAGACGGAATTCAGTTTCATATGCTACACTTATGCTTATATATATTGTTTTGTCCCAGCTTATATAATACTTCAAACTAGTGGGAAAAACCTAACCATATTTGTAGTGTGCTCAAGATGTACTCATGCTTTACTTGCCTTGACAAGCTCTGGAGCTCATGATAATATACGAGGGCTCTTCAATAAATAGCCGAACTAATTCAATTGTATTTAAATAAACCGCCCTGGAGCGCCATGGCTGCTAGTGGTGGAAAGGTGAATCCTTCCTCTAGCAGTGCTGTGAGTGCCAGTCATGCAGAGTCAATCAGTTGGGAGTTAGAGCTCGATACGTGAGGTCGTGTTTACTGCACCCACCATGGAACTGAAATTGCAGCAACGCGCATCAATAAAGTTTGGTGTTTTGTTAGAGAAAACTCCTACAGAAACTTTTGAAATGGTGCAGCAAGCATACAAGGACCAAGTGTTAGGCAAAACACAAGTATTTGAGCGGTATAAACACTTCAAAGGGGTCATGAAAACCTTCAAGATTCTCCGCGCCCTGGAAGACCCGTAACAGCAAAAACGGAAGTCTACATTAAAACAAATAACGCAATTGTGCGAGAAGATCGTCGCATAACAATTTCGAAAGTTGCAGACATAATGCATTTGTCTGTTGGGACTGTAGACGACATAATACACAATGATCTTAGCTATCGAAAAGTTGCAGCGAAATGGGTACCGCACATGCCGAAGGATGAACAAGAAGGCTCACCGCATCATGACGTGTCAAGAAGTTTACGACGGGAGCCAGACTTTCTCAATAGGGTCATCACTTGTGACGAGAGTTGGTTCCAACATTACGACCCGTTAACAAAACAGGAGAGTTCGCAGTGGAAGCATTCATCGAGCCCTAGGCCTAAGAAAGCAAAAGTTTAGAAAAGTGCAGGAAAGGTCATGCATCTCGTATTCTTTGACAAACAGGGCATTCTGTATGATCATGCTGTAACTAATCAACGCACAGTAACTGTTGATTACTATTGTGACGTACTGAAGGGGTCACTGAAGAAAAAATCGCCGAAAAGCGATCAGATCTCCCAAGGAGAGAATGGATGAGGATAATGCTCCTGCTCATCTAGCTCTTGCAACTCGAGAGGTCATCGCAGAAATGGGCATTGAGATCATGCCTCATCCACCATATTCTCCGGATCTCGCACCATGCGATTTTCACCTCTTCTCTTAAGTGAAACAGAAGCTTCGTGATTGCCATTTTCAAAGTGATAAGGAGTTGAACAATATTGTCATGGGTATCCTGAACAGACTGTCCAAAAATGGGTTCAATGAGTGTTTCGAACAATGGGTAAATCGTTGGAATAATTGTATTTCATCAGAGGGAGAATACTTCGAAAATATGTAGGTAAATGTTAGCGAAATAAAGCCATTATGCGTTAATTAAAAAATTAATATGGTTATTTATTGAAGGAACCTCGTATTTGAACTTCTTAGAGGGATTTTGAGGACCTGAAGTATAGCTACTACATATATAGGCTAAGCAGAGCAATTATCGTGTTCCAACTAAGCTTCGATTGCGGGATTCCACCCAAATACATATTGTGAGGAGTCAGGTACCCCAAAAAAATTCTGGGACAGAGTCCTTTGTGAGCAAAAGGGAAAGAGAGAGAGAGAGAGAGAGAGAGAGAGAGAGAGAGAGAGAGAGAGAGAGAGAGAGAGAGAGAGAGAGAGAGAGAGAGAGAGAGATAAAGTGAGAGCGAAAGAGGGAGAGAAGAGCATAACGTAAAAACAATTCTATTAAACGTTACACTTGATATTTTCCAAAGATGTGAAGGAAGATGCCCACTCCTAACTACCATTTACATGGAAGGTTTTCATGATTTTTATTTCATTAGAATACGATTTTGATTAAAATACTATAGGTTAACAACAGTCGTGTGAGAAATGATATGTATGTCCTTAATTTTCTGTGACTAGAACGTAACTTCTAGTTAATTCTGAATTGCTTTTTTTATATAAAACGTAAGAGAAAGACAAAATCATATTGCTCAAAAACCATGGATATGGTTAAGTTACACATTTCTTCTTCTATTTACGTTTTGCAGAATTGACCATTTCCTTGATTTTCTATTTGACTTGAATTTTCAAATACTTGTACTTCTCTTTACTAACAATTCGGCATTCGTTTCCTTATTTTTTGGGTGTCATGTCTAAATCACGAGATTTCAAAGCCATAATACAAGCACACACGCTTTAAAGTTCTGCCTATCTCTTTACCAATGTCTGGATTAACAAGAAATGGAATGAATTTTACCTTTCCAAACCTGGCCATACCACGGATCAGTATGGAATAACAATTACCTTCCATAAGTAGACAGAACAGTAAGATTTTGTAAGAAGTGCGGGTAGAATGTGCACCAGAGTTGTTTTTTCTTTCCTTAAGAGCTGTGCTGTTTACTAACAAAAATACACCCTCGCATTGCACGCACACACTCACGGATAAGAGCGCGTGCGCAGTGCCCGTTAGCTTCCCTGTGGAAGGGTACACAATTTTAAGAAGGGCTATTTATTATATAAATACTGTGCTACGAAGCGTTCCACACTTATATTTACAAGTTTCAAACTGAGTTTGTAGTAAGTTGTATTTGTCAGTTTTCATGGTTTTGACGTAGCTTGTTGAGCAGATGTTAGCCGCGCAGCACGTTTGCAGAAGTGCCACTGCTGTCTTTATCACGAGAGTCACATCGATCCGGGAGACTGCGGTACCACACGGATGCTGTGATTATCATAGCTAGCTAGGGCAACAATAAACGTGTGAAGTCACTTCCTCCTACTTCAATCAATGAGGTATCGTATCGAAGGGACCAGTTTTAGCATCGCCCTTGCACCTGCTTCGCTGAGGTGGACTTGTCTGTTCGTACGTGCCTTATTAGCTGGATTATTCATGTTTGCTTTACGAAGCTCTGGAGAAATTTGCTGACAATTTGAAGAGATGGCGAGGGTAACTACTGAAGTTCCTATCTGCATTTTAATGGCGAAACGCCACGTTTTTTCTAAATTTGCATATACACAACCATTAGAGCAGATGTTTTCATACCTCTGATAGCACTGTTATTGAAATTGCTTTGGTACAGAGAAGTCATTCCTCTAAATCAGAAGTGATCTTTCTTAGAAAGGCTTGCGCATTTATGTAACAAAAATACCCATTTTGTCCTTATTGTTGTCCTCTATTACTTTTATGGTAAAAATTACTAGCAAACATTATTCAACACGCGGTACCACGCTGATTGTGAACGAAGGACTCTTAATACATTCCCTTAATGAATTTTACTCCGACGTGAGCGAAGGCTGCTTAACTTTCTAAGCGGCTAGTTGAGAAATAAGGTATTTGCATTGCTAAATTGTACAATAACCACACTGTTTGTTTTAAATGTTTCTTCTGAGGTGGACATCGTGTAAAATGTAATAATTAGGTTAAAAGAATATGAAGACATTTAGGTTCTTACCTATGAGGGCTCAGATAAGATATGCCAAACCTACTTTTGTGATATGATCCTATATGGTATAGTACCATACATCATGGTGAATTAGACCGCCTCGGTAGCGTGGTGGTAGTGAGTCTGCCTCACGTTCAAGAGTTCCCGAGTTCGAATCTCGGTCAGCGTGAGTTACCTGGCTAAGGTTTTTTCCGGGGTTTTCCCTTATTCTGAAAGACGAATGTCTGGTAACTCTAAGCTCTGTGGACCCTGGGCTCATTTGAGCATCATTTCACCCATTCCATTCATCGTCCGATATGACTTAACGTTGGAGGACTAAATTAGAAAAAAAAAAAAAAAAAAAAAAACATCATGGTGAATTAAGATTAATTCAAAATGTTGTACAGGCATGCAATAATGTTTGGACTGTATATGTAAGGGGATATCTGTAACTGTGCTTAAAAGTGTTTAGTAGCATGTGCTTGCCTCTTGTACTACTGTCTGCTATCCCTCACAAGAAACCAACAATATTCCCCCATTTCTCCCCACGACGAAAATTCCCTAATGGTACCGTCCCCCTTGTTTATCATCTAACATCAGTCAGGTTTTTCGTAAAAACATCTAAATGTCAATAGAGAAAAAGAATTTTCAAAGATATTCTGCAACCTATTCTTTTGTGACATTTTAACACATTTGAGACCAAAGATTTATAGTATTTTTGCTTTATGTTTTCAAGAAATCCACGCACAGCCCCTGCAAGTGTATGCCGCGCTGCTAATTCCACGGTTTATAACGTGTTTTCAAACATTTCGGACTCACGAGTCTTCGGAATTGAAGTCCAACAGCCATTTCTGGTTTAACTGCGGAAACTTACCTTACCAATATGCAAGTCCACTGCCACCCTTGTTGAGGAAATGAATCAGCACAAGTTTTGTATGTAGGGGTGGATGAAGAATCCTATCTCGCTGAACCAATGGTGCTTATTAGACCAGCTGACCCGGCGAACTTTATACCACCAATAAAAACTGTCTGAACCTTATTTTTGTGTAGTTTACGTCCTCCAACGCTAAGTCATATCGGTCAATGAATGGAATGGGTGAAATGATGCTCAACTGATGCTCCGGAGTCCATGGAGCTTTGAGTTACCCGACATACATCTTACAGGATAAGGGAAAATCCCAGAAAAACCTCATTCAGGTAACTCTCCCTGGCCGAGATTCGAACTCGGGATCTCTTGAACGTGAGGCAGACATGCTACCACCACGCTACCAAGGCGGGCTTTGTCTGGACTTATCTATATAAATAAATTCGGATTAGTTGTTTATTCTGCAATTGGGGCTAAGTTTAAATACAAAACAGTTACAATTAAATGGATCAGTTTAAAAGTTTCCGATAAACAATTTTTTTTTTTTTTTTTTGTGGTGCGTAAATATATAAGATGATGGTTTTCCGACGCGGGAACAGGGAAATTCCAAGTGGATACCGCAAACTTCCAACGACTGCCTTTGCAATTTATTTATGTACATCCCAAAGACCAAATGGACGGGAAAATCATTCTGTGTCTAATCTTCGTAAGATATATCAACACGCTACATAAAAAAATTTCAGTCTTGATAACAAGCGACAAATGTTTTTTAATAAAATATAGTAAGTGAAACATCGTTGAAGGCTTTGGCAAGGGGTGGAATATATTTCTACTCCGTAAAACATTTGCTCGTCGTAAATAAAAGGTGTAAATAACAAACGACAAACATTATTTAATAAAATATAGTAAGTGAAATATCTTTGAAGGCTTTGGCAAGGAGTGGAATATCTTTCTACTCCGTAAAACATTTGTTCGTCGTAAATAAAAGAAGGTGTAAATAACAAACGACAAACATTATTTAATAAAATATAGTAAGTGAAATATCATTGAAGGCTTTGGCAAGGAGTGGAATATCTTTCTAATCCGTAAAACATTTGTTCGTCGTAAATAAAAGAAGGTGTAAATAGCAAACGACAAACATTACATAATAAAATATAGTAAGTGAAATATCTTTGAAGGCTGTGGCAAGGAGTAGAATATATTTCTACTCCATAAAACATTTGTTCGTCGAAAATAAAGGAAGGTGTACATAACAAACGACAAACATTACTTAATAAAATATAGTAAGTGAAATATCTGTGAAGGCTTTGGCAAGGAGTGGAATACCTTTCTACTCCTTATTGCTTTTGTTTGTCCAAAAATAAAAGAAGGTGTAGATAACAAACGACAAACATTATTTCATAAAATATAGTAAGTGAAATATATTGAAGGCTTTGGCAAAGAGTGGAATACGTTTCTACTACGTAATGCTTTTGTTTGTCGAAAATAAAAGAAGGTGTAAATAACAAAAGACAAACATTATTTAATAAAATGTAGTAAGTGAAATATTTTGAAGGCTTTGGCAAGGAGTGGAATATCTTTCTACTCCATAATACATTTGCTCATCGTAAATAACAGAAGGTGTAAATAACAAACGACAAACGTTATTTAATAAAATATAGTAAGTGAAATCTTTTGAAGGCTTTGGCAAGGAGTGGAATATCTTTCTACTCCATAATACATTTGTTCATCGAAAATAAAAGAAGGTGTAAATAACAAACGACAAACATTATTTAATAAAATAGTTAGTGAAATATTTTTGAAGTCTTTGCAAGGAGTGGAATAGCCTTCTACTCCATAATGCTTTTGTTTGTGCAAAACAAAGGAAGGCGCAAATAACAAAAGACAAACATTATCTAATAAAATATAGTAAGTGAAATATCTTTGCTGGCTTCGGCAAGGAGTGGAATAGCTTTCTACTCCGTAATGCTTTTGTTTGCCAAAATTAAAGAAGGTGTAAATAACACAAGACAAACATTATTTAATAAAATATAGTAAGTGAAATATCTTTGGAGGTTGAGGCAAGGAGTGGAATATCTTCCTAATCCGTAATGCTTTTGTTTGTCGAAAATAAAAGAGGGTGTAGATAACAAACGACAAACATTATTTAATAAAATATAGTAAGTGAAATATCTTTGCAGGCTTCGGCAAGGAGTGGAATACCTTTCTACTCCATAATGCTTTTGTTTGTCGAAAACAAAGGAAGGCGCAAATAACAAAATACAAACATTATTTAATAAAATATAGTAAGTGAAATATCTTTGCAGTCTTCGGCAAAGAGTGGAATACCTTTCTAGTACGTAATGCTTTTGTTTGTCGAAAATAAAAGAAGGTGTAGATAACAAACGCAAACATTATTTATTAAATATAGTAAGTAAAATATCTTTGAAGGTTGTGGCAAGGAGTGGAATATATTTCTACTCCGAAATGATTTTGTTTGTCGAAAATAAAAGAAGGTGTAAATAACAAACGACAAAAATTATTTAATAAATTATAGAATGTGAAATATTTGAAGGTTGTGGCAAGGAGTGGAATATTTTTCTACTCCGTAATGCATTTATTCACCGAAAATAAAAGCAGGTGTAGATAACAAACGACAAACATTATTTAATAAATTATAGAATGTGAAATATTTGAAGGTTGTGGCAAGGAGTGGAATATCTTTCTACTCCATAATACATTTATTCACCGAAAATAAAAGCAGGTGAAGATAACAAACGACAAACATTATTTAATAAATTATAGAATGTGAAATATTTGAAGGTTGTGGCAAGGAGTGGAATATCTTTCTACTCCATAATACATTTATTCACCGAAAATAAAAGCAGGTGAAGATAACAAACGACAAACATTATTTAATAAATTATAGTAAGTGAAATATTTGAAGGTTGTGGCAAGGAGTGGAATATCTTTCTACCCTGTAATGCTTTTGTTTGTCGAAAATAAAAGAAGGTGTATATAACAAACGAGACACTTAATTTAATAAAATATAGTAAGTGAAATATCATTGAAGGCTGTGGCAAGGAGTGGAATACCTTTCTACTCCTTATTGCTTTTGTTTGTCGAAAACAAAGGAAGGTGTAAATAACAAAAGACAAACATTATTAAATAAAATATAGTAAGTGAAATATGTTTGCAGTCTTCGCAAGGAGTGGAATACCTTTCTACTCCATAATGCTTTTGTTTGTCGAAAACAAAGGAAGGCGCAAATAACAAAAGACAAACATCATTTAATAAAATGTAGTAAATGAAATATTTTTGCAGCCTTCGGCAAGGAGTGGAATACCTTTCTACTCCGTAATGCTTTTGTTTGTCGAAAATAAAAGAAGGTGTAGATAACAAACGACAAACATTATTTAATAAATTATAGTAAGTGAAATACTTGAAGGTTGTGGCAAGGAGTGGAATATCTTTCTACTCCATAATACATTTATTCACCGAAAATAAAAGCAGGTGTAGATAACAAACGACAAACATTATTTAATAAATTATAGAATGTGAAATATTTGAAGGTTGTGGCAAGGAGTGGAATATTTTTCTACTCCGTAATGCTTTTGTTTGTCGAAAATAAAAGAAGGTGTAGATAACAAACGGCAAACATTATTTAATAAATTATAGTAAGTGAAATACTTGAAGGCTGTGGCAAGGAGTGGAATATCTTTCTACTCCATAATACATTTATTCACCGAAAATAAAAGAAGGTGTAGATAACAAACGACAAACATTATTTAATAAATTATAGAATGTGAAATATTTGAAGGTTGTGGCAAGGAGTGGAATATTTTTCTACTCCGTAATGCTTTTGTTTGACGAAAATAAAAGAAGGTGTAGATAGCAAACGGCAAACATTATTTAATAAAATATAGTTAGTGAAATGTTTTTGAAGGTTGTGGCAAGGAGTGGAATATCTTTCTACTCCGTAATGATTTTGTTTGTCGAAAATAAAAGAAGGTGTAGATAGCAAACGACAAACATTATTTAATAAAATATAGTTAGTGAAATGTTTTTGAAGGTTGTGGCAACGAGTGGAATATCTTTCTACTCCGTAATGTTTTTGTTTGTCGAAAAAAAAGAAGGTGTAGATAACAAACGACAAACATTATTTAATAAAATATAGTAAGTGAAATATCTTTGAAGGCTGTGGCAAGGAGTGGAATACCTTTCTGCTCTGTAACGCCTTTTTTGTCGAAAGTAAACGAAGGTGTAAATAACAAAAGACAAACATTATTTAATAAAATATAGTAAGTGAAATATCTTTGAAAGCTTTGGCAAGGAGTGGAATAGCCTTCTACACCATAATGCTTTTGTTTGTCGAAAACAAAGGAAGGCGCAAACAACAAAAGAAAAACATTATTTAATAAAATATAGTAAGTGATATATTTTGAAGGCTTTGGCAAGGAGTGGAATATCTTTCTACTGCATAATACATTTCTTCATCGAAAATAAAAGAACGTGTTAATAACTAACGACAAACATTATTTATTAAAATATAGTAAGTGAATTATCATTGAAAGCGCTGGCAAGGAGTGGAATATCTTTCTAGTCCGTAATGCTATTGTTTGTCGAAAATAAAAGCAGGTGTAGATAACAAACGACAAACATTATTTAATAAAATATAGGAAGTGAAATATCTCTGAAGGCTTTGGAAAGGAGTAGAATACCTTTCTACTCCGTAATGCTTTTGTTTGTCGAAAACAAAGGAAGGAGTAAATAACAAAAGACAAACATTATTTAATAAAATATAGTAAGTGAAATATCTTTGCAACCTTCGGCAAGGAGTAGAATACCTTTCTACTCCGTAATGCTTTTGTTTGTCGAAAACAAAGGAAGGAGTAAATAACAAAAGACAAACATTATTTAATAAAATATAGTAAGTGAAATATCTTTGCAGCTTTCGGCAAGGAGTGGAATACCTTTGTACTCCGTAATGCTTTTGATTGTTGAAAATAAAAGAAGGTTTAGATAACAAACGACAAACATTATTTAATAAAATATAGTAAGTGAAATATCTTTGAAGGTTGTGGCAAGGAGTGGAATATCTTTCTACTCCGTAATGCTTTTGTTTGTCGAAAAAAGAAGAAGGTGTAGATAACAAACGACAAACATTATTTAATAAAATATAGTAAGTGCAATATCTTTGAAGGCTGTGGCAAGGAGTTGAATACCTTTCTGCTCTTTAATGCTTTTGTTTGTCGAAAACAAAGGAAGGCGCAAATAACAAAACACAAACATTATTTAATAAAATATAGTAAGTGAAATATCTTTGAAGGCTTTGGCAAGGAGTGGAATAGCCTTCTACTCCACAATGCTTTTGTTTGTCCAAAACAAAGGAAGACGCAAATAACAAAAGACAAACATTATTTAATAAAATATAGTAAGTGAAATATCTTTGCAGCCTTCGGCAAGGAGTGGAATACCTTTCTACTCCGTAATGCTTTTGTTTGTCAAAAATAAAAGAAGGTGTAAATTACAAAAGACAAACATTATTAAATAAAATATAGTAAGTGAAATATCTTTGGAGGTTGTGGCAAGGAGTGGAATATCTTTCTACTCCGTAGTGCCTTTGTTTGTCGAGATTAAAGAAGGTGTAAATAACAAAAGACGAACATTATTTAATAAAATATAGTAAGTGAAATATCTTTGAAGGTTCTGGCAAGGAGTGGAATATCTTTCTACTCCGTACTGCTTTTGTTTGTCGAAAATAAAAGGTGTATATAACAAACGACAATCATTATTTAATAAAATATAGTAAGAGAAATATCTTTGAAGGTTGTGGCAAGGAGTGGAATATCTTTCTGCTCTGTTATGCTTTTGTTTGTCGAAAACAAAGGAAGGCGCAAATAACAAAAGACAAACTTTATTTAATAAATTATAGTAAGTGGAATATTTGAAGGTTGTGGCAAGGAGTGGAATATCTTTCTACCCTGTAATGCTTTTATTTGTCGAAAATAAAAGAAGGTGTATATAACAAACGAGACACTTAATTTAATAAAATATAGTAAGTGAAATATCATTGAAGGCTGTGGCAAGGAGTGGAATACCTTTCTACTCCTTATTGCTTTTGTTTGTCGAAAACAAAGGAAGGTGTAAATAACAAAAGACAAACATTATTAAATAAAATATAGTAAGTGAAATATGTTTGCAGGCTTCGCAAGGAGTGGAATACCTTTCTACTCCATAATGCTTTTGTTTGTCGAAAACAAAGGAAGGCGCAAATAACAAAAGACAAACATCATTTAATAAAATATAGTAAATGAAATATTTTTGCAGCCTTCGGCAAGGAGTGGAATACCTTTCTACTCCGTAATGCTTTTGTTTGTCGAAAATAAAGGAAGCTGTAGATAACAAACGACAAACATTATTTAATAAATAATAGTAAGTGAAATACTTGAAGGTTGTGGGAAGGAGTAGAATATCTTTCTACTCCATAATACATTTATTCACCGAAAATAAAAGCAGGTGTAGATAACAAACGACAAACATTATTTAATAAATTACAGAATGTGAAATATTTGAAGGTTGTGACAAGGAGTGGAATATCTTTCTACCCTGTAATGCTTTTGTTTGTCGAAAATAAAAGAAGGTGTATATAACAAACGAGACAATTTAATAAAATATAGTAAGTGCAATATCATTGAAGGCTGTGGCAAGGAGTGGAATACCGTTCTACTCCTTATTGCTTTTGTTTGTCGAAAACAAGGAAGACGCAAATAACAAAAGACAAACATCATTTAATAAAATATAGTAAGTGAAATATCTTTGCAGGCTTCGGCGAGTTGTGGAATACCTTTCTGCTCCGTAATGCTTTTGTTTGTCGAAAGTAAAGGAAGGTGTAAATAACAAAAGACAAACATTATTTAATAAAATCTAGTAAGTGATATATTTTGAAAGCTTTCGCAAGGAGTGGAATATCTTTCTACAGCATAATACATTTGATCATCGAAAATAAAAGAAGGTGTAAATAACAAACGACAAACATTATTTAATAAAATATAGTAAGTGAAATATCATTGAAGGCTTTGGCAAGGAGTGGAATAGCCTTCTACTCCACAATGCTTTTGTTTGTCCAAAACAAAGGAAGGCGCAAATAACAAAAGACAAACATTATTTAATAAAATATAGTAAGTGAAATATCTTTGCAGGCTTCGGCAAGGCGTGGAATACCTTTCTACTCCGTAATGCTTTTGTTTGTCAAAAATAAAAGAAAGTGTAAATTACAAAAGACAAACATTATTTAATAAAATATAGTAAGTGAAATATCTTTGCGGGCTCGGCGAGTTGTGGAATACCTTTCTGCTCCGTAATGCTTTTGTTTGTCGAAAATAAAAGAAGGTGTAGATAACAAACGACAAACATTATTTAATAAAATATAGTAAGTGAAATATCATTGAAGGTTTTGGCAAGGCGTGGAATATCTTTCTACTCCAGAATACTTTTGTTTGTCGAAAACAAAGGAAGGCGCAAATAACAAAAGACAAACATTATATAATAGGATATAGTAAGTGAAATATCTTTGCAGGATTAAGCAAGGAGTGGAATAGCCTTCTACTCCACATTGCTTTTGTTTGTCCAAAACAAAGGAAGGCGCAAATAACAAAAGACATACATTATTTAATAAAATATAGTAAGTGAAATATCTTTGAAGGCTTTGGCAAGGAGTGGAATAGCCTTCTACTCCATAATGCTTTTGATTGTCGAAAACAAAGGAAGGCGCAAATAACAAAGGACAAACATTATATAATAGGATATAGTAAGTGAAATATCTTTGCAGGATTCGGCAAGGAGTGGAATACCTTTCTACTCCGTAATGCTTTTATTCAGGGGCGGGCGGTGAGGCATTGTATCGGTGGTGCCATATATAATAAATAAGCAAATAAATAAATAATAAATAAATAAAACATAAATAAAATAAAGGTTGTTAAAATATAAATATGTGTACCAATTTCGAACGATTTAGGTAATCTTATCAATAATCCATCCTATCTTATAATATACTGTACCAAACAGAACGTACAGGGAAAGGGAAATAGATATTTATTACATCCGTACTCTTGTTACGCACAGGTGTAACGAGCACAGTAAAAGCTTGATAATGCAATTCATGGAGAATGTGATAAGAAGCGTTCGAGCGCCATTCACCGATCTCTTCCTTCACCTCCATCGTAGGACGAACTGTTCGTAACCTCACCTTTCACACTCCAGCACCTCTACACCCTCACGTCATCCCGCTAGACATCCATCTACTCATCCGCCGCTCTTGGGCGGCGTTCGTGTACGATTTTGCGACAGACAGGTATCTTAAGAACTGAAAGAAATGAGAACGGTGAACGATAGCATGGCAACAGAAATGAAGGCGGCTAACGACAACCTCACCGCCGAGTTGAAAGAAATGAAGACGGCGAATGACACCCTCGCTGCGAAGACGGAAGCTGCAAATAGCAACTTGGACTCGACGATGACCCCGAAGATGACCGAATTGACCACGGAAATGAAACCGCAAACGAGGCTCTCGCCGCAAAGTTTGAAGAGTAGTTGACCGGCGTGAGGAATGACGTCGTGGATCTGGTCAAGCGGATGTGTCAAGTGGACGAGCGCCTTAACGATTTAAAGGGAAAGACCAACAGTAACCCCAAATTCCTGAACGCTATGGTGGAAGACATAGAAGACCTCGCGAGCCGCGTTAAAAACCTAGAGGGAAAGGCCGACACCAACACTAAGTCCCTAAACGCCATGGTGGAGGACGTCGTCAGCAGGAGGTTGAAGGACTTAAAGGTCGACGCGCCGGGACGCGACACAACATCTGCGGGCGTCAAACCTTCTAAGTACGACGGCGTGACAACTTTGGAAGTCTTCCGCTGCCGGTTCGACAGTGTCCAAGCACAACAAGTGGTCTCTGGAGGAAGAAGCCGCACAGCTAACAGCCAGCCTCCAGGGACGGGCCGCCGAAGATCTGAACGCGGTCCAGACAGCGGTGCCGCCCAATGACATCTGGGAAACCCTAGAAAACCGCTTTGGGAACCACCGCTTAGCCGCAGCCTACCGCAGCCAACTGAAGTCAAGGTCGCAGCAGCCAGGGGAGACGCTGCAAGAATTCGCCCTGGCAATCGAGCAGCTGGACAGCAGAGCCTTAGTCAACCTCCCACCAAAGTTCGTATCCCGGGAAGTCGGCTACACCTTCGTTGAAGGGGTACGAGACACGGAGATTCGTCAACGCCTAATTCTCGGCGATTACAAAACTATCTACGAGGCGCTAACGTCAGCATTGAGGATGGAGGCGGCCAAGGTGATGGCTACCCCGACGTCGAAAACGAGGAGTATCCGCTACAGACAGAAGGCCAGCTGAGGGACGCCGGCGAAGGCCTAGTGGCCTGTGTTGTGGATGTGGGCCGCCGGGACCCCTGGAGACTGCCTACACCAGACTGTTGTTTAAATGTGTTAGGTGACGTGACTTGTTCACGTTTTATGTGTAACGCACCCAATATCGGACAAGAATTCGGAATAGGGTATTAGACAAACGTATTCATAGCTTTCTTATCCATCCTTTTATTTTGTTTCTTTCAGACAAATATGTGGATGAATAGAGAGAACCGGATGACAGAGAACATGCAATTAGTTTTTGATGAAATAATAGGGGGGGGGGAACTAATCATTAGGGAGGCACGTGTGTAGTTCTATGTGACTAAAATCACATTAGGAGGCAGAATGAAATTAACTTCTGCAGGAAATGAAACGAAAGTGAAACCTAATTTTTCGTAAGAGAAGACGATGCATTAAGTAACCAAAATAAAAATGTTAGATAGCCATCTTATGCCACTGAAAAAAATGAATATCATAAATTAGTACCAACGTGTGCAGAATGGAGCTTTTAAGTCAGCATTTTCTTGTTATGACATCTACACCTTGAACTGCAACATTTGTAGCCATTTCACGTACAAACAATGGGAATATGAGAAAACCTATTGCATCATTTGTGGCAAAAATTCCATAAAGACTGGATCCAGTGCTGCATATGCAAGGGTTGGGCCCATGAAAACTGTGTCAAGTCTTGAAGGAGATCCCCTTTACTATAAATGTGACATTTGTCTTAAAAATTAATACAGAGATAAATTGAATAACGAAGTGGTCTTATAATATTGAGACTGTCCGACATAGGGTTTCTCGTTTTCAAATGGGGAAGCTGTGAGAGTTATAAATGTTTAAAATTCTCTCCTGTCAATACTTTCTGTGGATAACCTATTTGGTACAATTAAACACATACAAACCACATGTTCAAATATAACTTTTAATATTGCCTCTAACCATTTCCAAAATCATTATGGAACAAAAAGCTTAAGAGCGTGCTACTGGGTACCCTTCCCCTAATGTCTAAAACTGCACATGAAATTTGAAAAGCATAGGGTCTGTTAACAAATTTAGAACTGTTTTAAATAGAATATAATCATTATGATACCTTATTCACCATTTAAATATTGTATAACGATATAGGTTTTTGTCAACGTATACTGTACATAACACAAACACCCTCAAACCAAAATTTTAATAAATTCAGCAATTTAATCAATACTGTGAGCCTACAAATAAGTTACTACAGCTAATAAAATATCTAAAGAATTTTGTAAAATACTCAGCTCTGTTTCTCAGTCTACCTCACAAGACTGTTTTGTTTTAATGCTCGATTTAAATAGTTGTTTTTATTCAATAAATTAATTTCTTGAAATAATACTGACAGGAAAAAGAATTGCAACACCCTTCAGGACAGTGTCCATTGAAACATGAGCATACTATGGCGATACTGACCGAATGGGATGGACCGCATTCGGGAGGTCCGGCTTTGGCCGCCGTGGCCGACCTATCTGACCCATGGATTTTATTCGGGGTGTTTCCTGAGTTGCCAGGTGAATGCTGGGTAGATTAAGTAGATCCTCCGAATTTTCTGTCCCTCAGTTTCATCTCCATCATCACTTCACATCATCTCTCATCTGGTGGTCTATTTCAGTGCCGGAGGTGTCTCGGCAATGTCTTGCCCTTGGGTCTACAGCCCTGTGTCTCCTCTCACCTCTTCCTTCCTCCCGGGATGCCTCACTTGGGGCGTAGGTACAATAGATCACAGATTTCGGTTCCCAGTACCCTCTGACCCTCTGCATGTCGATACTGAAAGGTTACGAAATTGGTGATTGAAGCATCGCAGTCAGCGGACATGGATGGCACTGTACCCACTTTGCAGGCAGTTAGTGTAGTACTAACACAGTTGGATAACTGTCAAAAGACATTATAGGGTGAAGGCGTGCCACAACAAAGCGAACTTGTTTCTTGTGCACAACTACGGTCATTTGAACATGGGGTCCAAGTGTTGGCCTGCATGAAACTGGATGGACCTATCAAAATACTGCTGCACATATTAGTCACAATGTATCAGTGGTTCATCGGTGTTTTCAGCAATGATTTTTGCAACATTCTCACTCCCATAGACCAGGTTCTGAGTGGCCACATAGTACAAGCATACCTGCATTTTATAGACTTCACTAGGTGCCCAAACAGCAACCAGGGAGGCAATCTGGACACATGCAGCACCTGGTATGTCAGCACAGACTATAAGAAACTGATTTCTTGCAGCAGGACATAAATCATATATGCCTCTGGCTAAGGTACCTCTTACAATACAACACTGTCATGTACGCCTCCTCTGCTGTCGAGAAAGGGTTAAATGGACAATGGAATGGTGATCTGTTGTCTTCTGCGATGAGCGTAGGTTCTGTAAGTACACTAGTGATAGTATGCATACAACATAGAGCTTGGTGGGCACACTCGTCCAGGGTGCATTCGTCCATGACATCCTCACACACTTCCTACAATGCTACACTCACTTCATGCTACAAACTGTCCTTCCCAGCACAGTCCGCTGACATCTCTCCCATTGTACAGATGTATTTTTTTATCTTGAAAAGTGCAGAGCGATGCGCAGTGGTATCTGGACGAGTCCACCTCAGAACGGTTGCAACTGGAGGGGAGGGCAGGTCAGTTGCGTACCAGTTGCGAGCAATTAAACACGTGCAGAGCTACTCGGTAACACTACAGCTTGTTTCAAAGTGTGCTTGTCTCCTGGTTCCAAGATAGCATTTATAAATGACGCCTCCTAGCAGCACATTAGGAAATAAAGTGCTACATTTAAAAACACGAGAAGTAATAACCAATATCCACACATTTATAAAAAAGGAACAATGGTCTGGGTCAGCTATAAAAATCTGGGGAAGGGTATCTGAGGCAGCAGTTGTGTCTGAAAGCAGTTTAGGAGAGTTATTAAGGAAAGAAAAGCCATTGGTGCTAGTGCAACAACGTCCTTCTCTATGCCCAGTAAACAAAGCTTAAGAACATTCACAAAATCTAATTTGGATGTTTTAATTCAGAAGTAGTTAGGCGAATTATGAATAATTTTTAAAGCATAGAAAAACAAAGACCAACTTTGAAGAAAGTGCTTATGAAGCTTAAAAATTCTACTGACTTCCAAGGCAGTGTCTAAACATTAAGAAGAGTTCTTTTTAAGCTAGGATTATTTGAAAAAAAAAAAAAAAAACACTAAGCGTGACACACAAATTTTAATCGAACATCGCACCATACGTGCAAAAAGGCTTAAGTATTTACGAAATGTTTGGAGATATCGAAGTGAAGTTTATATAGCTTATATGGATGAAATTTATATAAATACAGCACATGCTGGACCATATGACTGGAGTGAAATACGTTACAGGGACTCTGCAGCGATATCGAAAGGCCGACAGTTGTTGATCATGCCTGCTGGAGGAGAACAGGGTTTTGTTCCAAATGCCTGTGTACTATTTAAGATCCAACAAAAGCGTGGAGATTACTACCATAGTAAGAATTATAACATAGTTTATAAGAGCTGCAGTACTGGTTTCGAGAGTGAGATTTGTTTTTAGACAGCTTGTGCAGTACTCCCCTCTCGTAATCTTACGCGTGTGACGCATTGTGGCGATAGGTACACTATCCCCACCACAGTTGCTACTCATCCCTACCGCGCAGGATTCCTGTCAAGGTAAAATACATCTGTACATGTAATGGATACCATGGGGAAAATGGCCCGCCTCGTTAACGTAGATGGTCACGTGTGTGCCTCACATTTAAGAGGTCCCGAGTTCGAATCTCGGCCAGGGTGAGTTACCTGGATAAGGATTTTTCCGGGGTTTTCCTTATACTGAAAGACGAATATCGGGTAACTCTAAGCTCCATTGACCCTCATGGACTCATTTGAGCATCATTTCTCCCATTTAATTCATCGTCCGATATAACTTAACGTTGAAAGACGTAAATTACAAAATAAAAAAGAAAGAAAACAAAAGGAAGAAAGAAAGAAAAGAAATGGGAAACATACTGATTGGTTCTTCTCCACAGCCAGCCACAACTGTTGCCGAACTGCGGCAAAGATAGAGGATCCTTGGTACAGTGTATCGAGAACGCCATTCGACACGTGTATTATCATCTGCCTGCACGAGTATAGTCGCCCTGTTCGAACGGTTAACATGGATTTATCTTTGGTAATAGATACCTCTCAGATAACGCACTGATTATTCTTGTAAGAGTGAGAGGGGAACTGACGGGCCTCCCGGTCGTGTGCTAAGCACCAATGAACACATCACTTCAGCCAATAAATTCGCAGAAATCACAAATGACAGATATACGTTTACTCCGCGTGAAGTAATCAGTGCGTTATCTGAGAGGTGTCTATTACCCAAGATAAATCCATGGTAAGCGTTCCAGCAGGGCGACTATACATGCCTCTATTGCAGCCTGAGGGGGTACACTAAATATTGATGCAAATGTTTAGACATCCCTTCTTGTGACATGTGTGCCTCATTTCTGCTGATTTTGTTATTTATTTTATTTCTCACTATAAATAACAGTTTTTTTTTCAGTAAATGAAGTTTCTGAAATTATTTAGTTAAATATTTCAGTATGAATATATGCTATGCTGTTACATAAATCATGCCTTTATTTACTAGTTTTTATTGTTAATAATTTTAATGCTGCATAAATCATTTGTTCTAAACATAATAAATGGACAAATGTCGATCTATAGGATATAATTGGGACCTTGGTAAGTATTTTCTCTTGGCTGCATTTATTGCTTCTCTTTTGTATTTGTTTATTTTTGTATGAACTATACCAGGTGTCACCCGCTCCTACTTATTTTTAAATTTATGCAATGTGCTAAGCGACATGTGACTTATGCCTTTCTCGAACGACTTCTAATGGTTGATTTTCAGAGCAGTTTATAGAGGATGGGTAGATAACGTTGTATGGAACAAAAAACAATCACTACGTATGTCGATTCCAAAAACATCATAACAAGACACAGAGAACTCCAGTAGCAATTTTAGACGAGTTTACAAACTTTTATTTATAAGTGTACATTCACACACCCCTTTAAACTCGCCGCTGAAGGAACAACTTATCACATGCATTATTTGACAATAACCTCGAAACACAAAATGGCAAATCTACACAGTGGGACCAATCAGCTAACATGTGTTTTCGTTGTACAGCTATGTCAAAAAGTGCTAAGAGTTAGCTAGATTGTTTTCCCTTCTGTCACAAATTGCGACAGTTTTAGCTCATTCAGTAACTTTAATAGCGAATGCAGCTTTTTATGTACAGGGTGTCTCTAAAGTCACTATCCACTTTAATGAAAACGCAACATTTTGTTTCTTTTCTTTTCAGATACTGGTATCTTAGTGCAAGATATTTAGCACAGAAGAAAGGGTTGCCATTGCTTGTGCACGCGTACGTGGATTATCATGAAGACGCCAGAGCGGAATTTACCCGTAAATTCCACAAACCAGCCCCATCAAGGGCGCACATTCGTCTGCTTGTGAACAAATTTAAGCAGTGTGTGTGTGTGTGTGTGTGTGTGTGTGTGTGTGTGTGTGTGTGTGTGTGTGTGTGTGTGTGTGTGTGTGATGAGACACGTCCTGGACGACCACACGTCTTGGCAGAAACAGTGCAGCAGGTTCAAATTTCTAGTGATAGGAGTCCGAAGGCATCAATTCGACGCCTCAGTAGGGAATTGAACGTCCCTCGCAACACAGTGTGGAAAATTCTACGTTTCACTCTACGTAAACGTCCGTATCACATTCAAGTTCTGCACCATCTTGAGGACGAGGATTTCGCCTGTCGTTGGGCAATGTGTTATGACCTCCTGGAATGTGTAGAGAATGAGAATTTAATGGACAACATTTTATTCTCCGATGAAGCCACTTTCCATGTTTGTGGGAAAGTGCATAGACACAACAGCCGAATATGGACATATGAAGAACTGCATGAGGTATCGGAGTGAGAACGTGATACACCGAAAGTCAATGTTTGGTTGGGTATGACAAACGCAAAACTGTATGACCTATTTTTCTTTTCCGGAAGGTCAATAACAGGTAACATCTAGCTCAACATGTTAGAACTGTTCCTTGAACCGCAGCTTCAAGAGGATGGCATACTGGATACAGTTGTGTTTCAGCAAGATGGTGCGCCTCCACATTTTGCAAACATCGTCCGTGATTACCTGAACAGAACCTTTCCAGGGAGATGGCTAGGCAGAGGTTCACCTCAGTTGTGGGCTTCCCGTTCACCGGACCTTACTCCTTTTTTCTGCATGGGGGTACATCAAATCTAAAGTGTACACTAGCAAAGTGAATGTCTGAGTTACGGAATCGCATCAGGGAAGCAGCAGGTCGAATTACGGTTGACATGTTACAGTCTACATTTCGTTCCACTACTGAAAGATCACGTATGTGTTTTGCGCTAGATGGAGGTCATGTAGAGTGGCACTAGAAAATGTGTAACACTTCAATATAATATTGATTTTTCAATCACTGTCTTCCTTCATTGAAATGGATAGTGACTTCAGAGACACCTGTACTTTAAAACTACCAAAACGAGTTCAAAACACTGTATAAAGCTGTAAAAAGCGTGTAAAGATTCGAGGTGGGAATCTGAGGTCTGCGGTTACATTTTCATGTAGATACCTCAACTCACAAGGTAGCGTTGGTTAAATGATATACAGGTTATCGTGCCACTCTGTGACTATAGGTTGGGTTCGAATCCTTCGTGTTCAGATGAGGAATTTTATTACCCTTTGTTTTACCTCTTGTGGTCTATAATTTGATATGATACAAATAATATTTGTATAACGTTATACGCGTTTATGAAATACAACAATCACCATGTTTTCCTCTGGGAGATTAGATGTGAACTTATAGACCGAAGTAGATATTTTATTATAGTTTGTATTGTGCTTGACCCATTCAACCAAGCTTCAAACACTTCATAAATGCAAAATGTCTTCAGCTACTTCAGCCTTCGTCAATTTTTGGCGTAAATGAACGCTTCACTATCTATGTGGCTATTCAGAATTTGAAACGTCTCAAATACTATCGGGGGTCGTCATTTTGAACATTTACTGCTTTGATGAAATCCACACTTTGACAATTTATCTGTTTAACCGACAAGTTAATGCTTTCACAACTCCTTTGTCAGTAGAAGAATTGAAACATAAGAATTAAGCATGAAACACTTACTGTTTCTAAAAAAAAAAAAAAATGAAAGCTAACTACGTCACATGGTTTACAATACCAGATACGGCACAGATTATAAATGGTCACAAAGCTAAGCATGATCCCTAATTATCGGATTACACTGGGCAATAAAAAAATAATTTGAGAATGTTTTGAGCACTTCATGAGGCAATTCCTACTAATTTTGGGTTGAGAAAAACAAATATGACACTGACAAATTTTTATACGCTCTAGTTTCTATGATATACACAAGGTGGAAGTATTACATATTAACATATTGAGAGAAAAGGATACATTTTAATTACATACATGCTAACAACAATGAAAGTGCATTTGATTTTTTAAACTGGTAATTACACGCTAAGAGGTCTAAATTGCTGGAAAAATACTTCGCAGATAGTCGTGTCTGAAGAGAATCATGTGGTGGTCTATTGACTTCGTCGTCCTTTAGCTTGCCTCTTGTGATGGAGTTCCACAGAATCCCTATACAAGACCAACAGTAATCCGCGAGCATTACTTCATTCCAACGTTCCTGATATCTTTGTTCCATAACAGAAATGTCCTGATGGAATCTCTCCCCATGTTCATCACTAACAGCTCCACAAATAGGAGGGAAAGAGTCTAGGTGGGAGAGGAGAAAATGGATCTTAAGGGACATGTTGCATCCAAGGTTACGGTATTTTTGCAGTAGCACTGTCACCAAATGCTTTTAGTTGTCATCTATGGCATTTTGACAGGTTTGCCAACTCCCCCCCCCCAAAAAAAAATTCCCCCAAATTTAAAATCTTCACTGTAAAAAATGAAAAGTTACTTTATCTTAAAAAAAGCTAATCTATCATTTTTATGATGATTTTTTAATTCAATAGATGGAAATAGATGTAAATTCACTATTTTAAAGCCCGAACATTTTCATTGTTGCCTAGTGTTATCATTCTTTTCTCTTCGCCTCACAAGAGAACCAATAGCAACAATAAAGAATTGTATTGTTTATTTTGTTTATTGTTTGTATTTGAACAACTAAAATAGAGACAATGAAGAGTAGGAGAAAGGGGAAAAAATGTCACGTCGTTTAGAAAGTAGACCTTTCTGCACCGTATGCCCACAGCTAACCATCTCGACCAGCTGGCCCGCCTCGGTAGCGTGGTGGCAGCATGTCTGCCTCACGTTCAAGAGATCCCGAGTTCGAATCTCGGTCGGGGTTAGTTACCTGGATACGGTTTTTCCGGGGTTTTCCCTTACCCTGAAAGACGAATGTCGGGTAACTAAGCTCTATGGACCCTGGGCTCATTTGAGCATCATTTCACCCATTTCATTCATCGACCGATATGACTTAACGTTGGAGCACGTAAATAACAAAACAAAACAACATCGACCAGCTGCCACATATTCTCTGTCGCTCATTCTGAAAGCATTCGTTTATCACCTTGCCATGTTATATACATGAAAAGACATCGTTTATTTAAGCATTTCGCAGCTTTTTGGTGTTCATTCAGGGCTCAAAGTATTAATGCTGGGTCGTATATTACCGATTAGAGGGCAGAGCAGCAATAAAGGCTTTTGTGCTAAAAGGGTCAATGTTTTCACATTAGACTATAAACTGCGAGTTGCATAGATAAGTAAAAATAGGGGTAGCTGATTCACCTGGTATATTCATTTTGTATATTTTATGTGTCCAATAACTAGTATATGATTCAAAAGGGTGAATAAAAATGAATGAATAAATATACTGGCAAAAGACATGCAGAAGATTCAAAATGAGTCAGAACTTGTTAACTGAAGAGATACGAAATCACGCTACTAAAAAGTAAATACGAGGGCTGTTCAATAAAGAATGATCACAACTTTTTTTGACAACGTACCTTTACTGATCCTCATAATTTTGATGGTCCTTCTCAAAATAGTCTCCCCTGAATGCGATGCACTTGTCCCAGCGTTTCTGACAGTCTTCAAAGACATGCTGGAAACCATTTTTTGAGAGATCTTTCAAAATCGCCTCGGAGCCTTCACTACTGCTTCTGATGATGGATAATGCATTCCACGAAGGCGTTTCTTCAAGTTAGGGAATAGAAAACAGTCACATGGGGCTAAATCCGGACTATATGGAGGGTGAGGGATGCACTTCACGTTGATTTTTGCAAGATATTCAGCAACAACATTGGCAATATGAGGCCGCGCAGCAACCAGGCTGCTTCATGGAAATGTGGTCTTTTGCGCCTGATATGGACTTTCAATGTTTTCAGGACTTCACTGTAGTATTGTCCAGTTACTGATGTGTGTGCAGGTACGACATGCTGATAAACCATTCCATGAATATCAAAGAATGAGATAACCATAACTTTCCCAGCAGACGCAACCAATTTTGCTTTTTTGGGGGGCTGGTGATGAAGGAGATTTCCACACTGAGCTTTGCTGTTTGCTCTTAGTATCAAAATGATGTAGCCAAGTTTCATCAGCAGTGATTACGTTTGAAAGAAACTCCGGATCTTCCTCTAACATCAACTTTAACTGCGTGTTACTTCCATTGCAGCGGTAGGCGATACTGAACATGTCTGAACTTGCCTGGTTCTCACAGTCGGGAACCAGCAGTACCAACAATGAAACTACTACGGCGTGTTTATTTCACATTAAGCTAACAGAATATAAGATTGAATTATGACCGTAAAAAATTATGATCATTCTTTATTGAAGAGTCCTCGTAGTAACACAACAGAAGAACTAGGATTGGACTAATAAAAAGGATAGGAGAATGGTCATTATATAAATCTATAAAAAGGGAAATAAATATAAACTTGCTATAATCTGTGTCATCCTAATATAATCCTGCTGTAAACATCTGGGTGGGAAGAGAGACAGAGAGAGATTTTGGGACAGAAAATTGTTAAGCTGTTGATTGGCTTAGCGAAGTTAATGGACGTTTTCTTTTATTTGCATGCGAACGACAAACCTCTCCCATTAAGTACAGTACTGTAAGTAGTTTTCTGATCACTGCTCTGTGCGAGCTAATTTCGGAGAGAGAAAACTATGCAAATGTTTCGTTTCGTATAAACGTAATAGCCCCATATTTTATCTTTCTGCTTCACATAACTCAAAGGTGTGTTCTGGTCTCGTGAGTCCTGAAAGGAATATTTACAACAGATATGTTGTACAGGTTGGTACATAATTCCGTAGCATCTTTTTTACAGTTTTAACCAACTGACTTCATTAAACACATAAAACATCTTAAGCAACAATTTATTCAACAATATTCTCTCCTTCATTATTTACAATAGTCAATTAACGCTGGGGTAATTTGTATATTTGGCCACCCGTTGATTTTTTTTTGTCTTTTATTAGAGCTTGTGATACCCATACACCCGCCTTTTGGATCTTGCCCATTGAATGCAAATGTCGCACAATGGTGGAATGGCCACAGTTCTTCACACTTGCTAGTTCTCGAGTACAATGACGCGGATTATCGTGGATTAGTGCTTTTAAAAGACCTTCATCAAATTCTGTTTGTCCTGAACAAGGTGAGTCACTCATGTCAAAACTAACCACCTGCATTTTCTTACCGTGCTCTCGCGGATGTCGTTGTCCCCATACACGACGTAAATGTTTCTGGATGCCTCCGCTACTTTCTCCCCTTTATTGAATTCAAAGAGAAGAATATGTCGTAAATGTTTCACTTTGTCCACTTGACCATCCATTTTCCAGCTACACTCAATATCGTCAAATACAAACTGCGATGTGTAAACCCACTGCAAAACAGTTGAACTTCACATAAAATGTGACAATCGATAGATAAATCCATTATGGAAGGAAAGCGCTACGAAACAAAAGCAAACGAACTTATGCACCAACCTATATACATAATAGTATAATATATACAGATTAGACAGAAGACAGGTGAAATTGTACACACCTTTAGCTTATTATGTTAAATTAAACTGCATTTTTATTTAACAATTACTAAAGGACACTGCTATTATATAATATGTTTGCATTCCTATACCAGGCAGCTCTCTTGCAACGAGGTCTGTATCGAGTTGAATGCTGATTAAGATGTTATTGTTTATAGTGTGGAGTTGCTTCTGATATTTAACACTGTGTTTCCTAGTCGACCACGATATGAATGCAGCCGGCGAGAAGCGTTAGTAAACAGTTACGTCACAAGTGGGCGGAGTACCGCAGGTACAGTGCGGATAACGCAAACATAAACAATACCGAGGTACTTCCAATGTGACGTGTAGATGTAGTTTAGTTCAACACGGCGCTTCTTCGAACCTTTTCTGGAGCAGTTAAAATTCGAATAGTATAGTGGCAGTTGCAGTGCTCGTTGCGATAAAATTGGCGTGTGCTAGTGAAAAGTTTAATTACGGAAACACCTACAAAGTTAAAAACAAGAAAAGTATCCCATTCTGATGAAAAACATATCATATATCAGGTTATACATGTCTGTAGACAAGAAAAGCAGGAGAAAGGTTACTCTTACCCTTTGAAAAAGCAGCAGTTAGGGCAGCAAAAATAGTGGGAAGGTCTGGGAGAACCATCATGAACATAAAATGCTTCATCAACTACGGTTAAGGTTAAAAGTTCGAGGAAAAATCGAAAATCACTCACAACAATTTCTCTTGATGAGTTTGATAAGTGCGTTGTGCGTAGAAACATTTTGGAGTACTATGAACTGAAAAAGGAAATTCCTACTTTGAGGAAGCTCCTGAACTTCGCTAAATAATAAATAAACTTTCGGGGTGGCAAAGAAACATTTAGAAAAATATTGAAAGAAATGGGATTTCAATTTAAGAAAAGCAAAAACAAACGACCTGTGCTAATTGAGAAACCACAAATAGTTGCAAAACTTGCAGAGTATTTAAGGGGTATTATTAAAAATTAAAAGGGGCCACGTATACCAGTAGTTTATACAAACGAGGCTTGGGTCCATACTAAACTGTCAAGAAGTGCTGACAATATGAGGAAGTACCAGATGCTTTGACTAATACTACAGCTGGTCAAAGAGCAACAGTACACGCAGCGGGATCCATGGGATTTATTGAGGAAACTGAATTGACTTACGATTAAAAAGCCAAATTAACAGATAACCATAACGAAATTAACAGTCAAAATTATAAAAAAGTGGGTAGAAGAGAAATTAATATAAAATATTCTACCTGAAAGCATTATTGTGCCATACTGTACAGGAAAATAAAGCCCCTAACACTTCATCTCGAAAGGCACAGGTTACTCATTGGTTAACACAAAATAAAATTAAACATGATCCGCAACTGACAAAATATGAGCTTCTAGAGATAGTGAAAATTAATTTTAAAAGCCTGTTTATTGACTTGATTGAATAATGGAACAAAAGGATTTTACAGTCTTACGCCTTCCTCCGTAGCACTATGACCTTAACCCTATAGAACTATCTGGAATTAAACAAAGACAGCAGCAAAGAAGTATCATCGATTACTTTGAGTAATCTGAAAGCTATGACAACAAGCTACATAGCTAAAATTACACAAACTGATTGGACAGCAGCATGCAGACAAGTGAAAACAATTGAGCAAGATTTTAAGCGCCGAGATGGGTTAATGGAGGAAACAATTGAAGATATAATATAAACGTGGTTCTAGAGAGCAGCGATGATGACGATAAAACTGCAATCGTGATGAATGTTGTTTTGAGAATATGAATATTGAAGCAAAAGGACGCAGTGACTAATGCAATTGTTCCAATACATAAGAAAGGCAACCAAAGTGATTGCTCAAACTATAGACCTATATGTCTCTCCCCGGTTTTATATAAAGTGTACACTAGAATCCTGGAACAGAAATTGAGGAAAATGGTAGAACAAGATTTAGAAGAAGAACAGGCTGCTTTCCAAATGGGTAGACAAACCCAAGACCAAATTTTCTCATTGAGAATGATAATAGAGAAAGCTATAGATAGAGGAAAGGGTATTTATTTAGGATTCTTAGATTTGAAAGCAGCATTTGATTCAATACCTAGGGAAGAAATTTGGAGAGCTCTAAAGAACAAAAAAATACCTATGAATTTTATTGAAGCAATACAATCAGTTTATCAAGAACCAAAAGGGATAATAAGATTAGATGAACAAGAATCAGAACCATTTCTGATGAATAGAGGAGTTAAACAAGGAGATAGTCTCAGCCCACTCTTATTTATTATTGTGATGGATTAAATATGGAAAATTTGCAAAAGAAGAACAGCAAGAACTATGATAGGATATAGAAATTTAAGACCAGTTTGGCACAATCGTTGATATATGTTGATGACATCATATTGATAGCAAATAGTAATGATAACTTACAATTAGCGCTAAATGAACAGAAAGAAGAATTCACTAGAAAAGGTTTTGAATTAAACATACCCATAAGTAAAACCATGTAGGTATATAGGAAGGAAAGAAGAAGAAGTTAAAATTAAATGTAATTATGAAATCTTAGAACAGGTAGACAGTTATGAATACCGGGATACAGTTATAAATAAGGATGGAAATTTTAAACAGAATAAGAAAGGCCAATTCGGTCTACTATTGTGGGAAAAAAGGAAATAACAAAAGATACAAAAATTATAGTATTTAAAACAATAATGCTACCAATTCTATTATATGGAGCAGAGAGCTGGAAGCAAGAAAGCAAAATAACAGCTATGGAAATGAGATATTTAAGACGAGCTGTGGGGAAGACAAGAAGAGATATGATTAGAAACGTAACAATAAGGGAAGAGTTGGGTACACACTCTGTTAAAGAAATATTGGAAAAAAGACAACTTAAATGGTATGGACATGTACTCCGCATGTCAGAAGAAAGAAAACCCAAACAATATTTAGAAGCAAGACCTGAAGGTAAAAGAATTAGGGGAAGACCACGCATGTTGTATCAGGAATATATTGAGAAGTTGGGGAAGGATAGAGGGAAAACCATGACAGAAATGAAGATAATGATAATGGACTGAGAAAAGTGGAGGAAATGGGTAGAAGAGGCTTGTACTCCACGCTTAACAGGACAAAGGAGTTAGAGAAAGAAGAAGAAGAAGAAGAAGAAGAAGAAGAAGAAGAAGAAGAAGGTCCAAGTGACACTGATACAGCTGATGAAGGGAACAGTGACATGGATATAGCAGATAAAGGACCGGAAACAAATATTCCCAGACTTGCTGCTTCCGAGAACTAACGTGAAGATATCAGCAGGTGTGTACTGTTTTAAATGTGTGACTGTAAATTCCCAGTATCGCCTTTCACCTCGCTTTCCCTCGCTCCGGGCGGTTCCCTAAGCTTCATGTAGTAATTAAACAAAACAGTGGCGGACTCCTTCAAGTGCATTCATATCTTGGCCGACTATTACATGTCACAAGCCCAAGAACACTTGTGTATATGCAATTTAAAATCAGTAAGCTTTTCATCATAGAGTACGTCGGTGCTTCAGCCGAAATGAAATACAAAGTGGCGAGAGGCGAATGATCGCGCATTGTTTCGCGGTGCTTAAAGAAAGAAACCCAGACTCAAGTATAATAAATATTTAGAAAGAAACTGGTGATCTCCTT
This sequence comes from Mantis religiosa, assembly GCA_030765055.1. Taxonomy (NCBI): domain Eukaryota; kingdom Metazoa; phylum Arthropoda; class Insecta; order Mantodea; family Mantidae; genus Mantis; species Mantis religiosa. The sequence continues at coordinate 273,452,652 of CM060948.1, forward strand.
GGTGTTTCCACAAGTAATGTATATAATGCTAGAATGGAACAGCAAACATCCGGAACTCTAAGAACACCGGGAAAACTGCGTAAATGCAAACAGCGCGTGAACAAATATGACGATTTTGCGAAAAGTGCTATACGCAGTAAAGTTCATGATTATTTTTACAGAAATGAACCGCTGACTCTAAATAAGGTTTCGCATGCGGTAAATTGTGACACAGACTTGCCAAGTTTTTCACGAGGTACTCTCCATCAGTTGTTGTTAGATATTGGACTGAAATTTCAAAAGCGAGGGCGGAAATTAGTTACAGAGGACAGAAAGATACAATGATGTGGAGACGTAAATATCTGCGCCAAATCAAAAGTTTTCGTAGGAATCCGATTAAAGGTAACAATTATGCTACTGCATGATTCTATTAATATTCCAAATCATAAATTTAATAAATCAAAGTGTAACCCAATTCTGTTTATCATCTAGAAGTTAGCGTTGCTATATACGAGGTGGGATCCAAAAGAAACCAGACTCCGAAGACGCTGCCACTCGTAGACGTACTGCAGGGTTCTCACGCTAGATGGTGTTGGTAGAGACCTTCACGAAACAGCTGTGCAGACGGCGTCAGTGTAGAGCTGAACGTGCAAGTGTGGTATTGTGTTTCTCTGACTGTTGGCGGGTTACATCTGCGAAGTCCTTATGGCAACTTAAAAAGATCATGTTAATGCCAGAGGTTCTACTGCCATTAGTCCTGGACCCGTAGGATCAAGGACACGGGTCTCCTTCGAACGGGGAGTTACTGAGCTGTCCCAAAAGGGCGCCCGGCGTCCTCCGTGGAGCTTTCTATAGGCCAAGACTTAGAAGCTAACAAGCCCCCCCCCCATCTGGTCCTATGGATTCAAGACGGGATGGAACTGGATACGCCACTTGCTCGCGCCAACCCCAGAAAGGGAAAGGCTACCGATATGACCTCGGTGGGGCCGCCTGGCGATCTAGCACACCTTCTACTAACTCTGCAGGCTAGTACCTGGGATATTAATGGCTTCCCTCAACCCCGTCCGGAGACGTACCCGATTACCCACAGGTATCGGGAACCACTTCCCCCTCGAGACCAACCCAATCTGAACTACTCCCTGAGGGAGGGGCTCGAATGTTCGGCCCAAGGATCCTCTGGTAACGTCATAGGTACCACGAGTGCAAAGGGTTGGCGCCATCTTTAAAAGAACAAAGAGTGTGTGTGAAATTTTGTTTCCTGCTTAAAAAAACTGCAACGGAGACACACCAAATCCTTCAGGAAGCTTTCCAGGAGGACGCTATGAGCCGCACACACGTTTTCAAGTGGTTTGGGCGCTTTAAACGTGGTGAGATGTGTGTTGAAGACCAAGCTCGTTCTGGACGCCATTCAACATCGCGAAATGAGGAGAACTTTGCAAGGGTCCGCCATAAGATCAACGAGGATCGTCGCCAAACGATCGACCAAATTTTAGCAGCGACAGGAATCAGTTGGAGCTCGTGCCAATGGATTTTGAGGGAGGATTTGCACATAAGGCGTGTTGCTGCTAAATTTGTTCCGCGCCTTCTCACACAGGAGCACAAAACCATCTGCATGAATGTGTGTTAGGACTTGAAAACAGAGATTGCATGTGATCCAAACTTCTTGAACAAAGTCATTACAGGGGATGAGAGTTGGTGTTACGGGTATGACGCAGAAACCAAGGAAGCGTCAAGTCAGTGGAGGACTCCCAACTCTCCCAGACAAAAAAAAAAAAAAAAAAAAAAAAAAAAAAAAAAAAAAAAGCAAGGCAAGTGAGGTCAGATGTGAAGACGATGATCATTGTCTATTTTGATGTTCGTGGAATTGTGCATCGGGTATTCGTAGCCCCTGGCCAGACTATTAACCAGCACTTTTACTTGGATGTTTTAAGGCGTCTACGACAGGATGTGAGGAGGAAACGCGCGGAACTTTGGCGATCAGGTGACTGGTTTCTGCATCACGACAACGCTCCAGCACGCAAGGCCTTACGAGTGACCCACTATTTGGCATCTCAGAGGTGGTCTGTTGTTCCCCACGCTCCATATTCGCCGGACCTAGCCCTGTGAGACTTTTTCCTATTTCCACGAATGAAAAAACCGTTAAAAGGGGAGCGTTATGACGATGTGGAGGCGGTAAAAACAGCTCCGCAAAGGGCACTGGACAATATCAAACTTGAAGTGTTCCAAACATGCTTCCAACAGTGGGAAAAGAGACTTGACAAGTGCATCGCATGTATTGGAGAGTATTTTGAAGGTGACTGAAGTAATTTTGTAAAAACGTTCTTCAATAAAGTTTTTATGACAACAATCCGGTTTGTTTTGGGCCCCCCCCCCTCGTATACGGCTAGTGTTGCAAAACTTATTTGCGTGCATGTAGCTTCTAACACCTGGCCACTTCAGTCAGCTCCGCCTTGTTTACGGCAGGATTAACCTAGCGTGAGACCGAGTATAATAAGCATAATGTCATCTACATGTGGGGGATTGGACATTAAAATGCAGGAAGACAAATACCAATGGATACAACTGTAATTTTACTTAAAACAATTTGTGTGAGGCTTCTAGTGATAACCTTCATTTGCTATAACATACAATGTGATACAAAACAATGAGAAAACATTACCTTGCAACAAAAGACTGCTGTAATAACCAAATGTGCTGGACTCTTGATTCAACTGTTCTTGATATGAAACCTTTGATACTTTAAGAGGAAACTGATAACAATTAAAATAAGGAATGAAACAGTTCATGGAGTATTGACTGCATTTCCTTTGACAACTACTTATTGCAAATAGCAGTACATAATATCACAGAGGAGCTGGAACATAGCTCTGAATGTTACGCTTTGTTTATAACATGCTTTTGCTCACCTCAATTTTTAAGGTCAATAGAGGAAATGAGAGACCTTATGTCACTATACATTAATTATTAACTGGTATTATTGTGCTTAATGTATACATTTTGATGTGTTAATTGTATTTTCTCTTTGTGTAATAGTGTTCACATAAATCATTCACATAGTTTACTACCATATGCTTTTTTGCATGGTTTTAACCGCGCCACAAAATGACTAATGCCTTTCAGTACAGACCTTCCTCTCTGCTTCCATTGTTTACACTTCCTGCTGAGCTAGCAGGTGCATGGTAATTGTCCATCCAGAAAGCATTCAGACTCAGTAACTCATTATTGCAAGTTCAGCCCACTCTGTGTTATATCTGTTGCTTCATTCTCTGAGGCAGTATAAACATGAATAGCCTGTATGGGCCACGTCATCATCTTCATCTTAATTATTGGTGTTATTGTTATTACTGTTATTATAAAACAAAATATTATATTGTCCTGTATTCGTGTTGCTTTCTATTATCATCCTTATCAGTTTTCGTATTGTTACACCAGCTGCCGATGTCTGCCCCAGAGGAATTCCTAGCAACTTTTTTTTTTGGCTCTTCTTTCTAATATGGGATGCGGCGATGTTTTTTCTAAGTCCTTCACACTTTTTGATGTTTTTATATACAACAATGATTTTAATACGAGGGTGGGTCATAAAGCAATGCCTACTATTTTTTCTCTTTTAATTGCCAAGAAAATTAAATCCAATTTACATAGCTTGAAGCCTACAACATTGACGATTAATTTGCCACTATTCAATATAATCTCAGTACTTTTCCACAGTTTTGGTCCACCTTTTAACTAGGGCATGTATTCCAGTGTGGTAAAACACACGGTCTTGCTTCCTAAGCCATTGACGCACGGACGTTTTCACAGCCTCCTCATCTTCAAAATGAATCCCACGATGAGCTTCATTTAGTGGCCCGAACAGGTGGAAGTCTGATGGTGCCAGGTCAGGACTGTAAGACTTGCCATCCCAATTTCTCAATTTCTGCAGTGGTGTAACGGCTGGTGTGTGGTCTTGCATTGTCACGCAAAAGAACAACATCCGCCATAGTTTTTATTGGGCGAACTTGGCGAAGATGTGCTTTCAGCTTTTTGAGAGTTCTGACGTATTGGACAGAATTTATTGTGCATCCCTGCTCCAAAAAATCAATCATAAGCACAGGCTCTGCATCCCAAAACACTGTCGCCATAACTTTCCCTGCCGACCGCTGAGTTTTGAATTTTTATTTCTTCGGTGACGTTGTGTGATGCCATTCCATTGACTGCCTCTTTGATTCAGGTTCGAAAAATGAACCCACGTTTCGTCTCCAGTAACAATTTTTTCCAAAAACTCCTCTCCCTCCAAATTGAAGCGCTTCAAGTGTTCGGAGGCCATTGTTTTCCTTGTTTCTTTGTTTCGGGCGGTTAACATTCTTGGTACCCAACGTGAACAAACTTTTGAGTAACCTAGATGTTGAATAACCGTCATCACACTGCCTTTACTGAGGGAGGTAATGCGACACAATTCACCTGTTGTTACCCGGCGATCACCACGAATGATGTCATCACCTTGCTGAATGTTGCATGCAGTCACTGCAGTCACCAGCCTGCCGCTTCGCTTTTTATCTGCCAATGGTGTTTTCCCTTCAGCTTCGATACAGCGACGAACTCATCGTCAAACTGTGCTGACATCTACCGTTGCATCACCATACACATTTTTTAGCCTTTCGTGAATGCGAATTGGCGTTTCACCTTCCGCAGTCAAAAATTCAATCAAAGAACGCTGTCTAATACGAATGTCGATGTCAGCCATTTTGCAAGAGGATGCAGTGATGCCACCTGTTGACTTAGGAAGTTACTACTGCAGGGGATTGGAGAAGAAGGTAAGAGGAGTTGCGCAAAATTCAAAGTTTTTACATAACTTACTTACTTAAGGAAAATAATAGGATACATTACTTTTTGACCCACCCTCGTATAATTTCTTTACTTTTTAGTGCAATTTCCTGTTAGAGGGCATTCTTTTAACGTCATTAATAGTTTATTTTCTTACTGCGTATATAGCCATATTGAAGATTTCAATGTAGCCAAACTATCCTTGTTTCCACTGAACGCAATGCTGCCAACAGTCTAACTTGTTCCTAAATTACACTAGCAAACTAACACAAAGTAGTACCTAAATAATGTCACCTGAACATCGGAATTTCCGATAGAACCAGCAGCTGGCAGGTAGTGGCCAGACGGGAAGCATTTAGGCCACGCCTACCCACTTATCTTGTTGCGCTAACGAAGGGGATGATAAGAAGAGCGGCACGAGCCCTGTACCGTCTCTTTCCCCTCCCCTGAAGTCTGGAACCTTCGGGATGATTCACTGAACCGCGAGACTTCCAGAAACAGCGATATTCCTATAAAAAGGGGCTGCAGTTGGCGAGTCAGTTCAGTTCTTGGCGAGCAGCTGTGAGGAGCGCCGCGCTGGTGAACGGACTGGAAGACTGTGTACGTGTATCAGAGGAACTGTACGCAACTGTGAGTGTAGAGTGGAACCTGTGACAAAGCAACTGGCGAATTGTAATTGTGTGCTCTACGTAATTCTATGTAATCGGCAAGTGTTCCAACTGTAATTCGGTGGAAATAAAGAACATTTTGAGTTTGTGCAATTGGACTTTTAATTTCACCAACCCCCCCCCCCCCAAGGTCACAATAAATTTAACATTAGTGTTAGCGCTGTGACAATTTTACGTTACATTTGCTAACGTCGATTTTAACATCTTTTGGTAAAATCGGGCACAATTCGCGGCAGTAGCTGAACCAGTCCACGAGCTCCTACATTTTACTGATTTGTCGAGCCATTTTCCGATTTTCAACAACGTACTGAATGAATCTTAAATATTTGAAGAACGCACAAAACAAATAGCCTTCACTTCTGACAGTACAGGCCACGCCGTGGCTCAGTGGTTAGACCGCTTGGCTCTCACCAAGGCGGCCCGGGTTCGATCCCAGGCGACCGCAAAGTGAGATTTGTGGTGGACAACACGGCGTTGGGGCGGGTTTTCTCCGGGACCTCCGGTTTCCCCCGCCATCTCATTCCACCGGTGCTCCATCTTCATCTCATGCATCATCAGTGTCACCGCCTGCGGTGCCGTATGTAGTAAAAGCGGGCGTTAAACACTACACACACACACACACACACACACACACACACACACACACACACACACTTCTGACAGTACAATTGGCACTTTTGCTTGACAGCAAGCCAACTTTTGTAAAGCAATAAAACCTGAAAGGAAACATTGTTAGTATTTTCCAAAACTGATTCGCGCTAATTGCATCCACATGCCCTTTTGCACCGGTGTAGGAAAGATGTCTGGGGCATTTTTGGAGGGATTGGCTACAAGTGTTACATATCTTTCTCATGTTGGCTACAACACGAGGACTACAGGTTGTCTGCTTGCGCATGCGTGTTGTTATGTTCTGGCCTTATGAACTCTGAAAGGAATGCGTTCACTACAGACATACACACGTGCGGACAAGGTGACGTAATGATACACGAGTCGTGCACAGATAGAAACGCTGAGAAGATAACATGCAGCCTACTTATGACACAAGCGGCAGACTGTTGTGTGGCTTGTGACATTGGATATGATTATTGTTTTTTCAAAGCTTCTTCATCACATTTATCTATAACGCTACTTATAATTTCACGCCCTTCCGAATGCGCAACCTTAAATTTCTTAAGATCTTCAGACTTGGTGAGTAGATTAGTAAATCTTACTGCACTGAACTAATTCTACATCTTGCTACGCAAGTAGGCTACGTGACTTTATGCAGGTGATTGCTGAATGTTTACTGTATTGCTCACTCTCTGCGTAACCGGACAACGGTTCCCCTCTCCCCTACACCTCATCCTGTGGAGGTCACGAGTCCAGAACACATCTTTATACGTGCACCGTTGGACTTAGAAACTATTCTCGCGTTGCACAAAAAAAGCTTCTCCCTTTTTATATTTGCCAGCCACTAACTGCAATAAATGGCCACTCTGGACAATTGCTACGTGTTGTGGTCGTGGACAAAACAGAGGACCACAAATATTCAACAGTTTTTGTAGATTCAAGCTTAACATAGAAAAAAAGTTTACAGAACAACTGCATAAAAATTACAAAGATTAACAATGCTAGAAGTATTGTCAGGCAGCAAATGGGGCTGCATAAAATATACCTTAAATATGACATATAAATCGTATATAAAACTAGTATTACAATATGGGGGTGAGTTTGTAGTAACTGGCTATCAAATCAAGACTAAATGAAATTTGAGATGGTCCAAAATTGGGCTCTATGGGTAGTTACAGCAGCAATTCCAAAAATAAAAGAAATATTCAGATTCGACCAACAACTTGTTATTAAAACACCAGACGCAATATGGATGAAGGCTAAGATCCAGATCATTAACAAACAATAACTTTTTATTAATCGAGATAAATAACTTTAAAAGTTTCGTTATTGTTGCATTACTTGTAACAGCACTAGACTTTCAACAATAGTCAAAACTTTTAAAGTTTCACACCTCAAAATATGCCAGGTGGTTCAACTGCCTCGTCTTTGGCGTAAGCAGATATCCCTTCGTACGTTAAAACTGTAGCAGAACGCCACATGGACAATTTAACTAAATGCCCGTCATTAGCGATGGGAACTTTCCTCTGTTCCTCTTGATTTTCAGACAAGCGGAGTGATGAGAGGCATTTCCCAGGACTAATGTACAGAGTGTAGACCATGATATGAGAAAATAACAGTGGTAACAGTGAAAAGATTTTGGGATGTCTAAAAATTGAGTTACAGGTTGTTTATTTTCGAGGAAATGAACTCACACCTCTTTATCTGTTATTGCCTAACGTTACCTTCTACACATTATGTGATGTGTCAGAAACCATGGCAATGCGAGTACACGTAATGTTATATTGTGAAGCGATTATATTTTGGCGAGCAAAGAATTCCACGTTGACGCGACAGTTTGAAACAAATGGTGTTTAGCTCAGGGTTAAGCAATGAGGTTTATCACAGGGTATGCGTGGATGTGTGTGAGAAGGATAGTTTTAATGACACTGGAATGCCCGTTTCAAACTGGTTTATTGACTGCTTCTTTTATTATTACATTAAACTCGAAGTTGCCGACCAAGGGTTACCAATATCACTGTTTAAAGTTACTGAAGTCGGAATGCTTATTACTCGATCACTTCTAGTCTGCCTGGCCCAAGACATTATGAAGGATCCGAAGAGTGCCCTATTCACACAGTCAAGTGCTATCCCTTAGAATTTTGTTTTTCCCTTGTCTTTTGTTACATAACTCAACTACGTTGCTATTCACTCGACTGCACCTTCACGCGTTCCACACAACTACACATTACTTTGAAATCCATTACGATTCTTTATACATCGCAACCCTTAAATTCGGTATCAATTGGCAGGTGTTTGTTTCTTATTACTGTTATTTTGTTTTTGTTGGTAATTGTTATTTTTTTTGTTTGTGGATATCATCATCATCATCATCATCATCATCATCATCATCATCATCATCATCATCATCATCATCATCATCATCATCATCATCATCATCATCATCATCATCATCATCATCATCATCATCATCATCATCATCATCATCATCATCATCATCATCATCATCATCATCATCATCATCATCATCATCATCATCATCATCATCATCATCATCATCATCATCATCATCATCATCATCATCATCATCATCATCATCATCATCATCATCATCATCATCATCATCATCATCATCATCATCATCATCATCATCATCATCATCATCATCATCATCATCATCATCATCATACATAACTTAGAGTACGTTCCTTCTAATTGCAGTCACACCACTCTACGTTTGAAAACCTATACTGGTGATCGACGCATCCGAAAGCTTTCTTGATAAATGTAGCGGACGGCGACTACATCGCAGGTCGCCGAACAGTCGTGTGTCAACGAACCCATCTATCACTAGGATTGAGAAAGCAATGAAATAGTGATCCTTTTGCTTCGTTTGTGTTCAAATGTGTAATGAGGGCTTGGACTGAGTAGTGAGAGAGCCAGAATTTTGTTGTTGTTGTAATTTACGTCCTCCAACGTTAAGTCATATCGGACGGTGAATGAATTGGGTGAAATGGTGCTCAAATAAGTACAGGGTTCATAGAGCTTAGAGTTAACCGACATTTGTCTTGAAGGATAAGGGCAAAACCCGGAAAAAAACCTTATCCAGGTAACTCACCCTGACCGGGATTCGACCTCGGGACCTCTTGAACGTGAGGCAGACACGCTACCATCTACGCTACCGAGGCTGGCGTGAAAGAGCCAGGATTATTATGTGTTTCAAATGGGAAGAGTTCTCGCCTGTAGCGAATCAGATGCGTTAGAGCCTTCAGTGTTGCCATCTCGTTATCCCCACTCTTTTTATATCTCCCCCTCTCTCGCACACTTGCAGTGTTCTTGGCGCTAGACGTAAGGGAACGCAAACTGAATTTTCGTAAGTTTTATAATAATGCAGTTGTTGAAATCACAATTTCAACATGAATATTCGTATATTGCGCAAATATTTTAAATATTTAAAGTTAATTTTAGTTTATGAATTACTTATTTTTATAATCCAACGAAAATACCAGCGGTGCATCCGTATAGCTGTGAATATTACTTACGTTAAGAGATTATGTGTCATTGTCACTGTCTTCAAAGTCTGACTACTGCAAATTTATGATGATAGGTTCCAAAATCTCGTAACGTCTATTTCATTCCAAAAGCCGTCTTCTTGTAGTTTATCTGATGTCTCACGCTTTTTTTTTCCAGTCTTGTTGTGTTCCTTGTCAAGTTCTTCGTGAAGAAGTTATTCAACGTCAGTCAGTTTAAAAATATTATTTCTGTTTGCAACAAAATTTGAGCCCAAATTAACTATTGGATTATTCTGGCAGTAGTAAGGGGAGGGAATGTGGTTCACGTCTCATTGGCCCAGGTGATTACTTTTTCATGGAAGTGTAACTGAATAATACTGCTTTGAACTCTCTAGAGTAAATAGAGATTACGAACCATTCATAAACAAAGATATAATGTGACCAGACACGTTCTGCCAGACTAACAAGAAGTGTATCGTTTCCTCTCATCGAATTTAACAAACACCTTGGCTTATTCAAAGTACATATTTCGTTTACCATGTCATGTCAAATGTTTACGTTTCAGTTCTGAGTAATTTCAAATATACGTTCACGCATACATGACAACCAATAATGATATTCATTACAGTGCTTACGTCGCAATGCATTGTTATAATATATTGATATCTACATTATTTATTTGCATTAGGAAAACTATTTGAGCTGAAAATATTGGCTTTTTTAGGTTATGTTAAATACATTACTCTCTCCTTCCTCATGGATCAGTTTTTGCAAAATCGGAATTTTTGTCTTAGCGCGAATAGTATTTATTAGAGATTGATTAGTTTGGCGTTTGGCACACACCATTTAGGGAGAATGCAATACGACAACACCGCAGGACTCCGATTGGTTGCTCACCTAGTAGAGCTCAAGGACAAACACCTTCCCATTTGAAACACTAATAGTCTTTGGGCTCAGCAAGACAGTACCATGTTTCAAGAAGGTAAACGTACACTTTGCGCTGGTCAGTATTGTCGCAACGGGCGGCCAACGTACAGATAAGGGACAGATAATACAGCGCCGAGATAAAAGGCTTGCCGAAACAGATAAAGACAGAAACTAGAAAGTTCTATTGACATCTTTGATTGATGCACAGATCCCACGGAAATGCCAATTTTGGAGGCCATGTCTACAACTGTTTTGATTTGTTGTCACACGAAGTTCTGCCTTCATTGAAATGTCGCTCCTGGGAACGCGCATTAGACACATCTATGGTACCATCACCACATGCCTCACTGAACTGGCGATCAATTTCGATACGTGCCACGCCACGAAAATGGAGAAAACGAATGACTAGAGCTGTTCTTGCAATGAAAACTTCGCCATTTTAAGTATCAACAACAGTACTAACTCTCGTGGTTTTCACTAGAGTTCTATGAATTGTACAGTGCTGGCATTTCTCTCACGCATTCACAAAGTGTCCACGTGTACTTTAAAACAACCAGAAATTCCTATCTGGCCCCAGTCCTGAAAAATTGAGGTGTTATACTTACACGCAGCTCGTTTTTTTTTGACAAAAATGTTTAGAATCTTCGACAAAATAAAATATAACAAAAGCCTTTCCATGCAAAGAGCAGTTTGTAGCTGGGATCTGTTTTTGCCAATATCTTGCTCTCATTCGTGGAGGTCCTAAACTTAAATACATTCCTTAGCTTACCTACTTTTCATGTATGCATTATGCTATACTACGAGGGGCAATCAAATATTAACAGACCTTTGTTTACTGCACACGCATAGAGTGCCGTATGGGTTCGAGGCTTTTACAGCACATGCAGTGAGATCCCTGGAAAGGTACAGTGGCCTTGGGAACTCGTTTGGCTCTGTCCCTCAGTTACTGGCGAGATGTCTGAGAGAGAAGTGCATCCAGCTGTTGTGCAACGAGCAATAATCAAGTTTCTTGTCAATGAAAATGTTGATGCAGCTGAAATTTCCCATCGGTTACTTCCACAATTTGGGGAAAGAACACTTTCCTGGTCCAGTGCCATGAGTTTAATGAAGGACGTGAACGTGTAGAAAACTTGGCCCATCCTCAGTGCCTATGCGCCCGCATCAATCCTGAAAACATCCAAGCTCTTCAAGACATCATTGAAGGGGATCGTCACACCACAGTGCTTCAGATTTATCGACAACTTCTCATAAGCTATGGGAGTGTCCAATCAATAATTTGAAGGGAGTCGAAATTGAGAAAAGTGTCAGCTCATTGGGTGCCGAAGTATTTCACTGCAGAACAGAAAGCAGTGCAAGTTCAAATGAGCCGCATGCTTCTCACGCACTACGAAGAGGAAGGTGATGCTTTTCTGGTCAGAATCATCACTTGTGATGAGACATGGGTGCATCATTACACACCCATATCAAAGAGGGCCAGTCTGGAGTGGAGGAGTGGAGAGCAACCGCCGATGAAAGCCAAGTCACGACTGTCTGCAGGGAAAGTTTTGGCCACAGTGTTCTGGGACTCAAAATGTGTCCTTCTCATTGATTTCCTCGAACAAGGACAACGAGTACTACTACTGTGAGTTTCTCAGTCAAGTTCGAGTTGCTTTCCGGTCAAAACACCACAGTAGCCCGATCAGAAGTTTGTGACTCTGCAGGATAATGCCCGACCACACACTGCAGCAGCAACACAGCAAAAATGGCCGAAATGCACTGGACTGCCCTTCCACATCCACCCTACAGCCCAGACCCCTCACCATGTGACTTCTTCATGTTTGATCCACTCAAAGAAGCTTTTGGAGGACATCGTTTCACAACCAATGAGGAGGTGAAAGACTTCGTGCGCAACTGGCTCTGCAAACGTCCTCTATGACTGACATTAAAACATTGCCTGTCCGTTGGAACAGATGTATAGAAAAATATGTGAATATGTAGAAAAGTAAGAAAAATATAAATTTCAATTATTCTTCATGAATACATTTTCTGGAATGAAAGGCCTGTTTATATTTGATTACCCTAGTATATGCACTTATAAGCGTGTTTGGCACACAATATCAGCATCATTGATTATAATCCAACCTCACGTAAACAGTTATGGATCTTATTTAATTACATATGTCATCCTGTATTATAGTTTACCTTTTATTACTTATTTCCCGATCGATGCAGCATCTTACTTGAAGAAAGCAGCAGAGGTGCTTAGGGTCAGCTATCCGAAAATGACACACATGAGTTGTGTTGTGCAAGGTCTACATAGGGTGTACGAAGCTCTTCAGTCACTATATCCCCATGTGGACAAATTGGTCTTCCATGAAAGAAGGTGTTTGTTAAAGACCTTCAGAATGTTTATCTCTATAGAAACAAAAACCTCAATTTTGCATTATAACCAACCCCAACTACTTCTCGCTGGGACACCTGGCTTTTAGCAGCGGTGTACTATGTGAAATGTTTTGAGAGATTTAAGTTGATTGTTTATGAACTAGAAAACGATTTTTGTTTTGTAATTTACGTCCTCCAACTTTGTCATATCGGACGAGGAATGGAACGGGGGAAATGATGCTAAAATGAGCCCAGGATCCATAGAGCTTAGAGATATGATGCTTCATATACAGTAATTGTTGAAAATACGCTACGCGGAGTATATTGCTGCTAGTTTCCTTCTTGTGCAAATCCATTAAAAAAACTAGAGGCAACTAGTCCCTTGATGGTGTTAAAGGAAACATTAATCTACAAATGCTAAAACCAACTCAGTGGAAGCCTTAAGAATTAAAACTTCATAAATCAAGCTCCAATCGGTGTCTGAAAAAAAAAATACAGGGTTTCAAAGTATGTGGCATTTGCCCAAACTCTAGAAGGCCATCACGTGAATATTGCGAGTAAGTACTAGTACTTACTGTTCACCAACGCAAAGTAAGTACATGTCTGCCTCACGTTGAAGAGGTCCCGAGTTCAAAACTCGGACAGGGTGGGATTGCGATTTCATTACGGAGGGGATTCAGTACGTAGGCCACCATGATGGACCCATTGTTCCTATACCCCCAAGTGGGGGCACCCCCGGGAGGAAGCATGAAGCGAAGGAGACAGGGGCGGCCGACCCAAGGAGCCACGACAGTACAGAGGGCAGGGTCCCTACAGTTTACTTGGATAGAGGCTTCCCCTGACAGCCCAGAACAACGGACACGCTCCCCCACTGCGGGACGGCAACGAGATCAGTAGCCGAGCCCTAATGGACCCAGGCAGGCGATCCGAGCCCCAAAGGTCCCTGGCTGACGGTCCCGAAATGCTCCCAGTAGAGGAACGGAGACCGGCATCCGAACCTACCGGAAATGAAATGAAATGTGTAGTGTTTAACGCCCGCTTTTACTACATACGGCACCGCAGGTGGTGACACTGATGGTACATGAGATGAAGATGGAGCATCGGTGGAATGAGATGGCGGCGGAAACCGGAGGTCCTGGAGAAAACCTGCCCCAGCGCCGTGTTGTCCACCACGAAAGCTACCGGAGGAGGAAGTAGTTTACCTCAGAGCATATCATCCTGCCATGCACCGCCGAGACACCCGTCGCCACTTCTACCCTGAAAGAGACATCCAGATGAGAGATGAGGTGAAATGATAATGGAGATGAAATGAAGGGACAGAAAATTCGAGGCATGTAATTAACCTACCCAGCATTCGACTAGCGACCCGGGAACATCCCGAAAAACCCATGGGTCAGGTAGGTCGGCCACGGGAATTGAACCCGGGCTTCCCGAATGCGAGCGTCAGACGAAACCGCCTGAGCTATCCTGCTCCATTGGTCAGGATGGGTTACCTGCATAAGGTTTTTCCGGGGTTTTCCCTTATCCTCAAAAGTAGAATATCGGACAACTCAAGCTCTATGGACCCTGGGCTCATTTGGGCATCATTTCACCCGTTTCATTCACCGTCCGATATGACTTGACGTTGGAGAACGCAAATTAAAGAAAAACGCCCAGTAAGTCCCTGAGAGGAATGTGCCACCCCTACACAGAAGGGACAAGGAAAGGGAATTTGTGTGACAGAGCACGCATGCTACACAAGGAGCAGAACCGTTAAAAAACATGCGTCCTATTCACTCTGTACAACAAAACCGAAAAGATTTATTCACAAAAGTAGAAGTCGCCAGAATGTGTTTGTATGGTCTAAAACCGAACTGATATGGGGTGCACCAGGCTGTCGAAGAAGGGGGGAGGGGGTTGTAGGAACCTTCTATAATCTCCCTGCGTCTCATTCCCCGCAGACTTTCTTAGCTGTGGTGAACTGTACATGTAGGTACTAATGATGTGGTTCTTAGGAAATATGCAAGAGTGACGTCATATGACGTAGAACGGTCGTTCTCCCAATACCGGGCAGAGCTTCGTAAACATCTGCAGAGATTTCTAATAGACAACTTAGAGAAGGCGTTTGTTGTGTACTGTAACTAAATAATTTCCAACAACTGACATGTGACATTAATAATGCAACATTCTTGAATTATCAGAACAGCTTCTTAGTATTACTAAAAACTGGAAAAAGAGTCAATATTGAAATGGTGACTACATCCTCGCAGTATCTCAGTTCATTGATATTACACTAGCTATCAGCCAAATTTATATCCCTTTCCTGGCCCTTTGATTCCAAAGCAAGCAAATGTATATTTCTGATATTACCGAACATTGCGGGTTTAAATCAAAAGTCTCCTATTTATAATCAAAATATTTGTTTTCTTTGGCACAGTTTGGAAGTTTGCTTAATTTAACACGGACACACTAAAACATATTTGTGTTCCATATTTTGTAACTGGGATAAAGACGGTAGCGCCCTCTGTTGTTTGAGTACGCAACTAACGTACTTGCGCTGTTACTCTCTGGCTTGGCGGGAACTACGATCTTCGTATGTTATACAACTCCAATCATTTACAGCTCCTGATAAATTAAAGTATAAAAATTCTAGGTTTATCAGCATTTCGTATATGATATCATAATTTTGAAAATGTCTCTCTAGCCGCATGACCTTTGAAGATGACCATGACAGTATGGTGAAAACGTTAGTTTTATCTCACATAACAAAAACTGTATACCCAAGATATTAAACGTAGTGTAGTGTGTTCTGTCATGCAGCTGGACCTTTGAAGATGACCATTACAAGACGGTCGAAACGTTAGTATTATCTCACATGACAAAAGCTGTCTAGCCAAGATATTAAACGTAATGTAGTGTGTTCTGTCATGCAGCTTGACCTTTGAAGATGACCACCACAAGATGATCGAAACGTTAGTTTTATCCAACATGACAAAAACTGTCTATCCAAGATATTAAACGTAATGTAGTGTGTTCTGTCATGCAGCTGGACCTTTGTAGATGACCACCACAAGACGGTCGAAACGTTAGTTTTATCCAACATGACAAAAACTGTCTAGCCAAGATATTAAACGTAGTGTAGTGTGTTCTGTCATGCAGCTTGACCTTTGAAGATGACCACCACAAGATGATCGAAACGTTAGTTTTATCCAACATGACAAAAACTGTATAGCCAAGATATTAAACGTAGTGTAGTGTGTTCTGTCATGCAGCTTGACCTTTGAAGATGACCACCACAAGATGATAGAAACGTTAGTTTTATCCAACATGACAAAAACTGTATAGCCAAGATATTAAACGTAGTGTAGTGTGTTCTGTCATGCAGCTTGACCTTTGAAGATGACCATGACAGGATGGCCAAAACGTTAGTTTTATCTAACATGAGAAAAACTGTATAGCCAAGATATTAAACGTAGTGTAGTGTGTTCTGTCATGCAGCTTGACCTTTGAAGATCACCATGACAGGATGGCCAAAACGTTAGTTTTATCTAACATGAGAAAAACTGTATAGCCAAGATATTAAACGTAGTGTAGTGTGTCCTGTCCAGCAGCTTGACCTTTGAAGATGACCATGACGGATGGTCGAAACGTTAGTTTTATCCAACATGACAAAAACGGGATAGGCAAGATATTAAACGTAGTGTAGTGTGTTCTGTCTAGCCCCTTGCCCTTTGAAGATGACCACGACTGGATGGTCGAAACGTTAGTTTTATCTAACATGACAAAAACCGTATAGCCAAGATATTAAACGTTGTGTGGTGTGTTCAGTCAAGCAACTTGCCCTTTGAAGATGACCACGACAAGTTGGTTGAAACGTTAGTTTTATCTAACATGACAAAACTGTATAGCCAAGGTATAAATCGTTATGTAATGTGTTCAGTCAAGCAGCTTGTCCTTTGAAGACGACCACTACAGATTGGTAGAAACGTTAGTTTTACCTAACATGACTAGAACTAGATAGCCAAGATATTAAACGTTGTGTACTGTGTTTGGTCAAGCAGCTTGACCTTTGAAGACGACCACGACAGGATGATCGAAACTTTAGTTTTATCTAACATGACAAAAACTGGATAGCCAAGATATTAAAGGTTGTGTAGTGTGTTCTATCTAGCCGCATGACCTTTGAAGATGGCCTCGTAAGAATGATCGAAACGTTATTTTTATGAATATAAATAAATAAGTAGAATAGGATGAACAGTAAAAAAGCAACTAATATATATTGTAAGTTACATCCGCCAAATTTAAGTCATATCGGAAGATGAGTGAAATTATGCTCAAATGAGCTCAGGATCCATTGTGCTTGGAGTTCCCTTATATTTGTTTTCAAGGAAAAGGAGAAACCCCGGAAAAACCTTATCCAGATAACTCACCCTGACCGAAATTTGAACCCGGGACCTCTTGAAGGTGAGGCAGACATGCTACCATCCAGGCTACCGAGGCGGGCACAGCCAATATGTCTATTATATACTACCAGAATTTACTCTTATCTCTTATAATCTTGATTCACTAACGAATGGAATTGTGACACCCTCTAGAATTTGTTAGTAGTAATATTCCTTATTCTTTCAGATATTTTCTCCTTATTCCTGTTTCATCTCCTTCTCTACTGCTTCAAATTATCTCGCTAGTTTTAAAATGTATGCAAATATGAATGATAAGGTAATTATAGAAAGAAAAAGAACAAGCAAATTGAAAATGACATCAAAAATTCGTTTGGTTTATAGCACTGCGAGTCCTACGAGCTAAACACTTCGTCTTATTGATGGCATTGCTTAATGATTATAAACAAAATGAAGATCGTTAAAGGAAAGAATAAAACAAGGTAAAGAGATTTGAAACATTTTGGCGTCGTACAAAGAGGTTAGATTGCGTTTCACTTATTTCTATCTCGGGAGATAAAAGGTAAATAGAATGAAATGAAATGTTGCATAGCGTGAACAATGAATAGCAATCAATACTTCAAATGACAATTAAATATACCGCGATGATATTGTTTTGTTTACTATAGGTGAGGTAGCGCCCCCTAGATTTAATTTTGAGTACTACTTCCTGTTCCTCCAGATTGTTTCTTTTATGATAGCATCATGACCATAAACAAAAAACAAATAATATATAAACGTATAATGCTATAACCTGAAAATAAACCGCAACCAAAAGGACAAGGTACGAAAGAGTAGAAGCGTTGAAAATTTGTTTGGGTCATAGCACTGCGAATCCTACGAGGTAAAGACTTGGTCTTATTGGCGCCATTGCATTATGATTATAAACAATTGAAGATCGTTACAGGGAAGAATTAAAAAGGGCAAGGAGATTTGAGAAATTTTGGCGTCGTATAAAGAGGTTAGATTGCGTTTTACTTATCTCTATCTCGGGAGATAACAAATAAATAGAATGAAATGAAATGTTGCCCAAAATCTAGAAGGCCATCACGTGAACATTGCGAGTAAGTACTAGTAGTTACTGTTCACCAACCTCACGTTGAAGAGGTCCCGAGTTCAAAACGCGGTCAGCGTGGGATTGGGATTACATTACGGAGGGGATTAGGTACGTAGGCCACCATACTGGTCTCATTGTTCCTATACCCCCAAGTGGGGGCACCCGCGGAAGGAAGGATGAAGCGAAGGAGACAGAGGGCGGCCGAATCAAGGAGCCATAACAGTACAGAGAGCAGGGTCCCTGCAGTTTATTTGGATAGATGCTTCCCCCGACATGCCAGAGCAATGGACACGCTCCCCCACTGCGGGACGGCAACGAAATCAGTAGCCAAGCCCTAATGGACCCAGGCAGGCGAACCGAGCCCCAAAGGTCCCTGGCTGGCGGTCCCGAAATGCTCCCAGTAGAGGAACGGAGACCGGCATCCGAACCTACCGGAGGAGGAAGTAGTTTACCTCAGAGCATATCATCCTGCCATGCACCGCCGAGACACCCGTCGCCACTTCTACCCTGAAAGAGACATCCAGATGAGAGATGAGGTGAAATGATAATGGAGATGAAATGAAGGGACAGAAAATTCGAGGCATGTAATTAACCTACCCAGCATTCGACTAGCGATCCGGGAAAACCCCGAAAAACACATGGGTCAGGTAGGTCGGCCACGGGAATTGAACCCGGGCTTCCCGAATGCGAGTCTCAGACGAAACCGCCTGAGCTATCCCGCTCGATTGATCAGGATGGGTTACCTGCATAAGGTTTTTCCGGGGTTTTCCCTTATCCTCAAAAGTAGAATATAGGACAACTCAAGCTCTATGGACCCTGGGCTCATTTGGGCATCATTTCACCCGTTTCATTCACCGTCCGATATGACTTGACGTTGGAGAATGCAAATTAAAGAAAAACGCCAAGTAAGTGCCTGAGAGGAATGTGCCACCCCTACACAGAAGAGGCAAGGAAAGGGAATTTGTGTGACTGAGCACGCATGCTACACAAGGAGCAGAACCGTTAAAAAACATGCGACCTTTCACTCTGTACAACAAAACCGAAAAGATTTATTCACAAAAGTAGAAGTCGCCAGAATGTGTTTGTATGGTCTGTAACCGAACTGATATGGGGTGCACCAGGCTGTCGAGGGGGGGGTGTAGGGACCTTCTCTAATCTCCCTGCGTCTCATTCCCCGCAGACTTTCTTAGCTGTGGTGAACTGTACATGTAGGTACTAATGATGTGACTCTTTGGAAATATGCAAGAGTGACGTCATATGACGTAGAACGGCCGTTCTCCCAATACCGGGCAGAGCTTCGTAAACATCTGCAGAGATTTCTAATAGACAACTTAGAGAAGGCGTTTGTTGTGTACTGTAACTAAATAATTTCCAACAACTGACATGTGACATTAATATTGCAACATTCTTGAATTATCAGAAGAGCTTCTTAGTATTACTAAAAACTGCAAAAAGAGTCAATTTTGAAATGGTGAATTCATCCTCACAGTATCTCAGTTCATTGATATTACGCTAGCTATAAGCCAAATTTATATCCCTTTCCTGGCCCTTTGATTCCAAAGCAAGCAAATGTATATTTCTGATATTTCCGAACATTGCGGGTTTAAATCAAAGGTCTCCTATTTATAAACAAAATATTTGTTTTCTTTGACACAGTTTGGAAGTTTGCTTAATTTAACACGGACACACTAAAACATATTTGTGTTCCATATTTTGTAACTGTGATAAAGACGGTAGCGCCCTCTGTTGTTTGAGTTGCGTGTTTTGTCTTCCGCTGTTACTCTCTGGCTTGGCGGGAAGTACGATCTTCGTATGTTATACAACTCCAATCATTTACAGCTCGTGATAAATTAAAGTATAAAAATTCCAGGTTTATCAGCATTTCGTATATGATATCATAATTTTGAAAATGTCTTTCTAGCCGCATGACCTTTGAAGATGACCATGACAGTATGGTGAAAACGTTAGTTTTATCTCACATAACAAAAACTGTATACCCAAGATATTAAACGTAGTGTAGTGTGTTCTGTCATGCAGCTTGACCTTTGAAGATGACCATCACAAGACGGTCAAAACGTTAGTTTTACCTCACATGACAAAAACTGTCTAGCCAAGATATTAAACGTAGTGTAGTGTGTTCTGTCATGCAGCTTGACCTTTGAAGATGACCATCACAAGACGTCAAAGCGTTAGTTTTATCTCACATGACAAAAACTGGATAGCCAGGATATTAAACGTTGTGTAGTGTGCTCTGTCATGCAGCTTGACCTTCGAAGAGGACCATCACAAGACGTCCAAACGTTAGTTTTATCTCACATGACAAAAGCTGTGTAGCCAAGGTATTAAACGTAATGTAGTGTGTTCTGTCATGCAGCTGGACCTTTGAAGATGACCACCACAAGATGATCGAAACGTTAGTTTTATCCAACATGACAAAAACTGTATAGCCAAGATATTAAACGTAGTGTAGTGTGTTCTGTCACGCAGCTTGACCTTTGAAGATGAGCATGACAGGAAGGCCAAAACGTTAATTTTATCCAACATGACAAAAACTGTATAGTCAAGATATTAAACGTTGTGTAGTGTGTTCTGTCTAGCAGCTTGTCCTTTGAATATGACCATGACAGGATGGTCGAAACGTTAATTTTATCCAACATGACAAAAACTGGATAGCCAAGATATTAAACGTTGTGTAGTGTGTTCTGTTATGCAGCTGATGAAATGGGCAGAAAGTTTTATTTTCCTGCATAAAAACATGAACTGCCTACGTAATGGTGACTAGAGAGTACTTAGTAAATTTATATGATGTATTTTTTCTATGAATCAAGCATAATAGTTCAGTTAACGGCTGAACCTTTGAAGATGACCATGACAGGATGGCCGAAACGGTAGCTTAACCAACATGACAAAAACTGGATAGCCAAGATATTAAACGTTGTGTAGTGTGTTCTGTCTGGCACCTCGCCCTTTGAAGATGACTACGACAGGATGGTCGAAACGTTAGTTTTATCTAACATGACAAAATATAGAAAACCGAGCCGACTATACCAACTAGTGGCGGCATCGGGCGAAACCTTGACGGTGGAGAGGGAGACCCTGCTGCAGTTGACCATGGGATGGAGTGCCGTGCGTCAGTGGGTGTTCGTCGTGGAGGTGGCTGAGGAGGTGATACTGGAACTGCATGCCCTCAGGAGCCACGAGGCGACGGTCGACGATGGCAGGAAGGTGTTGCGGCTCAATGGAGAAGAGGTCATACTCCGGCAACCCGAAGAACGCATTGGAATCTGCAGGGTTATCTTGAAGGAGGATGTGGATCGCCGCGAGAAAGGAGGTGGTGGGGACGGCGCGACTGGAAGGACAGCGATTGAAGAACATTGTTGCCGTGCCGAGAGGTGCCAGTGAGGCTGCTTAACCAAGCGGACACTGATCACGACGTCCAGGTCCGAACGGAAATGGGGACGTGCGAGCCTGTGGTCATCGTGACAGCAATCGACAAAACACAGGAGCCGGTGCCAACGGAACACCTGGGGCCCTGGCTGGAAGGCTTACCGGAGAGGGTTGCCGATCACCTGACCGCAGAACAGCTCGAGAAGGTTCGACAACTGCTGAGGCGATACCAGCGCGTCTTCAGCCAAGGCAGAGAAGAACTACTGCGTCACCCGGCGAGAATTACTGGCGGTAGTAAAGACCTTGGAGCACTTCCACAAGCACCTGTACGGTTAGCCATTCCACCTGAGGACTGACGATTCCGCCCTAACCTGGCTATTGAGCTTTAAGTACCTGGAAGTCCAGACACCACGTTGGGTCCAGAGGCTGCAGGAGTACGACTTCACCTCTGAGCATCGTAGAGCGAAGAACCATGGTAACGCATACACTATGCCGCGAAGGCCCTGCCCAGAGCAGTGTGGCCAATGCACAAGAGTGGAAGAGAAGGTGCGTCCCGCAGCAGTCCGAGTAGTCACGGCAGTGCCTGCGGATGACTGGGATAGCGCAGGCCTGAGGAGGGAGCAGCGGGCGGACGCATACTTGGGACCACTGTTGAGGGAAGCGGAGGCAGGGACAAGAACAACCTGGGAGGACATCGCACGGAGGAGCGCCACCTATAAGTCGTACTGGGCCCAATGGGACTCGCTGAAGATCAGAGAGGGCGTGCTGTTCCGGGTATGGGAATCGCCCGATGGGAAGACGCAGAGAGAACAGTTGGTACTTCCCCGAAGTAAGGTCCCGGAGGTTTTGGGGGAAGTGTACGCCGGTGCTTCAGGATGACACCTGGGAGAAAACCGAACAATCCACAAACTTCAACAGCCGTGGCAACACCGAACCGGGTGGTGAAGAGGACTAGCGACGTGGTCTACCGCATCCAGAAGGTGCCCCAAGGGAAGATGTTAGTGGTACACCTGGATCGTCTGGCCCACTACGATACAGCAGTTCGGGACGACCAGCCTTGAGGAGGAAGCAGTGTCGCGAACCCGATCGCGATAAGGCGGCTTGCGCACACAAAAGGAACTGATAGGCGAGCAGTGTGGTAACAAGGAGCTTGCATAAACAATTAACGATAGCGCCGATAAACAAGATATGGATAGTTTATAACAGAGGTGAAAGACTTGCCGGTACCTATAGAGTTACATTCTAGAACATTCGTGTTTTATCTGGTGACATTTTAGAGTAAAGTCGAGAACAATCTAGAATGATCGATTAGGTGTATAAAAAGAAGCCATGGCTAGTGATGAGTCAGTTAGTTGTGAAATGAGAGACAGCCAGCTGTGTTGTTGTAACGAGAGCTAAATATGTAATCTGCTGTCACTGTTATTGTGATCGACCTTGTAAGACTGTGTATATAAGATTTAATGTTCTTACATGAGAATTGAACAGTGTACTGCTATGATAATAAAGGAGATTTTTAATGTCTGCAACTCGGCCTTTTAATTCTACGAACCCACAAAGTCACAATATGAAAACTAAAAAGACGAATAGGGAGGAAAAACAAGAACCGAAATGAAAATATCGAACATTTGTTTGTTTTGTAGCACCGGGAATTCCGCGAGCCAAACGCTTCGTTTTGTTGTCGACATTGTATTGCGATTAGATTTTGTCAATTTAATTTGATTAACGGAACATAAAAGTACACCTAAAAATGATAATTGAATCACTTTTTTGTTACCGCATAATCATTTGTCACTTCTAACTTTAATTTGTTTAAGATCAAAATATATTAATTTATTTATTTCATGAAACAATTACGGAAAGCTAATACACAATCAAAATCCAACAAGAAACTATAGAAAATTGCGGAAAAAAGAGTAAATAAAGGCAAAGGGATTTGAATTACTAGGGAACGTAGCAACAGGTTTGATTGCGCTTCAGTAATTTCTATTTTAAGAGCATAGATACAAAACAGATAAAAAAAGAAAAAAACAAAGATAAATATATATATGTAGAATAGCACGAACAATAAAAACGCCTCCGTCAAATTTAAGTCACATCGGACGATGAGTGAAATTATGCTCAAATGAGCACAGGATCCATAGAGCTTAGAGTTCCCTGACATTCGTTTTCAAGGATAAGGAAAAACTCCGGAAAAGAACCTTATCCAGGTAACTCACCCTGACCGAAATTTGAACTCGGGACCTGTTAAACGTGAGGTAGATATGCTACCATCCAGGCTACCGAGGCAGGCACAGCCAATATGTCTATTATATACTACCAGAATTTACTCTTATAATCTTGATTCACTAACGAATGGAAATGTGACACCCTCTAGAATTTGTTAGGAGTAATATTCCTTATTCTTTCAGATATTTTCTCCTTATTCCTGCTTCATCTCCTTCTCTACTGCTTCAAATTATCTCGCTAGTTTTAAAATGTATGCAACTATGAATGTTAAGATAATTATAGGAAAGAAAAAGAACAAGCAAATTGAAAATGACATAAAAAATTCGTTTGGTTTATAGCACTGCGAATCCTACGAGCTAAACACTTCGTCTTATTGGTGGCATTGCTTAATGATTATGAACAAAATGAAGATCGTTAAAGGAAAGAATAAAACAAGGTAAAGAGATTTGAAACATTTTGGCGTCGTACAAAGAGGTTAGATTGCGTTTCACTTACTTCTATCTCGGGAGATAATAAGTAAATAGAATGAAATGAAATGTTGCATAGCGGGAACAATGAATAGCAATCAATACTTCGAATGACAATTAAATATCAGGAGTTACCGTGATGATATTGTTTTGTTTACTATAGGCGAGGTAGCACCCCCTAGATTTAATTTTGAGTACTACTTCCTGTTCCTACAGATTGTTTCTCTTATGAGAGCATCATGACCATAAACAAAAAACAAATAATATATAAACGTATAATGTTACATAACCTGAAAATAAACCGCAAACAAAATGACAAGGGACGAAAGAGTAGAAGCGTTGAAAATTTGTTTGGGTCATAGCACTGCGAATCCTACGTAGTAAACACTTGGTCTTATTGGCGCCATTGCATTATGATTATAAACAATTGAAGATCGTTACAGGGAAGAATAAAAAAGGGCAAGGAGATTTGAGAAATTTTGGCGTCGTATAAAGAGGTTAGATTGCGTTTTACTTATTTCTATCTCGGGAGATAACAAATAAATAGAATGAAATGAAATGTTGCATAACGTGGCCAATGAACAGCAAGCAAATTTTCGAATGTCAGTTAAACATCAAGATTTCCCGCGTTGATCTTGTTTTGTTTAGGAATGGCCAGGTAGCGCCCTCTAGTCTTAGTTTTGAGTACTACTCCCTGTCCCTGCAGATTGTTTCTTCTGATGATAGCATCATGACCATAAAGAAAATGCAAGTAAACATTAAATGAATGTATGATGATGTATAACCTAAAAATAAACTGCAAACAAGACGTCAAATATCAAGTAAATATAGAAATTCGCAACGATGATCATGTTTGGTTTAAGAATAGCGTAGTAGCGCTTGTAGAAGGTCTTGAGTACTATTCCCTATTTCATTAGATTGCCTCTTCTGACTATTGCTTCATTATTGTCTAAAATGTATCATGATATTTTTAAGTTGTACTTAAATGTGTATGTTAAAGTCGAATTAGGGAGGGAAGAGGATGAGGAGGAGTAGAAGAAGAAGATGATGTAACGTGAAAACAAGTCCAAAAATTTGTTCAGTTTGTAGCACTGCATATTCTCCGAGCTAAATGGTACGTCTAATTGGCGCCATTCTGTTGCTGCCAGAAACATTTAAATATCGCGAAAGTAAATTCTAAAAAAGGTACAGAGCTTTGTATCATCTGGGGCTCGTAGCAAAGAGGTTGGTTTGTGTTTCAGTTATACCACTCTCGGGAGATAACAAATAAATTCATGAATAAACAATAGAATAAATAAATAAATAAATAAGAAGAAACTTAAAATTGCATAACATAAAGAATAAACAGAAAACAAAATATCGGATAACGTTTACTGCCAAAATTTACTGCGATGTTGTTTCGTTACTAATGGTGAAGTGGCACACTCTAGAGTTAGTTTTGTGTATTATTCTTTATTCTTCCAGATCTTTTCCTCTGATTGCTGCTTCATCACCAAAAACAAAACAAAAACAAAAAGTAATTATGAACACTTATCGTTTGAATCGTGAATTAGGTGTAAAGTTTATATAAAAATCCCACAGCTAAAAGACGTTCAGAATTTACAAAATCTAAGCGTTTCCAGGAAACTTTTCCAACTTTTATTTCCATAAGAATTAAGTCGGTTATCACAAACATTTCAAAACAGTGCTCACTTTCATCTCGGGCAGGTAGCCAGGTGAAAAGATGATTAGATATCAACGTTTCGGGAGTGTGCATCTCTCCCATCATCAGGATATTTATAAACTGTTATAACCACAAATGAAATACTGGATATAACGCAACTATGAACAAAGACAAAACACTATCAATATTCGTATTAATGAACAAAGGACTGTTTTCAGTAAATTAAATGCCACGTCAGGAGATGGCGTGAGTATAGAAAATTGTGTCAAAGATACGTAGCTACTTAACTTGATTATTAAGGGGTATTAATCTTTGCTTCTTAATACGACGGATTTCCATTTTAAGGTCAGTTTCCAAGAGGAGCTGAACTGAAATCCAGCATCACGATTAAGCGTGCTCCTTTCAGAGGAAATGGCCAAAGCCTCCTTAATTCTCCGTTCCCAGTAACTGTTGCATTTTGCCAAGATGTTCTTCTCCTGAAAATTGGCTCTATGGTCGTTATCAAAACAATGCTCTGCCAGCCCAGACTTCTCAGGTTGAATTAAACGAATGCTCCGTTCATGTTCGATTATTCCAGTAGCGATGGACCTTCCGGTTTGTCCTATATACGTTGTTCCACATTCACAGGGAATGCGGTACACTTCCGGAACTTGGAAGTTCACTGGTCTCAACAGATGTTTAATCTTCGGAGGAGGCTTGTGGATAGTCCTGATGTATTTGGCGAGAATTCAGCTGATTCTGTCGGATAGATTGCCGGTAAACGGGATGCTGGCTGTAGCGGTTGGCTTATTTGACGTTTGTTGTGTTACAGGTTTCCCTTTCCTAGCTTTGGTGATCGAGGCTTCAACGTCATATTCGGAGCAGCGGTTTTGATGGAAAGTGAGTCTCAGGTGCTGTGACTCTTGTTCTATGTGGCTGGGATCAGAGATAGTGAAAGCCCTGTGGGCCAGTGTATTGAGAACTCTCAGTTGTTGAGACTTAGTGTGGAAACTATGAGCGCTCAGATAGAGATCGGTGTGTGTATGCTTGGAGTATACAGCATGCCCCAGTGTACCGTTGCTGTTTTTTGAAACAAGTTACGTTTCTTTGACACAAATTTCTATACCCACGGCACCTCCTGGCCTGGCGTTTAATTTACTGAAAACAGTCTTTTGTTCAGTAATGCGAATTTTGATAGTGTTTTGTCTTTGTTTATAGTTGTGTTATATCCAGTATT
The DNA here is from genome assembly GCA_030765055.1 of Mantis religiosa. NCBI lineage: Eukaryota > Metazoa > Arthropoda > Insecta > Mantodea > Mantidae > Mantis > Mantis religiosa. The sequence continues at coordinate 273,479,945 of CM060948.1, forward strand.
TCATGTGTGGTTATAACATTTTATAAATATCCTGATGATGGGAGAGATGTACCCTCCCGAAACGTTGATATCTAATCATTTCACCTGGCTGGCTGCACGAGAAGAAAGTCAGCGCATTCGTCTCCAGGAAAGCTTCAGCTCTTATTTTACTCCAAAGCAGAATAATCATTGCCAAACCGGTATAATTATTGTTAAATGGAAAGGAAGAAAGGAAGAGGAAAAATGAAGAAGGTACAAAGTTGAGAAAAACGGTTAACAGAAATGCAAATCAGACGAAAACTCTGAATGATAATAAATTAGCTAAAACACAGTTAAAATTCAACTGACAAAAAATTTGAAGATCGCGGAAGTTTTGTGCAAAAAGGGGCAAAGAGATTTGAAATCATTTGGGTGACTTTGAAAGATGGTTGATTGCGCTTCAGTTGTTTCTATCTAGGTAGCACAACAAATAAATAAATAAAGTAATATGTTAATAAACACAAATACATAAATTAATGAATAAAGTTAATAAATAATAAATTTCAATAGATAATCATTATAAGTCTATCAAAATGTCGAATGTAAATTAAATATCAGAAATTACTGTTATGATCTCGATTCAGTTACGAATGGCGAAGTGGAGCCCTCTGGAATTAGTTTGGAGTATAATTCCCTATTCTTCCGGATATTTTTCTCCTGGTTACTGCTTTATTTCCTTTACTATTGCTTAATATTATCACGATAATTTAAAAATGTTGATAGCTATGAATGTTTTAAAAGGTATAGGAGGAAAGAGTAGAAGCACCGACAATTGTTTGGCACATAGCACTGCAAATTCCAGGAGCTGCACGATGCCTCTTATTGGCGTTATTGCATTATGAGAATAAACAGTTGAACAACGTGAAAGGAAAGAGTAAAAGGTGGCAAAGAGATTTGGCCGTTTTGGCGCCGAACAAAGAGTTTTGATTGCGTTTCACTTAGTTCTATCTCGGGAGATAACAAATAAATAGAACGAAATAAAATGTTGCATGGCGTGAACAATGAACAGCAACCAAAATGTCGAATGTCAATTGAATATCAAGATTTACCGCGATGCTCTTGTTTTGTTTACGAATGGCGAGGTAGCGCCCACTAGTTTGTTTTGAGTACCACTCCCTGTTTCTCCAGATTCTTTCTTCTGATGAGAGCATCATGACCTAAAAAAAAATAAAAAAAAATAAACATATGATGTTGCATAACCTAAAACGCTACCAAAATGTGGACTATCAAGTAAATATAAAAATTCACCGCGATAACCTTGTTTCGTTTAAGAATAGCGAAGTAGCACCCTCTAGAATTAGTATTGAGTACTATTCGCAAATCCCTCAGATTTCCTCTTCTCATTACTGCTTCATCTGCTTCATTACTGCCCAAGATTTATCATGATCATTTTAAGTAGTACTAAACTAGGTATGTTGAAAAGTCGAAGAAGAAGAAGAACAAGAAGAAGTAAAGGGAAAATAAGAGGGAAAATTCGTTTACGTTTTAGCACTGCAAATTTTGCGAGGTAAACGCTACGTCTTGTTGGCGGCATTGCATTGGGATTAGAAACAATTGAATATCGCGAAAGACCAAAAGAGGCAAAGAGCTCTGCATTCTTTTCGGCTCGTAGCAAAGAGGTTAATAACAATTTAAAAAATTCTGAGATTTTATAAATTGAATTTGTTCTCTCTAGTTTAATGCAGTAATCATTATGTAATATGGTATACACTACAACAAGAAATTATTCAATGTTGGAGCGTCGTAGTTATTATTATTATTATTATTATTATTATTATTATTATTATTATTATTATTATTATTATTATTATTATTATTATTATTATTATTATTATTATTATTATTATTATTATTATTATTATTATTATTATTATTATTATTATTATTATTATTATTATTATTATTATTATTATTATTATTATTATTATTATTATTATTATTATTATTATTATTATTATTATTATTATTATTATTATTATTATTATTATTATTATTATTATTATTATTATTATTATTATTATTATTATTATTATTATTATTATTATTATTATTATTATTATTATTATTATTATTATTATTATTATTATTATTATTATTATTATTATTATTATTATTATTATTATTATTATTATTATTATTATTATTATTATTATTATTATTATTATTATTATTATTATTATTATTATTATTATTATTATTATTATTATTATTATTATTATTATTATTATTATTATTATTATTATTATTATTATTATTATTATTATTATTATTATTATTATTATTATTATTATTATTATTATTATATAATATTTCACTTTCATTTCTAGTTTTCCACTTATTTTTAAAACATGTACAACGTTGGAGTGTGACATGATCTCAAAGTAGTAAAGCTTCATAATAAATAATAGGATATCTTTAATCATCTTCCTGGATAACATATATATTTTCGCTGTCGAGTAGTAACACTTAGGTTTTGTGCAATATAGGGTTACCATATTTAAAGGATGACGTCGACTTCACTTGACATTAAAGACACATAGTGTTGAAGACCTCAGTGTATCACAACACACTGGTATCAAACGGGTTTAGAAAAATGATATTGTGACTTTGTGGGTTCGTAGGATTAAAAGTCCTAGTTGCAGAAATTCAAAATGTTCTTTATTTCCGTAGAAGTACACGTACAATACCAGGATTACGCCACATACACAATTACAATCTACCAAGGTCGTTGACCACAACGAAGAGGTCACTTTCCAAACACACTAGTTTCAATTACAACTCTCGTTCCGTCTCGGTTTACGATTGTTTACGACTGTTTACTTTTTCACTTGGCGAGTCGCAGCTTCCTTATATATACGACTCATATATACTAGATATATGTGGAACAAACGAGAAATCGAATGTTCTGTAAGACAATCAAGATGTCACTAGAATGTTCGTTTATCTCTTTATCTGTTTCGGCATGCCTTTTATCTCCGCGCTATATTTATCTGCTTAGGCAAGCTGTTTATCTCCACACTGCGCTGTTCTCCATGGACCCTGGACTCATTTGAGCAACATTTCACCCAATTCATTCACCGTCCGATATGACTCAACGTTGGAGGACGTAAATTACCCTCCCCCAAAAAACTGCGCTGTCTGTTATTGCTCCGCGTCGCGCCATCGTATATAATGGATTCGCCACAATATGATATGTTAAAGTGACGTTTGCAATGCACTAATGTATTATTCCGTGGTCCAACTGCTCTCAACATGTACTTGTCACCATTTATGAGTAATATTAGTACATAATTTCTGTATGGTAACAGTTTTAATGGCGATAGACCTTCACTGATGAGAACCACAAAAGTTTTACAATCAATGTACTGACATGAAACTAACACAGTTAAAAATCCAGAAGTTGGGATGTGACCCTCACAGATAAACAGTGTTCACCCGGATATATGACCATCCGTCACGTGCAGTAATGCAATGCCACATAATACTTTTGAAAAGTATATATAACTACACATCATTTGGTTACATAATGCACTTCTTGTTTCATTCCACTGATAACATTAGGAGCTATGAAAAGAAATAATAGCTAGGTGTGTCAGAAAATATGTTGCTTGAAGTCTTAGCAAATTAAAGCAAGCCGTTTACCCAGATGTGTACATTAAGCAAATTATAGGTTAGGTTAGGTTAGATTAGTTTGATTTGCGTTCAGTGGGTTCAGTTGTAGCCAGAAGAAACTGTGAACATTGGACATGTCCAGAGGTGTAAAGTTTAATAGCGCGCGCACGCACGCACACACACACACACACACACACACACCTGAAAAGTTTACACAAGACATACGTTATATGGAGGTAATATGAAAATCAATATGGAAAACAAAGAGGTATAACGATAAATATGATACAAAATCAAAAACTTTCTAGTGAACCTTCACTTGGCGTTTGCCAATACGTTACAAACTTTTTGCAACGGGTATCATTTCTTGTCATATCTTAAATACACACGCATTAAAATTAACTTTTGTACAGGCATCTAAGATTTGTTGACAATGATTTGTCATTGGAATGGTTAGGTTCTATTTACAGAGCTACATAGGCATTATCAGGATAACTTTCACGTCAGGGTCAAGGCTGGACTCGGACATGTTGCACTCAGACTGTTATTCTCTATTTTTAAATAAAAAATGCCTACACGCCTCAAACGGCGCCTGTATCGGGCGATTATTCCACCCAGGATTCTGTACGGGTGCGAGATCTGGGGATTGCCGGCTCCGACCAACGTCTGCAGACTGCAGTACGTGCACAACCGGGCTCTAAGAATGATCTATGATACTGGTTGCAGATTCCCATCTCATATCCTTCACGAACATTCCCAAATCCCTTACATCGTGGACATGGTAAGAGAGAGACCTCGAGCCCTCCACAATAAAATTTCTGCCCGTCCCAATCAGCTGGTAAGCACCTTGGGTCGGCATGACCACAAAGCTCCTCGCAGGAAGAGGAGATACAGACTCCCGAAAGACGCCATGGGCTATTAGCCTGTGAGCATTTCTCTCCATCTATCCAAAAGCCCCAGGCCCAGAAATGGGTCTGGAATCCTTACTCTCCACACAGATTCCTACCCCCTCTGAACGTGCTGCCTGTACTATGGCCTCCTTCAACCGGGGAGACCAGGTGAAGGCGGCCTTGGGCATACATGCCGCAGGCGGCAGCCTGAGCGGCTTAAACCCAACAGATTAGAGAATCCTAAGCCTAGACACAAGCGCTTGAGACAAACAACAAACTTCTATACCGCCCAGATAAAGTCACACTAAGCGGCTAGGTGCTGTGGCGAAGACACCTCCACTCAGGTTAACCTGAGTGACTTGAATCTTCTGCTGCTGCTGGCCTGTTATCAGGATAATTTGTCATTCAGATAATCTTGTACAGTATAAAGTGTGTTTCAGCATAGGTACTTTCCAACAGCATTTTAAAAGCACTGAAATTATCAATTTTCTCTTTAAGATCATTAGGAAGAACGTTAATTTCATAATGCAAACTTTCTAGGGCCAGTCATACATTAAAAGTTCACTTTATCTTCAAATTCTTCCCAAGTGATGTAGTCAAGTTTTGTTTCTATAAATTTCTTGTGAAACAACCTTTCTTTTCTCCTGCGATTATATCGTACATGATCAATAGGGGATTCCTCTTCGTCGGTTTCTCCGTTTTAAGTTCTTTATCGATTAGATATTTGCTTTTAACAATTTTATTCATCTCCTCCTCGGACTCTGTCTCAATTATAACAATTCTTTCAGTCGTTCTCTTATAGCTAATACGGATCTTCTCCTGTGCTGGTTTGAGATATTCAATAATAAAAATCTGACCAAACAAAAAATTCTGTACTGTTCTTTGTACCTATTCTAAACTTGGTTGGTCTTTTGGTTTCTGTAATTTTCTGCAAAATCAATGCCTGTTTCTTGAAATTAAATTTTCAGAGTATTTTATTTTCTGTCCTTAATTTCATATTTTTAATTCTGTTTCATTTCCTCCTCTAATTCTGATAACTTAGCTGGAATACAAAAGCGATGCTCTGTCCGTGGCCACTGGGAGGCTGAGTTTCATCTTGAATTTCGTTGCTGCGTGCCCTTACCCAAAGGAGTCTAACAGCTTAACCATTACTCTTAGATAGGACGACTGCCTATTTTAGGTTAAACTGTAGAAAAATGAAGTATGTTGCCCCGAAATGCTTGTTTGGCAGGATATAGGAGTCATTGCCCTCCGGTTGGTGTGGCTTGAAAGTCGTCTAATTTGATTGGTGGCAGGTATAATTTAGACGCCAATCAGCTCCAGAAGAACCTCAGAGTTCAATTTTGGCTTCTGTATTTAAAATCGATATTTTTCGAGAATGCCTTATCAATACTTTCAAGAAAATAACCCCGAGTATATACTTCTGATAGAACATATTTACAAAATGTTGGTTTACTTAGTCATGTTTCTAAAGCTTTTGATGAAAATATCAGAATGTTAAATTATTTTCGTGACAGAATAAATTTTATATTGAATTTGTCTGGGACAGCGGTCAGAAGTTATCATCAATCTGGATGAAGATGTAATTGGTAGAGATACACAAAATCTTAGAATACGATCAATGTAGGCTTGCTTAAAACAGAGCTTTGTTTAAATACAGCATTCTGTGTGGAGTGAATCATTTCCGAGATATTGCTTGTGGTGTGTCTGAACTTTTGTTACATATTTTTAAGTTTCTCATACAGCTATTCTTTGTTCCTTGACCATACAGAGAGAATGGAAATTCTGTGACAACACATAGTGACCCGTTCTTAAAGGATTGCACTATCACCTGAATTCTATTGTACTTCCAAATTCCCCTGCTGTTACAAGAAGGTTTGTAGGTGCCGAGTTCGAATCTCGGTCAGGATGAGTCTTACAATTAAAGGTTTTTCCAGGTTTTCTCTTTATCCTGAAAGATGGGTTTCAGCTAGCTCTAAGCTGGGCTCATTTGAACATTATTCTATCCGCTTCATTGATTTTACGTTATGATTTGAGTTGGGAGAATGTAAAACAAAATATTATTGAGTACGACAATTTCTGCATACCTTGATTAACATGAAGTAGAGAGGAATTTGAATATATTTAAACAAGGTGAGAGAGAGATATAGAGAGAGAGATAGAGAGAGAGACCTAATAAAAGCGACAAACGCTGTTAGAAGGCTATACAGAAATTTCAGGATAGGAGAAGTACACCGGAGGTTCAAATCCCTAGTAAGACACCTCCTAAGAGCACACCGCCAAGAGCCCTGAGAAAACAAGTTAAGGCACGTTACTCTCTGGGACAGAATACCGTGGTGAATAGTCCGTAGCTTGCGAAAAGGCAAAACGTTACACCTGAAACCACTCCACAGCCCTTGAGGAGGACTCGTCTTCGAGGCGCAGGAAAAGTTAGATGCACTAGCAGACTATCTGGAGACCCAGTTCAACCTAGAGTAGAACACATGGACAAAGAGCATGCTGAGCTCATGGAACAAGTGGTGGAGAACTTCCTGGAAGGCCCGTCTCCGGACCACGAGGAGTTTCATATTCCCTTAGTTCCCCCTAGATATTTACCCGCCATGCTTAACCCTCTAAGAACCAGCAACGCCCCTGGACAGGACCATGTAACAGCGGAAATGTTCAAGTAACTCCCTGCAGAGCTGTAAATCAGGTGACCCTCATTTATATTGCTTGCCTGCACATGGGCCACTTTCCGGGTGTCTGCAAGGAGGCTCGTGTGGTTTGCGTTTTAAAGCCGGGGAAAAAATCCAGCCTTCCCAACAAGTTACTGATCCATCAGCATCTACTAGTTTTAGCGAAAGTATTCGAAAAACTGCTCCTACCCCGCCTTCATCCTCACCTAGAGGAAAAGGGCCTAATCCCGGATCATCAGTTTGGCTTTCGAACTGACAGCTCCAATACAGAGTAAAACTGCGGGTTGCCGAAAATACGTCTCTGGCTTTCCAGGAAAGGTCATAAACAGCTGGAGTGTTGCTTGGCTGGAGAAAGCCTTTGCTACAACCTGGCATTAAGATCTTATTTAGAAACTCCTAGAACATGAAATACCCCTCGATACATTTCCTTGGTGGCCGGTTTTCTTGGAAACCGAATCTTCGGAGTAAAATTGGAGCTGCCATTTTCCACCGAACTTCCCATTGGCGCAGGAGTGCGGGAAAGCAGCGTGCTGTCGCCGGCAGCTTTTGCAGCTTGCATGGCCGATACACTCACACACCACAATACCCACACCTGTCATTAGGCGGACACTCTCACGATCTTCGCAACTAACAGGAATCCAGGTATAGCTTTCGGCAAATACAAATCCAGTTCCGAACCACTGGAGAATGGAGCACTAAATGGCGAATTGGAATTAACCCGGAAAAGAACTCTGCTACTCTCCTGGCTAATACCCAAGCCAAGATGTCACAGCAGAACTTCGTTTTCCTCGTCATTGAATTCCATGGGTGCAAACGGCGAGGTATATCGGTGTGACACTGAACCGTAATTTAGCATACGTTCCACACGTCAAGGGCAAGGTCCAGCAAGGGCACATCATCACGAAATATGCAAGAGTGACGTCAGGTATCGTAGAACGGTCGTACTCCCAATACCGGGCAGAGTTCGTAAATATCTGCAGAGATTTCTAATGGACAATTTAGAGAAGGCGTTTGTTGTGTACTGTAGCTCTAAATAATTACCAAAAATTGACGTGATATTAGCACTCCATCATTGATGAGTTATAAGAACAGTCTCGATTATTGAAGCAAAAAAGAAGTAATGACACTAGCTATCAGCGAAATTTAAAACCCTTTCCTGGCCCGTTGATTCTAAAGAAAATCTATACTCCTGATATTTTCGAACATCGCCTGTTTAAATCAAAATTCTCTTATTTATAAACAAAATAATTGTTTTCTGGCAGAATTTGGAAGCTTACTTAAATAAACACGGACACACTAAAAAATATTTGTTTTATATTTTGTAACGATGATAAAGACGGTAACGCTATCTGATGTTTGAGTTGCGAGTTGTGCCTTCCGCTGTTACTCTACTGGCCTGGCGGGAAGTACCAACTTCGTATGCTATCCAACTCCAATTACTTACAGCTCGTGAAAAATTAAAGTATTAACATTCTAGTTTTTAGGACCATTTCTAAACTAACGTAATTTTCAAAAGATCATCAGCCCTACTTATTACATACTTCTGATAAGAAAATGCCAAACAGATAAACAGCTCGACACAGATATTTATAAATACTGTTATTTAAAGTACTACATCATGGTTAGTCATCATAAAACTTTATTGTAAAACTTCATTGTTAAAATGACAGTATCAATGTTTATAAAAATACGTTATTGCTTATGCCATGAATGAAGTAATTAATAATTACATTAAACAGTTGCCAACTGTTGACTTTCGAGCCCTACTCAGGTTTAATATCTTGGCTATCCAGTTTTTGTTACATTATATAAAGCTAACATTTCGACCATTCTGTCGTGGTCATCTTCAAAGGGCAAGTTGCTTGACTGAACACACCACACAACGTTTAATATCCTGGTTATCCAGTTTTTGTCATGTTAGATAAAGCTAACGTTTCGGCCATCCTGTCTTGGACATCTTCAAAGGGCAAGTTGCTTGACAGAACGCACTACAGAACGTCTAATATCCTGGTTAACCAGTTTTTTGTCATGTTAGATAAAGCTAACGTTTCGACCATCCTATCGTGGTCATCTTCAAAAGGCAAGTTGCTTTACAAAACACACTACACAACGTTTAATATCTTGGCTATCCAGTTTTTGTCATGTTAGATAAAGCTAACGTTTCGGCCATCCTGTCGTGGTCATCTTCAAAGGGCAAGTTGCTTGACTGAGCACACCACACAACGTTTAATATCCTGGTTATCCGGTTTTTGTCATGTTAGATAAAGCTAACGTTTCGGCCATCCTGTCGTGGTCATCTTCAAAAGGCAAGTTGCCTTACAGTACACACCACAGAACGTTTAATATTTTGGTTATCCTTTTTTTGTCATGCTAGTTAAAACTAACGTTTGGCCTTCCTGTCGTGATCATCTTCAAAGGGCAGGCTGCTTTACACAACTCACTACACAACGCTTAATATCTTGGCTATCAAGTTTTTGTCATGTTAGATTAAGCTAAAGTTTCGACCATCCTGTCGTGGTCATCTTCAAAGGGCAAGTTGCTTTACAAAACACACTACACAACGTTTAATATCCAGGATATCCAGTTTTTGTCATGTTAGATAAAGCTAACGTTTCGACCATCCTGTCGTGGTCATCTTCAAAGGGCAAGTTGCTTTACAAAACACACTACACAACGTTTAATATCCTGGCTATCCAGTTTTTGTCATGTTAAATAAAGCTAACGTTTCGGCCATCCTGTCGTGGTCATCTTCAAAAGGCAAGTTGCTTTAGAAAACACACTACACAACGTTTAATATCCTGGTTATCCAGTTTTTGTCATGTTAGATAAAGCTAACGTTTCGGCCATCCTGTCGTGGTCATCTTCAAAAGCAAGTTGCTTTACAAAACACACTACACAACGTTTAATATCTTGGTTATCCAGCTTCTGTGATGTTAGATAAAGCTAACGTTTCGACCATGCTGTCGTGGTCATCTTCAAAGGGCAGGATGCTTGACAGAACACACTACACAACGATTAATATCCTGACTATCTAGTTTTTGTCATGTTAGATAAAGCTAACGTTTCGGCCATCCTGTCGTGTTCCTCTTCAAAAGCAAGTTGCTTTACAAAACACACTACACAACGTTTAATATCCTGGCTATCCAGTTTCTGTGATGTTAGATAAAGCTAACGTTTCGGCCATCCTGTCGTGGTCATCTTCAAAGGGCAAGTTGCTTGACTGAGCACACCACACAACGTTTAATATCCTGGTTATCCGGTTTTTGTCATGTTAGATAAAGCTAACGTTTCGGCTATCCAGTTTTTGTCATGTTAGATAAAGCTAACGTTTCGGCCATCCTGTCGTGGTCATCTTCAAAGGGCAAGTTGCTTTACAAAACACACTACACAACGTTTAATATCCTGGCTATCCAGTTTTTGTCATGTTAAATAAAGCTAACGTTTCGGCCATCCTGTCGTGGTCATCTTCAAAAGGCAAGTTGCTTTAGAAAACACACTACACAACGTTTAATATCCTGGTTATCCAGTTTTTGTCATGTTAGATAAAGCTAACGTTTCGGCCATCCTGTCGTGGTCATCTTCAAAAGCAAGTTGCTTTACAAAACACACTACACAACGTTTAATATCTTGGTTATCCAGTTTCTGTGATGTTAGATAAAGCTAACGTTTCGACCATGCTGTCGTGGTCATCTTCAAAGGGCAGGATGCTTGACAGAACACACTACACAACGATTAATATCCTGACTATCTAGTTTTTGTCATGTTAGATAAAGCTAACGTTTCGCCCATCCTGTCGTGTTCCTCTTCAAAAGCAAGTTGCTTTACAAAACACACTACACAACGTTTAATATCCTGGTTATCCAGTTTCTGTGATGTTAGATAAAGCTAACGTTTCGGCCATCCTGTCGTGGTCATCTTCAAAGGGCAAGTTGCTTGACTGAGCACACCACACAACGTTTAATATCCTGGTTATCCGGTTTTTGTCATGTTAGATAAAGCTAACGTTTCGGCTATCCAGTTTTTGTCATGTTAAAGCTAACGTTTCGGCCATCCTGTCGTGGTCATCTTCAAAGGACAGGTTGCTTGAATGAACACACTACACAACGTTTAATATCCTGACTATCCAGTTTTTGTCATGTTAGATAAAGCTAACGTTTCGACCATCCTGTCGTGGTCATCTTCAAAAGGCAAGTTGCTTTACAAAACACACTACACAACGTGGCTATCCAGTTTTTGTCATGTTAGATAAAGCTAACGTTTCTGCCATCCTGTTGTGGTCATCTTCAAAGGTCAAGCTGCTTGACTCAACAAACTACACATTATTTATATTAATTGATGGAAAATAATTATTCTTTCAAAGTAGGCGTCTATAGCCAAAGGTTTTGCATAGATTGTGTCAAACTACAAAATTCAATGCCATGGCTTGGATTTGAACCAAGAATCTCCTGCTCTCCACCTTTTCGCTTTTATCCATTAAGCTACCAAAAGCAACATGCTCATGATATTAAAGTCTTCAATTGACTCGTATATTTTCCCGGTAAACCACTAGGGCCAGATACACCGTTTGTGGCGACTTAGTAATATAAGTACTTAGAGAATATTAGAGAATAGTACTCTAAACTAATCCTAGTGGGGGCTACCTCACCATACACAGACGAAATAAGACCACACTAAATTTTTATATTAGTTGGGCTATCACAAACATTCTAAATGAGAAATGTATTGCCAAATCGGTGCAATTGTTGTTAAGTGGAAAGTAAGGAAGAACGAGTAAAACGAAAAAATAGGCACAAAAAAGGGCCAAAAGAAAAGCAACTGAAACAAAAACTGAGGGTGATAATAAAGTAGCTAAAACAAGTCAAGATTCAACTGACAAGAAACATTTGAACATCACGGAAGATTTGACTAAAAAAGAGCGAAGAGATCTGAATTATTTCATAGAAAAGATGACTGCGTTTCAGTTATTTCTATGTAGGTAGCATAACAAATAAATAAATTAATTAATGAATGAATGAATGAATGAATAAATAAATAAATAAATAGATATATATATATATAGGTAAACAGATAAATAGATAAGTAAATAGATAAATAAGTATATAGATAAACAGATGGATAAATAGATAAGTAAATAGATAAATAGATAACTAAATAGATAAATAGATAGGTAAATAAATAAGTAAGTAAATAAGTAAATAAATAAATAGATGAATGAATGAATGAACGAATGAATGAATGAAGGAATGAACGAATGAATGAACGAATGAACGAACGAACGAGTGAATGAATGAATGGATGGATGGATGGGTGAATGAATGAATGAATGAACGAATGAAAGAACGAACGAATGAATGAACGAACGAACGAATGAATGAATGAATGAATGAATGATGTTGAGTACCATAAACAATAGAAAGCAACCAATATGTCGTCTGTCAATTAAACGTCAAAATTTACTCTTGTGATCTCGAAGCATTTACGAATGGTGAAGTGACGCCCTCTAGAACATTTTGGAGTATTATTAATCATTCTTCCACATTTTTTGTCCTGATTACTGTTTCATCTCACGCATTACTGCCTAAAATTATCACGATAGTTTTAAAATATATGTAAATATGAATGTTAAAAAAGGTATAGGGAGGAAAAGGTAGAAGCAAAATTCTAATAACATCGAAAATTCGTGTGGCTTATAGTACTGCGTCTTATTGGCGGCATTGCATTATGAGTATAAACAATTGAAGATCTCGGAAGGAAAGAGTAAAATAAGGCAAAGAGACTTGAAACATTTTGGTGTCTTACAAAGAGATTTGATTACGTATCACTCATTTCTCTCTCGGGAGATAACAAATACATAGAAATAAATAAAATTTTGAATAGCGTGAACGATGAACAGCAATTGAAATGTCGAATGTCAATTAAACATCAAGATTTACCGCGTTGATCTTGTTTTGTTTACGAATGGTGAGGTAACGCCCCCAAGAATTAGCTTTGAGTACTACTGCCTGTTCCTGCAGATTGTTTCTTCTGATGACAGCATCATGACTATAAACAAGAAACAACAAACAAATAATAAATAAGCATTATGTTGCATAACCTAAAAGATAAACGGAACCAAAACGTGGAATATCAAGTAAATATAAACATTCAACGCGATGTTCTTGTTTCGATTAAGAATTGTGAAGTAGCGCCCTCTAGAATTAGTTTTCAATACTATTCCAAATTTTTTCAGATTTCTTCCTTTGAATACTGCTTTAACTGCTTCATTACTGGCTGAAATTCAGCATGACGTTCTAAGTCTTACCTAAATATGTATATTAAAAAGTCGAACAAGGAAAGTAGAGGAAGATGATGATGAGCAAGAAGCAGTAAAGTGAACATAAGACCGAAAATTCGTTTAGTTTGTAACACTGCAAATTCTGCGAGGTAAACGCTTCGTCTTATTGGCGACATTGCATTGGGACCAAAAACAACTGAATGTCGCGAAAGAATAGATTTATAAGGGCAAAGAGATTTTATCATTTTGGGCTCGTAGCCAGGGGCGGCCGGTGAGGTATTGTATTGATGGTGCCATAAATAAATAAGGGTTGTTAAAATATAAATATGTGCACCAATTACGAACGATTTAGGTAATCTTATCAATAATCCAACCTATTTTATAATATACTGTACCATACAGAGCGTACAGGGAAACGGAAATAGATATTACATTCGTACTCTTGTTACGCACAGGTGTAACGAGTACAGTAACAGTTTGATAATACAGTTCATGGAGAATGTGATACGAAGCGTTTGTGTACGATTTCGTGATAGAGAGACAGTTATTGTTATTGCTTTAGCCATAAATTTCCTCGCACTGAAATCAAACGAAACAAACTCGAGAAATCTTTGTCTCACACTCACAAACACATACGAGCGAGTACACACGCACGCACACACAAGACGCAATTTTTCACTGCAAAATGAGTAATCTGAATTTTTAAAAATGGTTTAATGAAATTACTAACTTTTAAAAATTAAAAGCATTGTACTCAACGAAAGCAGCAACTCCATGACTTTATGAAGACAGCTTCAAATGAATTAGTAGGGACGGTATTGAAAATCCATTCGTTGCTCCTTCTTGTTGGCAAATAAATCTATCACCTTTGAATTGAAATTGTCAATTTTGCACACGAATAGCTTTTCACAGGACAGCATTCCTAAGGCACTCAATTGCTCTTCTTTCATTGTGTTTCGTAGAAAAGTTTTAATCCTCTTGAGCATTGAAAAGCACCGCTCAACTTCTGATGTCGAGATAGGCATAGTGATTAACAGATTCAAAACTTTAACAGTCTCTTCAAAAGTAGCACAGAGTTCATCCTCTAAAATCAGCGAAAGAAACGGAACCGCACCGGAAACTGCTCTCAACTCAGGCCTAGCATAGAACACTTAAAGCTCTCCCTTCAACTTTCTTTTCTCCAGAAATGTATATGTGTCCGTAATTTCAAGATATTTGTCTGGGAAATGTGTTACATAATTGTCAAACTGGCTTACATAAAATAAATTGGTTGCAATTAGGTGCCCAGTTTACTGAAAACGTGATTTTACTTCACAAAATATGGCATCACACACCTCCAAAGCATTTTGCTTTTTGTTATTATCATCAACCCTTGCTCTCTTGTAAGGAATTGTTTCGTCATTTTCAAAACTAACCTGACTGATGGAGTCAATGTCATCTCTGATGTTTTGCGTTATTGTTTCAAAGTTATGAATGTCTTGTTTTACCTTGGTTGGTTCAGTTGTCTTCTTTTGAAATTGATTAAAAAGTATGTCCACATGAGGCATTATCTTATAGAAAAAGGATAGCCAGAAAACGAAGTCTCTATCTTGCAGTCTTTTTTTTTTTTTTTTGGTATGAACCAGCTTTTTCAATAGTAGAGGGTAATCTTATGTTCTCACTCGTTTCAATTGTTTCCATGACAGTAATAAGCTCCTTCCTGTTTTCATAAATATCCTTTACTACTCGCGAATGGTAATTCCATCTTGTGAGAGACACACGGGGTAAGCTTTTCTGAATTATGCTATGCAACACTTTCTATCTTTGTGGCGAATTTGAAAAGAAAGAAGAAATGCCTGAAAGATGTGCAAAGAAGATGCGGGCTTTGCGATTAATTGAGGTTGCAGTAGACATTATAAGGTGCGCATAGCAATGAATGTAGTGCGCATTTGGGTATTTGTCTTTTATTAATCTCTGTACTCCGTTTGACTCGCCACTCATAATGTTTGCACCATCGTAACTCTGAACTATTAGTTTTGCTCGGTCATCTCCAATTAAGGGTTCGATTTCTTTCAGAATACACTCCGAGATAGACTGAGCATTCTGACCTTCTGGATTAACAAAATTCCAAAATCTTTCAATGGGGGTTCCATAAACAATGTATCGCAAAACAATAACCAACTGAAATTCGCAAGACACATCAGTGGCTTCATCCGCGATAATTGCAACATAATCAGCACGCTTTATTTGTTTGCGAACTTCCTCATGACACACTTCCAACATGCACTGCAGGAGTTCGTTTTGAGCAGTCCTAAAAATGCCTTTGAATACCGATGACTGACTGAGATGCACTTGAAGCTCTTTATCCAACTCCGCACTAAACTTGTTTGTAATGGATGTTAACTGCCTATACTGCGAATCTAATTTGTCCTGAATATTGGTTTTGCCTAGAAATGAAAGACTCAAAACATTGTCCATGTTTCGCTTCGATGTTCCATGCACTTTCATTTTAGACCATAAATGCCCAATATCAGTTATTCCAGTCCTACACAAATGGACATTTCCCCCAAGTAACACACAAGGAAAACAAAAAACTGCATTGTTTTCATCACAGCCGCAAATCCATTTGTTCTTTTGATAAATATCCGGATTAAACTTACGGCATCAATTTTTTGTTTGCTGCTGCAGATTCACTGGCCTACCTATTGTTTTTATCTGAATTCTTTCACTTAGAGTCCTGTTACTAAATGAAGTTTTCAGTAATTCACTCACCTTGTTCATGTTCGTAACTTTACTGTGAATTTTAACTTAAAGAAAAAACACTGAACACTGTTTTAAAAATCCTTACTCACGATGAACTACAGCATTACAGGAGCACATACAGAACTACTCTACCATTGCTTTGAAAACATGTGTCCAACACATGCTGGACGCGCGGGGTTTATGTTCTACCAACAAAACTGCTGCTGTGAAATATGCACATGTTGAAATACTGTCTCTAAATTTTAAAATCTAATACTATATTCACATTGAAACCCAATTAATTTTATTTATAAGGATATCTATGTGTTGTGTTTCTACAAGTGATTTCATTAAGCATTAATTTGCGTTTTGAAGTTCCTCAGAATTAACTGCAGTAGGATGGTGACACTGCATTAAAGGAAGGTATAGCGCGAAATGTATTCTTACCATTGTCTTTCGCTAGGTGGCAGGATCGTGGTTCTCTGAAGTCCCGTGTTTTACTGCACTCTAACGGGCAAAGCGTAAGTTATGCGCCAGAGAAATCCCGGCACTACCTTCTCTAACTTTCTTCCATAAGAAGCCGTGTATAAGCAAACATCTTAGCCCATAGCCCTAACACAGGCGTTTATGAGCGTAGACAGTGCCGTTCTGGAATCGGCACCAAGCTACGGAAAACAACCAAGAGAGAGCGCTGGCGTTCAACGCGCCTATTCGAACGAGGGAGCAACTACTCATAAACAATTCCTTTTGCGCAATTCTTATACACTTCTCTTTCTTTCGCTTTCATACAGATGGTGCCATGGCACAGCGGCACTAACTCAGAAGCCGCCCCTGCTTTTATTTGTCAAAAATAAAAGCAGGTGTAGATAACAAACGACAAACATTATTTAATAAAATATAGGAAGTGAAATATATTTGAAGGCTTTGGAAAGGAGTAGAATACCTTTCTACTCCGTAATGCTTTTGTTTGTCGAAAACAAAGGAAGGTGTAAATAACAAAAGACAAACATTATTTAATAAAATATAGTAAGTGAAATATCTTTGCAGGCTTCGCAAGGAGTGGAATACCTTTCTACTCCATAATGCTTTTGTTTGTCGAAAACAAAGGAAGGCGCAAATAACAAAAGACAAACATCATTTAATAAAATATAGTAAGTGAAATATTTTTGCAGCCTTCGGCAAGGAGTAGAATACCTTTCTACTCCGTAATTCTTTTGTTTGTCGAAAATAAAGGAAGATGTAGATAACAAACGACAAACCTTATTTAATAAATTATAGTAAGTGAAATACTTGAAGGTTGTGGCAAGGAGTGGAATATATTTCTACCCTATAATGCTTTTGTTTGTTGAAAATAAAAGAAGGTGTATATAACAAACGAGACACTTAATTTAATAAAATATAGTAAGTGAAATATCATTGAAGGCTGTGGCAAGGAGTGGAATACCTTTCTACTCCTTATTGCTTTTGTTTGTCGAAGACAAAGGAAGATGCAAATAACAAAAGACAAACATCATTTAATAAAATATAGTAAGTGAAATATCTTTGCAGGCTTTGGCGAGTTGTGGAATACCTTTCTGCTCCGTAATGCTTTTGTTTGTCGAAAATAAAAGAAGGTGTAAATAACAAACGACAAACATTATTTAATAAAATATAGTAAGTGAAATATCATTGAAGGCTTTGGCAAGGAGTGGAATATCTTTCTACTCTGTAATGCTTTGATTTGTCGAAAATAAAGGAAGGTGTAAATAACAAAAGACAAACGTTATTTAATAAAATATAGTAAGTGAACAATCTTTGAAGGCTTCGGCAAGTAGTGGAACACCTTTCTACTCCATAATGCTTTTGTTTGTCGAAAACAAAGGAAGGCGCAAATAACAAAAGACAAACATCATTTAATAAAATATAGTAAGTGAAATATCTTTGCAGGTTTCGGCAAGGAGTGGAATTCCTTTCTACTCCGTAATGCTTTTGTTTGTCAAAAATAAAAGGTGTAAATAACAAAAGACAAACATTATTTAATAAAATATAGGAAGTGAAATATCTTTGAAGGCTTTGCAAGGAGTGGAATAGCCTTCTACTCCATAATGCTTTTGTTTGTCGAAAACAAAGGAAGGCGCAAATAACAAAAGACAAACATTATTTAATAGATTATAGTAAGTGAAATATCTTTGCAGGATTCGGCAAGGAGTGGAATACCTTTCTACTCCGTAATGCTTTTGTTTGTCAAAAATAAAAGAAGGTGTAAATAACAAAAGACAAACATCATTAAATAAAATATAGTAGGTGAAATATCTTTGGAGGTTGTGGCAACGAGTGGAATATCTTTCTACTCCGTAATCCTTTTGTTTGTCGAAAATAAAAGAAGGTGTCAATAACAAAAGACAAACATTATTTAATAAAATATAGTAAGTGAAATATCTTTGCAGGCTCGGCGAGTTGTGGAATACCTTTCTGCTCCGTCATGCTTTTGTTTGTCGAAAATAAAAGAAGGTGTATATAACAAACGACATACATTATTTAATAAAATATAGTAAGTGAAATATCTTTGAAGGCTGTGGCCAGGAGTGGAATATCTTTCTACTCCGGAATGCTTTTTTTGTCAAAAATAAAAGAAGGTGTAAATAACAAACGACAAACATTATTTAATAAAATATAGTAAGTGAAATATCTTTGAAGGCTTTGTCAAGGAGTGGAATACCTTTCTACTCCGTAATGCTTTTATTTGTCAAAAATAAAAGAAGGTGTAAATAACAGAAGACAAACATTATTTAATAAAATATAGTAAGTGAAATATCTTTGCAGGCGTGTTTGCGTGTGTACTTTTATATTTAGTTAATAACCAGGTTCATTATCACTTCAGGTTCTTTTTATAAACTTTAAAACCTTCCTTGGACTTCTATAAATATTTCAAAATCAGGCAAATCTGTTCAGACGTTCTCGAGTTTTTGGGAGACTAGCAAACGTCAATTCATATACATTTCTCTCCCCTACGACATATTCCTGACTCTTGCCTCACTGTTGTACTACAATATTTTGGAATAACACGGCTGTCCCCAAACACAAAGCAACAGCAATAATATCATTTGGTAAATCTCCCTTGTAATCCAAGCAGAACACTTATTTTAGGGTCACGATATATTTGCACAATTTGAACCCGTACAATTTTGGACAGGAGTGCCAACCTCTCCAACAAGGATGGAATCATCAGCGGGACTTCTCTGTTGCGTCATCCGCTCGTGAGCTGCCATGCAGGTATATCCTCTCAGTAGAGGTGGCCTTCAGTCTTGAGAGCTACCAGAATTACATCAAGAGCTGGCAGCATTACTTTTGTGCACCTACAGCACGCCGATGTAGGGGACAGTAACGCTGCCTTGAGGACAGGCCTGCCCTGAATATCGTGGCTAGCAAGCTTGAGCGATGCGTACCCCTCCGACGCTGCCGTGCTTACGGCTACAAAGCCTCCACTGTGCCGCACCTTTCAAATGTGTTGTGTTTAACGCCCGCTTTTACTACATACGGCACCGCAGGCGATGACACTAATGATACATGAGATGAAGGTGGAGCACCGGTGGAATGAAATGGCGGGGGAAACCGGAGGTCCCGGAGAAAACCCGCCCCAGCGCCGTGTTGACCACCACAATTCTCACTTTGCGGTCGCCTGGGAGCGAACCCGGGCCGCCTTGGTGAGAGCCAAGCGGTCTAATCACTGTGCCACGGCGCGGCCTGCGCACCTTCCAGGTGCCACACTGTGACGCTCTGACACCAACTGCAGACGGCCGGGAGACCAATTTTCGTCGACCTCGCCAAAGAATACGGTGCCCCCTGAAGAGATTTCGGCCACTTTACAGTTCAAGCGCAGAGCACGCTCTATCATGGGTATATCCACAAATAACGCAGAGGAACTGAGGCACCAGCCAGGCCCTCAACAGCACAACCACTGCCGCCTCACAAGGAGACGACCTCAGCGCATTACTCCACATCCTCCACCTCGAGGCACAAGGAATAAAATGTCCGATTGACCACGTTGGAGGTTAAACTCAACGAGTCGCCACGTCGCCACTGTTATCGATGGTGCTAGTCACCATTGTGCAACTAAAAGCGCATGGTTAACGGTAGTTAGTCCACCGCAGACTAGATAGTGCAATGGGAGAACTACGACGCTACTGGAAAGAATGGGCGAGATATTCTAAAGCCTTGTGGTACCTGATATCAGCTTATTTGAAACTGAGAACCTAATAACTTGCTTTACATCATTTTCTGAAGAAGATATAATAGGGAAGTCTTACATCTAAAAAAAATTAGTACACTATGGTTTGCAAAAGAAGGCCAGCATGATAACTATAAGATGCCAAAAGTAGTTTAATCTAATTGTACTCACATGATTTTCTCTGCGGCTGTGTAAGCTGCTCATTCGCATGCCAGGTTAATCGAAATATACACTGCCAGAAATTGCCATATTGCTGCTGATTTTCTTTTCTTGTATACGGAATATTGGAATACAACTGCTTTTAACGGTGGTGAAATATTTTATAGCTAGTCACTATTACTTGATTTTGATATTTGGATCGCTGTGTATGGTACAGTGAAAGAAAAGAGGTAGAGGAGCAACCTACCATTTGACGAAAGTGTTCCAACATACTTTGTATGTGTTTTAACGGGATCAACACTTTTGGTGATGAAATAATTTTCTAATTTTACGGTTTACTAGTTAGGCAAGTCTTTGGAATGAAGAAGATTTCTGAGGACACTCTACGGTAATTCAAAATAGCTTGTTTAATTTATTGGAAAATTTCTATACCTATATAAGGTATCTTTAGTTTCGATAACAAAGATACAATTAATCAAAAGAATAGTGTACGTGTATTGAGGATGCAGTCCAGTGACTGTCCTCATTTAAACTGTTTTCAGATTATTTCGAATTGGTGAATCATTGGATGATTTCACATTCTGAGGACGCTCCAAGATAATTCAAAATATGCATTAAATTTTCAAGGAAGATATCTTGACACGTTGTTCTTTAATCAAAACATTAGAGACATTGAGGTGAATATTGTGACTTTGTGGGTTCGTGAAATGAAAAGTCCAATTTCACCACTCAAAACTGTTCTTTATTTCCACCGACTTACAGTTTAACACTTGCCAATTACACAGAATTGCGTACTGCACACAATTACAGTTCACCAGTTCGTCCGTTACAATTTCACTTGTACTCGCGATTACATCAACTCCACTCATACACAGTTACGTACAGTCTTCCGTTGCACAATCTTTTCGTTCATTAACACGTCACTGACTAACACTGCCTTCTTACACCAAGAACTGTCCTCACTCACACTCACTGACTAACTGACTTCACTTCGCTCCGGCAGCCCCTTTTTATAGGAATATCGCAGCCTTCTGGCTTTCACGGGAAGGTTCCAGAGATGAAGGATCCCGTAATTTCCAGAACGCAGGTGAAAGAGAAACAGACCGCACAATCATGTTTCTTTTTCAGCCGTCCCTGTCACCACTATAAGACGGACGAGGGGGAGGCGTGGCTAACACGGACCTCCCCTGTCTTCCGCTCTCAGCTGCTTCCACAGGGTGTTCCAAAGCCCGGGTGACAATATCAAATTTTGTAAAAAGGTTCCATGCAATGGCTAGTGCGAAGAATGAGCATTTTCATGAAACCTTTATATACTAAACATAACTATCATATTTCTATTAAACGACGTTATATATTTTTTAGTTATGCTATTGACAGACACGCATAAAAGGAACTTTTCTAAAACTCTTTATTCTGTTATATAGGACCTAAAGACGCATGTTTCTCCAGATAAACGTTTGAATAAATTACTTTATTGCTAATTATTTGTATGTGCAAGGGGAATTGGCCTTTAAGTGAGAGTCAAACCTTCTGGTCCCTATTCTCCCAAGGAGCTGTACCCTATACAACAGCTTTGAAATTTCGTGCCCCTTGAATTGCACAAAATTAAAAAAATATATTGAATATTAACTACCGATTTGAGAGGTATAAGAAAAGTCACTTACAAAATTTAAGCATATAACAAGAAATATATCGGAAATTGTTTACTCCACTAAAGAGAAACACACACACACACACACACACACACACACACACACACACACACACACACACACACACACACACACACACACACACACACACACACATACTACATGGCAAAGCGAGAAAGCGTATCGACAAAAATTCGCAACTCAGAGATGTCTACCTCAGCTTATCAAACATACACGGTCAGTCAAGTGTATGCATACTTTGTTCAGATGTAATCATGTCTTCTGGACAGCAATGTGTCATACATCGGTAGGCGCGAGAAAACATATCATATAGACACACGCAGCTTCCAATCGCTCTGTTTGTGTTTCGTTACTTACTGTACATCAACTTACTAATATTTCACTCCTGTAATCGACCAGATAAGATCCGATAAGGGACGATGGCAGCGCTGGTCACGATACGCCTCAACGCTCTGTCGAGTAATACACTAACACACGCTCTCACATGCACACATGGAACTTTTTGAAATATACCTGTGTACTTTTAGAGGAACCCAAAACTTGTATTTCTACTGAACTCTTGGAATCGAATTGAGTACAATGTAATACATTTTCTAGCTACCATGTACTACTATCCTACAATAAATTAACTTTCTGAGCTCTTACTCCTTTTTACTGAGGTGCCCCCAAAGGGCGTATTTGGGTTGACATATTGGCATCGAATATTTGGATGGAATACAATATCTCCCTATTTACTGTATATGGTAGAGAAATTAAAAATATAAAATAAATTTAACATTACAAAAGAGTACCACGCATTTGAAGATAAAGAACCAGTGATAAAGATTATTATGGAAACCTATAATGGCTAAACAAGCAAGTTTACATAGACAGTTGTGTACTTTTTGTGAAGCAATTTTTGTATATCTGAATCGTCTATTATAAAAGTTCAGATAAATGAGGACCTCACACGTGCCATCTGACTACTGTTCTACTGAAACAATCGTATTCTTCGTGCTTCATCCTGTTATACTATATATTTGCACTTATTACACAGTAAAACTGGTTAAATTTCAACTGATTTAGAACTTCATCAGATTTTATCGTTTATGAACACATTTTTGGAATATTTCCAGGCATTTTCATTAGAAATTTTCTATAAAATATGTTACCTGCTTTTTTATGACTTGTGGGGCGTGGACCTCGATTAAAATCCAGAATCAGAAACGAAATTGAGCTAACACCTCTCAAATTTTAATTCTTTTCCGAATAGAGCATTCCCTCTTGAACGCTCTTCTTTCCTCTGTAAACATTGTGATTTATTACATTTATATGAGTTTATCTAACAGTTACTGCTTACTTTCGTAGATGAATGTAAACCTATAAAATATATTTTTGTTAAAATCAAATAACATTTATAATTAATAAGTTCCTTCTAGCTTAACAGAGAGCCTCAAGGACACTAAAGAGAAATAACAAAGTCAATTGCACTAGCAAAAAAAGAAAGAAAAAAAAAAGACAATACTCTCTTCATACAACTGCGATAAAAGTAGCCCATTCTTAAGGCACGCAGTGTGTAGGTAAGATATGTCACACCTATTTTTGTGAAATAATAATATATGTTACAAGATGAACTTTAATATTGTTGCGTATAAGGTCATAACAAGATTTGGGAAATATTTTAATTATTAGAGGTTCACATTTCATTTCGTGGTAAGCTCCGGGCTTCAGCAGGAGTTAACAAGTTGAGACAGGTTGGGTGACTTAGTGATCAGAGTAAGCAGTGGTATTGACCTTCCAGCTCATGCTTATTGTTAATTCGACAGAAAAAATTAAGAAGAGTCATTCTTGGGTTGCACAAGATTGCACCATAGGATGTAAACCCTCTGTTATGAGCCGCTGAGTCGTATTGGAAGCCAGTTCTATTTAAACGATTACAGCCAGCAAGGAGGGGTTGGTTAGTTAGACCATTGTTAGTTAGATCATTGTTAGTTAGATCATTGTTAGTCAGTCAGTCAGTTATTTAGAGGGTGGGATGCTGCGCTCTAGTCTTATCATAGCACTTGTTGATACTTCTACAAGACTTAACACATCAAGTGAACCAGCCACCTCTTGTTCAGAACTCTACGCTACTCTACATAAAAGATAATCTTTATTTATTATGTATTAATTGATTTAATGTCTGTCTGGATTGCACTCTTTATCTCTTCCAGATAAAGAATAGCTTCGTTTCATTTGAATTCTCCAAACTTTGGAATATATTTATCAATGTTGTTGAGAGCCAATCACTTTAATTTAACCCTAATTATGTCCCTAACCTTTGACCTGCTTAGCTCTACCATGTGCTCCCTTATCCTTTCAGTAGCTACACCTCCAGTTGTTGATTAGGTTTGCAAGTCCTTCACTCCCCTTACAATCCTGATTGCGACAATATATCTATAAACAATCGCCAGTCTACTGGATCATGCTCTCTTCCTAGCTCACTCATTAAACCATTGATGTTTATACATAAGGCATATATTCTCTTCCATTGCAAAATATTTTCCAAATTTGTGTTGGCTATTTCGAAACTTTGTAATATTTGTACGAGGTGCAATAATTTCCACTGTTGCAGTCTGGAACCTAGAATATCAGATTCTTCTTTTGACAAATTTATGATAGCGGATAGGTAGCGCAGTGTGAGAATCAGGACGCGGTGTGAAAAAATAGCTAAAGGAAAGCTAAGGCCTTCTGATTAAAAGACATTGGTATTACTTTATGTGTAAATAAACGTTCCAGCTGCTTGATCTCATTTAGGAAAGCAGCATGAAGCGGCAGCTTTTACACCGACAAAGTATATTGACCTACAAGGGGCTGGAACCGGAGCATTCGAAGGTGGTTTAAAAGGTCCAGCTATTCCAACGCGAATTTGTAGTGAGAGTATCAGCTCTTCACCATAGGAAAAAAGAAGAGCGCCACAGCACTCAAGATATACGCCCAGGAAGCCACTTTCAGTCTGAAGCAGCCATTACCTCGACAGTCCTTCGCCTCCTGCTTTACTGCCAATTCTGGCAGCTGAGACGGAACCGCCCGGCGAGCTGAAAGGAAAAGTCTGGGCAGGTGCACTCTCCTCCAAGAAGCCCACAGAATTAAACACATCTAACCCCTATCGGGTAGCAGCCCGAGTGTTCACACCACAACCGCCGTAATCTACTGTTGGACCCTCGAAGAATTCCGTAGCCAGAACGTAGCTCGTGTCGGACTCACCTTCAGTTTACACTGCAGACCCGCGACAACCGACACCAGCACTGATTTTTAGCATGCTGCCCTTGTCAATCGCCGCTACAGAAACGCCACCATGGACACGGACGCCAACCTCTCCAACAAGGCTGCACTCATCATTGGGTCCCTTTGGCGCCGTCATCAGCTTCGCTGTCAAGAATACGTCCATTTCCGCGATGCTATTAATGCCGATGGATACCCAAACAACGTGGGAAGAATGATAATTTTGCCGGCCACTTAGATTGAAAGCCCATGCCACATGCACGAGTATGCGCAAGATGCGATGTCATACGACAATATGGCCGTATAGACCTGTTCATTACCTTCACCTGTATGCTACAATGGAATGAAATGAAGAAGGAATTGCTACACAGCCAAACAACACCTGATAGACGTGACATCACTGCCAGGGCTTTTAAGCAAACAATTACACACACGCACACACACATACCACCACACCACACACCACAGACACACAAACACACACACACACACACACACACACACACACACACACACACACACACACACACACACACACCATAGACACGTACATGTATTCACGTTAACTTCATTGTTATAGCCACGGATCAGATCGCAAAATTAAGTAGCCTTAGCATTGGTATCATCTGGAATAGCTGAGAATTTATTAGAAGGTGGACGAACTGCACATTCTACCTTGAAATTACTAGTGAACATGCAAAGCAATGAAACACCAGCTTGCAACATTGCCAAAAACAGCGTAATGGCGAAGATTTTAAGGTAAACAAATTGATCATTTGGAACGAATGCACCTTGGGCTATAAGAGGGAACTGGAATCACTGGACAGAACCTTAAAAGATATTCGTGACAACAAAAACATTTTGGTGGTGCCATGATTCTGTTGTCCAGTGATTTTCGTCAGATTCTTCCAGTGATTCTCCGATCAAAAGTTGTGAACGAACTAAACGCATGTCTAAAATTCTCAAATTTGTGGCTGCACGTAAAACCACTCCAACTGACAACCAATATGCGAGTGTTTTTGTAACAAGATCAAACTGGAAACGTGTTTTTGCAGCAGCTGTTGGACATCGGAAATGGCAAAGTCGCCATCGACACCTCGAACGGATTAATTACATTACTCACAGATTTCTGTCACTTCACGGACTCGAAAGATGAGCTTATTCAGCGCTTTTTTTCAGGACATAACGCAACAGTACGCTAACCATAATTGGCTGAATGAACGTGCAATATTGGCGGCACAAGATACAGATGTCGATGATCTCAATGCCACCATACAGAGTTTTCTTCCGGGGGAGTTGTTTTCGTACAAATCAGTTGCCACCGTTATTAACCAGGATGACGTAGTCAACTAACCTACAGAGTTTTTAAATTCATAGAATTGCTTGGACTCCCACCTCACAATTTAAAATTAAAAGTAGGATCAGTTGTGATTATGCTGCGTAACATTAACAAACCACGACTGTGGAATGGATCGAGACTAATTGTGAAAAAGTTAATGAATAACGTCATCGAGGCAACAATCACCAAGGAAAAGAACAAAGGAGTGGAAATCTTGATCCTGCGTATTCTAATGTTTCCAACGTCTACAATTTCCCGTGCGTTTAGGCTTTGCGGTGACCATAAATAAATCGCAAGGGCAGTCGTTGGAATCTTGCGGAATCAACTTGTAGTTTCCCAGTTTCTCCCACGAACAAATATATGTCACGTGTTCGCGCGCCAGCATCTTTATATATTTATGCACCACAAAAAGACAAAAATATTATTTATAAGAGAACTTTAACTGTAATAACCTAATTAGAACTGTAATGTATTGATCTTCACCGCCAATTGCAGAGTAAATAGCTCACTTATTCGAATTTGTTCTGATTATATAGATAAGCTCAGAAAAATTGTATTGACGATATGGAGTTCGCCGGGTCAGCTAGTCGTAAATAAAAAGACAAATTCAGAGTGTGTACTAGATACATTTTAAGATTGTGTATGCATAGATAGGATTAGGATTACTACGGAGAGAATTCGGCACTGCGACAAGTCTTGATCTATTGTACCTATGCCCCCAAGTGGGGTATCCCCAGAGGAAGGATGAGGCGAGAGTAGACGGAGGTTCGCCAACCCAATAAGTCACGACAGCGCCAAAACACCCTCTGACACCTCTACCCTGAAAGAAACCACCGGATGAAAGATGATATGAAATGATAGTGGAGATGAAATGGAACGACAGGAAATTCGGGGGAATTTCCATAATTTGCCTGGCGACCCAGGAATACCCCGAGAAAACCCCTGGACTAGGTAGGTCGGCCACGGAAATCGAACCCGGACCTCCCGAATACGGGCCTCAGACGGAACGGCCTGAACCATCCCGCTCGCTGTAAGCATATTGTTACCCAATCGGCGTACTTGCCCTCGGCTGCGGGAGAGGGTGGCCGGTGGACGGGGGCGTGTGACATCGGGACCGCACCCTCGCCGGTCAGCTGGCGCCTGCGGAGGCGTGACAGGGTGGAGACGGGAAACCTTGGGGGTGGCTGAATCTTTGTTTCCCCCTCCTCCTTCCGCCTGAAAGAACGTGAATTCTCCGGAATATCTTTCCACTCCATGGTAAGGAATTCTCTAGAACCATTTAGCCACCTAAAAATAGAAGCACGATGCGACCAAGAGTTCAGTTCAGTTCTTGGCGAGTAGCTGTTAGGAGCGCCTTGCTAGTGAACGGACCGGAAGACTGTGTATGTGTATCAAATGAGTTGTACGTAATTGTGAGTATAGAGTGGACCTGTGACAGACGAGCTGGCGAATTGTAATTGTATGCGCTACGTAATTCTGTGTAATCGGCAGGTGTTCCAACTGTAATTCGGTGGAAATAAAGAATATTTTGAGTTTGTGCAATTGGACTTTTAATTTCACGAACCCACAAAGTCACAATATACAACTTTCCACAGAGTCAAAATTGGTCCGCTGTAATTATATACCTAGATAATGGTTAAACCTTATTGATGGGTTAACCTCACTTATACATTTTTTGAATTCTACAATCTTTCTCCCCTTCTACCTTTTGGAGTAGTAAGGTAAAATGTCATATTTCGCATATCTTTTTCCTTACGACACTTAATCCACTACAATATACTTGGTGGGCCAATCATAGATATTTGCCCAGTAAGGAATATAATCACGATTGATTTTGGATCTTAGCGATGGGGGTTGAGAAGGAAATGAACGAGTTGTATTCAATTGGTCATTGTAATAAATACAAGCAAAACAGAATAGATGCAAATCACCTTAAACAAAGAAACCCAATCACATATGCAATTAACATTAGGTAATAAAAAATACAAGATGTACCAAAAACAAACTTCCTTGGACTAATAGATAACAAACTAAATTGGAAACAACACATTGAGAAAATAGTAAAGAAAATAAATATGGAACTATATATTTTAAAACAGGCAAAACAACAAATGGATAGAAAAACTTTATTACAAATTTACTATGCAGTCATACACTCTGATTTATGCTATATGGGGTGGTATTATGGGGAAATGCGCAGAAAAAAGCAATGATAAGAATATTAAGACTCCAGAAATATGGCATCAGAATAATTTGTAAACTAAAAAAGACAGATTCGTGTAGAAATGTTTATAAAACGTTAAATTTATTAACATTTACAGCATTGTATATATATGAGTGCATTAAATACGTAATAAAAAATTGCAGCAACCAAAATAAAAACATGCACATACATACACATAACACAAGAACAAAACAAAATTATTTCTTAAACAGATTAAGAGGAATATTAAGTAACAAAAATATAGAAAATAAATCTAAAGAATTGTACAATCATTTACCGAATCAAATAAAACAGATAACAGGAGAAAAATTTAAACTTAAGGCAATAAAAAGCTACCTCGTAGAAAACCCAGTCTACTCTATAGATGAGTATGAAAGGTTAAATAAAGCCTAAGTAGTATAGGTAACTTCTACTTATTTTATTATTTTTATATTGTTGTGTACACATTGTATTTAATAAACCTGTTAACGTATCCTATATATTTTGGATCATATGGATGAAATAAAAATGAAATGGGATGAAATGAAATTGTCTTATTTACATATTGATATTTATTATATAAATATTAGAAAACAGTTATTCCCCTTTCCTTAAATTGATGTAGATTTTTGGTCCTTATTAAGGCGAAACATAAGAAGAAGAGAAGATATATACATAATATATGTTCTAGAATTTTTTTAAAGACAAAACTTACATTATTAGATACTATACTTCGGTTAAGATCCGAAATTATGATTACAATAAGTAATATTTTATGAACATGAAGTTTAACTGCACACGTGTAGATGGAGATGGTTCACTTATTTTGTATGTTAGTTATCTAAGTAGTGATACAGAGATTAGCGATAAACATAAAATAAAATATTCTGGTGAAATGTATTATTTTCCACTTAAAATGGTAATTTCAAACTTAGGAGGCTTTCTTGTTTCTCACCCCTTAACAATATTGGCAGGGTTACGACAGAGGATTTTGATTTCCAGTTTCATACGATTTTAAACGAGCTGGAATATTTTGTTATCCAATAGAATGATGCGCAATTAACATGCTTTATGTGATAGGTACAGGGTAACATATATGATACAGAATTTCCAATGGATGCCTCGTTCAATAGATGTACACTATTAGCTCTTACAGTGGTTAAAATGTTATCTTTTCTCTGCCTTTAAAGACATTTGAGGTTATGGTATTTTTGTTTGAGCCTTATTTCTACCGTAACGGAAAGGAAAGTTTGGGAGAAGCATGCAGTAGAGGAAATGTTGCTAAGGTTGCCGCTGTGAGAAACTCGTTACATGAGACAAGGTTACTGCTGCATATTTGATCGTGATAATGCGGCTCTAGGGAGGAGCTAAGGGCCTACGATTCTAGGTATACAAGAGTGACGCATTTCCGTGTGACGCATAAACGCCAGCAGTTACTAACAACTTTTAAAGGCAAAATGTCTCCAAATCTATACGAATTAATAAACATAATTCTACAGTTACATTAAAACAACTAATATTAGGGTTACATTACATACTGCAATACAGTAAAACCTCTCTATAACACAATCGCTCTACATTTATTTCCTGTTTACACAGGTTTCGGCTTTACAAGTTGTTTTGAATAACAATAAATTAAGACATAGTCGCACAGGTTTACAGTGAAGGAATAAAATACAATGAAGTATAAATAATAATAATAATAATAATAATAATAATAATAATAATAATAATAATAATAATAATAATAATAATAATAATAATAATAATAATAATAATAATAATAATAATAATAATAATAATAATAATAATAATAATAATAATAATAATAATAATAATAATAATAATAATAATAATAATAATAATAATAATAATAATAATAATAATAATAATAATAATAATAATAATAATAATAATAATAATAATAATAATAATAATAATAATAATAATAATAATAATAATAATAATAATAATAATAATAATAATAATAATAATAATAATAATAATAATAATAATAATAATAATAATAATAATAATAATAATAATAATAATAATAATAATAATAATAATAATAATAATAATAATAATAATAATAATAATAATAATAATAATAATAATAATAATAATAATAATAATAATAATAATAATAATAATAATAATAATAATAATAATAATAGGGTGATATATATTATGTACAATATTTTCAACATTCATAAAATAATTGCAGTTTATGGCCTAGTTCCCCCCCCCCCTCTCTCTCTGTGTTTTCAATTATCCGTTTCAAATCTGTCTACATATCAACATCATTTACTTCACCACACACAACATTCAAAACAACGTTACGGCGATATTTGAAACTCTAGAGCCATCCATTGGAAGCTCTGAAATTGTTTTTGCCAAATCTTCTTACACTTTCTAAAGCATGAGTCTGAAGCAATGCTCCAGAAATGGGAATTCCTTTAGCACGGGCACTAATAAGCCACTCGAACACAGCACGACTTAGCTCTTCATACTCTATATATTTTAGAATGCGTTTCATATGCCCCGCTGTTCCCCTTAACCACTCGTTTTATTTTTTAAGAATCTCATAAATCTGAGTTTCCTCCACTTAAAACAGCATAGTTAATTCTGTAGCTGGATCTATGCTCTTTTTTGTGTTCTTCAGTAATCTTAACTTTTTTTCCTCCAGTGAGCTCATTGCACAGAATTTGTGTATACATAAGCTATGTTATTAAACTCCCCCAAGGTTCACAGTTTTCTTCCACTCGTACTTCGTCACTTGTAACAACGAAACTGAGAATGAACACACTGCAAAACAGTTGTACTCTTACCATGTGTGTTGGAGGAGAGTTGAGAAAGCTAATGGTTTCTTTCCCATTTTTCACGAAGGATTACAGTTTATGACTTTATGGCCCATGTAGCTTCGGTGCAAGTACAGTCGCTCTGAAAATTAGTGTATTTTTTAAAATGGGTGCTTTGTAACACATTACACAGAAAGCAATCTGTTTTAATAAGGTTAATTATGCAAATGGTTTCCGAAAAGAATGACTGTTTCTGCGTTAGGAGTTTTCCGGCTTTGAGTATAATTTTTCATGGGAAATAGCTCCGTTCTGAAATTTAATTTTCCGCTTTTTCCGGGTTTCCGGCATATAATTTGCCCGTTTTAGGCAGGTTTTACTGTAATTACTCCTTTATGTAAATAGTAACATGGAAAGGTGAGTCAAACTTGAAAAGTCCACTAGGCTGAGACTTGACTCAAAGATATTCGGCTCTCTTTCGATATTGAGCTACTTTTGCGATGTTCGGTATTGAGACTTACTGGGATATTTGAAATAAATGGAAAGGTTCAAACCACATGTGGCATCTCGACATGCAACGTAAAATGCATGGAGAGCCGAAGCTTCGTGTTTCGAGTTCAGACATTGGCATTAAATATTAACTTATTATCTACACTAATAAAATGTCTCTCTTGTGTAAAATCCTGTTCATTTCAACAAAATTTAGAATAATCTGGTATATGGCGTAGGGATGTGGCGACCCCATCGCCCAGTGTCTACTGACACCGCAATCAGTCAGTCGAGAGACTGTCGGGATAAGCGGTCCACCTTCTATACAAGGAAGGTCTTCTATCGCCTTGGAAACTAAAAAGCTAATTATAGACCCTGGCCCAGGATTACGGCTGAAGTCTTCAACAGCAAGCCTGGCGGAAGAAATTTTCGGTACGGCATGTTTGGTGGAAGAAGCAACCCTACTATTGGGGTCAATACAATAGATGGGGAGGAGAAAACTCCATAGTCTTGGTCGGCAATCTCATAGGAGAGAGCACACCGAACCTAAGCTCTGGTCCTCCCGGTAGGGGGTTCTGCGATCGGGCTGGTAACCCATGATACCGATATTAAAGGACTGCAATAAGTAAAGAATCATGGTGGATTTCAAAGGAATGTTGGTTCTTTGTTACAACGCGTGCAGGTGCAGTTGAGTCGAATAACAGTTGGGGTTGAATAGTTGTTTTAACAAAAGAAACGTAAGAAAGGGTAGCACTTGGCTTTGCTGAATAGGGTATACTTTGGACCCTTCATCATGGCATGACAAAATAGTCACAGAGGGAATCTTTGGTTGAATAATGGGCTTCAAGAAAGTGAAAGTCAAACACACCCACGCGCAGCTGTGGACATTGAGTTCGTAGCTGGGAGCCGATTAGGGCAGTCTTCTTCTGTCTTGGTCGAGAGCAGACCAGAAGCGATGAGACAAGATATTCGTCGGCTCATATATACGTGAAGAACAAATTAAGTTTTATCGAGTAATAAGCATTTCACATATAGTAACTTTAAACAGTGATATTGGTAACCCTTGGTCGGCAACTTCCAGTTTGATGTTATAAAAAAGCAGTCATTAAACCAGTTTGCAGCGGGCATTCCAGTGTCATTAAAACTATCCTTCTCATACATACTCACGCATACCATGGGAGAAAATTCATTGCTTTATCCTGAGCTAAACACTATTTGTTTCAAACTGTAGCGTCAACGTGGAACTGTGCATCACCCATTAAATTGTATCACCCATCCAAGTAAAAATGTACTTACTCAAGCAGCTCAGATGAGAAATAGCCGGATGGATCCAAATAAGCATACGAAAGTAAGAAAACGGTTTATGAATAAAAGTACTGCGGAAATACTAAACATTGTGGCCTGGAATGTGAGCGGAATAACAAATAAAGAATTAGAAATAAAAAAAAGTTTTGAGAGCCACAGACATAGCTTTGCTACCAGAAACAAAGAAAGCATTACAAGGTTCCAAGGAAGTGAATCAGTATCTACTATTTTACTCTGGGGTCTCACAAGATACAAGGACAAGAGCAGGAACTGCTATATTAATACATAAAGACATAGAAAGGGAATCCACAGTAACACTTGTGTTAATGAAAGATTAATGAACATCAGAATAAAAACATTAAGAGGCTCTATGACCATTATAAGTTTGTATACCCCTGAAGAAGGGAGAAAAGAAGAGAGCAAAACATTTTATAAAATACTGCGGAAACATGCAGATTCGTTAAATAAAAACGATGAGCCAGTTCTTCGTGGAGCTTACAACGCAAGAATAGGACAATTAGCAGTGAACAATATAATAGGGAGCAATGGAGAACCAAAAATCAATGAAAATGGCAAAAGTCTGAGAAATTTTGCTGTAATCAATCATTTTAAAATTACTAACTCGCTTTTTAATCATAGAGATGTGCACAAATACACATGGTCAAGTAGAGGACAACGCAGCATAATAGACTACATGCTGGTAAATAATAAAATATCATCGCAAGTATTAGATACAAGAGTTTATAGAAGCTACGATGTTTCTTCTGATCATTTTATGTTAATGACTAAAATAAAGCTGTGGAAAAGATGGTAAAACATATTGAGAGCAAAGAAAACTGAGAATATAAGGAAAAACGAAATTTTTAAGGTAAACCTGCTGAAACAAGATAGTATAAGGAGATTATGCTGCCAACGATTAGATGAGAATTTAGATCAACGAGCGATGAGTTTAAATGCCAATGCATATTGGGAAGACCTTAAACCAATATTGATAAAGGCTGCAACTGAAGCATTAGGAAGAAGAAGAAAAAGTTTGATACTAAAAGAATACGAATATGGAATGGCCATATAGAACTTCTAATAAAAGAAAAGAAAGAAGAACATTTGAAATACTTAAATACAAATACCCAAGAGAATTTAATAGAATATAGAAGAAAATGTGCAATAGCTAAAAGAGAGTCAAGAATATTACAAAGAGAAGATCGGGATAAATACATATCAGATGTAGAATATGACATACATGGTAATCAGACAACAGCATATAAAATCATGAGATACTTAAATAAATCGGAAAAAGATACAGTAAAATTACATAATATTTCAGAAGAAGAGTGGCTTCAATACTTCAAAGAAATATGGAATTATTCGACAGATGGTGAAAAGCAACAATTAAATACTACATATGAAGAAGTAGAACCTATTACAGTAGAGGAATTAGAAACTATATTAACGTCATTTAAACATCATAAAACACCAGATGGAATTAATGTGGAATTGATGACGTGTGCATCAAAAAACTTTAAAATACGGCCACTAAATTTTTAAATGTTTGTTGGTCCAGCCTACAGATACCAGAAGAATGGAAAATGGATGTAATAAAGCCAATATTTAAAAGAGGAGATAGAAATGAATGTAAAAATTATAGAGAAATCGGTCTCTTAAATACAAGCTTTAAAATATTAGCAACAATTTTAGGAAAAAGATTAAATATAATTACTGAATCACTATTCAATAATGAACAACATGGATTCAGGCAAGGATCAGTCTCTTAAATACAAGCTTTAAAATATTAGCAACAATTTTAGGAAAAAGATTAAATATAATTACTGAATCACTATTCAATAATGAACAACATGGATTCAGGCAAGGCAGATCCTGTGCTGATTGCGTCTTAACAATAAAACAATACAAAAGAGAAGAGAATTTAATTTAGAGACGCATATTTTGTTGATTAAGTAAAAGCATTGGACAAAGTTATACGGCAAAGCAATTGGATATAATGACTGAAAACGGATATCCTCAACATTTAATTTTAATTATAAAGAAAATGTACGAAGGGACTTGTATTAGCATGGATAATGGTTTTAAGAAAGAAACTATCAACCTATATATATATATATATATATATATATATATATATATATATATATATATAAGACAGGGCTGCCCAATGTCGCCAACTCTTTTTAATATTTATATCGACGCAGCAGTTGCCGAATGGCAAGCTCAGTTGAAAGTAGATTTTAAGTTAGGTCGTACAATCTTAAATACAGTCCTGTTTGCAGATGATCAGGTCATTCTGGGAGATACTGAAGACAGATTACAAATAGCTTTGTACCAACTCGGCAAAACAAAGTGAAAGTATAATTTTATCATTTCAGCAGAGAAAACGAAGGTGATGCCTTTTATTGGTAAACACCCAACACCCCAAAATGCTCCTCAGAAACAAAATACTAGAACTAGTTAAATATTTTAATGACTTAGGATGTGATATTTCCTAAGAATGTGACAGAGATTTAAAACAAAGGATCTATAAATTTCAAAACATATGTGGCACTATAAAACGAACATTTAAAAACAAAACTAGAAGAGGTACTATATTAAAGTCTTATAAAACTATGGCAGTGCCTGTTATATCTTATGGAGCCAAGGCCTGGATATTGAACAGAACTGATAAAAGAATAATTGAAATGGCTGAAATGAAATGTTTGAGGTACATAGCTGGCTGTAGTCTTAAAGATAACATTAAAAGTGAAACAATAAGAGAACTAAAAATATTTACTTTAAATGACAAACTCAGGGAGTACAAACTGACATGGCAAGATAATCTCTCTCGAATACCAGAAGAGAGACTCAGCAAAAAGGCCTTGCAGTATAAAGCAGTTGGTTTTAGAGATGTTGGAAGACCACGGAGACGCTGGGAAGATCCCTTCTCAGCCGAAACAGGCCTATCTGGCCTATCTTGAAGATTGATGATGATGATGATGATAAACGAGAAGTCATATGAGATAGGCAAAAGATAACTAAAAGAAAAAAATAGATCTCACCAAATTTTAAGTTAGCCATTTTTGATAGCCTTTTGCTTTCCTTCTTTTAAAACATTCTGTGACGTTCTTAAAAGTCGACTATTCTATTTTATATCTCTACCAAATTTAGTAGGTAGAGAAGATATTTCATCCAAATAGCAATACCAAGATTTCACTGCAAATATACTTTTAGAGGTCTGCTGATAAATAAAAAACAAAAAAAAAAAACCTGTTTAAAAAATATCCGCGCGCACAGAGTATGTGACTAGCGGGACTCAAAAACGAGAAGTCTGTTAAATACCCTTTCTTCTTCTTCTTTAGCTTCGCTAGTTATACCATCAACAAGGTGTTAGGGGAATCCTGGTCCTCTAGCCCTTATGCCATTAGGCGTCGAGTTGAGGAACCAAAATTCTGGATCAGATAGAGAAATCCACGATGGGTGAACAGCCCGCGATGCCTGGAATGAGAGTGACAGAAGTAGATGAACGAAATGATAGTCAAGTCGGCTAAATACTACTTAGTATTTAAGTTCAGCATTTTTCAATGACTCGACATGTAGATTAAAAAAGAAGGCACTCGTGTAATGTGAGAAATAATAAGGCTCATTGAAGTTAGCATTGAGCTAACTATTTCGGAGAAAATAAAGCAGTTTTAGGTAAACTTTGTCACAGCGTAAATGTTTAAAAATTTTGCATGCATTTAATGGGTTTCTTCGCGCTATTTTAGGCCTATGAGTGAGTTATTTTGAGCATTTTTATGAGTATTTTAGGTGAGGATTTATGTATTTATTGCTTTTCAGGGGTATTTGGGCTGCTGAAAGCTGTATTTCTGTTGAATTTTGGGTTTTTAAAGGTATTAGTATTGGTATTTAGATCACTTTTGTTTGCTGTTCTACTTTAGGAATTTTCATGATAGTTAAACAACCTTTAGAGCATTCTAGTATCTTTGATGTACGTTTTTAACATATATCGGGGTATTTTGAGGTAGCCTTAGTATACTTTATAAACACGAAATAATCTTTATCTTCGATTCGCAGTGATCTCTACTTCTTTAAAGAGAAAACATACAAACATCTCTTTCCAAAACTGTTCTACAAAAATAAATGCGTTAATAAATATTTCTTTGTATTCAACAGGTTTTCTCTCAGCCTTAAGGAATGGCACGTATACACTTTTTTGCTATAATCTGTTCATAGTTATGGAATATGCTCATTAGGAGGAAGTTAATGGCCAAAATAACCCTCAAAATCGGTATATTTCGGGTTAGACTGAATTACACTATGCGAGGAGTTCTCTCTATTCTTTTCATATTGCGGACGGTTTATGTGTCTGTAAATTGCAATTCTCTAACTTAAGCTATAAGGCTTGATAACTTTCTAATTACCCCTCTTAATAAAATGCATTTCCTTAAGTTATTTCTAGATACCAATCAACCGGATTCTTAAGTTATTTTTGTCATATATTTCTCAAAGTCTGCATCCATAATTTTTGACACTCTGTATATTCTGAATTAGAGGAACTACGCCAAAAAAATTTATAAAATTTGGCCATTCTGTAATTTCAGGTTCCTTTATGGCTGCAAGAAATAATTTTTGAATAATGTGACTTTGTGGGCTCGTATAATTGAAAGTCTAAGTTGCAGAAATTCAAAACGTTCTTTATATGCGTAGAAATACACTTCGTACACCAGCAGAATTACGTCACAGACACATAAAATCTTCCACGGTCGTTGACCACAAACAAACACCGTTCACAGTTACGCTCTGTTTACAACTCTCGTTACAACTCCGTTTACGACTCGGTTTACTACTCCTCCGCTGGCGTGTCGCCTGTTATATATACCACTACGGATATCACTAGACTTTTCTGGAATATTCTGTAACAAACAAGAAATTGACTGTTCTCTATCAATCAAGATGTCACTAGAATGTTCCATTTAGCTCACTTTATCCATTTTGTTATGCCTTTTATCTCCGCGCTAATTTTATCTACTTAGACAAGCTGTTTATCTCCGCCCGGTGCTCTCTGTCCCTTATCTATCTGCGCCGGACCTTTTGGGTGCGTCGTTGCAGCCGCGACAATATAATCTACCAAGTTTCATGATTCAATACAGAATTAAAGGAAAGTAAAATCGTATGGGACGAGAGGATGAAATGCTTTGAAACGTTTTCGTTACAGGTGTAACAGCTAACTCCGATGGGATAAATACATCTTGCGGCAAACCCATATACCTGTGTTAAATTTATTGGATTCTAATTGGAGCTATGAGTTCTCTTATCCTCAGGTGAATGGTTGTAGGAAATGCATTTTGGTGGTTGTTGGCTACTCAGTCGTATTAATAACACTTTGTTTGTTGCAGAATTATTTGGTTTAATTCCTACTAATTTTGCTTATCGACTTGGATCGGAGACCACCTGTTAATAAAACTCCTAACATTCATTCAATTTTACTTGAAACCCTGGATTACTTGTTTGAAGTTACTTCCGCGCGGTTTCTATTTCTTCTTTATACGCCGACTACATTGCTCTCATAAACTTCTAATGCTTCTTCCACTTACGCTGTTTGCGCTATTCTTAACTCCCCTACGTTTCAGACTTATTCAGAGTTTCGCTTCTCTTCTTAACGCGCATAAACACGTCCTTCCTGTCGAAGTATCACCTTTTAAGTAAGTTTTTCTTACTTCACGATTCAGTTCGAACCTTATTCTGACCTCCCTCTACAAATTTATCACATGGCCAAACTAGCTTACCCTTCTCAAATGTTACATTATTATTGGTTTCTCATTTATTTCGAATTTTTGTATTGGTTTGCAAAACTCATCTAAC
Organism: Mantis religiosa; assembly: GCA_030765055.1. Classification (NCBI taxonomy): domain Eukaryota; kingdom Metazoa; phylum Arthropoda; class Insecta; order Mantodea; family Mantidae; genus Mantis; species Mantis religiosa. The sequence continues at coordinate 273,519,401 of CM060948.1, forward strand.
TCATTGACGTTCAGCCCACCCTGGGTTGGGGAACACCTACCCTGAGTTGTTTGTAACGGTATACATCGTTATCAAATCAGCGAAGTAAATCGCTTTAGCGTTCATGCTCAACTCATTTTGAAAGCCCTTTGTCCCAAAACATTCCTGGCTGGACGTATACTATAGTTCTCAGACATTGAACTTTCACTAGCACAAAGAAGGTAACGGTTCTCCCTTCCTGTCTCTCCGAAGTGTACAGATTTTTACAAGAATATTTTCTAGTTCTTGCCGGGATGCTAGTATATATGTTATATTAAATTATATCCTTACCTTCTTATGCTTTAAGTCAACCGCTATTTTAATCATTACACTATCCATTCTAATTTCATATTATTATAACAAGATTTTTATATTAGTTTAGAAAAGCAAATTTATTAATTTATCTTCTATTTTAATTATCTGATTTGGATTAATTCGCCGCCTCCTAATCGCTGCCTGATACTGTGGTTACAATCTTTACAAAATTATTTAGCTACGAGATGTTTGCAAAGCCACAAAAGAGTGGCAGAAAGGCTTAACAAGTGGATGACTGAAATTAATCACCTCGCTTTCCTCACTTGACGTTTCAGTAAACCTACATGTTCCACTTTTACAGGTCTCTTCCGCTTCTTGCCCTGTCCTCTTTTGCCCCATTCTGTCCACGCTTTCATGTGAATGTCAACAAAAGACCATGTCAGCTGCTGCTTTTATCTAGAGAATCGTGTGTATACAATTTGTCATCATGAGCTCTTTCTCTGTTGTTCCTTTCTCTACCATATTTTTGTAGTAAGTTGAGGAAAACTTTAATCCATTCAAAATTTAGATTTAGCCAAAATTCTGTCCCTTTCAAGAAAGAACGGAAAGAAAAAATAAAAAGGAAATATACTCAGAAAAAGTATCCTCTGTGTGTGTGTGTGTGTGTGTGTGAGAGAGAGAGAGAGAGAGAGAGAGAGAGAGAGAGAGAGAGAGATAGAGAGAGAGAGAGAGAGAGAGAGAGAGAGAGAGAGAGAGAGAGAGAGAGAGAGAGAGAGAGAGAGAGAGAGAGAGTCAGCGAGCGTTTAAAAGAAACCGAGAGATTTATAAACAAAACGTTGACGAACAATATATTTCGTGTTTGGCTCCGATACCTATTCAGGATGGAGGAAAAATGTTTGCTATTTTTAATGGTAAGAGTAAATTTCTAATTATCCTCATGATTCGAGGATTTGAAAATTACGAGTTGTATTTAACAACACTATTGCAACGCTATTACAAATAAAATAAACTAACCGAAAACATAAATAAGTCAATATTTCAAATACTTACACTATATGATTTTATGTCAAGACATGGATAAATCCAGCTACAATTTTGTGCATATCAACATGTTTACGGAACATAAATTTAAAGATGCCGTTGCATATTAGAATAAATCCTTAACGTCGGCTCTTTTCCTTCTCAATATCCGAGTTGCAATGTTGGCGTTTAGTTTTTGGTTTATAACCTTTCACCTAACAAAAGGGTTGAAGTTGATTCCAAAAATGTTTTAAGGGGAGGCATCGGTAAAATTTCGTCAAAAATGACAAAAAGTACAACATTTCTGCTGGATCTCCGGAAAGTCTCCGGCTGCTCTGCTGGAAGATAGTGAAATCTTATTTCTAGGCGTGGAAGGGATGCTAGGTTTGTTGAGGGACTAAATAATTTTGATAACTTTCTTTTCGAAATAAAAACTGGGCTTATTTGAACGATTAATAATTACTAATCGAAACAATTTACAGTTTTTATATACCCTTGTCGTAGCACTCTCCCGCCAAGTTGCGCAGGTAGCTCTCAACCTCATTTTTCAAATCATCGTCGGTCTGGAAATGTGTTCCACCCAGGTGTGACTTCAACTCAGGAAACAGAGGATAATCACTAGGTGCTAAGTCTGGACCTTAGGAGGGATGGGTGAGGATGTCCTATTCGAACTGGGCCAGGAGATCAGCTGGGACCCACCTCGCACACACCTTGCGATAATACAAATGTTCGGTCAAAATCTTGTCAATCGTAGTCTTACTGACTTCAGAGAAAAGCTTTTACAGCTCGCGAGCTGTCACACACCGATCTTTAAGCATTTCTTGCTCCACTTTTGCAATTGTTTCGACTGAAACCAAATGCCGACCAGAACGCTTTTCGTCATGGACGTCTGTACGTCCGTTTGTACCTGAATATAAACTTGTTTCTCTGCTAATTACCTCAACCGATTCAGTACAGTATTTGGTATTGTTTTAATCACATATGTGAATCGGCATCAAAGTCAAGCAGCTTCAAGGGTTATCCAGCGAACAGAATGGAAGTGATATAAGTGGAAAAAAACTGATTTGTATAATAGACGATCAAAAATTTATCAGGACTATAAATTTTATTTCCAAAATAGGTTGAAGATTTCAAGTTGCTTGAAACGGCAAGCAGCTAAAAACAGACCACGAATGAAAAGAAATTAATTAATAGAATTAACCGAGCGGGATGTTTCAGGTGGAATGATAGCCCGCATTCGGGAGGTCCGGGTTCGATTCCCGTGGCCGACCTACCTGCCCGATGGGTTTTTCGGGGTTTTCCCGGGTCACAGGGCGAATGTTGGGTAGGCTAATTACATCTCACAAATTTCCTGTCCCACCATTTCATCTCCATTATCGTTTCATGTCATCTCTCATCTTATGATCTCTTTCTGGATAGAAGTGTCGGTGGGAGTCTTGACGGTGCACGACAGGATGATATGCTCTGAGTGAACTACTTTCTCCTCCGGTAGGTCGGTTGTCGCTCTCCAAGCAGACTGCCGGGTCCGTCTTCGAACCAAAGTATGGGAGAATGTCAGTTGACCTGGCTTGCCGGGGGCTATTTCCATCTAAGAAAAATATAGAGAGCCTCCCCTCTGTACTGTAGTGGCTACTTGGGACGGCCGCCGTCTCGCTCCTCTCACCTCATCCTTCCTCCCTAGAATGCCCCACTTGGGAGCATAAGGTACAGTAGTCCAAGACTGGTCGCAGTACCGAATCCCCTCCGGAAAAAAGAATTATATATGAAATTATATATAGAATAAATGGAGGCTAAGCAGTCAACCTCCTCGCAGTGCCCTCTGAGTAACGCTACTAGGCTGCAAATAAAACCGACAGGTAGCAGGTATCCGCACGGAATTCAGGCGTACCCTTCGGGTGGCCCGCTCGGAATTCGGACGGTTTAGGGATCTCGCATGGAACTCAGGACTACTGGCAAAGGGCGTTCTTGCTCCGGTTTCGGAATTCCCACCGGGACAGCCGAGGAAGTTGGTATGCCAAACCATTACTGTCCATGGTTTCTAAGTGGACGAAGGTAGAGAATGCAGGGCCGGACGGTGGGACTGGCGAGTAGTCGGGTTTTTATTGCCCTTATCGTAAAACATATGCACGAGATTTATTTACCAAATTTTGAATTTCCGTTTTGTTTTTAGGAGTTCTCAAATATTTCTCATATTAAATGGGGGTGTAATATCTCATTTTTAGAAAGTCAAATTTGACGTTTGGTGATTCAAAGTTGCGCATTTACTTTAAACATTTCAGTTGCTTTGTACTCCAGCAATTTATAGACTGGGGACAGAGTTGAAGTTCTATCTCCAGCTCATTTCCTCACCGGTCGTAAACTGACGACGAACCCAGTGAGGCAACACAAGCTACTAGTCCCACTGAGCTGTACCGCCAGAAGCAGAAAATTTCAGATGACATCTGGAGGAGATCGACTAAGGACTACCTCCTGGAGCTGAGAGCATTCCACATGATACGGCGCCCACGCACCGGAAGAGCTAAAATCCAAATTGGCGATGTGGTGCTTTTGCAGGAAGATCATGTTCCACGTCACATGTGGAAATTAGCACGGGTGATGAAAACCTTCGCCTGGGCCGAGACGGCATAGCAAGAACAGCTATTCTATTGACAACAAACGGCTCTGAGATGGTCGGACCCATTCAGCTGGACAAATTCCTTTGGAAATTGGAAGTAACGAGGGTGGGGAGGATGTGGGGAAACCGACATCTAGTGAGAACTTTGGAAACTGATTCTGCACTGTAACGCCATCTGATGTTCCCCAAAGTAGTGTCCTGGTACCCACTCTCTTCCTTCTATTCATAAACACCCTACCATCACTGCGACGCTGCTCGCTGTATCTCTTTGATGACGATAAAGCTGCCACCTCCACATCATCAGAGCTCAACCTGTGTACTCGCAGGTTTCAACAATATGCTGATCTCCTCACCACCTGGTTCAAACGTTGGCGCCTACGCGTCCACCCACAAAAGAGCCAGGCCATCACCTTCTCACGAAGACGAGTGAGGACGTCCATTGGATAACTTACATTAAGTATCTTGGTGTTCTACTCGACATCAAATTGACGTGTAGAAACCACATTACATATGTGGCTAATAAAGTTACCAAAAGAATGGGTATGCTATACCCTCTCTATAACCGACGATCAGTCATGTCTCTGCCTACAAAACTGCTCCTGCATAAGCAAGTACTCCGGCCAGCCATGACACAGGCCAGTGAAATATGGGGAGTAGCAGCCAAGTCTCACCTACACCGCCTTGAAATTCTACAATCCCGATTCCTCCGCATTGCCAGAGACTCCCCTTGGTACATCCCCAATCTCTTTATCCGACGTGATCTACGTATCCCCACAATAACAGACTAGTGTTGGTAGTGCTTAGTGTTAGTATTGGTTAGTAGTGGAGGTAGTGCACTTGGCACTCAAAAAACGTATCACTGCACGCAACTCACACTTGGCGGCGGAAGTGATAAGCTCCAACGCAAAGGGCTGCCCAGTCAAGACTAATGGTTGCAACGGGTTCGTTGTGGTGGGAATTTGCAGGGGTGAAACCAAACTACACGCCAGTATTGCTGGATCTCGCGTAATAGCGTCCCTCACGGCTCCAGCACCTTGGAGACCTTATTTTACGGACACGCCTTATATGCTGCTTTCACCTGTAATAACTGTTAAAAGTGCAATTTCCTTTATACAGTTTCACTATTATTCCGTTATAAATCTTTTAAATTTTATATTTATATTATCAAAACACGTTATCAGTTTTTCTTCTATATGTGTATTGCTATTTAATAGCTATAAAAGACTTAATTTCAAACATTAAAAATATGAGTTGTCCAAATAAATTCTCAAAATATCTGACTTCAGAATGCTAAATATCACCAGGCCCACTGATATCTATTGATTCTTATACCTATATGACGCAGTTAGTTGCTCGCAGGCTTTCTGAGCCAAGGATAGCAAATTCTAATTCAAAATATAAATGTCTTAAAGTGCGACAGAATTAATTGTATGTAGTGGCTTTATGATAGCGGAACAATGTTCCTGCACATAGGCATAGCTGTTATCTCCCTCTTAGCTACCAGCATTATTAAATAAAACTACAGTTCTTATGTGCTAAGAAACAACTGAGAGATTGGCCATACTACTCCTGTATGATGGAAACAGATCAAACGTATAGTTAAGTGGTTAAGCGCAGAGTTTCTACTCCCATTAGTCCTGGAGCCGTAGGGACAAGGACTCGAGCCTCCTTCTACCCGGGAGCGATGGATACTGCGGGGCTCTTTCCATAGGGCAATATCTGAATATCTGATTTCTTAAAACGGCCCCCCCGCTAAGCACAACGTCAAGACGGGATGGAAGTAGATACGCCACTTACGCGCGTCAATCCCGCAGGGAAGACTACCGAAAACCTCGGTGGAGCCGCCTGGTGATCTAACACACCTTCTATTAGCTCTGCAGGCTAGTACCCGGGACTTATAAGGCAACCCTCTACCCCCTCCGGGTGGCCGTAAACTGGCCGGAGGTACCCAGTTCCCAGTGGGTGTCGGGAACACACTGCCCCCTCGAGTCCAACCCAATCCAAACTCCCCGACGGAAGGGGCTCGGCAGTTCGGCCCGAGGTTCCTCTAGTAACTTCAGAGAGATCTAACGTATAAGCTGATCATGAATCCATGACGTACATATATAGTAATGTTTGTGGTGTGGCAGAGCAAGATGATTCAGGCGGTTTCGTCTCTGGCCCTCATTCGAGAGGCCTGGGTTCCATTTCCGTGGCCGACCTATCTGATCCATGAGTTTTTTCGGAGGTTTTCCAGGATCACCAGGCGAATGCTGGGTAGGTTAATTTACATTTCCCGAATTTCCTGTCCTTCCATTTCATCTCCATTATAATTTAATTTCATATATCGTCTGGTAGTTTCTTTCAGAGTAGAAGTGTTGTCGGGTGTCTCGGCACTGCATGGCTAGATGATATGCCCCTGGTAAAAACTTCCTATTTCAGTATGACGGTTTCCTGTCTCCAGGCCGAGCAGAAAGGCTATTTCTGGACCACGGTAGGTGACAGAAAGACAGAAAGACCATAGGCAGAAACAGACTACCAGGAGAGAGAAGATATATCTGGAAAGTATCAAAGCGGACAGATGCAACTGATTATGCAGAAGCGGAGAGGTGACTACCCGGATGTCTGGAACTGACGAACCAGCTCCATCTACTGATGCCAGTTCCTTTAGGAGATGGATACCAGTAGGAGGAAGCTTTGGATACCAGTTGCAGAAGAGGAAATTTTAAAATTGTAGAAAACAGTCTTTCGTAGCTTGTTATAAGAATTAAAGCTGTAGTAGAAATGTAGATTTGATTTATATTGTTGAAGTAGAAGTAAAGTAGAAAAAAGACTGTTTCAGATCGATTATATTTGTAAGGTTACTGGAATCCAGTAATCTTTAGGTTTAGTTAGCTCGTTAAGGTAGAAAGTAGATCACATCTGCAAAATTTGTAAATTGTTTTGTGAAATCTGATTCAGAAGTCAATAAAGTTAAAAATGAAGTTTTCATTATAAGGCCTGGTATGGATTCCAGAAACCGGGCTGTTAGATTTTCAGATTTTATTTTATGTTGTTTTTCACGGTGTGTGCAATGCCGGTTGTGCTGGCTACCGGGAGAGTTTCCAACTGGTAAATATTAGGGACTACGCACTGCCCTGACTCCTTGGATCGACTGAATTCTGTCTCCTCTCACGTCATCCTTCCTCCCGGGGATGCCCCACTTGGGCTTAAGTACATTAAACCACAGGTTTCGGTGCCGAATCCCCCTGTAGTAATTCTATTCCTAATGTTTGCGGTGGTATTAATAATGGCGGTGAGAATGAATTACACATTGTTCAAGAAAATCGGCCTTCTTTGACACTACAGCTCAGGGTGGGCTTCAGCCTCCTTCAAAAGCTTCCGCCATTCCTCTACAGTTTGAGCAATGCTGCTCTAGCTGCGTCTTTTTCGATTCTTTCCTCCCATCGCAAGAAAGGTCTTCCTTTACGACGCTTGCCTCCTGGATCCTTTAATATAACCTACAAAGTTGGTCCTGTAATGCCGTTATCCAGTATCCAATATTGCTCCGTAGGCTTTCCGAAGATACTTTATTTCAAAGCATCTCAGTATACATCTTATTTGGAAGGTACTCAAGTTTCTACTTTTTTTGTTGTTGTAATTTACGTCCTCCACCGTTAAGTCATACCGGACGGTGAATGAATTGGGTGAAATGATGCTCAAATGAGTCCAGGGTCCATGGAGCTTTCAGTTACCCGTCATTCGTCTTGAAGGATAAGGGAAAACCACGGATAAAACCATATCCAGGTAACTCACCCTGACCGAGATTCGACCCTGGGACCTCTCGAACGTGAGGCAGACACGCTACCACCTACACTACCTAGACGGGCATTTCTGCTCCATATACGAGTACTGGCCTGATAAGGTTTTTATATAGAAGAAGCTTAATAATTCTAGATAATATTTTAGATATAAGTTTCATCAGGCCATAATATATTCTGCTACTTCACAACAATCGGACAATGTTTTCCACAGTCCTATTATTTTCTTTGTCGACTACTGAACCCTGTGGAAACTTATAATCACCAAAATGAAGTGTATCCGCTGGATTAAAAATCTTACTTCTAAACATGAAAACTTTTCCCTCTTGATTTATCTATTAACTCGTTCTCCTTCAACAAAATAGATCCCCAGAGCATAATTTTTATTATGAACTATAACCACACTTCATCAAAATGGTGAACAGTGAAATGGTGAGTTCAAGAGGAATTTCTCTTTCTACAAATGATTGTTCATTAGATGTCTAGCTACTTCATCAATTTGCGTAACAGCAGGAACATTCTTGATTGTTTTCCAAAAGTAATGTCACTCGTTCACGAAGGATTGTCATATGCACTATTTTTCCTAAGAATCCAACTAGTGGCTTATCTGCTGTTTATTTGCTAAAGTCCAATACGAGTTCTTATGCACTGCAGCTTCCGAAAGACTAGAAGTTTAAAAAAAAATTAAAGAGTATTAGATATACTTTCTCTTGAACTAACTACAGCTATCTTCCAACTCCAAATATCACATTCAAACAGAACATTTTCATTTTAGGCTATTTTGTGGATTGTTTAAAGACACACGGTTTCATATGTTGAGCGGAAATTGTAGTTCTGGTACCTAAATATGCTGCTTCATTACTTGTACCAAAAACGGATCATCTTAACATTCAGTGCTAAGAATACAGAATAATTTTGTACCATGTAGCTAAACCTATATTGTCAAAACAGTGTTATAAATCTCAAAACAACATCACAAAATACTCCTTAGTCACCTAATGTCAAAGTTGTGAAGCAAAAATAAGGTTTCTCTTGCCTCTCGTTCCCAAATATTTATGCATCAGTTAGATAGAGCACTTTCTTATTGATTAGTATACTTTCTTTTATCATATAACATACACAGTAGGTAGAGAATTTATTGCATTTTGGATGATGATGATGATGATGACGATGATGATTGGGTTTAAAGGCGCTCAACTACAAGGTTATCAGCGCTCTTAGTGCCGAAAAGGATAAAAACGAGGTAAAGTGCTAAAAGATGGTCATTTAGATAAAAACTACATAAAACCACACAACAGTACCTCACACACTAAAAGAAAACTTAAAACCAGTAAAAGGCTAAAATGACTAAAGTGCCCAAATGATTTGGACCTATATTCTAAAATTTGAAGATAAAAAGTTAAGCTAAAACCTTAGTCACCGTTGTCTCGTCATCCGCCAGTGTCTCCGCCAAGCTGGCCGGCAGCTGGAGAGACCGGCGGAGACGTGCTAATCTAAAACAATCTAAAACTACGTGTAGGACCGTCAGGTAGCTACCACATAGAGGGCAAACCGGTACTGGGTCCGGTTTAATAAAAAATTGTGAGTAACATAGCAGTGACCAATACGTGAATGAGCTAAAACAACTTCCTGCGGCAGGGATGCACGAGAGGAAGTGGCAAAGGGAATCGGAAGCTCCTTCACGTCTCTAAGTTTGTTGCCGCGGAGAGCACACCACTCACCGCGCCAGCACGAGAGTACCGCTCTCCGCACAAGCCGAGTCTTCCGAGAGCACGACAGGGATGTTCACACTGGGCCTTGTGGTAGCCCCTTTAGCTGCCGAATCTGCCTTTTCATTTCCCCGCAAGCCCACGTGATCAGGAACCCAGGCACATACCACGCTAACCCCCGAGGGGTGTATAACGTGGAGAGCGTCCTGGATACGCTGTACAAGGGGGTGTTGGATATACAGGTCACGAAGACTCTGAGTGAATCGCTGAGTATAAGGCAATTGCCCAACCTTCGGCGGCGAATATATAAAAGGGCTCGATATATGGCGTGGAGTTCTGCAGTGTAGACGGAAGTACTGCCATGGAGACCGAATATAAAGAGTTGCGCCCCGTGGACGTACGCGCATCCAACACCGGCAGAACTCTTGGACCCGTCAGTATAAATGAAAATAAAATCTCTATAGCTTGATAAACATTCTAAAAACAAACTGCGCATACTGCTCGGGGGGTGTCGTGGATCTGCTGTGCACAGTCATTCTAAGATCATCGGGAGGTGTTGCACGTAACCAAGGAGTAGACACTCGTTCACCCCTAGGGAGCATCCTGGGTAGCTCAAGTGCATGACGCCTAAGAAGCTCGCGGAAACGATAACCTGGCGGCTTTGGGTATAAACGAGTGCTCCTGTATCGCACGTCAAAAAGGTGTCAAAAATGGTGCAAAGGTCGGATGCAAGGGCAGTGTGTTTAATCCACAGCCATAACGCCTAACAAAACGTCCCGCCGATATTGCAAAGGGGCTCAGCCGCCTAGGCGTAGAGACTTACAACTGGGCTGGTTGGAAAGGCCCCAGTAGCTAATCGACGGCCAGAGTTATGTACTGGGTCTAATTTCTTCAGCACAGATGGGCGAGCTGAAGCATAAACGATGCACCCATAGTCCAGCTTGGAACGGATCAGTGTGCGATACAGACGTAGCAGCACTGCGCGATCCGCTCCACACGATTTCCCGCTAAGTACCCGCAAGATAATATTTATTTCATTTTATGCAAAAATTCGATACGCAGTTTTAGTTTGAGATACATGTTTTGTGGTCTCCTCAGTAAAAAATAAAGCAGCTTTAGAAAAAGTTCTGCGCTTGCACGTGCGTGTCATGACTCAAAAGCTAAAGATCATTTAACTATAAAGTTGGAATTTAAGTTAAGCATCTTCAAAGAATACGACAAGAACATTTTGAAAAACATCTCCAGAAAGCAGACTATCCTTTACATGGAACATTTTTCAAAATTTTCATTTTCTCATGACAAATAAAATGTATATATTGAATTTTTTGGGAATATCGTCAGAAGTACTTTTTCATTTTGGGCGTCTCTTGCATTACTCGTAGACACTAAGACAGAAAAGCTTCTATTATACTTACAAAAAATATAAATCTCATTAAAGCACACACGTTATGTCCTGTGCCCTGTTTTGTGGAGTACAACATTTCGAAGGTACTTTAACTTTCTAATGCTTATACCTTTTAAAATGGGAACTGTCTCTTGACCATGCAATTAGAATAAAATTTCCAAGCTTTTAAGCTTTAAAAGATATATTACTTAGAGGCCAATGTATTCCTACGTATCCCACCAACTAGAAGCAAATATGCGCCAAATTTTATCGCGATTAACGCAAAGTAGAGGAATAAGTGTTTGTAAGAATAATTTGTACAAGAGTAGGGAAGATCATATGAGTGTAAGAGGTCAGGCTTCTAGTTTCTTACATCGTATTCACAATAACGAGACAGTGTTGCATTTCAACCAAAAAATTTGATATGTAACGATATTTCAGTGGACATAGATGTTTGAAGTCATACTCTTTTTTAGAAAAAGGTCCCATAGAAAGGATAAGTCAATAGTGAAAAGTCGGTTAAATGGCCAGCGTACCCAGATACGTGCGCATACGGAGGCACTCGGACCCTTTTCTATAAATAAGTATTTGTTACAGGTTCAAGGGCTTGAATTATATTTTTTCCGGTGAAATTTCCACATCGATTTTTTGGGTGAAATACATGGTTCACCTACTTGCTATAAGTAGTGCAGAAATTAAAACTGCTCAGTAATGAAATGGAAAAATTGCACAGTTACTGTCCAATAATTCCAATGTTACATTAATAGGTTGAATTATAAAATTCGTAAACTTCATATTTAGGCTGCCCTATTAAACATTCACTGGAGCTTCTCTGAATTAAGTATATTTAATTTGTGCTAAGACAATAAAATAAAAATATAACAGTGATAACTGAAATCTATTAGGGTTGTAAATCTGGTTTACTCTCTAGGTGACTTTGTTACGAGAGTTGTTCAATAAAGAAAGATCACAATTTTTTTTTTGACAAATTACTCATTCTCATAATTTTGATGGCCTTCTCAAAATAGTCTCCCCTGAATGCGATGCACTTGTCCCAGCATTTCTGACAGTCTTCAAAAACATGCTAGAAACCATTTTTGCGAGATCCTTCAAAATCGCCTCTGCAGCCTCCACCACTGCTTCTGATGATGCATAATGCCTCCCACGAAGGCGTTTCTTCAAGTTTGGGAATAGAAAAAAGTCACATGGGGCTAAATCCAGGCTATAGAGAGGGTGAGGGATGCACTTCACGTTGATTTTTGCAAGATATTCATTCAGGAACAACATTGGCAATATGCGGCTGCACATTATCGTGGTGCAGCATCCAGCCTGCTTCACCGAAATGTGGTCTTTTGCACCTGATATGAACTTGCAATGTTTTCAGGACATCCCTGTAGTACTGTCCAGTTACTGATGTATGTGCAGGTAGAACTTGCTGATAAACCATTCCATGAATATCAAAGAAAGTGATGACCATAACCTTCCCAGCAGAAACAACCACTTTTGCTTTTTCGGGGGTTGGTGATGAAGAAGATTTCCACTCTGAGCTTTGCTGTTTGCTCTCAGGATCAAAATGATGTAGCCAAGTTTCATCAGCAGTGATTACGTTTGAAAGAAACTCCGGATCTTCCTCTAACATCGACTATAACTACATGTTACCTCCATTGCAGCGGTAGGCGATACTGAACATGTCTGAACTTGCGTGGTTCTCGCAGGCGGAAACCAGGAGTACCAAAAATAAAACTACTACAGAGTGTTTGTTTCACATTAAGCTAACAGAATTTAAAAGGATTGAATTTTAGTGCGAAAAATTATGACCGTAAAAATTATGATCATTCTTTATTGAACAGCCCTCGTATATTGAATCATATATATCTAGTTCTTGGAGTTTGTGCGTCACATGTTTTGGTCATAATGAGAGCATACATAAGGTCCTGCACCAGTGTGGGTATTTTACTAACGTAGCTCGAACCAAGGGTAAGATATTACCTAAAAGTGAAAACATTACTGTGACTGAATTCAACTGTCACTACTATATATTAGGTCCTCTTTCTTGACTAAAGGCCGCCCCGTGGCTCAGTGGTTAGACCGCTTGGCTCTCACGAAGGCGGCCCGGTTTCGATCCCAGGCGACCGCAAAGTGAGATTTGTGACGGACAACACGGCGCTGGGGCGGGTTTGCTCTGGGACCTCCTGTTTCCCTCGCCATCTCATTCCACCGGTGCTGCATCTTCAACTCATGTATCATCAGTGTCATCAGTTACCCCGTAGGAGAAGGGATTCGTCCCTTTCAGCTGCCAACGTGCGGCCGCTGCGGACCCTTAGCACTCGTGGTACCTCTGACGTTACTAGAGGAACCTCGGGCGGAATATTCGAGCCCCTTCCTCTGGGAGCTGGTCGGATTGGGTTGGACTCGAGGGGGCAGTGTGTTCCCGCCACCCACGGGAAATTGGGTACCTCCGGCCATGCTTTGGCAGCCCGGAGGGGATAGAGGGTTGCCTCAAAAGTTCCGGGTGCTAGCCTGCAGAGCTAGTAGCTGCTGTGCCAGATTACCGGCGGCCCTACCAGGGTTTTTTGGTAGCCGGTTCATTAAGGACCGGCGCGTAAGTGGCGTATCCACTTCCGTCATGTCTGCCATGTGCAGCGGGGGGGGGGGGCAGTTTTTAAAATAGGTACTGTCCTACGGTAAAACGAACCCGAGATGCCCGGGTTCTGGTCCTACGGGTCCAGGACTAATGGGAGTAGATCCTCACATTCACTTCACTTCACTTTGCCACCGCCTGTGGTGCCGTATATAGTAAAAGCAGGCTTTAAACACTACACCCACACACACACACACACACACACACACACACACACACACACATGTCTTGACTAAAAGCCTTTTTGAGTGCCAACAAAGGTAGAAATACGGACTATTGAACATTATTTGTTACAAGATTTATTTTGAACAATGTATGTCTGTTCTACTGATGCTCTTTTATTAATCGAGTTTTAGTTCGGAACAGTTGTTTTGATTTATATTTAAAAGGGTTAGCAGAATTTATAAATTTATAAAATAAAAACAAACAAAATTGTGTAAAAATATGTGTAATTTTGTGATTGGCCGTAGTATTAACAGTATTACGTCATGTAGTGACGTAGTAGTAAATCGGCCAATCATATAAAAGTAATATATGGGTAGCGATAGCAACGAAGTATTAAACAATCTTGGTGTAGAAACCGAAAGAAAATTCATCTTTGTTTCTGGAACGCCGAGGAGATCGGACGCTTTTTAAATTTCTCGGAAGTATTTAAGCGTTAGTTCAATCTGAATTATTAGATTGATTCAGATCACAATATAAAGTTTTGTGATAATAATTGTAAAGGATTTGGTGTTAAAAGAAAGAAGCAAACACAATATGGATTTCTTATAGAAATTCAAATTAAAAGTCGTAATGATTTCTTCACTTCTTACCACCCTTGTAACTTAGAGTTTTCATTGCTCTTAATTAAGAATATAACAGAAGAATATTAAAAGCTAGCCGAGGAATAATTAACGATTTTTCTAATAACTGCGGGGAACTGCTTTATCAAGTCATAATATTTTGGACGAAGGTAAGATCGACGAAGTAAGACCAACCACGGGAAACGAGATACCAGCAAGAAACTTGCTACACATCGCGCTACAACGTGGAGCATCTTCATAGTAAATTCAATATAGCATGCGTAAAACAACGGAGGAATCCTGGTACAGGTATTTTTTATAGATCTTCGGGATGTATGTATGCACCAATTTTTCTGGCGTATAATATATTCTATAAAATCTTTTTGTGATTTGAATATACGTTAGGCCAGAAAAAGTTTAGAATTCGTACAATTAAAGCAAACTGCGAGCAAGTGCTGCACTATCAGCTTATTTATTGTTTCTAAAGCTATAAAATAGTAAAAGTAATTCTGTACGTTGTTGCCGATTCTATATTCATATTTATATTTTGCATTCAAAGTAATATCTTTACAACGCAGTGCCATTAGGTATTAATATTATGGACACATTAATCTGTATTGAACAGTCATATTTCGCATTGTATTCCTTCTTCAGAAACCCTAGTTGTAAGATTCATATTTGTGCACATAATGCACTCTATTTTTAGGCAAAGATGTTTTACAACTGCTGAGTTTACTTATGTATACATTTTTTAAATGAGTTATGGTGTCAATATTTCCTACCAAAACTGCAATGTGTGCCACATGTACACTACTGGTAGAGAAGGTACCAAAAGACGAATATATCTGTATTATATAATTGTGGTGTGATACATTAAATTACATTTTAACTGGAATAATTAAAAAAGTTCCGAAGGTTGTCCATATGAATCAAACACATTTCACAACCAACATTGTAAATTTCCAAATAGTTAAAAATATAAAAAGAATCTACACTATATTGTTGTGAACCAGGATTTTAAGGGGGGTGAAAGACTTACAAACCTAATCTGCAACTGGGGCTGTAGCTATTAAAAAGGGTAGAGTGAAAGAAACATCTAAGTCAAACTGAACTGAATAACTATATTTCAAAGATGCCTAGTATTTCTACAGAGCACTCTCTGGATCTGGATGAGATCAGGGGCGCTTTCGTAACATTTAAATACATAATAACATAATGCAACTTTACCTTTAGCGATGTGTTGTTTGTATGGCTTGAACCTTGTGCGACTGTCAAAAGGTGTACGATCTGGTACGCCCTACTGGCGATCTACTCGTGGTAGCACTTTGAAATAAACTCTTGTTGATTCTTACAGAGACCATCAGCAAGTCCCCTCTCAAATCTCTGTGAAGTCTCTCCCCCGGGGACTACCTCAACCAAGCTTAAATAGGGTCCTACCAAAAAGTCAACTCAGCGTTTCCCACGCTAACTGTTAATGTGCACCATATTGTGCAATCATTGTTTACATCATTGAGAACATGTTTAAACATGTTACTGACCAACTAAGCATTATTTCCCTTGATCAGCAGGATGTGTGATTCATTGTTTAAAACATGGAGAACAAGTTGAGGCCTGTTACAGGCCACCTGTGAATTATTTCCCTAAGCCAGCAGGATGTATGATTCACCAGTCCAAAGTACAGGTTTTGCCATTCAGCAGAATTTACACTTTATCATACAGATTTTGCATACAGCTGTGCGCAGACTCAAGGCATCGAAAATAAATGTTACAGGATAATGATTACAGAAATTTCCAAATCTTGCTCAGCCTATACACGCATCAATATGCTGTGTCAAAAATTAATGAATAAATAAAGATTTAGACCGAAAAATACCTAATTTCTTTTGTTATATACATTTAAGATTTCAACAGAATAGTATTACAGTTATACAGAGGTTTGTCTGTGAATGGAAAAACTCTCGCAACAACCAAATTTTTAACTTTTCACGCACCTAGTAAAAATATCAAAACGCGGAGTATGACTGTATTATAATATGTGTAAACTGGTGTACCTCTCTGTTGAAACATGAATAATCTGTTCTGCTAACTACGAGATGTTACATTTCTACCAAAATGATTCAGAATGCTCAAGGATTGCCTGCGACCACTGCTACGTTAATTTGTATACATAATAAAGTTGCATTGTTCGACAAACACCACAACATAGTTCTTTATATGTATGAAGCTTTGAATATACCGTAGTGATTACCGTACTGCAGGACTGAGCAGATAATGAAGTTACACACAGCCAACAATGCTAGGAAGACAAACTCTCATACCTGGCTCATCCGGAAATCAGTCACAGTACGTTAAACACTTGTGGAGAACAATGGTATTGTGTTATATAAGTCGAAATGAGACATGCATTGTGAAATGTAGGGGGGAGTCGTGCAGTATCGGCCGGCATGCAGTACCGGTCACTAATGACATTTCACTTTTCGCCTCCATTTAGCAGAATTTCCAGTAAGCAGTAGCAAGCTTGTACATCCAAGTGCGCTATAGTCGGATCTGTTCTTCCTTTCTTCAGTTTTTTGTCTGCTCTGACTGCTTGATGGTGGTTAGTGTAGCTCTTAGCGCACGGAAGATATTCTGAGGCCTATAGCAGCGCTATAATTGCGATCTCTGTAAACCAGTGAGCTAAACATTTATGAACTGAACAGAAATAGTTACAATAAGTTCCGATGCTTTTGTATTCTACTATTGTTCTATATGTGGCAGTGCAGTGTATCACTTACAATCTATATTGTAACTGAAAAGGCAGTGGCCGATACTGCAAGACAACTTCTAGCTACTTTCAATCTAATAAAGTACTATAACTAAAAAATAAAAGTCATTACTTTATACTATCTATAGAACATATCTTGAGGTAAGAGAATAATACATATAGTAAGATTCCGATTAACCACGACAGTTACAGAGGAAAGTCAAAAAACGTTTACACATGTATTTAAATACAATTAGCATTCACGCAGCGTTAATCACTTTTCTCTGCGACCGAGTTGAAATAAATTTTAACAAAAACATACTATACCTTGAATGATGTAATCCGTGCAAAACAAAAGAAGGGTTAGAAATACACTCTTTCAAAGCTTCTAGTCCAGTTGGTGTAAACGAGCTATCCAAATGAATATAATTAGAAACTGAATTTTGTTGTGATGGTGAGAATTTGGTTCATTGTAAGTTAAAAGGCATGGGCTAAAATTTGCATGTCAAATGCTTCTTTTGAGGTAGACAGCGAAACGATGGTAACAGGAAGAGTGGACCGAGTGCCTCAAGGAAAATTACAGGTCGCCCAAGGGGTTTCCAAGAGGATGAAGATAGATCTTTTGCGGTAACTAGAAATATTTGTCCTTACTTGTCGGTATTGCATGGAAGGTGGTTATTCTTCCCGAAATTAAAAGACGTAATTGAGGTGAGAGCAGCGATTGGTTGCTCACATTGGTCTCTTACGGCCACACTCAATCTAAAAATGAGGTCCCAAATTTCAATTATGATTTCACTTTTAAAGTTGGCCAACGGATTCAGCCGCTAACCTATTGCAGCAGCTTTCAGATTCGTAGTAACTATATTAGAATTTATTAAATTCTCATATAAATTTATTAACAAATTCATATTGCTTCATTAGATGATTCTATGAATTTAGAATTTTTAATAATTTGAGGATGTTAAAATATAATTAACAGTTCCATTGCAAATACACTGCTATTTTCACCGTTATTTAGAAATAGAAACCAATGAGTTTACTACAACTGAGCATTTATCATAGTTAAAATCGAAAAGAGACGATATCTGGGAGCAATACTGCGTCAAGCTTGTAACTAGCGTGAATGGGAAAACTCCAGTGTTGTAAAAGGCACTCCAAATATAAACTAATAAATAGTTGAAAAAAAAACATTTTAAGTTTGTATCAAAAGTAATGGTGCACAGTCTGGATAAACAGTGAAATTAACTGCATAGGATTGCTGTGTTTCAGAAGCCAGTGTCGCTCTAAGAGAGGAACTCAAAATGATTGTTTAAACCTGTGTGCAAAACAATTTTAGGTAAAGTAAATGCCATAAAGTGAGTATCTTTTCCTTTGGACAATGAACGACAAATAATAAGCAAAGCATCTAATACTATCACCGGTGACCCTGATCTATTGGGCTTTCAGGCGACTGAGCATCCATTCTTTATTATTAGTAATAGGATTTTCTTTGTTAAAAATGTTAAGTGTCTAGGAATGGCATTATCCTATGGGTAAGTGTACCAGATAATTAATCGGAGAAACGTTCATCTATATAGAAGAGAAAAAAGGAGGCAATACGTGGCTGAAACTTGGGATAAAGAGTTAGGTTTTAGAAGGATGGGTAGGCACTTAAGGATCATCCTCAGATTCTGACCTAAAAGCTGCTGGCGTATGTACAAACAATGCTGACTGTGAAACGTATCAATACAAGTAAGCTAAAAACTTTAAATCTATGATTTCTTCGATTGTACATATGTGTATGATTTAAGGTGCTATTTCAGCGTTCATTTTAAACTGTAAAAATAACTAACTGAAACATAAACACAACCTGATATGTTAATGTGATTTTGTATGAAGGTATTCCAATTAGTATTTAATATCTCGCCTAAGGATGACGCTTGAAAGTTTTTGCGTGGAGTAATAAAAAGTGTTTGTTAGAGCGGATCCAATATGACAAACTTTGGAAAGTATGTCACTATTCGCATAGATACTGTGACTGTGGGTTTGTAGAAATAAAAGTCCAATTTTCAGAAATTCAATTGTTATTTGCGTAGAAATACACTCACAGTAGCAGTGTTATATCACATACACAATCTACAAAAGTCGATGATCCAACAACGGTGTTCTGATTACACCTGTTTACATCAGCTCTCGTTACAACACTTCACAACTGTTTACTACTACTGCTCTGTTTGCGATTACCTTAAATACCTCACTGATAATTTCTAGACTGTTCTAAAACAAACCAGAAACCGAATAGTCTCTATCAGTCAAGAAGTCACAAGAAATTCCCATTTACCTCACTTATCTGTGCGGGTAAGTCTCTTATCTCCGGTGCTATGTTTATCTGCTTAGGCAAGCTCTTTATCTCTGTGAAACACTATCCGTCTGTTATCTATTTCCACCGAAAACTTTATACCCGTTGCCGCGACACTGATACCTCCTCAAGCCTGGTCGTCCCGAACCGCACCATCGTAGCGGGCCAGACGATCCAGGTGTACCAGCAACATCTTCCCTCGGGGTACCTTCTGGATACGGTACACCATGTCGTTAATTCTCTTAAGCACCCCGTTTCGGTCCTTGCCACGGCTGTTAAAGTTTCCCATCGGGTGATTCCCATACCCGGAACAGCACGCACACTCTGATCTCCAGTGAGTCCATCGGGCCCAGTACGAACGGTAGGTGGCGCTACTTGATGCGATGTCCTTCCAGGTAGGTCTTGTCCCTGCCTCCATTCTCTCAGGAATGGCCCTAAGTCTGCGTCCACCAGCTGCCCCCTCCTCAGGCTTTCGCTATCCCAGCCATCCCAGCCATGAATTGGCCGCACTCCTCTGGACAGGGTCTCCGGGACATGACGTCTGCGTTGCCGTGGCTCTTCCCTCTGCGATGTTCAGAGGTGAAGTTGTACTCCTGCAGCCTTTGGAGAAAGCCTCTGTCTGGCCTTCCAGGTTTCTAAAGCTCAGTAGCCAGGTTATGGCGGAATGGTCAGTCCTCAGGTGGAATGGCTGACCGTACAGGTATTTGTGGAAGTGCTCCCAGGTCTTTACTACAGCCAATAACTCTGGCCGGGTGACGCAGTAGTTCTTCTCTGCCTTGACTGAAGACGCGCGGGTATCGTCTCAGCAGTTGTCGAACCTTCTCGAGCTGTTCTGCGGTCAGGTGGTTGGCCGCCATCTCCAATAAGCCTTCCAGCCGGAGCCCCAGGTGTTGTTTTGGATACTGCGGTTACGCTGAACACGGGCTCGCATGTCCCCAGCTCCGTTCCGGCCTGGACGTCGTGATCGGTGTCGCTAGATCAAACAGCCTCATTGGCACCTCCTCTTGGCACGGCAATAATGTCCTAGTTACACAGAGTCCGTGCACAGTTGAGTCCAGAGGTTCTACTCCCATTAGTCTTGAGCCCGTAGGAACAAGACACGGGCCTGTTTCAACCAGGAAGTTATCCGAGCTATCCCAAAGGGCGCTCCGCGTCCTCCGTGGGGCTTTCCATAGGACAAGACCTGGGTTACAAACAAGCCCCCCCATCTGGTCCAAGGACACAAGACGGGATGGAAGTGGATACGCCACTTACGCGCGCTAATACCAAAGATGAAGGCTACCGATATGACCTCGATGGGGCCGCTTGGCGATCTAGCACACCTTCTACTAGCTTTGCAGGCTAGTACCCGGGAGAATTAATGGCTTCCCTCAACCCCGTCCTTAGACGTACCCCATTCCCTCGGATATCGGGAACCAATGCCCCCTCGAGATCATCCCAATCCGAACAACTCCCGAAGGAGGGGCCCAGATGTTTGGCCCGAGGTTCCTCTAGTAACGTCAGAGGTACCAAGAGTGCTAAGGGTCCGCAGCACCCGCACCACGGCAGCTGAAGGGGACAGATCCCCTCCCCTACGGGAAGAGTCCGTGCACAGGCGTCTTCTGGTCCAGTATCATGTTATTCGTCCGCTGGCCTTGGAGTTGCGCCGTCACCACCACTTCGCTTCTTGCGGGCACAGCCACGTCTTAATTCAAGATGACCCTGCAGATTCCAAGGCCTTCTTCGGGTTGCCGGAGCATGACCTCTTCTCTATTAAGGCGCAGGACTTTCTTGCCGTCTTCGACCGCTGCCTCATGACTCCTGAGGGCATCCAATCCCAGTATCGCCTCTTCAGCCACTTTCGCGACGAACACTCACAGATGCACGGCACTCCGTCCCAAGTTTAACTTCAGCAGGGCCTCCTTCTCCACAGGCAAATTTCGCCCGATGCCGTCACTAGTTGGTATGGTCGGCTCGGTTTTCTCGACGGCAAACCCTTGGTCACGTTAGGTCTGATGATGGTCATGGCTGTCCCGGTGTCTTTGAGCACGTGCCACGGCATTCCTTTCACCGAACTGTCCGCAATGATGCTGTCATGCATACGCCGGCTGACGACGCGCAGTGTCACACGAGGGGTTGGTAGTGTTGGCACCGACGTGCTCCTCGCCACGCCGGGCCTTACTCGTACAGCGGACGAAGAACATGATGCTGGATCAGAAGACGCCTGTGAGCGGACTCTGTGTAGCCAGGACATTATTGCCCTGCCGAGAGGAGGTGCCAGTAAGGCTGCTCAATCTGACAGACACCGATAATGAAATCCAGACCGGGACGGGGTTGGGGTTGTGTCAGCCCATGGTCAGCGTGACAGCAATTGACAAACACAGGAGCCGGTGCTGACGCAACACCTGGGGCTCCTGCTGGAAGGCTTATTGGAGAGGGCGGCCGACCACCTCGACGCAGAACAGATGGATAAAGTTCAACAACTGCTGAGATGATACCAGCGCGTCTTCAGCAAAGGTAGAAATGACGGCTGCACGGAAAAAGTGCTTCACCGCATCGACACCGGAGACACCCGGCCTATTCGGCAATCACCTAGACGCATTCCGATGGCAAAAGAAGCGATGGTACGCGATATGCTAGATGACATGAAATCCAGGGCAGTAATTGAAGAGTCTGAAAGCCCTTGTTGTTCCCCTGTAACTCTAGTGACAAAGAAAAGTGGCGAGCTACGCTTCTGCGTGGACTACAGGAAGCTGAACCTATCACCCGGAAGGACTGTTTCCCCTTACCGTAGATGGACGATACGTTGAACACGCTAGCTCTCGACCCTGGATCTGAAGTCGGGTTACTGGTAGGTGGCTCTAGATCCAAGAGACAAGGAAAAGATTGCATTCTCGACAGGCCAAGGGCTTTGGCAGTTCACAGTTATGCCCTTTGGCCTCTGAAACCCGCCAGCTACCTTCCAACGCCTCATGCAGTTGGTAATGCGAGGGTTGACTTATAAAACCTGCCTGTTATACCTGGACGACATCATCATCGTCGGTAAGACCCTCGAAGACCATCTGGAAAACCTTAGCATAATGCTACAGAGACTGCCGACGAGCAACTTGAAGTTAAACGCAAAGAAGTGCCAGCTCTTCAGCAAGGAAGGCAACTACCTAGGCCACGTAGTCTCACCAACCGTAGTGGCCACTGAGCCGCAGACGACACAGGTCGTGAGAGATTGGCCTCGGCCAAAGGATAAGAGAGAATTGCGCAGTTTCCTAGGGCTCTGCAGCTATTACCACCGCTTCCTAAAGGGGTTCTCCAACATCGCCAAGCCTGTCACCCGCCTGACAGAGGAACACCGACCTTATGTGTGAACGGAGGACGTTCAAGCCTGAAGAAGACACTGTGTAGTGCTCCTATTTTGGGATTTCCACAACCAGGCGGCACCTTCATTATGGACACCGACGCCAGCGACCATTGCATTGGAGGTAACATATTGTAAGTCCAGGACGGCCAAGAGTGTCCAAGGCAGAGAAGAACTACTGCGTCAACCGGCAAGAGTTACTGGTGGTGGTAAAGACCTTGGAGCACTTCCTCAAGTTACTGTATGGTCAGCCATTCTACCTGAGGACTGACCACTCCGCCCTCACTTGGCTATTGAGCTTAAGAAACCTGGAAGCGCAGACAGCACGTGAGGTCCAGAGGTTGCAGGAGTTCCACTTTACCTCTGAACATCGTAGAGGGAAGAGCCACAGTAACGAAGATGCCATGTCCCGAAGACCCTGCCCAGAGGAGTGCGGCCAGTGCACAAGAGTGGAAGAGAAGGAGCATGCCGCAGCTGTCCGATTTGTCACAGCAGTGCCTGCGGATGGCTGGAATAGCTCGGGCCTTAAGAGGGAGCAACCGGCGGACGCAGACTTAGGGCCACCCTTGAGTGAAGTTGAGGCAGGGACAAAACCAATCTGGGAAGACATCGCACCGAGGAGCGCCACCTACAACTCGAATTGGGCCCAATGAGATTCACTGAAGATAAGAGAGGGTGTGTTGTTCCGGGTTTGAGTCCAGAGGTTCTACTCCCATTAGAACTAGACCCGTAGGAGCAGGACCCCGGCCCCTTACAACCAGGGAGTTATCCGAGCTAACCCAAAGGCCACTCGGCGTCCTCCGTGGGGCTTTCCATAGGACAAGACCTGGGTTACAAACAAGCCCCCCATCTGGTCCAAGGACACAAGACGGGATGGAAGTGGATACGCCACTTACGCGTGCCAACACCAAAGGTGAAGGCTACCGATAGGACCTCGGTGGGGCCGCCTAGCGATCTAGCACACCTTCTACTAGCTCTGCAGTCTAGTACCCTGGAGAAATAATGGCTTCCCTCAACCCCGCCCGAAGACGCACCCGATTCCCACGGGTATCGGGAACACACTGTCCCTTCGAGACCAGCCCAATCCGAACAACTCCCAGAGGGAGGAGCTCAGATGTTTGGCCCGAGGTTCCTCTAGTAACGTCAGAGGTACCACGAGTGCTAAGGGTCCGCAGCGCCCGCACCACAGTAGTTGAAGGGGACGGATCCCCTCCCCTACGGGGGCTGTTCCGGGTATGGGAATCGCCTGATGTGAAGCCGCAGAGAGAGTAGTTTGTACTTTCCCGAAGTAAGGTCCCGGAGGTCCCGGAGGTCCTGGAGGAAGTGCACGCTGGTACTTCAGGAGAACACCTGGGAGCAAACCGAACAATCGACAAACTCCGACAGTGCTACTATTTCCTGAGGCTCCGAGCAGACGCTGAGAGATGGTGCCGTCAATGTCACGTGTGCACGGCAGGTCACGGCCCCCAAACTAGAATCCGGGGTAGCATGCAGCAGTACAACGTCGGAGCGCCATTCGAAAGGATCGCCTTTGACATAGCTGGACCATTCCCCCGTGTCCGACCGAGGCAACAAGTACCTGATGGTGGTCACAGACTACTTCACCAAGTGGCCGGAGGTATATGCAATCCCGAGCCAAGAGGCAAAGACGGTGACAGACTGCCTCTTGGAGCAAGTTTTCCGCCGATTTGGGGTGCCGTTAAAGCTCCACAGCGTCCAAGGTACCAATTTTGAGCCCAACCTGTTGAAGGAGGCATTGGAAAGACCTGGAGTGAACAGACCCGCACAACACCTCTACATCCCCAGTCGGATGGCATGGTCGAGAGGTACATCAAGACCTTAGAAGAAAACTGAGGAAGGTCATGGCCAGCCATCAGCGAGAGTGGGACGTCAAGGTGCCTCTCTTCTTGCTGGCCTACCACTCGTCAACACACGACACCACTGGGATGACGCCAGCCAGCTTAGTGTTCGGCCGAGAGTTACGTCTCCCCTGTGATCTAGCCTTTGGGAGCCCCCCGGACACAAATCAGTCAGCAACTGAGTATGCGGAGAAGCTGGTGGACCATCTCCACGATATGCATGAGATGGCTCGTCAGAACATCCAGAAGGCGAGCGACCGCATGAAGACCCGATACGACAGGCAAGCTAACAACCAAGGGTTTCAGCAAGGTGACCTGGTCTGGTTGTACCGCTCTATCTGGACCAAGGGACGCTGCCCGAAACTTGAACATCCTGGGAAGGGCCGTACCCAGTGGTGAAGAGGATTAACGACGTGGTCTGCCGCATCCAGAAAGTGCCTCGAGAGAAGATGTTGGTGGTACACCTGGATCGTCTGGCCCGCTACGATGATGCTGTTCGGCAGGACCAGCCTTGAGGAGGGAGCAGTTTCTCTGCAACGGGCATAAAAGTTTTGCGCGGAGCGATAACGCGCCTCTTTTACACAAAGGAACTGAAAAGATAGCACGCAGATAAAGGTCTGCCGAAACAAACAAACTGAGATAAATGGAAATTTCTGGTGACATCTTGATTGATAGAGTTTATTTGGTTTCCTGATTGTTCTGGAAGAGTCTGGAATTTTCAGATGAGGTGTTTCAGGAAGCGACGACTCGCCAAGAGTCAGTCGTGAACAGTAGTAAACACAGTAAGGAGTAAACTGTTGTAGAGTTTTTGTAACGAGTGTTGATGTAATAAGAACGCTGTGTATGTGATGTAATTCTGCTGCTACGAAGTGTATTTCTACGCAAATAGAGAACGATGTGAATTTTTGCAAATTGGACTTTTAATTCTACGAACCCACAAAGTCACAATATGTTTGCTGGAATGTAGTGATCGAATTGCTGGGTGGAACGCAATTCTTCCCCCAGTAATATCTTGTATGTTTCAGAGAGCTAAACATTGTTGTGAAATAAATAATGACCAATAAAGTTTTCACAACGCTAAGTGTCTGCAGTGAAACGTTCCTGAGCGCTGAGGTTAAATGTAGTTGCGCTCTCTTTTCCACTAGCTAAAACACTTAAAGGCGTTTTGACGAGGTTTAAACGTAGAAGAAAAGGTGGACCTTTTCCGTATCTGGAGCTTTTATTACCTGGTGTACAAGACATTAACGTAAAACAAAAGGATTTAAGGGTATACTACATTTTACTGAAAGCCAAGTACTTACTACTCGGGTAACATATTCCAGATTTTATAATTTCATTGCAGATTAATTTCGACGCGTTATAGAGAAAGAATAGAACGGATATAACTTAATTCATTCCATAACAAGGATAGCGCAGAAAAGTGGGTTTCACGGTCTGTCTTCATCCGTGCACATTCATGTAACTGTCTCATTAAAGTGGGATGGGATAATGGAGAATAGAAGTCAGACTTCTCCAATATGCAAATGAAAAGCTGTGCTAGAAAGGAATGAGAAAAACGCCTGTGTCAATCGTGGAATTTCCCACAGCCGATGTTCCTTATGGCTACTGGCTTGAAGGAAAATAAGAAGAAAAGTTAAACTGTTCCACTGAGTTCATTAAGTCCATTAAATGCTGCTGACGCGTTCTGTAGCTAAATGATTCACATACAAAATTTGGGGTTTTCCACAATTAAATTCCAATTGATGTGATGTTGAGTATAATGCAGGGGAAGACCTCGCTCACTGCGATCCGGCACGGATCTATTCCCGTGAAGGGAAGAGATGAGGCGAAAGGAGGCGTAAGTCGGTAGAGAGCGGGGACAGAGCAGAGCCACAGAGACGTGCAGAAGTCAACAGTTTTATCCGGTGCACCACGAAAGCTTCTCACTAACATGCAAAGAAAGGGTGACCAAGGGACCCTAGTAGTCAGGGCAGCTACTTCGAGGGGGCCCAGGAAGAAAGTTTACACAACGGAAGCATTCGCACCATCTGCCCACAACTTCCTCGAACCACCGTGTTGACAAGCAAATCTGAAATTCCGTGATCTCCCGAACGCGGGCCACAGATATTACCGCCTGAACCATCATGCTCGGTTACATATATTAAAATTGTTTTCTTTTTTCTTTATTTTTTGATTCACGGCAATACGTTGTGTGTCAGTTGAAAATATAAGGACTTCTGCAATTGGGATTATTTGTTTATTGGTTTACTAGCTGTACAGAGTAAGAGACTAGCAGCACGAAATTGGAAATCAGGGTTAGGTATATTTGTCTATCTGCTTGAATTATAACTCAAGATAACAATTTTTGTATAATTTATTTATAACGATGTTGAAAATTGTGATAGACTGAAACGAATCTCTTGGGTTTTCAATATATGGAGGTTTAAATAGTAATGAAATTATTTGCTACTTCGAATTACTAAAACTAGTAATACAGTACAATTATACTCATTATTCCTTCTCCATAAACGTTTAATTAACAGCTACTTTTTCTAGCACAGAGGTAAGTTTTGCTTATTTCACCCTGGTGACAAAATTAGTTCCAAGCAATAAAATCTCAAGAAATCGTGTCTGAATGATGTAAGATACTCTGAAATATATTTTTTATTGTAAATCTTTTCCATTCTTTATCCCATAATTTACAACTTTAGTTTGGCTGACAATAAATTGTCTTTAATGAAATGGTCATTTTTATTATCTATGTAATCTTCACATTTTTTTCTTCTTCCTTGTTTGTATTTTACATACACATACCATATGTATATACACAATTTAAATAACTTTTCTTCGAATTAATTTATAACAAATTAAGTATCGTTCCAAAAGTCCCATTACATAGAGAAACTTTTTCCATTGTATAGCAGTAGGCTACTAATTTCCAAATTTTCTCTATTCCAATTAAAATAAATCTGTGTAAATTCTGCTCTGGAAATTAGTGATTTTGTGAATTACTGTAGTTTCCTTTAGCATTATATATAACATAATTATTAACACATTTCTTTTGATTTCATTTTACTGTGTTAATTTGTTCTTTATAATTAATGTCTTATTCTTTGTGTCAGTGAATCATTATCGTGTCGTTGTAAGAATGAGATTTTAGTTTTCTTCATGGTACTTTGGGTGTCGTATACCTAGCGCTGTAGCTATGCTCATGCTGCTGTTGTATTCTTAACTTCTTTACAGAGTCTGACTGATTGTATGTTATACCTTCCTAAAGGTCCGTCGCTTATTTTA
This sequence comes from Mantis religiosa, assembly GCA_030765055.1. Lineage (NCBI taxonomy): Eukaryota > Metazoa > Arthropoda > Insecta > Mantodea > Mantidae > Mantis > Mantis religiosa. The sequence continues at coordinate 273,547,150 of CM060948.1, forward strand.
TGTGCTAATTGAAAAGATGTCCTCCAAATTTTGTGTACGTTTTATATTGCCCGTCATACAGTAATTGCGTTCTTGCGGATGCTTTTGTTTTGGATATCTGCATAATTTTTACCACACTTTGTTACCTATCGCTGGAATTCTCATCATTTTTCACCTGACCTTGAGACATTTTAACTTTCTTGACGGGCCTCCCGTATGCAATGTTTCATTTTTGTTGGAATGGTAATATTCTTATCCCAACGATACAGCATCCGATAAACTTGGTATTAAAGGAAATAATCACTTCTGCCACACTAGCCGTGTACAGGCTATGGTTTGAATGAGTAGAGCCAGACTGAAAAATTCAGTGCCACAAGCAGGATTTGAACCACGGATCTCTCGGTCTCTGTGTGGTTGTTTTAACCAACTGAGCTACTACGGCCAACATGCCGATATGTGATTAAATTTTCCAACTGACTCATATGTTTCCCGGTAGCCGGCTAGGGGTTTTCATGTGCTATGAGGCATGTACGTTTTGTGGCTACGTACTATGTTGTAAGTACTTAAGTCCCAGACTTCATAGTTAAACCACTATGTTATTCAGGTAAATTGACGTAAATAATTTCTTCCACACTAGCCGTGTGTAGGCCAAGGTTTGAATTAGTAGAGCCAGACTGAAAAATTATTGGTATTAAAGGTTGTATTAAATTGGTTGGTATTAAAGGTTTCGCTTTCGTTTAACATTAATGCTATTGGAGTAAATGCTACGTAGGATTTAGGATATGGTTAAGCACGTTTTCAGTTTGTTATTGTCACCCGAACGTAAAGACCAGCTGACAGAAAGAGACGGGACATATGACATGGTGACCACGCCTACTCGTGTGACGGAATGACTCTTGCTGTGGGAGTGAGAGAGATGGATGGCCAAGGAACCAGGCCTATACCAACGCGCAGCGCTAATGACGTGCTGAGGAGGGACAGGGTGGAGAGAAGTAACCAGAAATTACTGGATCTCTCCTCCTGCCACCTTGGAGGACTGTGATATTTCGTTAATAGCCGGAAAACTTCCAGATACTGCGATTTGTGTATATAAGTGATGCATTGGGCGAGTTAGTCAGTTTTAGAGTTTGAGTCAGACCTTACGGCGAGGTGTTGAGTGGACCTGCAACGAGTGAATTGTAATTGCGAGTGTTACGTAATTGTGGGTGGTACGTAATTGTGTGTATTCGGCAAGTGTACCAAGTGTAACTCGGCGGAAATAAAGAACGCTTTGAATTTGTGCAACTTGAACTTTTAATTCTTCGAACCCACAAAGTCACACTATATTTACTGAAACTATGAATTTTTGTTTATAGCGCATATAATTCGTAGATAAATTTATTTATTTATTTATTTCATAATACGTTCACATTGTCTCCGTTGCAGATTGTAGGCAGATGAGTGATACGGTTCTGTTTATTCCTAACAAACAGTTTTAGTAAATAGTTAATGTACAGTTTCACTATCTGAAACCAATGCCTTTATCTTCCGTATTTTGGCATTTAATCCTTTGCAATTTTCGCATCGAGTAACTTCGTATCGGGAAGTCCCGAGTCCTATATCCTTGAAATACACAACCATTTCTTTTAACTTTTAAATTTAATTTATGGGCTATCGTTAACTGTTGTGGTTCTCAGAGTCTTTTTAAACATTGAGCATGAATGACTCCTTGAGAGACAGTCGTTCAGATGTCTCTTTATTTGGTTTGAGGTTCTGTTATGTGCCGTAAATCTACGATACGGAACCACCGGGTTGGGTTTCCCTTCGGAGAAAGCCGCGGTAAAGATTTTTACGCTAGAAGATATCTTCCAGTCTCCGCAATACTTGAACACGCGACCTCGTAAATCAGAGGCTACCACATTATCGCTAGACTAGGGAGGACTTATTGATTTCCCCTTATCAGTTAGGCGAATGCTGGCGTACTTATTTTCATATCAAGATTTCCTTTCGATTATGTTTCTTCATTTCATTTCCCTATCAACGTTCAGGTGCTTTCAGGCTCGTGGTGTATGGTGGTGCCGGACAGTTGACTGGATGCTTGCACTTTGTACTGCTGATCTCAGCCTTGGGTGACGTTTCTAGCACCGAATGAAAAACTGTCAACTCTGGTTTGGTTGTTCTGCTCATCTCTGTGACCTATATGTAACCCTGTGATCTGCGGTCCTCTCATTTCATCTCTTCCTCTCGGGGATGTTAGCCGTAATAGATCGGTTGGAATGCGCGAGGTCTCACCTATGTTGTCTACAGTATACCGTATATGCTGTAGAGTTGCGTTTCTATTACTACATATTTTTTGAGTAGTGTGGGTTTCTATATAATAAGGTTCTCCTAATTCACATTTAAACGTTTTGCTTGTTGTTTAAAATACGTGTCGATGTAAGCGTGAAGGTAGGCGATAGTACTGTCTACTGCCACCAGATGATTTTGCTACTTCCCGTAGATGGCGCACTGGAGCAGCATTTGTACCGTCTTGTGGGTACGCTTGTGGACATCAGTGAAACAACACGGAAGCAGACGAGCATGGGCAAAGGTGGACTGTGTGGTTTCTCTGGAGGGACAGAATGACTGCTTCAGACATCCAATAGAGTTTAGGGGCCATATGTGGGGAGTCTGCAGAAAGTCGCAGGTCTGTATTTCGTTGGGTGTCCGAATTTAAAGAAGGCAAGGACAGTACTGAAGAACATAAGCACTGGGCGCCCAGCAACCTCACACAAACCAAACAATATCCAGCTTGTCAATGACCTGATATTGGAGAACAGGTGAGTCACATTTCATGAATTAGGGCAGGCAACAGGTCCATCACACGGAATCCTCCTCACCATGCTTCATGAAGATTTGATGATGAAAAAGGCGTTGCACAATGGGTGCACGTATAGTGCAGATCCAGAGGAATTCTTTGGTAAGCTGTTCACCGTCAACGAGTCCTGGTTCTTCCACGAGACTACGGAAAATAAACGCCAGTTAATGGAGTGGACGCATGCTGCGAGTCCTCGTCCCAAGAAGTCACGGCCAGGAATACTCGTGCGGAAACACATGACAACTGTGTTCTGGGATTAGGAAGGGATACTACTGGTCGATTGGCTTCCGCCCAATACGACTATTAACAGTAAGCGGTACTCCAATTTAATGCAAAATCTCCACCGACGCATTCAACAAGGTCGCCATCAAAATTTGGGCTGCGCTGTTTTCCAACAAGACAATGCACGACCACATGCCAGTCAGCAGACCATGGCTACCTTTCATACACTAGGGTTTACTGTGCTGCCACATTCCTGCATAATCACCCGATTTGGTTCCTAATAACTATGCCTTATTCAACTTGATGAAAGAGGCCATGCGGAGTAAGAAGTTCACCACTAACGAATTCATGCAGTTGTCCATCAATGCCGCCGGGATACCCCCAAAGAATGGTTTGCTACGCAAATACGGAAGCTGCCAGAACGATGGAACAGGTACTCAGGCATTGGCGAAGAATACCTGTAATGTTACCTAGTGAGTTTGTTCAATAAATGGTTCGTGTATGCAAAAAACGGTTGTAGAGCCAATCATTTTTAACGTCCCTAGCATTTGCATGCCTTATTCTGCAAATGCTTTACACATAAAGTTTCCCTAATGGTGAGTATTCCATTGTTTCCAAAGTGTGTTAGCTGTTATGGAAAGTAGGGATTACAGTTGTTTTCATTTCCTAAAATAATTGCTTTCCATTTTTTTCGCAGATTCCATACGTTTTCTTGAGCACACTTTTGCTTATTATAATAATTTATGTTTTTAAAGTACTGATCTGAGATGCTGTTTCTTCTTCTTCTTCTTCTTCTTCTTCTTCTTCTTCTTCTTCTTCTTCTTCTTCTTCTCTTCTTCTTCTTCTTCTTCTTCTTCTTCTTCTTCTTCTTCTTCTTCTTCTTCTTCTTCTTCTTCTTCTTCTTCTTCTTCTTCTTCTTCTCTTCTTCTTCTTCTTCTTCTTCTTCTCTTCTTCTTCTTCTTCTTCTTCTTCTTCTTCTTCTTCTTCTTCTCTTCTTCTTCTTCTTCTTCTTCTTCTTCTTCTTCTTCTTTCTTCTTCTTCTTCTTCTTCTTCTTCTTCTTCTTCTTCTTCTTCTTCTTCTTCTTCTTCTATTCTCTTCTTCTTCTTCTTCTTCTTCTTCTTCTTCTTCTTCTTCTTCTTCTTCTTCTTCTTCTTCTTCTTTCTTCTTCTTCTTCTTCTTCTTCTTCTTCTTCTTCTTCTTCTTCTTCCTTCTTCTTCTTCTTCTTCTTCTTCTTCTTCTTCTTCTCTTCTTCTTCTTTCTTCTTCTTCTTCTTCTTCTTCTTCTTCTTCTTCTTCTTCTTCTTCTTCTTCTTCTTCTTCTTCATCTTCTTCTTCTTCTTCTTCTTCTTCTTCTTCTTCTTCTTCTTCTCTTCTTCTTCTTCTTCTTCTTCTTCTTCTTCTTCTTCTTCTTCTTCTTCTTCTTCTTCTTCTTCTTCTTCTTCTTCTTCTTCTTCTTCTTCTTCTTCTTCTTCTTCTTCTTCTTCTTCTTCTTCTTCTCTTCTTCTTCTCTTCTTCTTCTTCTTCTTCTTCTCTTCTTCTTCTTCTTCTTCTTCTTCTTCTCTTCTTCTTCTTCTTCTTCTTCTTCTTCTTCTTCTTCTTTCTTCTTCTTCTTCTTCTTCTTCTTCTTCTTCTTCTTCTTCTTCTTCTTCTTCTTCTTCTTCTTCTTCTTCTTCTTCTTCTTCTTCTTCTTCTTCTTCTTCTTCTTCTTCTTCTTCTTCTTCTTCTTCTTCTTCTTCTTCTTCTTCTTCTTCTTCTTCTTCTTCTTCTTCTTCTTCTTCTTCTTCTTCTCTTCTTCTTCTTCTTCTTCTTCTTCTTCTTCTTCTTCTTCTTCTTCTTCTTCTTCTTCTTCTTCTTCTTCTTCTTCTTCTTCTTCTTCTTCTTCTTCTTCTTCTTCTTCTTCTTCTTCTTCTTCTTCTTCTTCTTCTTCTTCTTCTTCTTCTTTCTCTAACTCCTTTGTGCTGTTAAGCGTGAGTACAAGCCTATTCTACCCATTTCCTCCACTGTTTCAACAGTTTAATCACTTGTTGCATATTGCTTAATTCTTCGTTGTATAAAACATTCTTTATTTTTCTGAAAATCTAGTCCACTTTGTCTTCTCATAGTAGTAGATTGGATAGTATTTCACGTATATCATGTATACGTGATAATAAGTCACTGAAACATTTTGCTTTCAGAGATGTCTCACTTCCAGGCTGTATGAAATAATGTCATGTAGGTACGTCAGATCTTTATATGTTTGTATGAACGATAAACTAATATATTCTGCATATGCAATAGTCTTGTTTATAAGTTCGAGTATTTATCCTTATTGATTCCTTGTGCACGTTTTGCTGCGTACTTCTTTGTTAGTGCATGAACAAAGATGTTGATTCGTGTAGTATCGCAAATATGGATTACGCCGTTTTTAACAGTATACTGTTTGAAATGGCAGTTTGAGATTTTCAAATGTTTGTTGATGCTCTGATGTTCAGTTCAATTTTAATTATTTCTTTAACAATTGTCTAATTTTTTCTTTGGCGTATCATAGTTCAAGTTTGCTGTCATATTGTTGAATTCCTAATAATCTTTGAGTTACCCTTAATTCTTAAGAGCAGATATTTTCTGAATTGCTTCTGTTCATTTAACCTTTTATCCCTTCTTGTGTAGCCCACAACATCGGTTTTTGTTATTACAGTTTAGCTTTTCTATTTTCTTTGTCATATTACATTCATGTTATCTCTTTAGGATATAATCTCTAGTTTACAAAATTATCATCGTAGATAAGCAAATCAACAATATACTGTGCTACGAAACTTTCCAATGCGTTACAAAACAGTGCCCGCAGTAGAGAAATGCTACTCGTAGACAGACCGAAGAGAAGAGATAAATCAGTGGTAATAAAACACTATTTATTTTAACTTTCCTAGTATTTGTTCAACTCCTTCTGCTTTAAAATGATATAAGTGTGAATTTACTTTTCTGGTACTGATCTAGTGCTATCACCAATTTATTCGTTTCTAGTTTGTCATTCGTCAGACTGGATCAGCAAGTTATAATTGCAGTACTCGTATACCCTGTCTTTTATAATTTGCTCAACTATGGCATCAGCTTCTGTCCAGATTGCATTGAGATCGGATAGTGCTTTGTTACTAAATGACCCCTAAAATTGACTTCGGAAGTATCACCGGGTCCAGGTTACTTACTGAATTTGTCTCACATGTTTCTTAAAAGTATATTTTCCAGCTTCGATTTTATTAGAAATCCAGATGTTTACTTTCCGCTAATTCAGTTTCTATAAGATTTATAGCAGTTCTAGGGTTCGTCCTGGTTTTCACTGTTGTCGGTTATCCTGTGTGTAATTTTATTGAGAGAACTTCTATAATTCTTACAAGCATACGATAAGCAATGGATTGCTTTGCAGAACTTTTTACGGCATAGGTAATTGACATTTGATGGAAAAAGTTTCACTGATTGTTATATGATGTTTATAAATATTTATATACTCAATAGATAATCGCTCATACTTATCTTCCTTTCCCTCGCAATCATCTACTCAGTGTACTTACCTATTGCAAATTTTTCTTGTAGTGAATGAACTATTATATCCCTATATAAATATAGCACATGGATCTATTACTTCACTAGTACCCTCCGTTCATCAAACTCTAGTTTCACTTACCAACTATACAGATTAAATCCTACAGGGTTCTCCATTTAAAACGTAATGGGCGCACGGCATTTCGGCTCTGCGCGATTCGGTGTACCACAGCCAGTTTTGCTTCTAAATAAACTCCGCGCGTAAAGAGTGTATAACATTCATAAATTATAGGAGCACCGACTGTTATGAGTGTTAACAGGACCATTGTGGTGGAACCACGCCTCATGGGAAAAGAATAGAAACTGTGGTTCAATTAAACCGTCACTCACTGATGAAAGAAACCATACACAATAATGCATTTGTGATATTGGGTCACCGTTTTTAAAAGCATGGACACTTGTACACTTATACGGTTTTAGTTTTGATAATGTATTTGTCCTATGTGCACAAGACTCTGAAATTGCCACCTGTTCCAATTTTGGAATGGATTTGGTTGGTAAATGCTCAAAACATGCGCCTATGGTAACGCTATACGTTTGCGCTTTCGGTTTCTGATTGCCACAGAATCAGTGGTTTCCAATTTCTTCATAATCTCGTGAACTGTAAATCTGGGAGGCACTTCACCAGGAACGATTGAATATACTCTGTGTGTTAGTGATTCCCATTTATAATAACTTTCACACATGACAATGCGTTGCTCTAGAGTCAAGCGCCTCTTCATATTGGTCACCACAATGCTGCCGAGTGAAGTGCACACCACTAGTCCGCGCGCTCATAGGCAGCCGGTGGGAGGGGGGGACCAGCCAGGTCGCGGAGAGGCAAAACACTGGTGGTCCGGTAGGTTTTAAATGAAGAACCTGTAATATCACATGGCTTGTACTCTAAGTACTACAAAAAAAAAATCATACTGCCATTTATATATGTTCGCAATCATAATCACTAGAAAGTAGATGTGTTCTTTATGTTTTTCGATTGTTACGGTATAACAGAGGTTATAGACGGTAGATATTATAAATGCCTATTAGATTGGCATAAATATGTAAATCATTTCTCGCTGCATGTGGATGTTAAACCAGTGGTAAATAGCATTGTCTTACATTGTTCGTCAGGTCAATAATGGTTTGCAACATATTTTATAGTTCCAAGCATACCTTTTGTTATTAATATTCTCTGTTTTCTGTCCAAGTTAATTGTATTGCATTAGGTTAAGAAACTGCATGTGCTGGAATTATGTAAATCAAGTTAGTCTAGATCCTCGGTTTAGCTTTTTATGTAGGACCATTTTAGTACTCGTTCGTGACATCACTGCCAAACGTTGTTGTTGTATTATTTGTAACAGATAAGATATATATATATATATATATATATATATATATATATATATATTGTTCCCGCTCAGAGTTTTTCTGTACTTCTGATATTGCAGTTTGATACTTCCTCCGGGTTATCGTGTACTGCAATAAGCTTTATTCGCATATGTGCCGTTGCCACTTTGGACGTCATTCAATTTATACCTTTGCAGTATATTGCCATTTACGGTAGTCATTCCTTTGTTTATCATTCCCTTGGATTGTGGTGTTGTATTCTTAGAGCATATTTTTACATTGTGTAACGATTAGCTACTTATTTGACATAATTATGCTGTATTTCCCTTCCAGGAACTTTGATTACAAAATGCAGAGCTTTGGCTTCAATTGTGTGATAGCTTTCCCTCATCGTTGTATATATTTTCAGTCTGCAGTCTGTTATTTTCACGCCTGGGTGGGTAAAATTGATTACACTGTTGGACATTCTATCATATATAAAAGAATCGATAAGCACTGCAATTATTAAATTCTCCCTAATATTTTCTGTAAGTACCTGGTTACTATTCCAATTATTCCTTGATCGCTCACAGACGTATCAGAAACTCTCAACTTTGCTATTCGCATGATCATTGTTAAACTTTCTTCTGAGTTGTATTCACCTGTGGTCATTCCGATTCTGATTTAGTTTTGAACTGACTGTCTTTATAGTGCGACAGAACAAATTCTTAAAGAAATGTGTTTCGTCTGCCAATAGTGTCATTCGCAACTATTTTACTGATCATGTTTGCGGCTTTAATGGATTATCATTCTTAACTTGTAAGGGAACATTTTTATTTTGAAGTCCTAGATAAATCTAAGGAACTGCTTCAGATTGTCCCCTGCTCACCATAAAAGTGGTGCTACAATTTATGACATTAGGTGTTTGAGTAGATTGTGTTCATACGTCCAACGTGAAGTGTAGCTAATGTGTCTTCGGGGTACATTTCATAAGTCTGTGACGACGCGTGTTTATTATTGAGTACATCCTCATTGTAATTAATGACATTGTTACGTACTTTTATACTGAACCTAGTATTTCGGTTACTCGCCCCCCCCCCCCAGAAGAAAATACCATCCAGCAGGTGAGGTAGCATTTGGAACAAAGAAAATGAGACACATTGGGTCATAAACAACTAAACAAGGACAACAGCTGATTGGACGACGCAGAACTAATAACGTGGCGGCAAATCTGCTGGTAAAATCTGGAAAACCGGTAAGCACAAGGTTTGTGGAGACGTTCAGACAGGACAATAGTTACAATCCAGAGCTCGATGAAGCATTCGGTAGAGCAATACCGGGGATACACTGCATCAGTAGATTGTAAAATGTATATTTGTGAGATTTTTCAAAATTTACATCTTATTACAGCAATGACCTAGTGAGTCAGGTTTCAAAATTATATTTCTTTTCTGTAACAAGATATACTTATGACGACGGCAGAATGGGTCAAGAGATTCACTTCAGAATGTAGAAATGTGTGTGAAATGTGTAGTGTTTAACGCCCGCTTTTACTATATATGGCACCGCAGGCGGTGACACTGATGATACATGAGATGAAGATGGAGGATCGGTGGAATGAGATGGCGGGGGAACCAAGAGGTCCCGGACAAAACCCGCCCCAGCGCCGTGTTGTCCACCACAAATCTCACTTTGCGGTCGCCTGGGATCGAACCCGGGCCGCCTTGGTCAGAGCCAAGCAGTGTAACCACTGAGCCACGGCGCGGCCTCAGAATGTAGAGGATTAATATTTCATGTATTAAATACATAATCCTAAATGTAATTTGTGTAATAGTAAGGGGCATGACAGTCAAATTGTTAATTGTTACAAATACATATCTGAAATAAAAAGGTACTTCTGAAATGTTTAAAAAATGTGTTTTTATTCAAAGATCTGGTTATAAACAGTGATACAGTGAACAAAATCATGTACTGCGAAATTCTGAAATTCCGCCTAAGGAAGACAGACTCGTGATAAAGGATGAAAAAGTACTTGAACATTACTTGTATTGGACATATTAGTGAAAGCGTATTAGGAGATCCCAAAATGTAATCATGCCGTCAAGTCAAATACATTTATGGAACGTTATATGTGATCTGATCAGGTGTTACTGCTTCCACATAATGATATACATATTTATTATCCTGCTACTCAAAAGGTTACCCTGGCTTTATCTTTGATAATAGAAACATCTCAGATAAGGCACTAATTACCTCACGTAGACATTACTTCTATCTGTCATTTGTGATTCCTGCGCATTCCAGTGGTTGAAGTGTCGCGTTCATTGGGGATTAGTACACGTCCGAGAAGTGCGCCCGTACCCCTCTCACTCTTCCGATAATAATCAGTGCGTCATCTGAGATGTTTGTATTAACAAAGATACAGCCAGGGTAAACTTTTGAGCAGCGCGATAATACGTAATCCCCAAGGTTAAGAGATAAAAAACCAGCACTTCCTTATGCGAATGAAACTTTAATTATGAATATTAGGGATCGCTAATTCACTAGGCTGAGTATATAGATATATAAAGGGGAGCATATCCATAAAATTACAATTATACTGTTACACTAGGCGCATAGCAAATATGAAGTGTGTTCAGTTCTTTTTATATATTCTACTTTACTTTAGTTTTATGGTACTTTAGTAACCAAGTCCTCTTATACACAGTTTAAAGTTCTGATAGTTTCTAAAGCTCTGACTTACTGCTTCGATTTCCTTGGCTACACTATCAGCAACGGCATCACAGTTTGATTTTAACGTCTTAATCTCATTAATTACCGCTACATTAATGGTTGTACAGTTTTCCCTATTTTCATTGAGCTCATTCTTTATTCCAATAATTGTCTCTGCCTGAAATTTACTTTGCTCAGATCTAATTTCTTCTATTTTGTTGTTTATATCAGCCGCTATCTGGCTTTGTTTGTTGTTAATTTCAGTAGCGAGCTGATCATTTCCCTAATTATCTGGTCTTGTGTTTCGGTGTTATCCCTAGCTATTTCTTTCTGATCACTGACTAACTCATCTTGTGTTTCAGTGATGTCTTTAGCTAACCTTTTATGTGCTTTTGTTATCTCCAGGTTCATCTGTCTCAAAAAAGTAATTATGTTCAGATGTTTCTGGCTAACATTATCCTGTTATGCCTTATCCTCATTATCCATATACTTTGTGAGTTTCATTTCTTTACTCATATTCTTAGATTTAGCTTGGATTACTTACCACTTCTTAAATGCACGCAATGCCTTATTCAACTAACAGCTTTTCAAAACATATATATCTTTTAATTTTTACATGCTTTTTAAAGTGTTTTCTTGTTACTTATGTTTTGAAGTTCTAAATGGCATATACGTTTTCTATCTTCTCTTCTTTATGGTCCCTGGATTGTAACGCAGATCGGCAGATGTCGTGGTGATCCTTAAGACTACAGACGATCTAGAGTAGGCGTTCTTCACGTTCTTGAAGATCTCGAAGTTCTTGTAGGTGGACATATATTTTCTTATTACTCTCTACAATTATTTAAATTATGTGCTTTCCCAAATTCTCTCTGTGCGTCACACTTTCGGATTCTATTTTGTAATGGAATTGTGTTTATTTATTTAATTATTTATTTATTTCATACTTTATTTATTTAATATTTTTGTTTGTTTAATAATTTACTTACATTCGGGTTTTGAATCACGCCACCACGTTGTGAGCCATTTTGAAATTGATTTGTTGATGCAACTGGGATTGTTTGTTTGTAAGTTGGTTAGGTTATAGTTTTAGCACGTCAAAGTTTTGTGTATAAGTAATCTCAAGGTAAGAAATGTTGACTTGCTTGCATACACAATTCAAAAATAAATTATCTAACTGTTCAAGTTCATAAATACATTTTTATTTTATCACTTACCTATAATAGAGAAAGTATTGCTTTCTACACAACAACAAAATCACTACAGTTCAAACCGGCAACAAATCCACTTGAATTAAGAAAAACAGAGAAGTTCATCTTGCGCGTGTCATTGTGTTCATTTGTTTGTGTATGTATATATAAACAGCATTATTCGAAAACAAAATACTAATTTAAGTTCAACATCTTTCAAAAAGTCACACAATTTTTTTAGGAAATTACCCAAAAACAAACAACTCTTACATAACATGTAAAATTGTTAATTAGTTTTAATTTTCTCAAATAAAACCGATAAGTTACAGTAATTATAATATGCTAATGAATTGGCATGCTTCGTATTTACCGCGAGTATCTGGTATAATTTTGTACAGATAGTAAACTATAGGAGCTAGATACAAGTTTAATACCCGTAAAAGTAGATCTAGCTATAATACAACTTATATAAATGCATTTCTACGTAAAATTTAACTTTTACGAGATGTTCATAGTCATTCATTTCAAATGTGCAATAATTTATATTTAGATGATGTTAGTAATTTATATTTAACATCGCTTATACGCATTTAATTCGCCGAAGATTTCATGCAGACTTCATGCCGATGGGCGTGTGCTGTGATCTGAATAGCGTGTGCTGTGATCTGAGCAGTATCCACAGCTGAAGATGGGCTGAAGGTCATACCTGAAAGCGCTTCGAAGAAACAACTACAAGCAAGAAAGTGTTAGTACGTATCAGCAAAAGTAGTGCTCCTAAATTTACATCAAGTCAAATTCTCTTTATGAGCAGAAAGTTGCAGGATATACGTAGTGCCAGGAACAGCCGTATTTTACCTAGTCTAACGCCATGCCTAGCACAGATATTTTGTATTCATCTCAACGAAGAGTTCGCAATCAGGCATTTGGATTTTACATCGCATAGTGCGTTTAGGTAGTTGTAGCTAGCCCAGTCATTGCTGTGCGGTATACATACATTTTTTCACCATGTTAGGGATGGCTAAGTTAATTGATATAAGTCAATGCCATTAATCATTAAGGTTATCCAAAATTTGACATATCACTAAGCCGTCGTGAGCAGTTATTATGGTATTTAGCATGATGAGGTGGGAACTTTATGCATATTAGCTGTATCATTGTTAGCTTGTGAGTCCACTAAAAAGACTCACGCTGTTACAGACAAATCACAGCAATGATATTTAGTGGAGTCACTAGAAACTACCCGTGAGACACTACGTGAACGTGGGTAAGGATGTCGAGAAACCGTAATGCATACTGCTAGCCCATCAATGACAGAACGAGAAGCACTGGATTTCTTTATGTTCCCACGAGCTATAATAGTTGGTTATTCTATGGTAATTGTATACCTGAGAAATAAAGTGCTTTGTCTTTGCTCATTTGGTATCTTGGAGTATTGAGAGAATAAAGGATTTATTACCAGCAATCCTCTCATTTTAGTATATTAATAATCCTGCACGCAACTTTGGTCTAGGTAGAGGTTGTTTTGAACGTGAAGCGTCAAGTTGCGGACAGCTTTGACAAAAACCTGCGAGAGTTCTAACGTCATAAACTGGAGCAACAGAAATATGGTCTGCAGCCACGTGACAACTACGTTGCCTGGACTGAAGATTCAGCTGATTACTTGCCAAGTACGGTCAAATGGAATATACGCAGTAAAACATTTCATTTGTATTTACGTAAATGGAGAATATTTCTACATTGTGAACTTAGCATTTGTACCCAGATCTTAGCTGTGAAATACTCTACTTGCTATGTGGAAATGCTAGCAAGGAATTTAATTATATAGAATTGAAGGTCATTTAACTGACGGCTTTAGTACCCCTGATTCATGAATTAAGGACAGAGTCACTTTAAATATGTTAATATATGTTTTGATATTTGTTTTAACCTCTTCATTCGCAGCACCTTTGATTCTTGCCTTAATTTACTATTTACATAATTTAATCATTGTTATATTTTCGAACTTCAGTATCCCATAATTTGTTGTTGAAGTTTACAAGTTAGAGTTTCACGAAGTTTAATATTGATGACCAGCGTAAACAAATCGATATTTATACCTTGGTTGGCTTTGTGTAGCTCCAGCATTAATGTATTTTCATATGAATTATTTTATAGGCGCATTTAATAAACTAGGAAACAATACGCAGCGGATTTATCTGTATCTTCAAAATCTGATCCTAGTACGTTTGTACTAGACAGTCGAAATCAATTAAATGCAATTAACCTGCACCTCTGCTAAGTGCGTTATAGTATTTTCTAAGTTATCAGTGACGTAGCAGGGTTTAATGTAACAGTATAGTTAAACGTTATATGACGTAAATATAAAATGATTAACTATATTTAGTCGCGTATCACACTAATATAAGCATGACACGCGACAAAGGTTTTATCATAACCATTTTGTTATTGGTTGAGTCGGCAACGCTGTGGCATTTCAACAACAAATAATGGCGCGCTTTTGAAAGATTTGACTGTCACTTTTATCTTCTGTATACCTCCTATTTCCGAAATTTGTCTGCAAATGTTTTCAGAAGTATATATAAAACTACATATTTTGTAGGAGCAATTTGCACAAGATATATAAAAAGTAGTGGATAAAGAAAGCCATTTTAAGCAAACATCTTTATTTTATTCTAATGAACATATGCCAAAGTGGTTCAGGGTCCTTGAAAATCTCTTTTTCCTACTATAGTTTAAATGCACCGAGACATAACAATGATTTAAGACAAAATAAGGAAAAGGCCAATGAATAATATAAATTGTATTTGTATTTAATAGTGGCATAGTGGGCTAAGGCATCTGCTTTAGTTTCCAGGGTCTGGAATGCACGCGGAGTCGATCCCATTCCTGGGGATGCGGATTTTATGTACCGCATATAGAACCGGTGCCCACTCAGCATCATGAGAAAATTGAGGAGCTATGCTAGGTAGCGAACCCTGGTCTAGAAAGCCAACTTTCCTGCTGAAGTGCCGATGCTGACCACATCTCCTCCCACTAACGGTAGGATGATCGATCACTGCTGCTTTGACTATGAGGGCGTGAGGCCGGCAGTCGGTTGGCTGGCTCAAGCACGCTTTGGACTATTATGACATTGGTTACGTTTACATATTCATTCAGTATCATCTAATATTTAGGACTCTTATACTACATTCAGGAGACAAAGCATAGTTGGAGTTAATTTCTTTCTCTCATGTTTCTGGACTATTGGTTCTCGGAGGCAGAAATCCTTGGGTCGCTTCAGACAGCAGCCGAAGCATACCTTTAATAGCATTCTCTCTTGAGCATTTTCGAGAACAATATCCTGCACACTGCTTAACACGTTTGCGCCTTACCTCTTAGGTACCGGAAGGAATTTGTTTCCAAGAAATCGAGCATTTTCATTCGCTGATTCCAAGAAATGAGGAATTTTAACTACTTTTGAAAAATGAATCTTAGTGACCTGTGGTGACAGTAAAATTAAAACTCTACAGGAAATTAAAATAAGTTACCTGCAAGTTTTTATCACAAGCAACTCTTCTATTATCTTTTAAGTTTTACAATGGTAAATTTAAATCAAAACAATCAAGGAATATAAACAAAAAATTACACACTGATCTTTGATGGTGATAACTTCACACATGGATAAGACGTTGGAGCAAACTTTCATTTCTGATGTTTCTGTCGAACTGAGTGAGAGAAATATTATGGCCAACCTGGTAGGTCGGAAAATCCCGATTCATTCATTCTTGTGCATTCAGTACGTCGTTTTTTTTTGGGGGGGGGGGGGGGAGGGGTTGGTAAGGTTTTCAATCTCTGAGCCACTACAAATATGGAAGTTATAGCATTTCTTATAGATGAAGCATAACAATTAACCTTGTAGAAACTAAAAAGGTGCCAACAAATATTTTGAACGACTTTTAGACTATTGAAAAATGAATAGAATAATTTGCCTTATTGTGTAGTTCAATGTGCTCAACGCCTTGATGATTTTGTTTATATCTTCTGGTTTCCATTAACAATAAAGAAGACTTCGCAGTCTATTTACAGGGAACTGAAGTTACATTAGTGTGCATGAATACACGCACTAACTCACCAAAATACTATTCCACTGAGAAGTGGGAGACAAAACATTTGGCATATGCTCCAGGTATAATAATAAATTATAACCATAAAACGTTAGTCAATAAAGAGGCGCGATATGACATAATAGTTTAGTGTTACGCAAAACTTGTAACACCCACGCAGATGACCTAGTTACCTCATTAAATATTAATTTGTCGCTGTTTCTCTCCATTACAGTTGACTGCGCTGCAGTGGACAAGAAACAGGAGTAATTGTGGGAGGCTGATCTTTCGACAGATAGCTAAACTCCACCAACCATACGAGTGATATTAGCCAAGTCTGGCAAAATCTTGTAATGTGATAACAGTGTTTTCATCGATTAAATTTTTCCGGTTATAACTTGAACACAAGTTTCATAAACATTTTGCGTCCAATTAAATAAATATACTAGAGAGTTATTGCACCAATTTCTCGATAGCCTCTATATTCTGGCAATCTTGTAGACATCTGGTGCTTAAATCGAAATAATTAAACTCATCCTGGGAAAATAAAACATGGAACTAAACATGTTCCTTGTAATTTGTTTCCTGCAAAGTCTCGTCTCACATTCTTGCAACATGGATTTAAGTTTCATATTTATCTGACCTTTCGGTTTTCAGTTATGCAACTCAACCGCGCTTAAGTACATACATACACAATATTTTGTTTCTAAAAATATTTTTTGATGGTTTAATGGACCTCAAAATGTAGATACATTTCAATTGCGATTTCCATATAGAGCTTTTTTATTAGGATGGAATAATTCTCTATTTCCTCTAAGTAGGTGGTACGGAAATAGAACGTGTCCCTTTTCCATGCGAATAAACGGGCATGACGTTTGCTTAATGATTCGGTGTTAAATACTGTGGCAAAAGCCTATGTTCCCAACAAAACAGTATAGAAGTACGCTAGATATGTGAAAAGTTTTCTGCACGATACATCGATCTCTACTCACTTGGCATGTCAATGTCACTTAATCCTCCAACAGAAAAATTGCATTAAAAATTTAGTCAATTTTGTTCTACCCCCGCAGCTGTGCATTGATTTAAAAGTTTGGCACGAGTATTGAGAGTTACATAAAACTAACCTTCCATTATTAATGAAGCTTCTTGTGTAGAATATTCAAATGTGAAGAAAGTTTAACTCGAGTTTTTTTTTTTTTTTTTTTTTGCAGAAACATGTGTCTCTATTCCCACACTGCGACATTATGTAGAATGGTGCCTCGTCACTTCAGTGTATAACAACTAAGGTCAAGACAGCTTTGGAATGAAGTCACATGTCACCTTCAGGATAAATGCAGGCTTCCAAATCATTGTGACCTACACATCGATCGATGTACATGGACGAAGTTATAAACATGGAAAGTTTGGCGTGGAACTGAGTTTGGTTTGGGTTTACGGCATTCGTACATTCGGAAACACCAACCAACTTTCAGATTAACTTTGATGGTTACTCGTGCGAAGTAATACTTTCATCTGGAGTTCAAAAACATAATCCCAAGGTGTCACAAGAAGCGCCGCTATGTTCAAAGAAAACTACAGATGCGTTAGATCCACATAAATTTCTCTGCTCACTCTTCTACAATCTCAATCTGCCCCCCAAATCATACCTATAATTATTGTTAATGGAATTAAATATTCATTTCACAGTTATTCATTTCATATTAGGTACCAAACAGGACAATCTTCCATCCCTTATTGAATATGGTCGTATGGGGGGAAGAGTTAATATGTATGTGTGTATGAATTTAATACAAATAAGAATCCTGATGACTAATTGGTTTTTAATGATCGCACATTGCTTCACAGAAAGAAAGACTTGTAATTGGTAAAGAATAATAATGCAATTTCAAGCAAATAACAAAGAATACCTGCAAATAATTAGCGGAATAAAAGAGTGTACTTGACATAAATTGTGCACTTTTAATGAGACTTCGGGTTTTTATAATAAGCAAGATTTCTGTAATTTTATTTGGCACGTAAATATCAACTGTTATTTTATTGAAAACGAGGTCATATTTAAGAAATAAAAATAACAACAATGTTTCCAAGGACAATATAAGATGAGATTCTGTTGAAAATCTTTGTGTCACATCTTTGGAACAGGTTGAACATATATATCAAGTTCGGCATTTCATCCATTTTTGCTTTTTGAGATATGTTGCTCAGTCCCACACTCACTCAAGACATACACACACGCATGCAATATGTTAATTTTCTTTTCAGGAAGCCCTCAAAACGAGTATTTGCGGAAAAGCCTCATAAAACTTCTGGGTCAAATAAAATATTTCTTGTACCTTCTATAGGTAGGTAACTCGTGGAAGATGCAACGAGATTAATGGCATTTAGAAGTTTATCTTTCATGGAATTAAGTTTCTGCACCACGTTGCGACGATTTTTGCAGCAGGACTTCTTCTGTGGTGGTGTGATTATGGATTTTAATTTCGCCACTATGTTGGTGAAGCCACTTGAAGTCGTTTGCAGTTTTTGTCGAAAAAATATTTAAATGTTTAATCAGTTTTTATTGCCTTGGCAGCCAGCATGGAATTTTTTCTCAGGCGTTCTCTCCATTTAAAGATTTTCCAAGATTAGGTATTGGAATAGAAAATGAGATAATATAATTAAAAATCTTCTAATAACAGTTTTGGTTTCCAAAATTAACATCTGTGCTGTTTTAAAATAAACACAATGTTAGAACTACACTTTTCCACTAACTGCCGAATGATTTAACACCCTTTTTGCCCGCTTCGGTAGCGTAGATGGTAGCGTGTCTGTCTCACGTTCAAGAAGTCCCGAGTTCAAATGTTGTCCAGGATCAGCTGCTCCACGCGCTGAAGGTTCTCAGGAATGACTACCATGGGCTGTGATCTACCACGACTAGGTTCATCAGTTATCGAGATACCGCCATCTTTGAAGTGCTTACACCATTTAAATGTCTTACTACGACAAGTGTCTCATCGCCGTACTGAGCCTGAAGTCTTCTATAAATTTAAGCAGGTTTTATGCCATCGTTCACTAAAAACTTCATCACAGTACGCTATTCCATATGGACGTTCACACTGTTGTTCACCATCTTGAATAACGGTCTAACCAGAAGCACGGAAAATGAGCTCCATATACCAGTAATAGGACACAGGTACCACTGTCTACTGTATAGAAAACCTGCAGCCTAGGCGTACATTTAAATCGGGGAAAAAGAAATGTCCCGGGTTGACTTGAACGACCCTCGTATATACTTTCTCTCCTTTTTCATACCCTGTTTAAATAATCTCATTTATTTACCACACAAACGTTTTAACACTTTCACAATTTGATCATAATGTTCAACGTAAATAATCTTACAAAATTAATAATTAATTCTCATGGGGTTTAAATATATTTAAAATAATCAGTTTTTATTTGTCACACAAAGGTTTTGACACTTTCACAATTTGATCATAATGTTCAACATAAAAAAGTCTTACAAAATTAATAATTATTAGTCCTGGGGTTTAGATTTATTAAAAATAATCAGTTTTGAAATATCGTTTCAAAGATATAACAAGCTTATAAACACAGTTATGTTTTATTCACAGGAACTTTTCTAGAAACCACTGTTTCCTTTTACCATCTACAAACTCTTTCTTCAAAAGCTTATTTCAAGTGTCTACTTTCTTTCCATCGAGATAAAGAGTTGCAGAAAGTAACATCATTACACACTGTGTTGTAGGTCAAATGAAGTGCAAGATATGAAGTGATAGTAAATATTTAAAAAGTGGGACGTCATAAGCTGTCACGGAAGTTCCATACATTTTCCACGATATCACGCGATGGGACTGAGTGGTGACGTCAATTCATGAAACGACTTCGTTTTCAGTAAGTGAATTATTTAATCCAATAATGGCGGGTATTTTAGGAAAAGGTTGAGGTCACAAAAAGTTTCTGAAATAAAATATGCGTCTTAAGGGGGTTATAATTTTCATATACTACGTTTTTGTGTATCTCTTAAGTTTAACATTACTAAAAGTTACATAAAGTTTCCACTCAATGAAGTGCATTTGCAGATTATTGAAAATTAACAATGAAAATATACATTATCTTAGTCCTGTAAATATTTGAACATATGATATTGGAGAAAATTTGAGAACATTAAAGCGAAAATCTTTCCATGCAAAGGGTATTTTGGGAGAGTTTGTGGAAATTCAGTAGTTTTTATGCTCCTTGTTTTCCAGTTATATTGATCACAGACCTCAAATTTATTTGGATAAAGAGGACTGTAAAAGTTATATTTCCAGTGGAAACTGGACTATGAAGTTTCTTTAGCATAATGTAATGCCTACTTCTGATAAAATTTCAGGGAAATTCATAAGAATACACGTGCAATTAAATTTAGGGCTATACATTCATTGTTACCGACTAATAACTGAGCGAGATGGATCAGGCGATGGCCCACAATGGGGAGGTTGTACGTTCCGTTTTCCCTGGCAATCTTCCTGACACGTAGTTTATTTTGAATAGGCTTTTAGGGCCGCTAAGCGAATGCTAAGTATCTTACTTACATCTCCTGAAATTTATGTCCCTTTATTTCACCTCCATTCCCAATTTATTTCACTCTTCATCCTATTAGCCCTTTCTGGTTTGATTCTCGGGTGACGGGTGGAAGGGAATTTGTGCTCTGTAAATCTTCGTCTCAGGTGTGTGGTCTCCGTCTTCAAGCCCCGCGAAGGGTGTGTCCGGTGCCTGTGGGTGAAGTTGCGGCTGAACTAAATGCCACCAAGGATATTCATTCTGCAAAATGCAGGGCCGTTGCTCTCTGCTATGCCAGATTTCCTGGATCAGCTACGGCTTACTCCTTTTGCCTCACCTGTTCCTCTCGATACAACTCCTCTTAGAGAGCATAGGCCACATGGCCACGATGCCGTGGTTCCGTCTGATTAAATTACCTTACGGATTACAGTATACCACGGAGCCTGAGACGCAGGGGGTTTGGAGAAGGTTCCCATGGTGCATTGGCCATGGTAGCTCAAAGGTTAAGAGCGACTGGACGGAAACCAGGAGATCCGTGTTTCAAATCCGGGCCATGGCATTGAATTTTTCATGTTGACTCTATCCATCAAAATTTTTCGTTTTTAGGCACAGAGTGAACAGGGTGCATGTTTCTTTTTAACGGTTCTACTCCTGGTGTAGGATGCGTTCTCTGTCACACACATTCGGTGTCCTTCTCCCACTGTGGAAGGGTGGCACTGGATGGCACATTCCTTTCAGGGACTTACTTTGAATTGGTGGACAGTACTCTTTCTGGATTTTTGTATACGCAAGTAAGAGCAGAAATACTTTTATGTAAACACAGTAACAGTTTCAAATTACGCATCCAGCGAAACAAAAATAAACTTATAAAAGCAAGTCCGTATATTATTTAACTTACGAAGAAACTTTAAAATGGAGAATAGCAAATATTTTGGAGTCACTTCCACCAATATAAAGAATGATGAACGAAAAAAGTGGATATGTTAACTCATGGACTTTCCCTACTTTTGTATCAGCTGTTCTTGTAAATGCTGATTCTTCTGTCTACTTCATTTTAATCCAGACCAGTGGTGTCAATCAGTTTCGGGCGATTCTGTGCACAAATAGCCCTCACACAGAACGACATAAGACATCTAGGCTAGGAGCGTTTAGAGCCGTCCACTACTATAGAACCTTACCGTACGTATAGTTAGGTACCTCATTTGCTGTTTGCCTTTAGAATTCCATTGGATTAGGAGAAAGATACACAGTACGTATAATGGTTTTATATGTAAAGAAAACAACGATTCTTGGGTGTCAGTCAGAAATAGAGGTATACGTTGCGCAGTAATACAAATTAAGGTAATGACTTACTTTTACAACTTTCTGATCATTTGGCTCACATGATAGACATTATTAAGTCTATTATAGCCTTTAGCTAGTGGTTAAACTGTGAAAAACAGCCATTTACGCA
Source organism: Mantis religiosa (assembly GCA_030765055.1). Classification (NCBI taxonomy): domain Eukaryota; kingdom Metazoa; phylum Arthropoda; class Insecta; order Mantodea; family Mantidae; genus Mantis; species Mantis religiosa. The sequence continues at coordinate 273,569,044 of CM060948.1, forward strand.
CTAATGTTTCTTAAAAGAAGACACGTTTTATTACTTTCGACAGACGTAAAACTTCAAAATAAGAGTTAAAGTAAGTGGATAAAAGCATAATTAACCGTATTAATACCGGTGATTTTTATGTGAATTTGTATTAGATATTAATGGAATGCTTAACATGGTAGCTCCAAACCCTTGAAGGAGAGACTCCTAGCTTCTTAGAAATAAAAATAATAAGGTAATATTTACTTGAATTATTTTTAAACGTGCGAAATTGGATAAAATAATTAATGACACTAAGGGCTCACCATTTCCTCCAAAATTATGCAGATTGACACTACTGGTCTAGATCCCTTTCCGAAACTGCACTACACCGAACCCTAGGGGCACCGAAGCCCTTTTCAGTGGCTCCGTGTGCAGCTATCACGGCGGGAATTCCGATATTGCAATTGAGGGCTGCTTGTGCGTCAGATTTGCGGAGGAAGAATGAGATAAAAGTGCCCTAAAGGTGGCCAGAACCTATCACAGACGCCACCACAGCCGCAGTAAGTCTCTGATTGGTGTAGACAGTTTCTTCCGACAGTATTTCAGGTCATACAGAGAGCCTGATGTTAGGAACCAGATTCGGCTCATCAAACAAACCCCCTCCCCTTTCTGGAACAGCAAGCGGACGATCACAGTGTCTCTGCTCAGCCAAACACCGTATTTAACGAGCGCAAACACCATCGCAGCGCGCTACCACCGGTTACCTGAAGAGACCGGATAGAGAGAATACAATGAATGGAAGTGGAAGTGGGAATGTTAGTAAATATGCTTCCCAGTATTCGCCTCATGATCCTGGAAACCCCAAAATAACTCAAGTTCCAGAATGTGGGCCTCGGAAATTGAACACGCAACCTCCCGAATATGGTCGCAGATCATTCCGATCGGTGAGAGAGGATAGAGGATTTCAGATGCCAGCCATAGGACCATATCCTAGGAGCGTAGTGAACATAAATACCTACCAAATTTAGTATTTAATCGCTTTTCGTTTTTGAGCTAAACTGTTCACACACACACACACACACACACACACACACACACACACACACACACACACACACACACACATACACACACAAGGAATATTCTCTAAAAATCTGATGTATATGCTCGCATTAGTTCCTCTACTCAACTTTAGTTTACACAATTTATAAACGCTTATTCCTCTTTCTACTTCATGTGAAACAAGGAAACGTCTGAAGCAAGGATTTTAGAAGATACGTGTATCTGTAGTATAATGGGAGTAGGAAAGTACAACAGACCTAAGTGATAGTTGAATATTTTAAGAGCAGATAGCTATGTAATAATTTCAATATTTCGTTCTCTTTGCGTCCACTTCTGTGGTGTGAGGGTAGCGTATCTACCTCACCATTCAAGAAGTACCGAGTTTAAATCTCGGTTAGGGTGGGTTATCCGGATAAGGCTTTCTACCGAAGATTCCCCTTTAACCTGAAAGATGAATTTCACGTAACTAAAGCTCTATGGACCCCAGGTTCATTTGAGTATCAGTTCATTTATCGTCAGAAATTATCTAAGTGGTTAAAGGTCGTTATAAATAGGAAAGAACAGGATTTCTTTGCATGGCCAAAACATACAAAACGAATAACAACTTTCTATTTAGGAAGAGCTAAGTATTTTACAATTCAACCAATAACCAGAAATGTCTCGCAAATGTTGATCTTGACAAAAAGGAAAGTTTTGCATTAATTCAGTTGCTTTAACGAGTTGTTTTGGGGGAAGGTAGCAAGATGTGCATTTCTTATGGTTTACTAGTTATGTAGAAGTCGCACAAAATGGAATGAACTTCAGGGGCTACTCCCAGAAAGGTGGAGAAATACACAAATATGCGTCTAAACGTGTAACATATATTTTAATGGTAATGTTAAAGAAAATACTGGAAGGACACATTATTATGTTTTAGTATGAAATTAAATCTCGGAATCAATTTTTTGGTAGAATGGAATACCATTTGTACCTAGAAGGTATCTGAAAAAACATTTTGTAAGCTACAGAATAACACCTAAGTTGAATCAGGCTCTAGTTTGTGTTTCTGTTCTGTTGAGGGTAAAATATATTGGTAGTAGTAACATAAATATGATTCCATGATTATTATGGAAACAGTGTTCTATGCTTTTCAGTTTGAAATTTAAGATCTTTATTAAGTCATAATTCTGTTTTCTCAATGGAAAGGAAATTCAATTTCCAATGTACACATTTTCCAAAGAAACATTAAAAGATTACGAAGTATTTTACTACAGTGAATTTTTGGTAGTACTACGTAATTATTTATAAGCAAACTCTTTCATGAAGTACCTTCAAGTATCCAGAAATACTATAGGACATTTCTTTCCAAAACATTGAGCAAATTTATAATTATATATAGTGTGATTTCAAATAATTTGAAGTTTAACCCAAGAAATTTTACATCAGTCATGCATGTGCCACATTCGTACTTCGACAGATACTCCAGCAATGAACTTGAAAATAATGCAGATAATATGCAATGCCGCAGAGTATCTAATGATATTCTCAAAATTCCATCATGCTTGGGGAAATATCAGTTCTGTCAAAGTTACTAAGCTGTCGCCGTAATTGTACCCATGTATTCAAGCATTCTGTTGCAGAATTTAAAGCTTTGTTGTTATTTTTGCATATAAGTTATGAATTCTGTGGAAGAAACCCCCCTGTGCCAAAATTACTTTATCATGAAATTCTCTGTCTACACGTCAAGGCAAACAAAGGAAAGCCCAAGAGAGGTTTCCCATGCCATGCTACATTCCAGGTCAGCAGGTCGATTGCAATTTCCCTGTGCTATGCTACACCGTAGATTAAAACGTCGCCTTTGGTTCACAAATTGAACACGATATGAAAGTGAGATAACCTAATTAAATAACTAGCATAGAATACTTTCGATATCTGACATAGTTTAGTGAGTCAGATAAAATGGAGACATTTTTCTTGGTGTTATAAACGCCCTTTAACTGGTAAAACAATTAGTTAAAACAAATCAAAAGTTTAGGAGCAGACCGTTTTATAACGTTTTGTTTTTAATTATTTTTAAATGAAGATCGATGATATAAATTAGGTGGAGTACAAGATACATAAGATGATACAAAGCAACACAGAATTACAAAATGGAAAATTAAAAAGTACTAAATGAAGTCAACCCCAGTCGGTCCATTTGAAAGTAGTGACGGACGTGACAAAGATCCCAGCCCTCAGGTTGTTGTCAGGAGCCAAGAACAGGTTGATGCGGAAATAAAATGGGTGGCGTACAGTTCCACGTTGACGCTACAGTTTGTAACGAATAATTTGGGTAGCTCAGGGTTGAGCAATGAGGTTCACTCAGGGTATGCGTGGATATGTATGAGCAAGGATGGTTCTAATGACACCGGAATGCCTGTTTCAAACTGATTTAATGACTGTTTCTTTTTATCATTACATCAAACTCAAAGTTGACGACCAAGGGTTACCAATATATCACTGTTTAGAGCGACTGAAGGTGGAATGCTTATTACTCGATAACACTTAATTTATTACGTATGAACCGACAGATCTTCTCTCATCGCTTCTGGTCTGCCTTCGACCAAGACAGAACCACAGAGAACCTTCTGAATCAGCTGCCAGCCGCGGACTGTCTCTCTTCACACTATGCACAGCTGTGCGTGGGTGTGTAACTTTCACTTTCTCAAAGCCCTTTATTCAACAAAAAATCATTTGTGACTATTTTGTCCATTGTGATTATTAGTCTCGGCCATGCCATTATTAAGAGTCCGAAGAATACTTATTCAAACAGAGTCCAGTGCTATCCCTTTAGAACCTTTTGCTAAGAAAACTGTTTCTTACGTTTCTTTTGTTGAAACAATTATTCAACTCAACTGCTATTTAACTCAACTGTACGTGCACGCGTTCACAACAAATATACTTTACTTTGAAATCCGTTATTATTCTTTATGCATTGCATCCCGTAATTTTGCTATCTAGGTCTTATCGGAAGCTACTGCGGATTCTGATGGGAACGTTAGTCTGACAGCGAAGAAAAAATATGATTGCGCCGGGAACTTATGGTAGCTTGGGAAAGAACGTCTGCAGTTTGTGACGGATGAACTGCTGGTAGACCTGCCAACTTAGGAAAACAAGGTTTCATGCTGTGAAATTTTGGTCATTCACGATGTAAATTAAGAATAACACTTTAACGTTAAATTAATGTGACATGTTACCATTCATAATGAAAAAAAAATTAACTTTTCCATTTACGAGTTCGATCGCTAACCTTCTTGTTATACCACAACTAAAAGCTGTTTGAAGACCTGCCAGCTTAGGCAAAAACTTAATATTCTGCAATAATGGCTATTTAAGATGGAAAATACGCGTAAAAGCTTAGCGTTATACTAACGCGATGCGCTACCATACTGCAAAAAATGTATTCTTTAAGGGAGCTTGAAAGAATTTGGATACGTGCACTATTTTGTTTGGAATTTTCTTTATACTAAACAATATCAGACGTACATACTTGTTGTTACTACTTATTAGGATTTATTTTCAAATATATTTTACAAATGGTTCATCGATCCGTTTTTTATACATAGGTACTTTAAATTAATCATAATCGAAATGAAGGTTATTCTCATAAGTATGCAGAAGACAAAGAGATATACATTTTGTAGAAGTTTGCACCGTATATTTATGCATGAATTGATTATATTACATGGTCCCTAGCTCTTATGCTTACAAATAATTTTCAAACATATATCGTTATTTTAATAGAAACTCAAAAATAAAACATGTGGTTTTACAGTTGGTACCCTTTCATTGCATTCTGCACCCGGTTTCAAATTTGACCCAATACGGTTAGGCTTGTCTATTTCGTAACCTATTTAAATATTCATAGTCATTACACCTTAAAGCGATCTTTGATCACTTGATACTTATGATGATATTTATGAAAATTCTGGGTGTTATCAAGTTCTTTCAATTATCTGAATAATTTCATAATGACTTAGTAATTTCTCAAATACTTTCAAGGTAGTCATTTGTACAGCTGGAACAGCCATCTTAAAACAATCAGTAATCTGTAATTAAACGGAAGACGAGTTCCAGAAAATTATAACTGAAATCAAAATGTATAATATAAAAGAAAAACGATTTAAAACTATAGTTCAAACTTGGCCAGCAGTTTAAACGTCCTAACTATAGTTGAAACTTGACTGGGGTTTAAACATCCTATATAATATTGGGTCTTAGAAATGATGTACTCGTTTGCTTAGTTGAATATTTATTGTGTTATACGGGTTGAAACTTCACATTTGAAGTTTGGACAATCAAAACGGAATTTAACAAGATTGCCGTGAATCGATGACTAAAGGAAAAACATTGTCTAAAGCAGGACATATATGTGGCTTTGGATTTATTCCTGGTTAACGAGCAGCGGCCCGCCTCAGTAGCGTAGATGGTAGCATGTCTGTCTCACGTTCAAGAGGTCCCGAGTTCGAATCTCGGTCAGGGTGAGTTACCTGGATAAGGTTTTTCCGGGGTTTTCCCTTATCCTTACAGACGAATGTCAGGTAGCTGTAAGCTCCATGATACACTTGAGCATCATTTCACCCAATTCATTCACCGTCCGATATGACTTAACGTAGGAGGACGTAAAATTAAAAAAAGAAAACGACTAGCGACTTTTGTATTTCAATAACATCGTATCTGCCCGCTTCGGTAGCGTGGTGGTAGCATGTCTGCCTCACGTTCAAGAGGTCCCGAGTGCGCATTTCGGTCAGGGTGAGTTACTTCTTCCCGGGTTTTCCCTTATCGTGAAAGACGAATGTCGGGTAACTCTAAGCTCTATGGACCCCGGGCTCATTCGAGCATCATTTCACCCATTCCATTCATCTGAAGATTGTCATACCTTCAGCCTAAATATGCAGAGTTTCCACGTCAAGCTTTTAAATATGCCTTCCTTATTGATATCTATCTAGGTTTCATCCTAAGTTAGGCAGTTAAAAACTTGGTTACCTTTCTGCGTGAAATCTTAAGCTCTACGAGGTGGGCCGAGTGGTTAGACCGCTCGACTCTCACCAAGGCTGGGTTCGATCCCAGGCGATCGCATGTGTGGTGGACAAAACGGCACTGGGGCAGATTTTCTCCGGGATCTGCGATTTTCCCCGCCATCTCATTCCACCGGTGCTCCATCTTCACTTCATCTATCATCCATCAGTGTCACCGCTTGCGGTGCCGTATGTAGTAAAAGCGGGCGTTAAACACTACACATTCATTCATTCATTCATTCATTCATTCATTCATTCATTCATTCATTCATTCATTCATTCATTCATTCAGCCATTCAGTCACTCACTCACTAGCTATTTCTTTGAGGTTTTTCAACGCAGTGCTTGATTGTAACAATAATGCAACAATGAAATGACCAGACGTCGAGTAAAAGAGAAGATAAACACGAAGTGACTTTTTTTTTTTTTGTTGTTGCCAACACATCATCGCCATACCATTTTTGACAGTCCGTGGTTACTCTTCTCTAGTTCCTAAACCGGAAGCCATAGCCAAGTCAACGCCTATGCATTGTTCTGCTGTGTGTAAAAACAATTCTTTGAGATATCAAAAGAGTTCCACAACGACTTCGTTTATTTTTCAGAAAATCTTTCCCGCTTCCGTAAAATAAAGGCATAGGTAAATTAATTACCTTTTAGGAATTCCTTTATTAGTTGGCTTCTCGTACTTAATTACATCCTGTTAAACGATTTTTCTTAGTCTATCTTAATGAATTTAAGACTTTAGAAGCGCCCTTTATTGAGGTTTCATTTAATTTTGTTTTGCATGCTGTACTTACAGACATTCCGTAAACGTTTACGAGTATTTTGTTTCCTCGGCGTTCCTATGCGTCTTGGGAAATGCGAAAGGGGAACATGCGCAGTACAGCAGCGCCACTTTCCCCAATATGCCCATAAAATAATAAATACTGTGTATGAACAGTAATTACAGAAGCTTTTCACAGAGGCGAGCGACACTAATCCACTCCGTTACCTTTATACTGACAGCTTGCCGGGAAACACCCATTACGCATATTGGAATGAAGAACATAACTTCAAATTAGTTAAGCTCAGCTAATGACTTCTCTACACACCAATACCTGGCACCTGTTCCGGTGTTTTTACCTTTGATACCGTAAGTTATCAAGGAAAACGCACCGGCTATCATACTAGTAGTTAAGTGTAATGTAAAGACATGATTAGTTAAGCTAGCTTCCTGTCACTTTGTGTCCATGATGTAAGCCTCTCTCTTATTAGCTATTTCTGCAAAAGTTCGTTTGTAATCACATTAAGTTTAGATTAGATGTGTGTTTAAGGGCGCTGAACTGTGAGAACATCAGCACCCAAAATCACATTAAGTAACAATGGGCAGAGGTATTTGTATCCTGAATGTAGTATAAATGCTCTGTACATAGATACGTGAATATTATAAAAATACTATCAGTTGTAAGTTAATAGAGTTTCTATATCTATTACTATTAATTGCACATCATGGTGATATTCTTAATGAACATTATCTTTCCCCTTTTGCTCTAGAGGAATGCTAATATATTTTTAAGCCTTTTCTAATCTTTATTTGTATATTTACTTCTTCCACCGACTAATAACCATTTACGATGAATAAATACATACATACAGAATCATATTTTCATTTAAAATTTCGACTTTTTATTATGATTATTAGTATTATGATTATGATTATTAGTATTATGGTTATCGATTATCAATTACATTATCGATTGTCGATGACGACGACGACGGTGGTGACGACGACGGTGGTGACGGCGACGGTGACGGTGACGGTGATTATTATTATTATTATTATTATTATTATTATTATTATTATTATTATTATTATTATTATTATTATTATTATTATTATTATTATTATTATTATTATTATTATTATTATTATTATTATTATTATTATTATTATTATTATTATTATTATTATTATTATTATTATTATTATTATTATTATTATTATTATTATTATTATTATTATTATTATTATTATTATTATTATTATTATTATTATTATTATTATTATTATTATTATTATTATTATTATTATTATTATTATTATTATTATTATTATTATTATTATTATTATTATTATTATTATTATTATTATTATTATTATTATTATTATTATTATTATTATTATTATTATTATTATTATTATTATTATTATTATTATTATTATTATTATTATTATTATTATTATTATTATTATTGCAATGTAGTGCAACTTTAACAATAATTACAAAATAAAGATGGACAGTTTTAAGTGTTTAGTGACAAATAGTACTAATTACCAAAAATATAAAGTATGTTGTATTTTTAGTGTAAGGAACCAGTCAAATTAATATTTACGTCAGTCTAGAACTGGGTTGTGGCATTTCTATTCGACCATATGCCTGCAGCCCAACTAGCTTTTCTACTAGGACCGGCAAGACTATGGGACTAAGGCAGAATATGGAACTATTACGGCACAAGTGTTCTACGGAACGTCTGAGGCCTGGAATCAAGCATATTTTGACTGGAAATTTAGTTAAAGAACCAAAATGTTAACTGTACACGCAATTTTATAATCTAGTTAAGTTAAACCACAGCGCAGGGTTGCTCAATTGCTCTCTTCCCCTACACATCCGTGACCAAAGAAACCGAGACTCCGTTCTAGAAGAGGCGGTTGGCACGGAGTAGCTGTACATGCCACATTGAACGGATAACCTTAAGTCCCTAATTTGAAGGATGCCTTTATTATACGTCTCTGCAACATATACTGAAGATCCTGTAAAACGTAAATCGTGCCAAAGAAGCCAACCTCGTGGGTAAAATATGAATGTGTAGCCTTTGATTTTCTGTAGTGGGAATGAAACCGCAATGCCGTCACTGGAGCTCAGTAACCACGGATAAATGCGTCATTCTGTCGCATTGGGTCCCCTTTCTTGCTTCTACTTGTAACGCTGTCGTAGAGAATCTGTTGGAATACCTGGGGGATAGGTAAATTGAAACCATAATTAGTTGTTTACGATTCTTTAAGCGGAAAGTTAGTCCAAAACTTTTCAATTCATGCGGGAAATTGAGTCCGCTATTTGGGCTGATTTCACAGCTACAACAAATCGGATGAATTTTTTCATGCCAAATTAAATGACTTGTTTTACACTTCACACCCAAATATTTACAGCTTCCCTGACGTTTTGACCAACATTCAGCTAGATGTGTATGTTCAATTACGTAGTGCAGGAAAAGAGATAAACAAAGCATTGAAATAAAAAACATTTTTGCGGGAGCAGATGGTAAAATTTACTAGTAAGGACATGTTGTAATTCGACTTCTTCAAAGGTGTTTGTTTTAAAATTTTACCTGTTTGACATAACTATTGCAAGTTACTCGTACGGACGAGTTTAGCATGAAAGAAATTTTACATCATACCAACCTGCTAAATGGTTGCGTGGTCCCAAGTCTGCACAAAGTAGGAGGGGGCATTTTGTCACAATAACGGGTCGAGGGACTCAATTTACCTATCTTGAAAATTTTGGAGGGACTCGGTTTACCTCACGGGTAGAGAGACTCAATTTACCTAACCTTGGTAATTTAGGAACGACTCAATTTACCTCCTAATATTCAAAAGGGACTCAATTTACTGAACCCAGTATACCTGAAGGATGAGAAAAGAGGACGATGGCTAATCACCGTCCTACAACGTAACTAAATACACTTGGTAGACTTACCAGCTTAGAAGAAGAGTTAATATTTTGAAATAATGGCCATTCACGACGATAATGAAGGATAACAGTTCAACGACTAATGATCGTGAGAGGTTGGTTACCCATTCACAACGAAAAAACGACTCAGTAACCAAGCTGATAGCAATTTTGGTTAATCCACCAATTTGCTCGTCATTTTATTAGTACTTAAGTTCTCTTTGCATTCTGTATCCTGTTTCGAATTTTATCTAATAAAGTTAGGACAGTTTGTTTCGTAAGTTTGGATTCGTTTATATACTCTAAGTTGTTCTAAATCTGAAAGTGATTCGGTCTATTTAAGAAAGTTCTGGGTCAAATCTTTCAATGATCTGAAAAATTTCAACACTCAGCAACTCATATAGCTCACCAATATCCATTGTACAGTTGGTACTATCATCTTGCAACTTTTGTTTCGCATTAAACCGTAAACGGAAGTTGAGTTCTAGTAAAGTTAAATTGAATTTCAGCTGAAGATTCAGGTTTATACCACACAATACTGCTTAAAACTGTACATACTCGTAATACAGGGCCTAAATGTTAAGCATGCTTTGAATGTTATTAGTGATTACATTTGAAAGTACATTCAACAGACTTACTGAAGAGCACGGGGAGGTTTGAAGCTGACATCGACCCGATAGGTGGTGTCAGTGTGCAGTTTGACAGTCTTGAGCTGTTTGAAACGCGCCGTCGTCTCCATCTTGCAGAATACGGGCCCGCCCTCGGGCTCCTTCCTCATGGACAATGTGACACGGAACTGTCCTTGAGGCGATGACGAATGGGAGGTGTTGGTGTTGTCGGTCTGCATGGGCCAGCTGACATTCTGCAGCCCTGTACAGAGTAAGGCAACTCAGTCTAGTCAAACAAACAATAAATATCTAGAATTTCCAAGTTAGTACAAGAACAGTTAAAGATGTATGCATATATTCCCTTTGGCTACCTCTCTCCTGCTACTCTACGTGCTGATCTACAGAGAATCTACCTATGTAGTGTACAAGGTCTAGTTGTCCATCAAACATATTTCATAAACTTCGAAGCTCAAATAGCATAGGGTAGAGTGGACTATTCTACTCATTTCAAATTTATGGTGTTATAAAACAAATAGTAAACACATTTTTATATTAAACATAGAGCAAAACAGCCTATATTAATCCCTTAAGGCATACAGATGTTACAAACATAATACTTTACTTGCTATAGTTGTCATGAAATAAAACAACGAATGTTGCGCAGAAAGTAAATCTCAGAATTACCGGGGCTATTGCGCCCGGCCCTGGGGCTATTAGCACTCAGAGTACCTTTGCATTTTAATTAAATGCATTTGCCACAAATGAAATTTCTCTTACCAACTGCACCAACGCATACTTCGTGAAACCATAGTTCACATTTCTAACATTTTATTCAGTCTTCTTTAGTTGCTGATTTCGGAGAATAAAACTTTAACCCACAAAATCCATCTTCCTCATCACTGCATTCTATTTGGACTGGAACCAAGTCATCACTTGACTCACTATTCCCAAAATTTCGTTTTACAATAGGTTTACGCTTTTCTTTGTTTTCTTTTTCTATCTTCAAGTTCTTTTGATCCGGCTTTCTTGAAAGTTAAGAGTCTGACGTCAAATGTTTGGTTCCTTGAGTTCTTCGGCGCTTCAATTCCTTCTTTTCCGGGAATAATGGTAGAAAGGGAGATGCTGTTTTCGGCATTGACTGTGCGCTGGCACTTGTTGAAGCTTGTTCTGGAGTTTCTGGCTGCAAATGCTGTGAAGGCAGAAACTTGTCTTCAGGTATTACCAAGGCATTGAACGGAAATTTGCCTGTGCATACAAAACCTTTGACAGCGTTTCCAACTGCTGCTCCTTTACTCCTTGCTCTGGGCAAGAGTTTCCCAAAATTAGATTTATTAATAGCACCAGTTGGATTTGAGTACATATAATTTATTGACTTGATGGTAGATCGACTTTATTGGTTTTAAAAACTGTTCGATCAAGAGGCTGCAGAATGTGTGTCGTATGTGGTAGTAGGCAAAACATCTCAATTTCATTTTCTCGGCAGTAATCTGCAATGAAGAATGTGAACAATGTCCATCAGGAACTTACTGACACTTTTCTTGTCTACAATTTTTCTGAAAGTGCTGGAACCATTCAATAAGAATGCTTTCATTGATGTAGGCTGAATCGCTTACGGCCACTACTCTTTTTCTATTCAATGCCTCTGCCCTTGCTTTAGAAAGACCTTCAGGTTTTCTTAGAGAGAAGTCATTGTTTCTTCTCATAAATCCTGTGAGCCAATCTTTACCAGAAAATTGTGACTGTGTGCTCCATGGACGATTTATTTTCTTAGTAGTAGCATATACAAATGCTACCCTTTGTATTTGCTCCGGTGTACATCCAAAGCATCTTGCTGCCAAGTATTTTAACTTTGAAACTTAATTTTTCTCCTCCTCCAAACTGAATACTGTAGGATGTCCTGATTTTTACACTACTCCTCCTAATGCGTCTTGCCGTTGATGTGCATGAACACGATCCCTGGGTGGAGAGCAAGGCACTCTGACAGGCCCGCTGCTCCCCTCATATTTATAGCGCCGTTTGAGACGCTCGTAGCAGCACAAGCAATGTCGTCCTCCGTCCAGTTTACTTCCAGCTTCCTTCGTTTATATATGTGTACCATCTGAAACGATCAAATAAAATTTAGTAATAGTTGTATAAGAAATGATTGGGTTAAAAAGTACAAAAAAAACTATATTGTAACTGTGCTTGGGCGCAATATTCCCAAATGTTGAACTTTTGAAATTGCGCGCCATATGAGAGTTATAATAAAAGAAATGCGCCATCTGCTATGCATGGACGTAACCCAAACTATAACCTACACTGAAACTGGTTTTCAATCGAAAATCTCTCTAGCTGTTGATACTATACCCTAAATTACAAACGGTATTTCTTATTCAAGGCAAATAACGCAGTTTAAGTTACTTACCTTGTAATCTTCTTCTGTTAATACTGTTAAAACAGCAGCCTACAGCCCCAATCAAATTCATAGAAACGTCGCACGAACACCGAGCTTGACAATGAACTGGCATGGAAGTAATCACTGCACGTGATAGTTGCACAGTATATCGTTTCCTTATTTCGAGCGGAAAAGCCCCGTGAGGGGAAAAGCCCCGCCCTACCCTATTCAGTTAACTGGCTAATTTTCAGAAAAGTCATAATTCAGTTAATCTGCCTCATAAATACTGTACTACAACGTAAGAAAACAGGTATCTTTCAAATAGGTTTGAACTTTCTTTGAAATCCAAGTCATTTGATTATAAACAAGGAGTGCATGAACTGCTTTGTGTGTATCAAGAAATGAGGGTTCGCATGTTATTAAAAATTCATAGCGGTACTTAAGTACACGAAGCTGGTAAATAATAAGTTTGGGAAATGTTGCATATGGTGAAACAGACGTTAGTTTTACTTCCTTTATCTGCCCCTTGAACATCGTAAACGGTCTTCTGTAACACCATAATGTAAATATAAACCACTCTTTAACCCCATACACACGAGAATAAAAACCGTCTATCTGCCACAACACTGCCACATCTACCACACTTTTTACAGAGAATATTATTTTCCTGCAATGTTTCAAATGAACTTTGACTCGCAGTATTTAAACTTCCAGATGGATTATAAGTCATGCAAAAGGGATATAATGGTGCAACGTTTACAACATTTACGTGTTCCTATTAATAAATCATCAGTTGCAATGCTGTAAAATTACAAACTTAATGAACCGCTAATTATGGGAGCAGACATACTGATGTTTAATATTTGAGTTTGCTCTATACTCACGTTACGGTTCATATTTATTTTTCCATGGAGAGCTGGTAACGCTAACTTTTATTTGGAGCAGCTTATTTCTGCAAAACATCAGTAACTCTGTAGTTGAATATTTTTTCGGGTTAATGTAAGACATGTATTGCTTGTAATATGCCACCCAACAGTGCGAAAGTGAATCCCTTTACTTTCGTACAAGAGTCCGGAACTACTACAAAAGTCATGTGATTTGTTTCACTGAGTCAACGAATAAGTTATCAAATACTGATGGAGCCCGTCTCGGTAGCGTAGAGAGTAGCGTGTCTGCCTCGCGTTCAAGAGGTCCCGAGTTCGAATCTCGGTCAGGGTGAGTTACCTGGATAAAGTTTTTTTCCGGGGTTTTCCCTTATCCTTCAAGACGAATGTCGGGCAACTATATGCTCCTTGGACCCCGGACCCATTTGAGCATCATTTCACCCAATTCATTCACCTTCCGATATGAGTTAACGTTGGAGGACGTAAATTTAAAAAAAAAAATACTGATGGAAGTTACTGGATAATTCTATAGTAAATGACTAAAGATAACCATCTTCGATAACTTTCATTGGCAACTCCAAGCACAAATAAGGTTTGACAGAAGGCGCAAACGTTTGCCAAGAATTTCAAATTCCACTCAACTTCACACAGTTAATTAATATTACTTAGTTTTATGTAATGACTACAAAAGCTCGCTAGAGCTTCTATATTTTTGCCAAGGTAATTGTAGTAGTTCGAACGTTGTCAACAAAGGAATAATTACCCAAGTTTTCAAGGCCTAACAAAATGACAGCGAGTTATATAATATTCGTTGACTTCCCCTTTGACATCAATCATAGGATGGTCTTGCTCTTCTTTTGACTTTCTTGTGGTTTCTTAGTGGTTTTAAGCATGTTGGTTACAGGAAAAATAAACAACGTTATATTGATCTTACTCCAGCTGCTAATAATACTTCTTAATAAGATCTTCTGCATCAATAGTGACGAGATAGTTAGAATGTGTCAGTGTGTAGATCACTAAGCTGTATTAACAAGAAATCATCCTTGTAAACTGTGGTATTTTGGGGTGGTCAACAGTGCTTTTGCATAGAAGTTTCTCAAGCTAATGTCCGATTTCACCAACAGATGATAAGACTTAACACAAGTTTAGCAATAGTTAAAACAAAAATTGCAATTTCACCAACAAGTGTTAGCTTAACACTCGTGTTAAATCTCTTGTTAAACTAACAAGCCAAATTTCTGAATTTAAGTCCTTAACAATTGTAAATATTCGAGATGGCGAGTATGAACTCAGCTGTTGATGTCGATTTGCTATATTTAAGACCGTCTAAATGGCATTCGTAATAGACGGCCTATGAGGAGAAATGATTTTGAGGGAAATTAATTGTTCTTTCACACTGGTCGTGTGTAGGCTAAGGTATGGAAATATAGTCAGACTGGAAAATTCACTCATTAGAGCGGCTGGATGGCAACCAGAAGTTCCTTGGTTCAAATCCCGGCTATGGCATTGAATTTTTCAGTCTGACTCTATCTTTCCATACTTAAGCCTACACACGGCCAGTGTGAAAGAACAATTAATTTCCATTAATTGACCTAATAGTGGTTAACTATAAAGCTCGGGTCTTAAAGTACTTACATGTTGTAAGTCGCCATTCAGGTAGTTGTCTCATGTGTTTATGAGAACTCCTAGTGGTTTACCGGGAAAAACACGAGTCAGTTGGAGAATTTAATGTCATGTTGGCACGCTGGCCATAGTAGCTCAAGGGTTAGAGCGGCTGGACGGTAACCAGAAGCTCCGTGGTTCAAATCCCGGCTATAGCATTGAATTTTTCAGTCTGACTATCTTTCCATGATTGAGGATCTATCAGAAGAAAATGTTCTACAGAGGTACAGACTGTCGAAACAAGTTGCTATGAAGGTTACTGTGGAAGTAGAAGAGAGGTTAGAACACGCATCGAAAGGTACATGCCGATCTCACTGAATTATGTGGATAATACACTGTCCACCTCCCGTCTTGAAACGTTCAATTCACTAGTCCTTCTTCGCACCTCGTTTTAAATTTTCGTAATACTGACGAAGTTGTTTCATGCGTGTAGTAGTGACATATGCATTTAAATTAAATTAGTTTCCAATATTTTCCCACGTCAGATCTTTCTCCTTTACATTCACCGCATCCGTCCTCTTGTTTTCCACGGTATCCTTACACATCGTCACCAATTCAATTAACAATTCTTTCTCCATCGATGAGAAACTTTTCTCACGGCTTTTGTTTACGATTTTGCTCACCCGCCATTTTTTCAGCTGTGTGCATAAAACAAAAACGCGTCGCAGCACGCTCAGAAAATAATACGACTCATCCATATCCTTCTGTAGCTGTAATATTTACAAGTTTCTTGGCGTTAAGATGTGTTATTTAACATTTTCAGAAAACAGGTTGATGAAATCCAAGATATTTAACAGTAGTGCTAGCGGTGTGACAATGGTTACGTTACATTTGTTAACGTCAATTTTAACATCTGTTGGTGAAATTAGGAATAATAATCGTAATATATTTTAAATGCCTTCTAAGAAGCGATAGTGCATTGGGAAGTGCATCCTAACGCTAAAGTTAGAAAAAACCATCAAACCACGAGCAACGACGGACATTTAATACCATTAAAATTATCCGCCTAAATTTGTATAAGGTACGAGATGAAACTAATTTTTATATTTTAAGGCCCCTGGAACATCTTAAGGAAGATAAATTAAACGAACACATGATTCTGCTATAAATTCTATTTATATAATAACAACTGAATGCGTTGTAACAAATTTTGGGTCGATTAACATTTTCTGTTTCCGAAAGCAATAATTATAAAACTAATAAGCTAAGATCTCCTTACAGTTGAGCAAAATTGATATGACACCCTGTTTAACTCTAACTTTTGTAATTCATATTTCACATGCACTTTCTTCCTTTAGCATTTGGGGATCTTCTTTGGTTATACGAGGGCTGCTCAATAAAGAATGCTCAGTTTTTTTGACAACGTACCTTTACTCATCCTTATAATATTGATGGTCCTTCTCAAAATAGTCTCCCCTAAATGCAATTCACTTGTCCCAGCGTTTCTGCCAGTCTTCAAAGACATGCTGGAAACCATTTTTGAGAGATCCTTCAAAATCGCCTCCGCAGCCTTCACCACTGCTTCTGATGATGGATAATGCCTCCCACGAAGGCGTTTCTTCAAGTTAGGAAATAGAAAAAGGTCACATGGGTCTAAATCCGGACTATAGGGAGGGTGAGGGATGGACTTCACGTTGATTTTTGCAAGATATTCAGCAACAACATTGGCAATATGCGGCCGCACATCGAGCCGGCTTCACGGAAATGTGGTCTTTTGTGCCTGATATGGACTTGCAATGTTTTCAAGACAATGCAACTATTTTTTTAACTGAATCAGAATGGAGGCTCCCTTATTCGTATTATCAGTCATTGTACATAATGTATAGAACAAATAACAAATTTAGCTTTGTAGATAATGAATTCCAATTTATCCGAAATTTAAGAGTAAGTATATGTCGAAAACATAATGCTCGACTTTCTCATTTAAGGGAAATGGACGACGCATTCACCCTGTTAAATAATGCATTAATTAAAAAGTATACATTTGACCTATGAGAACAACTGGTTTTGGGAGATACATCCTAATGAATACTTCACTAATTGCTATACACATTCGAAACTAGAGCATTTAATGTGATAATTTTCTTAAAAAAGAAATGATACTTCTCTTAGTTCAGTACAGTTATATTCTTGGACCTTTTGGAATTAAATGCACAATTTTGTAGCACTAAACAGAATAAAACTATAATACACTTTGACGCAGCCCCTGTCACCCAGGAACACTGAGAAGACATATAACCTGATATCAAAAAGACACTAACACAAAAAACGAATAAATATAAATAAATGACGTATATCAGAATAGACATATGCCACAATGCTAGCATGTACTCCGGAGACCGTCACAGTGACAAGGCCACACAGGGAAGGTCAGTAAATTCCTTTTGCAATCCCTGTAAACAAACAACCCACTCTAAAGTCTGTTTTGCCCTCAAGACAAATTTGGTGGCATTCAGTCGGAAACCAACCAATTGTTAAAATCCCATGCGTGTTTCTGACAACAGGGTATAAGATTTTGACCGAGGTGCAGAGCACATGCCTTCGCATAAATTTTTGCATGCGGACCGATAGAGAAAGCGTCTCTGATGTTAGGTCCGAAACTGGAAATTCTGAACACTGATCTCAAGTGGTGATAGTTAGCAGCCAATAAAAAATTGATATTCGTTCATGCGATTTTGCAAACTCCGAGAAATACCTAGAGTGGGGGTAATTCAAAGTGATGGTGGAAAGTAGGTTTTTCTAGTAAGAGCACTTCGGCATTGAGTTCTACGTTAGATGGATGCGCAACTGGCGCCGCCTAACAGGTATACTTCCGCGCCCTGCACAGAGACAAAATGCAATATCTAACAATCTCTCCAGTGAGAGTTAGCACAAAGAGTAATATATAGGGAAGACGATAAATATATCCAATTCGACTACGCAGTGCTACTGCCTCCGTGCTTCACATCACAATATTGACAGTGCGCTAAACACAGCAATCACACCGACGAGACTTTACGGTGGCGAGCAAAGGAGCCTAAGGACAACAATAAACGTTTGTCTAGCAGATTCGAGGTGTCATCATTCAACCCACAACCAGTCAGGACGCACCCACTCCTGAAGTACAGATGAGAGTTCTCATGTCACCTTGAGCCGACTACAATCTCCCTTTCTTTAACCTCCTCACGCCATCAATCCTTAATTGTGAGGCGTTGAGCACAAGGAAGAGCTCGACGTGGTTTTCTACGGGCCGGACCGCCTCAACTTTTATAGAAATACACATGTATAGAACAATAAAATAAAAAGCCAAAGGATTAAAGGTTTAAAATGCTTAGCTTGAAGATAACTATTAATTTATTTATTCCCATTCATACCTCTGGCAGTGTTACACTGAAGCGTTAAAATCTGATTTTCACAAACATTTATAATCTTAAGATAAAAACTCCTAGGTACCAAATATCATAAGATGGACGTCTATTAATCTCAAGAGTATGACAGAAGCATCAAAACACATCGCTATAGAAAAGATTGCATATAATATTTGCTTTCTTTCTTTTTTGATTAAATATGCAGCTGTTTGTTTACCATTTTATTTAGGCAATTAAATATTTTGAAACCGGCAATTACTGACTTGTAATGACGGAAAGACAGAACTACAACTAAAGTGTGATGTCTGCTCCCTCTTCTATTCATTTTAGCACTAGACATTCCTCAAGTTGTGCTTACGGTAATTCTAAAATGCGTTGACTTCTCTGATCTCTCTCTCCCTCCTCTCTCTCTCTCTCTCTCTCTCTCTCTCTCTCTCTCTCTCTCTCTCTCTCTCTCTCTCTCTCACACACACACACACACACCGCCCGCCTTGGTAGCGTAGATGGTAGTGTGTCTGCCTCACGTTCAAGGGGTCCCGAGTTCGAATCTCGGTCAGGGTGAGTTACCTGGATAAGGCTTTTACCGGAGTTTTCCCTTATCCTCAAAGGCGAATGTCGGGTAACTAAGCTCCATGGATCCCGGACTCATTTGACCATCATTTCATCCAACTCATTCATTGTCTGATATGACTTAACGTTGGAGGATGTAAATTACAACATAAACACACGCACGCACGCGCACACACATACACACACATTCGCTACCCGTCCTCCGTCTCTCTCACTTTTTACCTTCAGCTCCACGTTTCTGTTCTACCTACTCACCTTATTGCACTGCTTTCCTTCTCAGCGCCGGCTAGCATGAATGCAATGGTACTGCCAGTATTATTTCACAATTTTCATCCTTTATAGGTAAAACGGTTAGAGGATATCTGACAGACTTAAAGAAATGGTTGATATGAAACTCAGTTGGAGCAGCAAAGGGCTTTTCGTCAGGTATGTTGCTTTAACGCTGTCCGGTCTTTTGAAATTATTGAGAGTTAAGTTGGGCAAGAATATTTTATTCTATATGACGCAATTGGAGCAATTTTCAGCTCGAACAACAGTTGAGCTGTATTCAGTGAGAGAAAGCGAATGTTTATCAAACATGGTTACTTTTAATGGAAAGTAATTGTTCTATCACACTAGCCGTGTGTAGGACGAAGTATGGAAAGGTAGAGTCATTCTGAAAAAATTCAGTGCCATAGCCGGGATTTCAACCAAGGATTTTTCTTTCTCCGCTTGGTTGCTCTTAACCATTGAGCTACCATAACCAACGTGCCAGCATGACATTAAATTCTCCAAGTAACTCGTGTTTTTTCCAGTAAACCACCCGGAGTCCTCATAAACACATGAGACAACTACCTAAATGGCAACTTACTGTTCTGCAAGTACTTTGAGGCCCGAATTGTATAGTTCAGACCATTATTAGGTCAATTAATCATTTCTAAGGCCGTGGGAAGTAAGCTTGCCACTTGCTTTATTATCTTAGCAGGGCCGCGGGAAGCCTGCTGAACGCCTCCAGACTGTGCTGGCATCTAGGGGATCGGAGGGTTCAACAAAACCAAGAAAACAATTGAGCACTTCCTAGTGTCACTTCTATGAGGTCATAGAGTAAACGAAAATGACAGACTTGAAGGGGGTGCAGCTGTGCCTGCTAGTTTCACCAACAAAGTAATTTATACTAAATATTTAATTGGTTTTAGTGATTTGGTTCAGTTATAATACCTCAAAAGTGATAAAACAACGTGGTACATATGCAATGCTTGCAATGTGTCGATCCTTGCTTTAGAAAGCTTCATGGAAAGTAACCGATGGAAAACTAAAGGAGAAAATATGGAGGATTTCAGTTTAGATTATACCTAAATGTATATTTTTACTTTTTTGTTGTTCTATTCTAATAAAATGCTTACATGCAGTACAGCATAGTTGAATTCTGTAAATGACTGATATAACCTAAGACTCTTCCCTTTCATATTACTTTAATGTGGCCCGTGGGAAGTACACTTCCCACCTGAACCTTTTACAAAACTCCGAAAATAAAAATTAGAGAAAGCGTTTATGTAAACTATATCCATAAGGTATTATTATGCATACAATTGCAAGGATGCCACATTCATAAATCAAAACGGCCCATGAAAGGCTTAACGTTAGATCGGTTAAATAAAGACACCTTTGTTTATCCCACAGAGGTTTCTCTTTTTAACTATCACCAAATTTACTGCCCAAAATGACAAAGGATTAAATGAATTTTACCTTCTATTTTCTTTGGTTTGCTTGTTGCGTTATTTAGACTGTCACTGCATTTTGAGTTTTCCTTTGTGTTCACTAAACTCAATCTAAATATACTTTGTAAATGCAAAAAGTTGCAATAAAAAAGCCAGCAATCTGGCAATTAATCAATGTAATGAGAATAGATGTAGCATATAGCTTGTTGTTCCCTCGATACATTATGAATCAATTGTTGTGTCAAGGCTCTCTGTTGTTTTCCTGTTAATTTACCAGCGGCGTGAACATGGTCCAACGGAGCGACATGCTGAAGATTAGCGATTACGCGATGATAATCCAGTAAGCTATTATCGTAAATTATTAAACTTCAACACCAAGTTCACCAAGCTTCATTGTTTTATGCATTCTTTATTCATATTCCAGCAGAATGTGAATAAAAAAGAATTTGATTTCTACAACTAGTTTTAAAATACTTTTTGCTCTCTGCAAACATACGAAAAATTGGAAAAATTTACTACGACGATAACCGGAAATGACGAAAATTATTTTTTAAATGAACGTATAATATTTGATACTACAAACTATTGAAGTAAAATGGATCTTTCATAAAACGACATTTGAGAATATAAATACATTATGGCAGGTGTCACTGTACTAAACATACAAAAGCTGTTTTATAATCATTTCTCCACACTAGCCATATATAGGCTAAGATTTTTGATAGAGTCAACATGAAAAATTCAATGCCATGGCCGGGATTTGAAACACGGATCTTCTGGTTTCCATCCAGCCGCTCTAACCATTTGAGCTACTACGGCCAACGTGCCGTCCTGACTTGAAGTTCTCCATTTCACTCATATATTTTCCCGGTAGACCACTAGGGGCCCTCGCATCCGAGATACACCGTTTGTGACGACTTACTGTTATAAGTACTTGAGTCCCAGGCTTCATCATTTAACTCTTATTATTTTAGGTGATTGATAAATAACTATATACGTCTAGTGTGGAGAAATGATTAATTTCCATCAATTAACTAAAACAATAAGAGTTGAATGATGAAGCCTGGGACTCAATTACTTGCAATAGTAAGTCGTCACAAAGGGTGTAAGACTCAGACAGTGTAAATTTGCAAGACTCAGACGAAGAAGACAGTGACAATGACGAATTGTCTCTTAACGGATGTGACATTGACAGCGATATGGATGAGCCACTGGCAGTTCCATTGGAATAGAAAACTATAATTTTAGTTATAGTATTGAAAAATATACATAATTTGCGAAAATGCTTTTTCCAATTTTGACTTTGGCAACTGCATCATTGTAAAAGTTTGTAAGATATAATTTGCTTACCCTTACGTCTGAGCCAAGCAGACCTGCATGTTTTATGAGTGTGCGAGAGAGAGGAAACTATAAAAGGAGTGGGGTAACAACCTGGCAAGGCTGAGTGTGATACAGCATCTGATTAGCTGGACTCCAGAACTCTTCCCATTTGAAACACATAATAAATATCATTTATAATATGTAGAAACAGCAAAAAATATTACGCATTACATGTTTCGGCATTTTGCAAGACAAGAACGGTTGCAAAATTAGTCATTATCGAAATTTATGTACAATAAAGTGAAAATCCTTGAAAATGCCAGAACGCATAATGTTATTGTTTGTTATTTATATTTATTTAAAGATATGTTTCTCTTTTCGGATAATTTGGCTTCTAGAATTGTGCTAACCTCAAGACGAAGATGTTTTGGATTCTCTGTAGTTTCCAAAATCTCATTTGCCTTCATATTTTGAATATCTAATTGCAACTGTGGCCTGATTTTAGTAAATTACATATTCGTTGGCTTTTAGAAACAATTTGCAAAAGTATAACGATTTATGAGATATCTAAAGCTGCAAATGTGAGCTAGAACCAAGCTCGCCTTCCCTTCACAAGATGTAGGTATTGGCTCCAGCAGCATTATCTGTTACGATCAGGCGGAGACCTTCGGGTGATACAATGCTCTGAGCTTGAGGTAATTAATTTACAACTATGTATATGTCAGTTATGTATGAGTTCCATACTCACCAGGCTCTATGTGAATTTATTACATTTTCATTGACTTATCTACCTAGTTAAGATAGAGGATGTATTATTTGCTACCCAAAGATTCAATATTGGATTTTATTGTTTAGCACTCCTTAATGAATTACAATTGTATTTCAGAAAACATTATGCAGTAGCCTTGAGGTCGTTGAAGGAGTGTCCTCCTCCGCAGAGGAGGGTCTTTCGACTCTTGCCATTCCGGAACTAGGTCCCTTACTGACATAGTGATAGTCTGATTTAGGTAATGACGGTGGGTAAATGGTGGTATTATGTTAAGGAAGTGAATAATTGGTTAAGGTAAAGATGGAGTACAGTGTAGCAAGATAAAGGAGGTTTGAATTTATGGGGGTCCTAGCACAAGTCTGGGTTTCTTGTATGTTTCACGTGGGTCGAGATCATACTCTCCAAGTCCTCGGATCAGATTGTAGAAGTTGTTTGGGAGGTTCGAATAGAAACTGTGGGACAAGTGTAGGATATAATCAGTGACTTTTGGGAAGGATAGGTCTGCATGAATGTTAGCATTCGGGATACACCAGTCGGCTGCGACTGCAGACCGAAGGTAACGGTTTTGGAGGACTTGAAGTTTAGAGAGATGTGTTTTGGCAGGCGTAAGTGAAGACTGGCTTTATGAACAACTTAACTCTGCAATGTCTTTTTAGGCTCCAAGATCTGTTTTACAAAACTTTGTTCGCCCACCCCAAATATTGCTTTATATGGATAATTATTCATTTATAAAAGTGGCTCTTAACGATTTCATTAAGGATTTGATTTGAGTTTACTCCAAATATAACACCACAACAAAGGAAATGCTGTACAAACAGCTTGCGGAGTTATCTTCCTTATTGAATTCTATATAATAATGGGGGAAAACTTCAAAAGTGCAGTTTTTGTCAAGTAATATTTGAAATATTAGCAGTTTTAAAGATGTTTCCTGTCGCCAGTTTGAATGTTGTAATAGATCAAGCAGCAACTCCTTTGAAACAGCCATAGGTTTGTTTCCCGTCATGCTAAAGCAATGCAATAACAATAATTTAAATAGTTACCCCTCTATATCGTCCTTCTACTGTCTGCAAAAGAACAGTTCTTGCGAGAAGAAAACTTCACCAGCTAATCGGTATTATCAAAATTCTACTTGAACCCTTTGCCGAAAGTGTATGACAGATATATTTGAAATATTACAATGTAAACCACGTTGAAGTAATTATTGATGAGAACTTTAAATACCAGTGTGTTCTCTGGTATCCCTCTTTTCCGTTTCATACGCACTATTTGGCTTGAGGAAAATCTCAACTTTATCTCAAGTGAATTTGCACTAACTCAGCTTCACTAAACTTGTTTGCTCTTGGTATCCTTTATACAGGAAAATACCTTATTCCCAGATGCTTCTGACAACGGTAATATATGTAAGGTAACTGTACCCCATATGGTCTGCTACTCAATATAGCCTAGTGGCCATTTCTTGGTAAATATGATGGTAATCTGCTAGATGGCTGCTCATTCACGTTTGGTGAGCTATTTCAATTATCTCTGTGTTACACCCAGTGTGCAGTGACTAACAGCCACTTCACAGTTGAGATTCGTTTGTTTGCCGCCCAAGTGTTATTATTTTATGCAGGTAAGCTTGTTGTGTTACTGATACATTATAATTTTTCTACAAACGTGTTACCGTGTTAATTACTTCATGTAACTATCCTGTTTTAAATTATATAATAACCTTTATGAATGTAACAACCTGTGTGTAGCTATGTGTGTGAAATGAGTTGCTTGTAATGTGGATCCAACATGGCCTATTTGGTCATACTGAGTATACATTTTAACCACAGCAGGCCATATTGGGTATAGACTTTTACTGAGAACCTTTTTATTTGTTTTGTGTAGTAATGATTTCAAATCACGATAAGATACGCGGTCGATGGAGCCTAGATGACCAACGAAAACTGTGGAAGCCATCAGTAAGACAAAAATGTCAGACTATCAAGCAGAAAAATAATTTGCTGTTCTACGAAGAACTTTCCGTACGTATGTCAAATATGGATGAAAAATCAAAGCAAAATTGGGGCAAAAGTTTACTTTTGTCTGAGGAACAAACTGGTAAACTCTGTGCACGTATAATGAGGTTGGCAGAAGTGAGATATCCAATAACAACTAACATTTTAAGATTATGTGTCTACAGATACTACAAGAAAAATAATATTACTCAAATTTTCTGATATTAAGCAGATTGCAAGCAGCAAGTGGGTAAGGAAACTTATATCAGAAAATCCCAAACTCTTAATCCAGCTAGCACACAGAAGCTAAACAAAGTAGTTGTTCAAGACCATTTTCAAACGGCTAAAACTCTTCTTGAAGAAATTGGTATTTTTGGAAATCCTGAAGGACTTTTTAACGTTGGATGAGAAAGGTTGCAGACTGAATTTACACAACGAACCATGGGTACTCGCAAAAAAGGATGCACGCAGAGTACACATACTTGGCAATGAACAGAGAAAATGTAACTGTTGTCTCTTTTACAATTGCAACAGGAGCAGCTATTCAAAAAAAAAATCCTTAAAATCTTTGTCACATAGGGAATCTCAGTATATAATGAACGAATGAATTCTTGTAGTTCCTAAGTGGCGCATAGGACCTCCTGAACCGCGCAAACCCTAGGGCTGCAGGCAATTGTTTAGAATCAGAAGTGTCTCCATCAGAGATTCCAGGATGGAGGTGAAAGTTCAGTTTATATTATCTGGTGATAATAAACGAATGCATACTCTAAATCATATTTCCTTAGTTTTATTAGTCTCCATTATTTTAAATGTGCTACTAACAGAAATTAAATAGGTCATATTTGGGAATACAGTGCACTCAATATGCCCAAAACTAATCTTTCTGTTTATTTGTTATTGTGGCCTGTGTAATCATTTTAGTTGTTCCTCACCATAATATTACATGTCCAGTTTGATCAGCTTTATATTGCAAGCAAACCCAATAATTTATTTGCCACTCACAAAAATATAAAACAATAATTATCCTTAGGTAGGCCATATGGGGTACAGTTACCTTAGTTCACTATATTAGAACATTTCAGAACTTGTGTAGGTATACAGATTAACTAGGGAGTGCGCGGTAGCCTAGTAATTACGGTACTAGACTGCAAGCCAGGAGGTCGCGGGTTCGATTCCTGATGTTACCATTGGAATTTACTCCCTGATATAATCCTCCTGGTCGCACTATGGCTCTGGGGTTCACCCAACCTTTAACAGAAATGAGTACCAGAGACATTCCTGGGGAAGAAGGTGGCTATCTCGTGGGCCTGACAACCTCAAAGGCCTTGCATGCCGATGTCTATACCTGTAGATAGGTGTCGTAACCACCCGTCGCCCTCACATAAGCCGCAAAGGCTTCTAATAGGGATACCTTTACCTTATATAGATTAACTAGGCCTAACCTTCTTGGACATGACTTTTAATTTATAAAATATTCGCCTCATAAATACCCAAATAAAAACAACTTTGTCTTGAAATTGGATTTATATTTAAGGACGTTTCTTAACTGCTGTGGTTCTCAGATTCCCATTCTATCTTGGTAGTGAGAGGACTGTCCTACACAGGAGAGATAGTCTCCGACTCCTGAGACGCAGGGGGGTTGGTGAAGGTTCCCACACCCTCTCTGGACAGGTTTATGGCACCGCATGTCAGTACAGTTACAGACCATTCAAAAACATTCTGACGGCTTCTACTTTTGTGAATGAATTTTCACGGTTTTAGCGTACAGAGTGAACAGGGCGCATGTTTTTAAGGGTCTGCTCCTTGTGTAGCAAGCTTTCTCTGCCAAAACATTTACTGTCCTTGTCCCAATGTGTAAGGCAGCACATACCTTCCAGGGACCTTCTTTGCGTTTCTGGACAGTAGCTTTGCTGAGAGGTCTCCCTATCCAGCTTGAGGTTCTTTTACGGGACCACTGGCTTTACTTCCCTACCTAAGGAAGTTATGCTAATAATTTTTGTATCTGAAAAAGATCCATCAGCATTTACGGCGAACCTGCGAGCGGATACCATTTAGCATGTTACCTCCAAAAGAAAAAAAAAGCGTTGACTCCTCGTGCCACAAAGAATGGGGAGTAAAGAACTACCAGGAGTTGTACAGGTTGACAGATCTTGTGGAAACTTTGCACTGGTACATCATCCGCATCCGATATTTTGGCGGGAGTTGTTTAAAGATAAAAAGTCATTTACGATGTTATTTTAATATATTTAAATTTTCAATTTAAAAGATTATACTTTAAGAGTATATTTATTTAAAAGAGTATACTTTAAGAGTATACTGGTGTGCTTCTAACATCACTTCTACAACACTGCAGGTGACGCCGCTTCATAATGTTATAAATGGCACCAAAAATTTGAGGATTTGACGTATTCAGTGCTGTAAGAATTCTTCATTCTTCTATGTGGGTGAACAAACCATTATCCATGTAGAGCTCTGCTGCACCTCCTTATATGTAAATTTTCTACATTCCTAGCAAGTGGAGTGTACCGATATTTTGAAGGAATTTGTAGTTGAATTATTACTTTAACAGGCACTTTAGATTTATCAAATGATTTCGCCGATGTACTGAATTAATATATAATCAACAGTGACAAAAAACTAAACTGGAAAGCTCAGCCCGAAAATAAGAATAGTCATAATTACTAGAAGCTGTTTTGCAGTTGTTGTTGGAACGCCCCGCATAAATTATCGTGGCTTTACTGAAGTATTTCTGCCAAGTATAAACTTGCTTTTCCTCCATTGCTGCTTCACCAGAAGAGAACTTTTAATGTTTCGAAATAACACGTGAATTGCCCCCTATGCTCAACGTGGTTCGGAGTCCACGATATAAGCTGTAGGTCCTCTTGCCTCACCGTCATCTTCACTACCACGCCCTCTGGGTGCCTCCACCTGAGAAATGCTGTCTGGACATCACGTGGTGGGGCGAGGCTATCCCGAAGGCCAAGGTTGCCATGTGGAGTGTGTTAGTAACCAACCTTGTTTCGAAAGAATATTTGTATAAGGAAGTACAAAATTTAACGTTTGAGTGTTATTCTGTGGTCAATAAAAGAAAATGCTCAAAACAGGAGGTGATTGCTGTGATCATGAAGAGTATATGCAAATGACGTCATAAACAATACCATCAACTGAGAAACTAATATTCCTTACTACTGTGTACTATAAAAAGAGAGTGTGATATTCTGGGAACATTGTGAAGTATGATTACTGGAAACAGAAGAAGATACTGATTGGTTTTGCACCATGCAACAGCGATGTGATCATACTAAAGCACAGATAGCTTACAAAACTGAATCTACTTCGCAGCTTAGAATTAAAACATCCTTCCTGAACTGCAATGTTGTATTATGGACAACAGCGAGTATGTAACTATGTGGATAGCAGATTGGAGGATTTATAATAAAATGTGAATGGAAAGGCTTTTGGGGCAGAAGAATACTTCACATATAGCAACTTTTAGGAAAGTAGTCCATTTAAAAACAAAAATGATTAGAATGATGCTGGCCCACGTGAAGAATTTAGTACCAATTAAGAATCCTTACGATGCTACAGTCAAAAGAAGAGTTTCATCAGAATTTGAGTCCTTATTATTACAAATATGTCCTGTTAAGCTCTATTCAATTACTTGAAACTTCATTATGCTACCCATACAAGTTAGTAAGCAGTATTTCCTCAAAATTGTAACTTAATGAAAATAATAGCGATGATGATAATAATAATGTTGCTAAATACAAGGGGCGTCCAGAAAGTATGTTCTCTTTCAATTTATCTCCGCTGCAGCGCTGCGATCGCAGTTCCGCACATGCGCGGTAGACGCTCTGTATCAAGGAGAAGAAACATGCGCCATGGTGAGATCGCTGTCAGCCACGTACGCTTAGTTGTGCTTGTTTACAATGTCGGTGTTGATTGAAAATCCTGCCGCTTGTGAAATCAGATCTGTGATTCGTTTTCTGAATGCTAGGAAAATGAAACAAATTGAAATTTATCGGCAAAAGCTGTCGTTTCTTCACGATAATGCACCACCATACACTGCAAATGCGACAAAAAACATCCTACAGGGATTTGGCTCGGACGTGTTTGACCATCCCCCGTACAGCCCTGACCTCGCTCCTAGCGACTTTCATCTGTTTTTGCATCTCAAATCTTTCCTTGGCGGTCAACACTTCAACAATGACGAAGAGCTGAAAGAAAATGTTTCCAACTGGTTGAAGACACAGGCGGCAAACTTCTAAGAAGAAGGTATATAAAAACTTGTGCCTCGCTAAGACAAATGCCTGCAAAATTTCGGCAGTTATGTGGAAAAGTAGTTTAAGAGTTGTAGAATTTTGTGAAATAAATAATTTTTCCGTATCTGTACACAATTTAATTTTATTACCAAACAGAACATACTTTCTGGACGTACCTCGTATTTCTATTTCAAAAAGGAAAGATAAATAAACAAGCAAGAAATTAATTGCTAATGCCTTTATCAGGATCTTAGGCAGACAGTCACACAAAGGCGCTGAAATCCCTAACCAGTGCTGAGAGTAGATCATGCTGGCACCAGAGCCCGCTGCGAAGCGACCGTTAACGTTAAGGGACTAAATCACTGATCTGGTATTAGCCAAATTAAACTTTCACTGCAAAAACTAACAAAACATTTATTTTCTTACAAGCCAAACTTACATGTTTCATTTTTCCATAGCAACAAAACACAAACTTTATTTACATTATAGCTTTAACTGTCCTGCCAAACTAAACACATTTCTTTTTCTTTCGTAACATCCTCACTTCTTTCAATTTTATACATATAATTGAAACATTACAATTTCCTTTTAAATATAAACTGATAACAAATTTAAGCGGGAGGGTAGTCTGATCTTCCTTCCAGATTTGATAGTGATCACTCGTGGGGCTTTTTCAATCTCAGAAGCATTCTCCACCATATCATGCTGCTCTTCTGGAATAGTTTCTACCTCTAAGGGGTATATATTCTGTACGGGTCGTTCTGGTTCCCCAGTTGCAGTTTTCACTTGGACCACTCGGATGACTTTGTCCTTTTCAGGGTATACTTCTACTACCTTTCTCATATGCCACTAAGATTCTTGGAGCTTCAGCCACGGTGGTCCCTTCCACCATTTCGATGGCAGAAGTGTAGTCGCTGAATATCCTAAAGAGGGTAGGTCAGCTGGGTTATTTAATCCTTGTATATGGTACCAGCAGTTAGGATCTGATATCTGCTTAATCACTTTCACTCTATTTTGAACATATGTCCCCCAAACAACTTTTTCTTTGATCCAATGTAGTACAGTCATAGAATCAGACCAATAAAGGGACCGTATATTCCCAACTCCTCAGTGTTCCTTTACTGAATGAGCAAGGTGAGCTCCTGTAGTACAAGCAAGGAGTTACAGTCTTGGAATGGTTGTTTTCTTGAGAGGTGCTACACCGGACTTCGCTTGAAGAAATGTTACGTGTATTTTCTGAAACTCTTCTGAACGAAGAAATACTACCGCTGCATAAGCCAAATGACTAGCATCACAGAATGTGTGAAGGCTCCAAGAGTCCTGGGTATTACTTGGAGCCATTTGCCTAGGAATCTTTATTTCATGTAAGACTTCCACTTCTTCTTGCAAACTTTCAAACTTCCTTTTCACGCCCTCTTCCATTTCTTCATCCCAGCTCATTTTTTTCCAACTTTCTTGTAACAGCGCTATAGGCAGAAGAGGAACAGGACAAGTAAAACCTACAGGATCGAAAATCCTCTGGGCAGCTGCTAAGACATTTCTCCTGGTGACTTTTTCGCCATTTGTAATGCAGTTATATTTCTCTCATTATATTACATATTGTATTTTATCCCAGCACAATCCTAATACTGATGTCGTATCGGGCAAGTTACTTTCTAATGAACTTTGTCCTGTATATTCCCAATTTCGTAGTTCAAACTGTGCCTTGCCTAACAATGACGTGGCTTCTTCTATGAATGTGTACAATTCTTTCTCAGTAGTCACAGATGTAATGCAATTATCCACATAATAAGAGTGCCTCAGTGCCATTGGCTACAATTCAAGCCAAACAATACTCTACAATGCCGCAAAACTTTCAGTTGACTTCTTGCCTCGTCCTTCCACCACAGGAATAGCAAATAATCCCTGTCTTCTTCTCTGACAGATATTTGTAGAAATGCCTTTCTTATGTCCGAGATGACTTCTATATTGTTCTTCCTAAACATTAAAAGAAATGCTGGAATTTGTAACAATAAGTTAGGGCCCTTTTCCAAACATTCATTCAACGAAGGGGTGTCTTTTGATTTTGACGATCCATCAAATACTGGTCTCACATTCGTGGTCGAGTTTTCCTTAAAGATCCCTCAATGTAGCAAGTAATAACAACATTGGTCCTCTTTTTCCTCTGAAATGTTTTCAATTACACCTTCATTTTCACATTCCTTGAAAACATTTTCATATTCTTCCTATTTTTTCTCTTCCATCAGTCGGTTGGTGATGCATACTAATCTTCTTTCAGCAATCTCCTTATTATTTTGTGAAAACTGTCGACTTTCCAGCCATGGTAATGCCACTTCATACCCGTCATTATCAGTAACCTTACTGTATGTAAGAAGTAGCGAAGTGCTGCTGTATGATCTTTGTGACCTCCTATCAGTGCTCGGACTATCTTTTCTTTACATTTGTGTTTCAATTTTACACCTAAAGTTTGTAACAACGCTTCCTTTGTAGCACTGTGAATGTTCATGGATATATTGCTCTCTGTTTTCCCTTGGTTCTCGAGTTCAGATACTGCTTGTGCATTTTGTGCATTTAACTGTGGACACATGATAACAGTATGCTGCCGTTTGTATAAATGACACTTCAGGTTTGCTTTTCAATTTTTGGCTCGATGACCTAACCTCAAACATGAGAAGCAGCACTTTTCTTTTGCTTCCTTGTTGCGTTTTTCTTCTAAGCTCATCTGCTGGCTGACATGACGTAGTGTAGTTTACTGCAAAAAATGCATCGTTTTCTTTTCTCATCAGACTTGCCAGCAAACAGGGAATTGGCAGTGGGCACATTTTCATCTTAAAATTCTCTTCTTTTAGTTCTTTCCTGCTTTTTCTTTTCGAATAAATCAAAGCCAACTTGGGCGAACTCTATTCTTCTCCTTCTACTTCTTTCCGGAGGAAATCAAGAACTTCCAATCGGTCATTTCGTGCATTGTCTGGATCAGGATTCGTCACTGATTGGTTCCTAAGCCATGCCCTTAAAACCTCTTCTGGCAAGCACGATTCTACCAGCGGAAATAACATATATGCACGTTTATCTGTAATTACACCAATGGATTCTAAAGCTCTCAACTGACATTCTAGCTTATCACACAACGCAGCAATTCCCGATTTGTCATTCTTGCGAATTTTATTTTGTATCACTAAATTAATAAGCTCTCTAGTATAATGCTCAATCAGCAGATCTTCACGTCCAAATCTGTTCGCCAGGCTTTCTATCACTTTAGGGTAATTCTCTGCAGTGGTCGGGAAACTGTTGACCAACTCTCTAGCTCTACTATTTGGCTTTGTACTTTGTACTAAATATTGAAATTTGTCCTCTGGTTCAATTTCGTTATCTCCGTGGATTCTATTAAACATGGTCCAGATGCCTAACTAATCCTTGACTTCGCCGCGATATTGGAGTAGCTCCAACTTCGGTAATTTCAGATTCTTTTTTTGTGAACTCGAGGAAGCTATGGAGATATGATCTGCAACTGGTTGTCTACCAAGAGAAATGCTTGAAATTTTTAACCTAATCTGGTTCATCTTATCTCTATATTTCCCGATGGCATTGTACTCACGGTTATATGCATTATCATCACATTCTAACCACAAATCAAGGATTTTCTCGTCCAAAGAAGATAACTCAGCAGTTAATCTCTCTAACTTTGCGTGCATCAGGTATGTAGCTTCACTTTCTGCTTACTCGCTTGCCAAATTCTCAGTCAATTCATTATAAATTTTCGTAAATGATGCACGTATCGGCTTACGCTGTTTTTGCAGCTTATCCATTTTTGTTGTTGCTTACCTTGTAAAACGTATCACTATCACGTCGGGATCACCAAATTGTTATGTTAAGGGACTAAATCACTGATCTAGTATTAACCAAATTAAACGTTCACTGCAAAACCTAACAAAACATTAATTTTCTTACAAGCCAAACTTACATGTTTCTTTTTTCCCATAGCAACAAAGCACAAACGTTTTTTACAGTATAACTTCAACCGTTCTTCCAACCTAACCACATTTCTTTTTCTTTCGTAAATGCTTCTGCAAAAGTTAAAGGTTCTTGATCACCAGACTATCCTTTACAATAAACTTGCAAACATGGTAGACATCGAAGTGGAAGTGTGCAGAAAAAATGGGGCGCTCTATAAGCGATATCTTGTGGATGTGTTAAGTCGATTATGTGTGTTACCTTTTCTGGAGATTTCAAAGACCAATTTTCCATTATCTCGGGTGCATCTTCCTTCTGAAACTCCTGCAATAAAAGCAGAATACACAGAAGACCAGGAAGTGCAGTTGTACTCGAGAGCTAATGACCAAGAGCCTTTTGGGTAAGTGTTCGTGGGTAAGTGTTCGGCTATTGGGTGAAAGAGCTGACTGTCGATGTGCGTGGAGCCTTTTCGTAATAAACAATATCTAGAGGCCACCGCATGCGCGCTCGCTCACCCCACAGCACGACTCGACTTCAAAGGCAAGAATATGACGAGCCTTAGCGCATGCGTACTGGCCACAGTCAGGAGTAACAGGATTTCCTTATTATAAAATGTTATTTGCTTTCTTAATTGTGCCACTCACACAAAGAGTCATACTGCGTGGTGTGCGGTGATATGCTAAACATCCCGTATCCAGGGTCGTTGGTTCAATAATAAAATAATAATAATAAAGTACTAAAATAATAATAATAATAAAAATAAAAATAATAATAAAAATAATAATAAAATAAAAATAATAATAAAAATAATAATAAAAATAAAAATAATAATAAAAATAAAAATAATAATAAAAATAATAATAATAATAAAAATAATAATAAAAATAAAAATAATAATAATAATAATAATAAAAATAAATAATAATAATAATAATAATAAAAATAAATAATAATAATAATAATAATAATAATAATAATAATAATAATAATAATAATAATAATAATAATAATAGTAATAATAATAGTAATAATAATAGTAATAATAATAGTAATAATAATAGTAATAATAATAATAATAATAATAGTAATAATAGTAATAATAATAATAATAATAATAATAGTAATAATAATAATAATAATAATAATAGTAATAATAATAATAATAATAATAATAATAATAATAATAATAATAATAATAATAATAATAATAATAATAATAATAATAATAATAATAATAATAATAATAATAATAATAATAATAATAATAATAATAATAATAATAATAATAATAATAATAATAATAATAATAATAATAATAATAATAATAATAATAATAATAATAATAATAATAATAATAATAATAATAATAATAATAATAATAATAATAATAATAATAATAATAATAATAATAATAATAATAATAATAATAATAATAATAATAATAATAATAATAATAATAATAATAATAATAATAATAATAATAATAATAATAATAATAATAAT
Source organism: Mantis religiosa (assembly GCA_030765055.1). NCBI lineage: Eukaryota > Metazoa > Arthropoda > Insecta > Mantodea > Mantidae > Mantis > Mantis religiosa. The sequence continues at coordinate 273,603,742 of CM060948.1, forward strand.
AATAATAATAATAATAATAATAATAATAATAATAATAATAATAATAATAATAATAATAATAATAATAATAATAATAATAATAATAATAATAATAATAATAATAATAATAATAATAATAATAATAATAATAATAATAATAATAATAATAATAATAATAATAATAATAATAATAATAATAATAATAATAATAATAATAATAATAATAATAATAATAATAATAATAATAATAATAATAATAATAATAATAATAATAATAATAATAATAATAATAATAATAATAATAATAATAATAATAATAATAATAATAATAATAATAATAATAATAATAATAATAATAATAATAATAATAATAATAATAATAATAATAATAATAATAATAATAATAATAATAATAATAATAATAATAATAATAATAATAATAATAATAATAATAATAATAATAATAATAATAATAATAATAATAATAATAATAATAATAATAATAATAATAATAATAATAATAATAATAATAATAATAATAATAATAATAATAATAATAATAATAATAATGATAAACGTCATCATAATTGTGCCTAAACCCCCTTTCCCCTTATTCCCCTGGGACTTTCGTTGTTGAGGGGAACAGTACAACCCACTCTACGGAAACCCTGTGATGGCCCAGAAAAGGGCCGTTTAATTACCGGTGCGTGACCGATGAAAGAGGCCATTTAGGCCTTCTTTTAGGAGAAATGTTGACTTTATTACAGACATTCATGACACTGACAGTTGTCAATGTCAGCGGTCATGGGTGCTTTTGCCACACCTGGATAAGCCCTTGCTATATCCCGCAGGAATCTTTCTAGTCGCTGTATTTCAAAGGTTATAGTTTTGAGAACATTCTCTCTGTACATCCATTCGTCTACGTAGCTGTGGGCGTTGGTGATACTGGTGCAGTAAGACAGAATCTTCTTCAGCCCCTTCCACGAATTCTCAATCCGTTGGGTATGGTACCGCAACGGCTCCAATCCCGAGCTGGAGGGGGCCCAATCCATTGCTGGTTGAGGCACTCGGCGTTGTAGGTACCAGCTTGAACCCACAAGGGATCCATATTTCTGGGTGGGTTAACAAAATTGCGTCGGTGTACCACCACTCCATGGCCTCTAAAAGAATTCTCGTAGCCCCAATAACCCCTACAGTCATCGGTCACTAATAGGCTATCCTGGTCCACGTAGAGCTGCACGATAGGCCGTAGCGTTTCTCTGCTGCGATTTGGGACCAGGAGTCCAAAGCGCATTTTTGTGGTGCGGCTGATGGCACCAACCAGCCAGTGATGACGCCACATGACTCGCCGTCCCACATGGTACTTACGCTTATACAGATGCGTTTCGTCGACCTCGGCGATGTCACCGTCGCCAGCAAAGAACTTGGAAGTCGTGCCAAGCGATTTTGTTCGCAACGTCCCTAAAATAGGAACTACACGCTATGGCAGTTTCATGAGCCATCTCTAGGTGGTTTTGGATGGTGATGCAGGGTATCTTCATCAACCACAGACAGGCAAACCTCAGGACCCTGTCTGTACCTAGTTCACCGTTGAGGCGCACACGCTGGAAGAAGGTCTTACCTGTTGCCTCAAGTCGGTGATAATCTGGGCTGATATATCGCCACCCAATTCCTCTATTTGTCGAGGTCACCGTCCCCATGACTCCTCCACACCGAGGACACTCGCGGACGCCAATATTTGCCCTTTCTGGAAGCACGCCATATAATTTGAGAGTATCAATACCCCGAAGATTAGCTATTCTTCTTTACTCTGGGGTAAAAGAGTACCTGAAATGGGCACACAGAGAAGAGAAGTCCACCCTTTCGGTAGCCATAAAATCGCGAGCATCCATCTTGAAGGATATTAAACTTTACAATGAGCACTCGAACTGCTGAACAATATCAGTATAATTGTGGGAAGAGGCCGTGTTTAGCTGCTGTTTCCGCCAGCAGAGCTTCGGATTGGCTGTTGTAACAACGCTGCTGATTGGCCAACAAACATCACCAGCTATCACACAGCATAACCTGTGTTACTTTGTGCTTCTTCTCCGCTAAATATTACCAGCAATGGTGACTACAAAACCATAGCCAACGCCTTTTGGGCGAAAACAAAAGAGCGCGCTTAAGTGTTCGGTCCTCTGTGGTCACGCAGATTGCAGCCAGCGTGGACAGGTTGGTATATAGCTTACGATTAGCTGTGCACTGCACTTCGGTGCAGGGTAACATGCCTACGCCAAAACGTCCTTCCCCTCCCCCATCCAATTAGGGATGCAAAACCTAACACCAGCACTGGTGTAACCCATGCTGTAATCAGGGGCCCCGTACCCATCCCCCTCTATCTGTTATAGTGGAGAGGGCCAACGACCCAGAGGTAAAGTTAGATGGTATCAGTGCCATTTGCTACCTTGATAGTCCTTAAATATCCCACTGAAGCAGGCAACAAAGGGGACAGCGGAATACATATAATATATAAGTGTATTATATATTGTAAATGTTATATATAAATGATGAATGAAATGATGTTCAAATGAGTACAGGGTACACATAGCTTAGAGTTACCAAACATTCATCTTTCAGGATAAGAGAAAACCCTTGAAGAAACCTTATCCAAATAACCCATATTGACCGAGCTTCGAACTCGGAACCTCTTGAAAAAACAATAATTTGAACACAAAGATTGTTTTTCTGCGTGAGGCAGACAAGCTACCACCTACGTTACATGCGCGGGCAGCAGACTATTATGGTAAATCAGAAAATTTCATTCTCATAATTAGAAGCGTAAACAACTTCAAGAGCAAAGTGAACATTCTGTTTTATTATCTACACCGAGGGTAAAAGAAATATACCGAAAGGCAATCGAAAGGTGTTTGTGGGTGAATTTGATAAGTGTGTTATCGGGGAAGTTGTTCACCAATGCTGCAAAATACAGGAATAATTAAAAAGGCAAAGAAACTCCATCCGATTGTTAAGCGCAAGATACATTTTGTTTGGGTCAGAATATGTTTGAGAAGAGTTTTAAAAACCATTGACTTCAAGTGGAGAAAATGTGGAAGAAAACAGAAGATTTTAATGGAGAAACCTAAAATTTTACGTGCCATGAGTATCTTGTACATATTAAAGTTTTGCGGAAACCCTCCCGAAAGGAAGCTAAGGATTTTGAAGCGCCGGGTTTAAAACAACGACCCTGGTTACGGGACGTTAGCACATCACCGCACACCACGCAGTATGACTCTTTGTGTGGGTGGCACAATTAAGAAAGCAAATAACATTTTATAATAAGGAAATCCTTTTACTCCTGACTGATGCCAGTACGCATGCGCTAAGGCTTTGAAGTCGAGACGTGCTGCAGGGTGACGTGAATGCGCATGCGCTGGCACTTTGTCATTTTCTTGCCATCAAAGACATGCCTTAGTTCGGCTGCGGGGTCAGCGAATGCGCATGCGCTGGCATTCGTCATTTTCTTGCCATCCGATGTGCTAAGTTCTTGCCCATTTAGTACACAGTTATAAATACTTGATGAAATAAGCAAAATATCAGCCTAGTACATATGTAATGATATTTCTCTGAATTTTCTGTCCAGAGATAGCTATTAAAGGATAACAATTATTGTAAAACTAATATATAAAAACAAAATGTCGTAAGTTTCATTTCTAAAACAGGGTTCTTGTTATCATTATCGTGCATTCCTTACGGCGGCCTCTAAATATTGTTTATTACGAAATATTACTAATAAGTGCTTCTTTATTATTAAATTATTAGTAATCACGGTGAATAGCTTCGAAATATTACCAAGGAATTAATAAAATTTGTCCCGCCCGTCCCCGCACCCCTCCCTCATCACCAAGGCTCCATGCACATCGACAGTCAGCTCTTTCACCCACTAGCCGAACACTTACCGCCTTTTGGGTGGTGGAAGGCAATAATAAAGATGATAAGAGGTGACTTTGTAGTTGAGATTTTGGCTTGGGAAAGTACATACACTGAAATTGTGCCTAGTGAAAGTTTAAGGCCTAAAAGCCAAAATCCTCTCATAGATAAGAATACCTTTTACAAACACTCCGGGTCTGTCATTTACAAACACCTTCCGTGTGACAACAGTGACCACACAACGCCACCCAGCGCCAAGAATAGCACTAGCTTCCGCGCCATCTGCCTGATATCACCATTCATTGTGAGTCAGAAAGCCTCCTGGAAGACACTATAGACACGGAATGAAGGGAAATTAGGGAAAGGAAATGTTTTGAAAGTGAGCAATCCAACATTCGTCTAAGTAACAACAGATCACGAAAACCTAAGGGAGATTATGTGGTTGACGGTGGTCGAACCAATGACGTTACCTGGATGCCGTCTCTTTTGGTACTCTTACGTATACGATATATTCTTGAATCAGAGAACGATAACTTTTTCCAAACTTGTTTACCTCCTATAGCATACAATCTAGGACTTTTCAGTAGCGGAAAAACAGTAGCGAGGAATTACGACTTTCTACTAAGTAAAACGTATTCCTCGTTCTGCTAAGTACCTTTGAAATAATTCTGCTTTTTTCCCATCTGTTACAAAGCATCATAATCTTCACACCTCAGCACGACCGTAAATTAGGTGGTCATTAAGAACTTTGAAATGAAAATTTATTGCTATAGGAAGAATGCATAAAATTCAAAGGATCCAAAAACAGATTGCTTTCTAAAGTTCTTATGCTTAAACATAACTGCAAGTAATCTGTGTTGTATAAAGTCAGATCAAGGTAGGCTTTAAATTATGGTGAAAGTTCTCTCTTCAGATATTAACATCATTAATCACAAGTAGATCGTGCAGTAAGAATCAACGTTAGGAGGGTGTAGAGAGGGAAAAGTCTGCTGAACTTTTATTTTCTCCCACTGGCTCAAAGGTAGAAGTTAAATGTTGAACTGTGCTCTGAGATAGCGATCTCCTTGCTAGGGAAACGCTTGCATTTACCGTATAGTTCGGGAGCAAAAGAATATACCTTAACTCTCGAGTATTTTCCAGCCAGATACCCTCAAGCGATCTTAAAGTGCTCTTCATAAGTTAGCAACACGTGCGTGGAGTAGCGGCTTAAGCCAATAGGAAGAACATTTCCACTTTAATACCCAAGAGAAAATCAAGATACAAGAAATTAGCAACATAAGACGGCAATCCCAATGAGCGGGATAGACGGGCACTGAGATGCAAGAAAAAAGCAGCAAAGAAGGATATTATTAAAGCGTGCACAGAATCCTTTTGGGTCCTTTGCACCATCGGTGTTTTACTTATGCTTTTTTCCTTTGTGGATAAACGGGTCATAAAACTTATAAGCAAAGCATTGTAGAGAAAGACGCACACATTGTAGTAGATATAGTGCTGCATTTCGTTAGATCGCAATAGTACCGTTTCTGCTCCAAAGTACCCACACATATGTAAGCAACACTAATTTCGATTCAGTCCTTATCTCTTCTCTCATAACACATTTGAAAACAGGCCATAATCTGCAGAGTGACATTGCACTCACTGTGAAACAAAGAATATTTTTAAATTAACTCAACGTGGTGGTAGAGCGTCTGCCTCACGTTCAAGAGGTCCCGAGTTCGAATCTCGGTCAGGGCGAGTTACCTGGATAAGGTTTTTTCCGGGGTTTCCCCTTATCCAGTAAGACGACTGTCCAGTAACTCTAAGCTCTATGGACCTCGGACTCATTTGAGCATCATTTCGCCCATTTCATTTTACGTTGGAGGACGTAAAATTATAACAAAAACAAAACAAAAGTTCCACAGGCTAACAGGAAATGAATTGTTTGCTCTTTCTCGAATTTAATACCTTTACTTATTCACAGTAATTATTTTATCACGTCATGTCAGTAGTTTAAATTTCAGTTCTGAGTAATTAAAAGTATATGTACATACATATACAAAAACCACTTTGAACTCTCTGGAGTAAATAGAGATAACGAAGTATTCATAAACAAAGATATAATGTGACCAGACACGTTCTGCCAGGGCAGCAGGAAATTTATTGTTTCCTCTCGCTCGAATTAGTTTATTCTAAGTAATTCTTTTATCACGTCATGTCAAATATTTACGTTTCAGTTCTAAGTAATTACAAATATACGTATACGCATACATGTCAACCAATAATGATATTCATACAGTGCTTACGTCGCGATTTATTGTTATAATACAGGTAATAGAGGTTTATTTATTTGTATTATAAAAACTATATGAGCTAAAAATATGGGGTTTTCATGGTTATGTTAGATACATTACTCTCTACCTTCCACATGGATCAGTTTTTGCATAATCTGAATTTTGTCTTAGCGCGAATAGTATTTCATACAGATTGATTAGGTTGGCGCTCCTCACATACCACTTAGCGGGAATGCAATACAACACCGCAGGACTTCGATTGGTTGCTCACCTAGTAGCGCTCAAGGACAAACACCTTTCCACTTGAAACACATAATAGTCTATGTCGATGCGGTCTGGGACATTGGAAATAACAGCTGTTAAAGAGCGTCCATAAAGGAAAAGTCAACTTATTTACACTTCGTACAAAATAAGTGTTATACAATTTTACGTTATAACCTTCCATCGTACGCATTACTTAAGTAATATTTTAAGCGATGCATGGCCGTTTTCCTTCAATTTCAATTTTCTACTCCACCTGCTCCGTCTTGCACTTTTTAGACCATTCCAATCGTAAATTTTGTACGTTCTTTAGCAGCAACACGGAGGTCATTTTCCTCACGTAATCACTTTATTACACTCTTCTACCCACATTTTCTTCAAGGAGAGCACAGCCCGGTCACTGGCTTGTGGTTTGCCGACAGGTAATCTCCATAAATCTCACCCTCAGGCTATCAGATCCCACAAAGCCGTACAAATAGGTTTCCAAGTTACGCAATGTTTTAAGAGCTGTCTTAAAACCCATACTCACACTATAGGAAAGAAAACCTGATAGAAAAATGGGGTTATATAGAGGGTTATAGCTAAAGCCGTATCAGGAGTTAAAGGTCATATCTGCAGTGAAACAGAATGCAACATATTCTGACTTTATAGCTAGGCCTTATTGGAATTCTGTGTACATCCCGCATACAATGAATAATAGCAACAGCTGTTTGAATTTAGCTTTTTCATTAGATTAGCTGTCTTACACAGACCTTATACGTGGCTTCGTAAGTTTCGAATAAAGATCTATTTATATTTATTTATTCTTATGAACATAACGGGCTTGTAGCTCAATTACAATGTTCATCATACACAGGTGTTTACATATAATAATATACATTCTCAAATAAAACACAAGAAAAACAAATGAACACAAAGTAATACAGAATGGGAAATATAGGTAAAAGAAACAATGAATAAAAAGAAGAAGAGTAAAAAAGAAAAGTGAAGGTGGCATGGTAAATAATTATTTTACTATTCCTAATTACAGTAACGATACTACTATTGCCAATTTTTGTAATTTATTGATCTGCGAATAGTTAGTAGTTATAGCATTTTTAAATTGAGTTTCGAACATGTTGAAATTATCTAAATCGAAACGATGAAGTTTATTATATAAATACATAATTCTGTGTAATTGTGAATTTGTATGGATTTCTGTATTTGCTTTCGAGGTGAAAAAAGCCTCCTGAATCTGCTTATTTTGTTGGGTACATAGCATAATATATTTGTTGTAATATTAATATCATCAACAATTGAACGTACTATTTTGTACAGAAATATCATCCCCGCAATGTATCTTCTAAAATTCAAAGTTTTAAATTTAAATATTTCCAAAAGGGTTTCATAATTTGCGTAAGTATGGTAACATCCAGTTCTTTTAAATAGTACTTTAGAAATTTTGATTGTACTTTTTCTATTGCGGTGACATGCATTATCTTCTTAGGATTCCAAATAATAGACGCATATTCGAGATTTTGTCTCACAAATGAGTTATAAAGTTGAATTAATGTTTTTTCTTTAAATGAATAGTTATTTTGAATAATAAAGCCAAGGCATTTTAGCGATTTTGCTACGGCTAAGTCAATGTGTCTATTGAATCTAAGATTTGTTGTAAAATGTAGTCCTAGATCTTTATTTTCAACCACTTCAATGAGCGGTGTCTTATTCATATTATAAACATACTTAACGCGATTTTTGCTTCTAGTGAAGGAAATTTTTACACACGTACTTTGTTTCGCTCCATTCATATAAAGAGTCAAGGTATTGTTGAAGTGCCATGCAGTCTTTAACATTATTGATACTTTTATATAATTTGACATCATCAGCAAACATTAACAATTTTAATGTTTTACATTACTAGATAACTCATTTATATAACATAAAAATAACAAAGGTCCTAACTTAGAACCTTGAGGAATCCCTGAATTAACATTAAATTGGTATGACATACAATGCTTATAATATACTACCTGCAATCTATCTTTTAAATATGATCAAAATAATTTCATTAATGGAAAGGCAAAACTTAATTTAGCTAAATTAGCAAGTAAACAGTCATGATCAACTTTATCAAAAGCCTTTTGAAAATCAGTATATACTACATCTACTTGTTTAAAATGGTCTAGTTCAAATGATACATACTCAGTAAAATTAAAAAGATTTGTAACAATTGATATTTTTGGCATGGAACCATGTTGTAACGGTGAAATTACTAACTTTATATGGTTAACTTATGATTTACTTACCCTATGTAAAATAAACGATTTTGATGGAAAAGCTTTCCATTTATTTCTTATGATTTATTTCGTTATATGTCCGTGGTATTCCCAACAACGCACAAAAAATCCTTATATTCATATAAGTTGGTATCAAGTACCGGAATCACCCCCCCCCCTTTTTACCCAGACAGGAAGAATAACAATTGAGGTGAATCTGAGGGTGTGACAGTAAAAGCAATTTTTATATTTGATGTATTGCATTCACATAATTAACTCCACCCATTTTCTTTTATTATTCTACTTAATCTAGATAAACATTTTAGGAATGCTTTGATTACATTATCTTCTTGTAGGCACAAAGGAAGTAGGGGAAGGGTACGCTTAAGCAATATTCAAATACTTAAGCAGCTGATCCCTATTGTGATAACTTTGGCATTCCGTTGCTTACATGTTCGGCACAAAAAAAATGAATAACAACTCCTCATTTGAGAAAGAAGTATTAGAAAATTCAAATATAGAACAAGGAATAATAGCATAGAGATGCATCGTTCCACCCTTCCTCCCCCCCCCCAAAAAAAACCCACATATATTGGTTTTAACGAGCACTACATTTTTTGTGCAGTAAGATTTTGTCTATCTCTGTGGTTTATCACTTCACCAAAAGTCATCCATAAAGAAGAGCATTTCTAAGGAGATTGATGCCTAGAAAATTATATAAATATGTTTCATATGCCATAAAATATCTTGTGCATATGATATTTTAATTCAAAACGTTATTTCATTTTTCATAGTCAAACTTTACAAAAACCAATTCCACGAAAGAGGTTGTCTGGGGTTGAAGATCATGTCGCATAGGTACTTGGAAGATGCTAAATTCAAATACCAAGCTTGGTGTTTAACCGACTTTTCCTTTTCCAGTTATGCAGTTTTCTGTCAAACTCTATCTCTATCTCTATCTCTCTCTCTCTCTCTGACACGCACACATGCACATACTGTTTTACAAAAATGCTTTCTTTTTGGATTCGGAGTGGCAACCCGGGTTCGATCCCAGGCGACCTAAAAGTGAGATTGGTTGTGGACAGCACGGTGCTGGGCGGCTTTTCTCCGGGATCTCCAGTTTCTCCCGTCATCTCATTACACCGGTGCTCCATCTTCATTTCATGTATCATCAGTATCACCACCTGTGGTGCCGCATCTAATAAAAGTGGGCGTTAAACACTACACATTTTTTTTGTTAAATTTGGAGGGTCTCAAGACATGTACTTCGGGTGAAATCTCCATATCAATACTTACCCTACTCACTATATATAATAGTAAAATCAAAATAAATAATTAATCAATAAAAGAGGATGACTATATACTTCTCTTTTGCGAAACTGTTAATTACTGGAAAATGCAAACTAATAACAAGAACTGTGTCGGAGGGTACTAATTCCACAAAGAAATGTTTTTGACATATACTTTTTAGGTACTTTAACACCTCTACATATATCATTAGGCAAGATTTTGTCTACCTCTTACGAGGTTACCAATTATGCAACCAGAATGAAAAAGGCTTCTGAGGCTATACTCATGAAATTCAAGATAAACCATTTAATTTGTTATGGATACATATAAACATGAATGGATACTTGCAGTGTCCAATAGGCAGCCTAGTGAGAACTAACTGGTCACGACGAATTAGAAGTTATATCGGGTAACTGGAATTAAAATTGTAGCTTACGCCGTTTAGTTTGCTGTTGGATGTGGAATTCCAGCATTACTTCCACCGTGGACGTATTTCATACTTGAAAAAATTTGGGAAGCTGTGATGCGGAACCTTGCGATCGATCAGGTTTGGAGAGTGGATGTTGCATCTTTAGCTGATTTATTAGCTATCTCATATCCGGTATGCCCATGCGAGATAGTATAACTTGTTTATTACACGCTTTTATCTTATTATACAGCAGAAAAGTGTTCTTCTCTGAAGATTTTCTGGTTGATATATGTTGAAGGACGAAAATCCCCTCGCGGAGTCAGTGAAAATGACACAACAGCGTTCAGTTTTCATTGCGTAACCAGGGAAAATATTATTATGGTAGAAAGCTCACAGGATAATATAGTGAAAATTGATGCCTAAGAATGTACCACAGTACATTCTGATTTAAGTGACGTTACGTAAATCGTACCACGCCTATATCGCACCAATTTCTCCAGAAACAGTGGATCTGTCCGCGTGTGCCATCTAGAGGCGGTTTTTGTTATGTTCTAGTTAAGTAGTTTGGTGAGGTTGGCGGTGATCATTGTGTTGAAATACAAATATGAAGTTTCTTGTTCATATTTCTGTAGTTTTTACAACAATCGCCTAAACATCCTATCTACTGGTAAGTTATTCATTATATTCTTATAATATTTTTTAAGGTAGTTGCTTCATTTAGTTAAAGCTTTACGATAAAAATTTTCGTTAAAACTCACATGGTTAGGAGTACCGGGGTGGGAATCCTAAAATAGCCGCTTTGCCGAAATCGCACCATCACGGTTTGAAAGGGTAGAGCCAGAGTTAAAAATTCAATCCCATAGCCGGGATTTGAACCACGGATCTTCTGGTTTCCGTCCAGCCGCTCTAACCATTTGAGCTACCATGGCCTACGTGCCAGCATGACATTAAACTCTCCAACTGACTCGTGTTTCTCCCGGTAAACCACTAGGAGTTCTCCTAAACACATGAGACAACATTGAATTTTTCACTCTGGCTCTACCCTTACATATTGCGTCCTACACACGGCTAGTGTGAAAGAACGATTAACTTCCATTAATTCTACCTAATTGTGGTCCGAACTATAAAAACCCGGGCCTTAAAGTACTTACAGCATCGTAAGTCGCAATTAAGGTAGTTGTCTTCATGTGTTTATGAGAACTCCTAGGGGTTTACCGGGAGAAACACGAGTCAGTTGGAGAGTTTAATGTCATGCTGGCACGTTGGCCATAGTAGCTCAAATGGCTAAAGCGGCTGGACGGAAACCAGAAGATCCGTGGTCAAAATCCCGGCTATGGCATTGAATTTTTCACTCTGGCTCTACCCTTTCATAGTGCGTCCTACACACGGCTAGTGTGAAAGAACAATTAATTTCCACCATCACGGTTTGCTCAAATCGCACCGCCATTGCGCCATGCTACGAGAATTGATACCAACTGTTATAATTCACTTGATTGCAGTTTGTGATGGTGGAGAAGAGAGAATATGGAAAATGGACGGCAGAACATATGGAGCTGGCAATCAAGGATTACAATGGGGGAAAAATCAAACTTAATCAAATAGTTACAAAGTACGAAATCCCTAAGAAAACATTCCTTAGGCATTACCGTGGCGAAGTGAGGAGAAGTTTTAGACGTCAGCCTCATTCTTCAGTGAATGGGAGAGAAACAGCTCTGCCTGTAAAGGCTGAAAAAGAACTTGAAGTTATTCTTAGTTTTGAGGCTGCCTTAATGGGCCTTACTAGAGCAGAAGTGCGAAAACTTGCTTACAATATTTAAAATGCAAATCCGCATATTAACAATCCCTTCAATCATGAAAGCAAGATGGCAGGTACTAAATGGTACTACTCCTTTATGAAGTGGCATCCTCATCTAAGCTTAAGACAACCAGAAAATGTTTCTGTTGCTAGAGCTAAAGGGTTCTGCAAGCACAACGTAATGCATTTCTTTGATGCCCTACAAAAGATTATTGACGATAATCAGTTAAAAGCTCTGAGGATCTATAATGTTCACAAAACGGGAATTTCAACAGACCTGTTTATAAAGTGGCTACGACATTTTATAAAATTTGTTAAACCTTCTGTTGAAGATAGTCTTGCTTTTGCTCAATGGTCATTCTACACATTCAAAAAACCTAGAGGCTATCAAACTCGTTAAAGAGAATGGCATCATTCTTCTGCAGCACACACTACTCATCGCTTGCAGCCTCTTGATGTGTCTTTCTTCAAACCTCTGCAGCTGTATTATGATGAAGCTGTAAGGAAACATCTGTGGAAAGAGGAGAGGGTCACTCAGCTCAATGTGGCAGGTATTTTTGCTGAAGCCTATGCCAAAGCAGCATGCATGTCTAACGCCAGAGGCTGTGAACCCAGATGCACCACCTGACACCAGCTTACAACTCGATGGAAGGAACATCAGATGAGTTGCTAGAACAAGCTGCCAATGTAGTGGATCCGGCATCAACTATGGGCAGTTATCAAGAACCAGAAATAGTAGACCTGGAACGTAACATCAATGCCAGGTGTCTTAAGGTGTTAGTGAAACAGATCAGTCCTTTGCCCCAGATCAGCAACAAGCAAGGGAAGCATTTGTCAAAGGATGCACAAAAAACAGAGATGTTGACAGCAACGCCCTATAAACTACTACCGGAAGAGAAAAATGTGGCTGCAAATAAAAAGATTGAGACATTCAAGAGAAAACTCGCCAACAGCTTTGAAAATCCTGACGCAGGAACTAGTGCAATTCCAGAAGAACACCCAAGAAGGAAAGTTTGCCAAAAGAGGGTAGCATCTACCAAAAATAAAGAATAGTGGTTTTGCTTCATTTGTGACGAGAATACAATGAAAAATATGGTTCCGTGCCAAACATGTGCAAAGTGGGTGCACGAAGAATGTTCTGGCAATTACCAAGAGGACGTTGTTTTCTTTTGTGGCACTTTCCAATGGTGATATTTGACATCTTGACGTAAGCAGCTGTTGTATTATTTGTATACTTAATTGTTTCATGTGTAATGTGTTGAATGTCAAAAGATTTAAAAGTTCAATTAAATGTTAAGTCAATTGAATTCAGTGCTAATTAGCGAGGTGCGATTTTGTCAACAGTTTCCTAAATGACACCAATTACAAGCAAACTCATTTCAATGTTTAATTAACATTCCTAACCGATTTAAAAATTTGACAAAATATACAAAGCGTGTTTACATACTGAAAATTTCAATGGAAAATATTTGAACTCACAATTCCGTATATTTATAAAGCTAAGTTCATGTTTTTGTAAACTGGTGCGATTTAGGCCACTTTACTGATACACATTTCTTGGAAATTTGCTGGTAATTGAGAATATATGTCAAAATTATTGCATTTGTTCTAGAGCAGTGACGATAGTTGAAGTTTGTGTACTGCTGAAACGTTTTTGAGTTTTGTCATAGGAGGAAAACAAATTGATATGCTGCATATACGTTCAAAATCTATATCGGAAGGAAGGGTCTTGGAAATTTTCAGTTGAAATATGATTATTGCTGATAAAGCGGTGATATGGGAAATAGCTCAGTCTAATATGGCGTAGTCTTTAGAGTATGCAACAGATTCAGGGCTTTTCTATTTGTGGCATAGGCGCCTCGTGGGCTTCTGTTTGTAACTTCTCTGTAGGGCTTGAATGAAAGGCTCCCAACGTAATCCTGAGTGCAGAAGATGGAATGTAATCGATCATCCTAACAGCAGTGGGACCAGCTGAGTTAGAAAGCAATTATAATCAAGCTTAGGACCCATAATCGTTCTACATGTATAGAGTAGCAAACTGGTATCAGCCTCCATATTTTGGCAGATAACTCTCAAGGTATTCGGTAGTCTTTAACATTCACCTTTGTATATTTTAAGATGTAAGACCCAGGTTAAATTTGGCTCAAACTACAAAGAAGGATATGAATGCTATTAGCAATTGGTGTCCGACGACAGTTCATTAGTAATTCTGATGCTGTACGATTTTTTTTTTAAATATTTAGATAAAATTGAGCATTGGCTTTTTAGAGTTGAGAGTCTAAGGCCAGTACTGCAGTTCCAGTGTAGATGTTCTGTACGGTTTATTGTACATAGCAATTCTTGACTTGTCTGTTTCTCACTCCTCACATGTGGTAATATGCAGTCAGCGCATTGACATGGATCAACAAATGACCGAAATGATTGCATTATTTGATTGCCACTAAAAGCAGGGTAACATTTAAAGCAAACTCTTGGGGTATGCTACTTTCTAAATAAAAAGTTGAGATAGAAAACCATTGGCTCTTATCTTATCGTTTACTTTACAGAAAATTTCAGATTAATAGGGTCATGGTTCCATTGACTCCGAATTGCATTACAAACTGGACCATGTGATACCGCCAGGTGCCTTTTCTTTGCCAAGATTGACTAAAATTGTATGCATTCGAACACCAAACGGTTAATTACTTTTGAGTCAAGCATAAGTAGGTGCAATTTTGATGCAAGCCAACCTGTATGTTTCTAATTAAGTGATTCGTTTCCAAACGCCTTCTTTTTGTTCTAATGGACCTTGCACATGATACATACATGTTTAGGATATCAGTCAATAGTTTATGGGTAAAGAGTGACTTATTTAGTTTCAGAATAGGCACTACACTTGACATTCACCACTGATCATAGA
Organism: Mantis religiosa; assembly: GCA_030765055.1. Classification (NCBI taxonomy): domain Eukaryota; kingdom Metazoa; phylum Arthropoda; class Insecta; order Mantodea; family Mantidae; genus Mantis; species Mantis religiosa. Next base: position 273,618,809 of record CM060948.1, read on the forward strand.
AACAGTATTAAACCACGCACAATTTTAAATGTGTATTCTCTGGCTTATATTTTACTATTTATATGGAGTGCGGTTCTTGCCAAGACATTTACTACTGCAGTGCTGAAGAGCTTCCAATATTTCACTCAAAGTTTACTTATCATTGAATGGTTGGATCCTGCTAGCAACATTCAGGAAAACTTGTGATCTTGGAGTATCAGAATTATAATTGTAGGCACTTAACATATCGGGGATTATCTATACTAATGTACCTGCAATAATCTGAGAATCTGTAATCGGGATATTCAGAATGTGGTAAGAAGATGAAAAATCATGTTTAAACTTTTTCTATCGTTTTTGAAGAGTTCGAAGTTTGCGTCATATTTCAGCTTGAGTGGTCCTGTTATTAAAAGAAGAAATAAAAGACAATGAGGAATTTGTCTTGCTACGCATAGCAATCCAATTGGTAGCTGCGCGTAGTCATCAACAAATTAATACGTGATTTTATTGTTAATGCTCAGATTATGTTTATAGCTGTTGTGCGCCTTATTCTTTTATATTATAGCTTCTTTGCGTTCTCAGCTGAACCAAGAGATATGACTGTGCATGGGTACATATGAACTGGTTGAAATACAACGTTCAATCTGTTTTATGATAGCAACAGAAAAAATATAGACTTGAGTATCAATAATCGTATCGGAAGTATTTCGCGGTGTGGAATTTTATCCACAACAACTGAAGAAGAAGGTTAAACATCAACCAGTTTACTTTAGGCATGTTTCAAGGTTCGTGACATATAATCAGCTGCAATTGTGACAGAAAATTGCACACCATCACCTGCTCTAATGCTAGAGGAGCAAAGTGAGAGATCAATGATACCAAAGGAGTTGCAGGCAAGCGATAATACTACAACGAGCAAACTGTTTAGAATAGTCAGATATTATAATTATAAGGTTGAAGTTAATGAGTAACAAAGAGTGATAAAATAAAAAACATTTTTACAAACAAATTAACGTAGTCAACAAAGTACCAATGCTAGAGAAAACTTTTATGGGGCTATCCGCCAGTGGCATAGATATCCTCAGGATAATTACAAATGCTTTTATACCCGGAACAATGTTCTAGTGTAGCAAGGGTTGCTTTTTTGATACCAACTTCCTGCAAAACAAATGATATCTTGTTGTATATGTACCTATAACCAACCACTTGAAATATTCTAATTGAGAAGTAAACCATTTACGTTCCACTGAATTACTCTGCAGCAGTTACGCATGGCACCAACTGCACTAATTCTTGTCGGAGATGTCCGATGTTCTCGGAATAAGCAAATGGTGCACGTCTCGGACTGCAGCCACCTTTTCCCCCATCGGTCTAATTAAAAACTTAAGACTTTTGTCCTTCACACGTAGCTGTACTTTATACGACGTTTTAGCTATTCCTCTTATGTAGGGTGTGTGATTTAATGCTAGCCTTGGGACTTCAACAGACCCTTGGGCATCCGCATAAAACCGGGAAAACTGAAAAAAGTAAAGTACACATTTCTTGGAGCTGTCCTCTATGAGAGATTTAACAAATGAAAGCGCTTGAATAACAGCCGTACATTTTTTTTAGAGCTTTATTTCCTTAGGAAGTTGTTTACCTCTGAAGCTTGTACCGGTGTTTCATCAGAACTCTTTGGAGTGTTTAAGGTGTTGGTTAACCTTGCTTTTCTCTAATAATTAGTGTTCTCGAAAGAAAAGCTGGCTCATTTATGATGTTCTAAACTTCCACTGACATCTCGAAACAACTCATAGGCATAATTGTTACACTAGGAGTCGGAATTTATGGAATTTCAATCACTGATTGCAACGAGGTTTAGCAGATTATTCAGCAGAATTAATTGCAGATGTGTCTTCTGAAGGTCACAGAAAAGAACCGCAGTAAGAGCTCCTGTTGCTCGAGCACTAGTGCATGAAGGAAGTAGTTTATCGGAATTCGCAAACAGCTATCTTGATATGCCAATGTTTCAATTTGGATCCTTGTTGCACTGACGAGACAAATGTCTTTCCGTCAAGTGGATGGATCAGAAGCTGTATGCATCCAACAACAACAACAACAACAACAATAATCCTCATCTTCCTCCTCCTCATCTTCCTCCTCCTCATCCTCCTCTGCCTCATCCTCCTCATCATCATCATCATCATCATAATTTAATCCCCTCAAAACTGATCTGAAAGCTCTTTGGCACTTTCTTGACATTTTCATTCTGTACGATAATTGCCGAGAAAGCTTAATATTTTGGATAGGTAGACTCAGGGATCTGAAACACGGATCTCCCGGTCTCCGTTCGGTTGCTCTTAACCATGGCCAGCATGCCGGAATGACATTGAATTTTTCAACTGACTTGTATTTTGCTGGTAAACTACTAGGAGTTCTCATATACGAGATACACCCTTTCTGTGGAGACGATGAAGCCTGGAACTTATTTTGCCGCAGTTCTTCTTCTAGTGCTATTTACCCATTTCTGTTATTTTAGCAAATTATATTTGGACTACTATCATAATCATAATCATGGAATTACAACATAGATGCATTTCAGTTTTACTTATAATGTTTAATATATCATATGCTAAGAATAGTACTACACATATTAATTACACATTGAATTATAAACTCATTGTAATGAAATGATAAGCGAGAGCCAAAATGTCTCACTTCTTTAGTGCTTTTATTGAATTTATGATACACTTATTAGTGTATCCTTAGTGTACTTCTATCCCTATTTAATCTTATCTTGTATACGACTTGATACATAAAGAAAAAGAAGGAGGAGAAAGCGAAGAAGAAAGACTCAACTTTATCCAATGTATGAAGCGAAGTAAAAGACTAAACCTAAATATTAGGTTGATTTCTTCGGTTTAAAACGGAATCGTTAAAGGCAACTCGGCCTAACCATCAAACAAAGATTGGTGACGCTGCATGCAGAACTTGGATGCTAGATATGTAAGCAAAGAAGTCACTAACAATATATTTACAAATGACCCACTTTTTCCATTTTCTGCTAGTGTTATAAGCCTTCACATGTCATATATGTATACCTCTCTATAATACACTTTTCTTCGGTGCAAAACTTTGTGCATCACCTTCTGTCACTACGATAATACATTTTTAGCTATAACCTGAAAGTACCTGAAGTGTAAAATTAAGCAATGAATTATACAAGTGTATGTTTTAACGATTGCGAATTATTGAGAGTCACTGCGGTTGCGTTTTATTGTGATTTGGGTGCACTTACCTAAACCAAACAACTGAATTACTTGCTTTTCTTCTGAAAATACTTTCATGTGTTAAAATTAAACATTCCGCACAGACGCTTACATAAAAATTATATAAAGAAATCAAATACCATTTTCAGATTAATGCATAGATAATATTTAATGATTAATAATAATCTAGTAGTTAAACTTCACAAAATTAGTAAAGGCAACTAACATATTGAGGGGTCCGGCCCGTAGAGAACCACGTCGAGCTCTCCCTTGTGCTCAACGCCTCACAATTAAGGATTGGTGGCGTGAGGAGGTTAAGGGAAGGGAGATTGTAACCGGTTCGAGGTGACTTGTAGCTCCCGCATGAGAACTCTCATCTGCACTTCAGGAGAGGGTGCATCCTTACTGGTTGTGGGTTGAATGATGACACCTCGAATCTGGTAGACAGAAGTTTATTGTTGTCCTTAGGCTCAACACCGTAAAGTCGTCGGTATGGTTGCTGTGTTTAGCGTCACTGTCAATATTGTGATGTGAAACACGGAGGCAGTAGCACTGCGTAGTCGAACAGAATATATGTATCGTGTTCCCTATATATTACTCTTTGTGCTCTCACTGGACAGATTGTTAGATATTGCACTTTGTCTCTGTGCATGGCGCGGAAGTGTACTTCTTAGGCGGCGCCGAATGCGCGTCCGTCTCACGTAGAACTCAGGACCGAAGTGTTCTTACTAGCAAAACCCAATTTCCGCCACCACTTTAACTTACCCCCACTCTAAGTATTTTTCGGAGTTTGCAAAATCACATGAACAAATATCAGGTTTCTATTGGCTCTTAACTATCGCCACTTGAGATCAGTGTCCGGAATTTCCAGTTTCGGACCTAACATCAGAGACGCTTTCTCTAACGGTTCGCATGAAAACATTTATGCGAAAGCATGCGCTCTGCGCGTCGGTCGAAGTCTTATAGCCTGTTGTCAGAAGCACGCATGGGATTTTAACAATGGGTTGGTTTCCAAATTTTCCTCGACGGCAAAACAGATATTAGAGTAGCGTTGTTTATTTACAGGGATTGAAAAGGGAGTTTACTTACCTTCGCAGAGTGGCCTTGTCACTGTGGCGGTCTCCGAAGTGTATGCTAGCATTATGGCATATGTATTCTGGTATAAGTCATTTATTTATATTTATTCGTTCGTTTGTGTTAATGTATTTCTGACATCAGGTTATATGTCGTCGCAGTGTTCCTAGGTGACGGGATTGCGTCAATAGATTTAATTAAAATAATATGTTTCAATTAATATACTAAGTGATTACGTTGGTGACAAATTGGTCGACGTGCAAACTGAACACACTATAAAAACAGCAATAAAACAGGTGCAATATAACTAACCATCACAGTACCCGAAAAAGTGGATACTTGAAGCTGTCCCGATTACGAATGGAACCTCACAACCTATGTACCATCACATTTTATTTACTTAACATATAACGATATAATAACGTCGAATATACACTTTAGGAAGTTGTTTAGTAAGTTTAGTTGGTTAAAGCGCGTCCGCTATAATAGCATATTTGAAACTATGTTCTTTGCTTAAATTACTAGAGATAACTGACAGTTGATAGTTGATACTTCAAGGCATGAAGTGAGGAAAACATCAAAAAATTCAAACCAATGAAGATTGATATGTTGTAAATGGCTGATGCTACAGAAAAATTATTTGAAATACATTTTGTGTTTAAAGAGATCGACATCCCTTAAGTAGGTAGCAAGATTTTGGCAGCACTTAACATTTACCAATTGTGTAAAAGTATACACAATTCCTTCCGCATGAAAAGGACTTCATAGGCTCCATTCTGGTAAAATTCAAATGGCACATTTTGTAGTGTAAACATATTAAGCACGCTGTACATTTACTCAAAATCCTTGATGCTATTGTCTTAGAAAATAGAATATTTCGTAATATTTCCCATATAAATGGTTAGTTTAGGAGTTTTCATAAATTCCTGTTTGCAACTTTGAAAGAATTGAACTTAATACTAAATGTAGCACTTTTTCACTCTTTTCGTTTCTGAGTTACGCTGTCCTCATTCACATCAAGTGGACCTTTTTCTAAGAGATCTGAAAAAATGTAATAATAATAACCCATGGCGCAACAGCCCTTAGAGAGCCAAGGCCTACCAACCCAACTGCCGGCCTCACGCCCACTTACGCACGGCAGAGGTGGACGATCATCCAACCGATACGGGGAGGAGATGTGGTCAGCATCTCGGCATCCCCCAGCCGGAACGTTGGTTTCCGTGACCAGGGCCGCTTACTTAGCGTAAGCTCTTCACTTTCCTCACGATGCTGAGTGGGCACCGGTCCTATACCCGGGACCTAAAATCCCCACCACATGGGTGGGATCGAACCCGGGCCGCTTTCCGTGGCCAGGGAACAACGCATGCTGCCTAAGCCCGCTACGCCACGTCTGAAAAAATGTATTTCCGAAGAAATCATAGAACCTAAATCTTGGGTAAAATACAGTGCATTCTTTACCTGGTATATTTGTGAGGGAGAGAGAGAGAGAGAGAGAGAGAGAGAGAGAGAGAGAGAGAGAGAGAGAGAGAGAGAGAGAGAGAGAGAGAGAGAGAGAGAGAGAGAGAGAGAGAGAGAGAGAGAGAGAGAGAGAGAGAGAGAGAGAGAGAGAGAGAGAGAGAGAGAGAGAGAGAGAGAGAGAGAGAGAGAGAGAGAGAGAGAGAGAGAGAGAGGAAAAAAGCGTAGTTAGTAACCGCTAAATTATTAAATGAGGTCTGATTTGTATAACAGAATTTGCTTTAAAATGAGTTATGAGAATATACAAATTATACCGCTTTGTGAGAAGGCGAATAAAAATCTTTACTTTGCTGGAATGTGGTATACAACAAGGTACTTACATTCCATAAAAACTAATAATGCATTCAATGTTTACGCCCAAAGAATTCAAACAAAGAGACAAGTATGTGAGAGCGACGCGATAATGCGGTCAATCACAGCGGGGAATGTGACGGGAATGTGCAATAATCCCACTGTGTTGTGGAGCTCGTGTTATTTCATAAAAGTGTGAGGCTAACCCCTGACCTTTTGAATAAGTGATTACGGATTTATAGTCTCCGTTACATGATTCCTGGTTGACTAAACCTAAACCGGAATACAAACATACCGTTTAATTTGCTAATTATAATATAGCAGCAAATGTCCTGGAAACCAGTCCCATTCATATAAATTCTGGCTCTACGGCAAATTAACGGCGGCGGCGTACCCCGCACTTTTATATAAAAAAGACATTAAATATTTTGTTTAGTGATTCGCGCTAGAGGCTTGCACAACATAAGAGTATTCTGTCTTCCCGGGAAAATGCCATTTTGATACATGTAAACAAAGTACTGTACAGACTAAGCAATATAAGTAAAATGTGCATCTGTACAAACTGTTGCAGTACTTCTATTGTTTGGTTTCAGGTCCCTCATTTACGCCGTCACTTATCACTTCCTAAGCACGGCATAAACAGATTTATTTAAATTGATTCCTTGGTGGTCAGTGACATTTTAGATTTGCAATAAATGTTTTCTCACTATAATGCAAAAAAGCTCATTTGTATAAACGCACATTACAAGCATGACCTCGGAATTGAGCAGATCGGTTTAAGCATTGCCTTATTTGGACATTTACGTGAGTATAAGAAGAGCGATACCTGAATTTACGAGTGTCTCTTCTTTCTACAAACATTGCAAACGAATGTTTTTTTATTGAAGACCCACCCCCCCCTCAACCCGTGAATTCTAGTGTTATGTTTAGATTAATTCACCTGCTACACTCCTAATATTCTTAAAAATAATATAATTCGTCTAATTTTTTATTATCGAGAAGAACCTCTGTAGAAGTGGCTTTATTACCTATTTAGTTGGAGGAATAATATGGATACAGGAAATTGACGTGATGTTCAGCTCTTAAAAAGCGTCTCTCAGCGTGATTACTTTCAAATCCTATTTAAAAAGAAAAGTAACAGTTACAGATAAAAGACAAATACTTCAAAAATTAAATGAATATTGAAGAATATTTTGGTATTGGTTACCAGGATTTTTAAAGATACCCCATGTTTTCTGAAAGTTTTTAGCTCTTTCTGTTACAGTTTACTACTTATGCAGCATTATATAGAGTTGGTTTCAAATGAAAACAACTTCAAGTTAGCAGAAAATTAAATATTTTGCTTTATTTGCCGCGCACATATCTTAATCTTATGTTAATTTAATCCAAATCATTATAGTCATTGTTGAGAAAATAAGGCGTTCACAAAGTATTCCCTGCAAAGTGTGTGTTTTAGGAATCAGATCTTCCATCCTTAAAAGATGTTAATCTTAAAGTTCGGTAGTTATCCAAAATTTACATTTTTAAGTTATAGTCTTCTCTCTCCTGCTCTTTCTCTCAGTGCCTCTCTTAGACACCATCCTTATACTTACTGAACTGTTTATTGACCTCAAAAGGTGCATGCTCAATGAAATATCTACATCAGGTTACATTAGGATGGAGTGCCTTACTGCTTCTACTTCCTCTAGATATATCCTTCAGTAGAAGATACAGTAAAACGTACCCTTTTACTTTTAAAAGCAGTGAGCAGATTTGTTTCTTAGAAGCAGTCTCTCAATTGGATAACCATCATCATTTATCTTTAACGGAGCAATTTGTTCTGGATGAGAAGAATACGAGACTGCAGTCCGTCTGCTAAAATCCTGTCTGACGCGAATAAGGTGAAATTAATCAAATTGATCTTCTCCGCCTTACTTCATGGTGAGTCGAAGTTAACAGCTCTTTCAATAAAACCATCATAGCTCTTTCATGTCACTTAAGGAAAACTGAAATAGATCGTTCAAGTTGTTAAGTGAGTTATCACTTCCCATCAAAAAGTAGTTGAAAAGTGCGGCTAATGGACATCTATTAAGACTTACTATAGCGCAAAGCTTTTGTCTAAAGGCAGTGCGTATTCTGGATATTATACTGCTCCAACTTACTTCGGCTCAATAATATTAATAATGCGTCCAGTTCTTTGAAAACTTGGCAGCTAAGAGTAGATTCTGTTTGTTTAGAAGATCTTACTCAAACCCTACGAGGCATTTTGCTTATGTAGTACTTTAAATACAAGGCATGCTTTTAAGTCAGTACCGTTTTGGAATTAAAAAAAGGCGTGCATAGATATTGCAATAATTTGATTTTTACATGAAAGCCTGTACCTTAATTACTTTTCTACATAATTTCCGTGAATATTGACGCACTTGTCATAACGTGGCACCAGTTTTTGAATACGCTCCTCATAAAATTCTGCCGCCTGACGTGTTAACCACGTGTTAACCACTGTATCACAACTGTTTTGACTTCGTTATCGTCTTGAAGACGCTGACCGCCCAGATGTTTCTTCAAGTGCAGGAACAAATGGTAGTCGCTGGGCGCCAGATCAGGGCTCTATGGATTATGATCTAGAGTTTCCCATTGAAAAGATTTGATGAGATCTTTGGTCCAATTAGCCACACGTGGACGGGCATTGTCATGCAGCTAAACGATACCCTTACTCAACTTGCCACGTATTTTGTTCTGGATTGCACGGCGCAGAATGTTCAATGTCTCAGAATAAGACGCTGCACTGATTGTCTCATTAAGAGGCAGAAACTCCACTAGCAATACTCCTTTTCTGTGTAATAAAAACTGTTCACGTAGTTTTCCGGGCAGAAATTGTTTGCTTAAACTTCACTTTTGTGGGTGATGATGAATGTCGTCATTCCATGGATTGTTGTTTCCATTCTGGTGTGACGTAGGCCACCCATGTTTCGTAACCAGTAACAATTTGGTCTAAAAAATCTTCACCTTCATTGTGGTACCGCTCAAGGAAAGTCAATGCACTGCGTTTTGTGCAAATCCGTCAACATTTTCGGAACCCAACGTGAACACAATTTCCGGTACTTCAAGTTCTCGGTCACAATGCGATACAAAACACTACGAGAATATTGAGGAAAATAGTCGCACAGTGATGAAATTGTAAAGCGTCTGTTTTCTCTCACCTTTTCCTCTACTTTCTGCACCAAATCTTCAGTAACGACCGAATGACGCCCACTCCGTTCTTCATCATGCACATTTGTGTTGCCATCTTTAAATTCTCTCAGCCATTTCCTTACCATTCTATCACTCATAATGTTTTGTCAGTAAACTTTACAGATCTCACGATGAATATCGATCGGTTTTACGCCTTTAGCACTAAGAAATCGTATAATAGCCCGTACTTCACAATCGGCGTGACTCACGATTGTCGGAGGCATCTTAAACACTCAGTAACCAACGTAAACAATGAAGAATCAGACTGTAATGACGTCAGTGCGTAGACAAGGGATGTAGGTAACCAGCGCGCATGCGCGGAACGCCGACCGTAGCGCTGCGGCGGCAGAATAGCAAAACGTTACTGACTTAAAGAACATACCTCGTAATTATGTTATACTTTTGTATTTCTTACAATAATGCATACTTCAATCGATATAAACTGTCATACACACTGGCATAAACTAAAATTTAATGACTGGCTTATTCGAGTTTTCTATGGCTTTTGTATTGTAATAAACGCTTCATTTCATTTTTTCTACCCTTCCGCCTAATCTATGAAATTATTTGTGGTTTCGAACATATTCTCGTTCTTATTACTTGGATGCTGAATCTCGCAAAAGTATAGAAGTGCGTCTCTTTCTCTGTCTCTTCTATCTCTGTGTCTATCTCTCTCTCTTTTTCTCATCTTCATTGACTTCTCCAAAATCAATGCTCAAAGTGCTATTTCTGGGATATTCGTAGAAATAGAGATATTACTGGTTCAGTAGAACATCCTATAGGTAGTCATTTACCTCAGAAAAGAGTCAGTTATATGTGGCATATGATGTAATAATATCTCGTGATTCATGGTTTCGTGGAAGGGAAGGGAAATCTTTACTCTACAACCGCGTAGGTACTTCACACAGTAACTTAACTTTAGCTCTTACCTACCTCTCTCGCGCGACACTTCTCAGTGTGAGTTACTAGCGGACAGGCGTCAGTAGGAACAGACTTACTTAGTGATGCCATACATTATTCAGTTGGCTGATTCTACTTAAGAAAAAATTGAGAAGTAAAAATGTTACAAAATAAAGAAAACAGCATATGACAACACACAGAAAACTGAAAGCATTACAAAGTGTTCATTTTCGCACTACACATAAATGAATAATTTTAAATAAAGAATAAGATAATGAAAGCACAAGATATGTTCTTGTTCTTTGTTTAAGTCTGCGGTGCTTCATAAACTACTCAGAAATGACAGGAATAAGGAAGTATTAGATCTCTGTAAATATTTATTGTATCCAGGTTTTATAAATAACAAAGTTTGTTCAAAATCTTTACTTATAAGTAAGATGAATTATTTTTCATAAGATAATTCATAATATTGAAACATTCATAGCTAAGAAGATTCAAAACTGAACAAGTGTAGAAGAAAAGGTTTAATGCAGTAAGATATGTACAATGTGCTACAAACTGATTAGTCTTTTGTTTCCTTTTCTATCTACTCCCCTCCTTTTTGTTACTCATATCACACCAACGTCCGAAAGGTTTTTTCATTGTTATACTGTCAAATACATATTTCTTTTTATTCTTGCATATCAGTTATATTGCATTATGTATAGTTATACGGTATAACTTTTCCATTAAACTATATTCCATATTTTTATGGTATAATATTTAAAATAAGTATTATGATTTGTGTTTTAAATCGTTATCATTATATATCATTATATTATGTTTGTGCAGTTATCTTTGTTTCCATTGTTTCATTAGGATATGTATTTAATAAGTAATATAAACTAGAAAAGGAGGTGTCAAAAACGTGTCCAGTTGTAAAACCTCCACAAAGTGTTCAAAAGAATGTATCAGTTTTATATACTGGTCGCAATAGCATTTTTGTCTTAATCTTTCCGTTCAGTTAACTCTAATTTAAGGTTTGCTTCCCCATCACTGCATTTTTCATAATGACTTTTCCAGGCTAACCACTTACGCTAGGGTGCAGGACCGAAACTTCCTGTACCCAGGTAAGCTTAGCAGGTATAGTATAGCAACGCAAAGAAAATCCCTGTAAGGAATGTGCTGTGGGACAAGAACAGCGAATGTGTGTTGCAGAGAACGCCTGCTACACAAGGAGCAGACCGTTAAAAAAACATGCGCCCTATTCACTCTGTACATTAAAACTGAGAAGATTCATTCACAAAAGTAGAAGCCGTCAGAATGTTTTTGAATGGTCTGTAACTATACTGACATGGGGTGTCATAAACCTGTCCAGGGAGGGTGTGGGAACCTTCGCCAACTCCCCTGCGTCTCGTCCCTCGGAGACTTACTCTCCTGTGGAGGAGTATAACAACCTCCAAGCCTCCCGGGAGCCTAGCCCAAGCCTCTCGCGACAAAGGTGCAATTAGCTAGCAGTTAACTTTTTCCGACGAGACTGAAATTTAGGTGAATAGGACAGGAAGGACAGTTTTACTTCCGAACAGTTACACTTTCGTATTCTAGAAGTGTTTAAAAGGTGGGGTAGCGCGATGGACGTGCAATGTTAAAAATTGCAAAAGTTCTATTAAAATCTTTTCTATTGAAGAAATGGATGCCCCGGATATTAAAGAGGACCATAACCACGTGGCACCACCTAGTGACAAAATTCAGAGAGAGTAAGTACTTTGTGATCTGAAGAGAAAAGCTATGGAAAATATATGTGAAAGACCACCAAAACTAATATACCAGCAACTGAAGAGAGAAAAGACAGAAGTAGCTACTGGAGTTGTCCACAGTTTACGTTAACTCCATATACAAAGCTAAGTGAAAAATTCTGCCAAAATCCCCACAGATGTTCTGAACACATTAAATGTGAAAACTGTAGATGGAGCCGAGTTGTTGCTACACAGCGATGCTGCAAAAAACGTTGTAATATTTTTGAACCCGGAAACCTCAGGGTACTTGGTCAGTATAACACAATATATGTTGATGGAACTTTATAAAGCATAATGAATGCTGGAAGGGAAGTATGGATTGATGTTAAAATTCAAGTATGTAAATTTCATCTAACACAAAGCTGGTGGCGAAATATACAAAACTTGCGACTTGCACATGACTACTATTCCAGTAATGAAATTGGAAAATTTCTGAACTACATATTTGGCTTGCCAATGCTGGATCTTTATATGGTTGGTGACTGTTTTGCTGAAGACTTCATGACAGTGATGCCTATTTTGGAAAAACTACAGATGTGTTTAGTGGAATTTTACAGCGACGAAAATACACTCTTTCCTCCTCCCATTAGGGCAGAACTAAGTTGCAATAGACAGAACTACCAACGCTTGCGACAGTTTCCACAACAAATACAACGATCAGTTTTACACCTGAAGCCTAGATCTGTATAGATTTTTTGAAGTACTGCAGCTAATTCAGCTGCATACTAAATCAGTTTACTCCTGCAGCCTAGATCTGTATAGATGTTTTTAAGTACTGAAACAAATTCAGCTGGATACTAAAACTACAATTAATTCCTCAACAAATAAAAAAGGAAGGGTCATATCTACACTTGAAGGTAATGATACAACAAGTATAACACTTCAAAGCTGGAAAAAGTTTCAAAAATGGAATTCGTGAAGTCGATTTCTTATAAAAGCAAACCTGGAGATACAACATGGAAATAAAATCTAAAACAAATAATACCGCTTGTTTTAAAGACGAAAAATACATATTACTGTATGATATAGGTTTATAATGTCAAAATAACGAAGCATCTAAATGCGGGTCTATTGTAAGTAAATTACAGAAAATAAATGACGAAGAAACTGATAAATGTGGAATCTTTTGGTGTGCGAGCCAGTTCGCCTCCTGGTGGTGCACCCTGGGTAACACTAAACGAACTGAAACAAAAAGCACTAATTGAAATGTAAGCGTTAGAGGTTCATTTTATTTTGGTACTAGAGCCGTGTTTGTTTGTTATTAATCATAAACGAAAATCTTCAACTAGAAGTATGTAGTGCTTCATCAACTATTATGAACCCCAAACTGGAACTGTACCGGGATAATTTGGGCCATGTAATTAGGGACTGGAATCGGGAGGCTTGGGGGGCTATGTAATTAAGGAACCTTTAAGGGTCCGGGAGGCTTCGGTCCTGCACCCTTATGCCATTTGCCCTCGCCTAGACGATTTCCCGAAATTTTCAGGTCTTTCCTGCGAGACCTCTTCCAAACCCATTAGCCTAGAGAGTTCAGTTGTTAGTTATTTAAGTGATTAAGAATTGCTCATCAGCAATCTTTACTTATTTGAGCATCTGCACTACTTGTGATGCAAGGTGGGCTAATCCTTTACCTAGCTAGCAGTGCATTGTTGCCCGATACAGCGTGCAGTTTAGACCTGAAGGTCATAGGGAAGTGCACATTCAATCCAAAGTGAAGCTATTACAATACTTGGTAATTCTCATGTGACACTACCTCCCTATATTCATTTTCTTTGCGCATATATCTAATGGGTAGAGGATATATTTTATTCCGTTTACTCCATATTAAAGTTCGATATCCAAAACTCAACCGAAGCATACATTTTGAGGTCCACTAAGTCTCCCCAAAATAATTATTTAGTAAATAGCCCATGTGTATGCGGTGTATGTACATATGTATGCAAGGCATGCATATGTATGTGTGTGCATGTGCGTATAGAATAGCTAAAAATGTCAGGGTGATACCAAATTGCATGCTTAGCTAGAAAAAGTTTAAACATGCCAGAGGTCCATTTCAAAGAGTTATTCCTCTCCAACCATCTTCTACATGGATAACTTTCATATTTTTACATTCTTAAACTACAAATAATTTTTTTTAAAAATACAACTTTAAGAATTTTGTGTCTAATAAACTTTGGCTATACATTGAATTTTCTGCAAATAATCTTAATTAAAAGTACATTTTGAATGAAATTGTACACCTGGAAAATTATAAGACAGTGGCGTTTATTACAGGAAAATAAGGAGCTCATTAGAAAATCCAAATTCTCTCTAATGATTATTATATGGCTTGCCGTTTCCGAAATATTTGTGTACACGTTTACAAACGCTGAACATTTGTGATTGTTTTTTTTTTCACCGCAGGAGTTGGTTATTACAGGTAAAATATGTTATGTGAGCAAGACAATTTTGAAATCATTTCTAGGCAAAATATATCCCAAATAAAATAATGAAAATACAAGAAATATCATGTTGTATATGGAGACCATAACATACGAGTATACCGAAATACTGAGTGGTGTGTAGGTCACAAAAACCAACATAACAGCTGAGAGAAGCCTCGTGATAACCACATTATCTCTCCATTGGATGGATTGTCGTTCATCTCTGTCCTCACATTTGGGAGTAAGATCGGTAACGTGCCGGTAGATCCTGGCCAATACATCATCATCATCATCATCATCATCATCATCATCATCATCATCATCATCATCATCATCATCATCATCATCATCATCATCATCATCATCATCATCATCATCATCATCATCATCATTATCATTATCATCATCATCATCATCATCATCATCATCATCTTGCAGGAATATGAGCATTTTATACGAGTGATAGTCGTGTAGGTAAATGTTTATATTATTTTTTTTTAAATGTTGTAATAATTTGGGCCTATAGAGGCTGCAAATGAAGTGGAGTAGAATTATATTTAAATGAACAAGGGTTACTCGAAATTTGTGCTATGAAGATAAAGAAAACACCGGAAAAATTATCCATGTAATTCACCGCAAACGAGATTCTTAACCATGTCCTTCGAACTGGAATGCAGAAGACCAACCCACCACAGATGTGGGCACAATAGCTCCATGTCAATGTTTAGTGGAGTTATTCTGCTTATTCGCAAATGTAAAGTAGATTTTCCAATTGCGGGCTTCAAGCTTCAAGGTCGGTTCGGTAGCAAAATTCTGTTTCTGGTTGCATGTATCCGAGAGAAAACGAAAGCTAAATTCTGTCTCAAAGTATTCCAAGCTTTTGTGCTTGGTGTAATCAGAAAAGAACCTGAAATTCGTGGATGTTGAGCCACGCGCATTATTGAAACTCCGTTTTTTATCTACGTGCATTAAGATCTTTACAGAACACGACGACATGCTGGAGATAGTTACCTTTATTCTGAGGTTCTGGAATCCTCGAATATTGGAGGCCCATTCCCAGGAAATTCATCGGTCCTCATTCTCCAAAGCATTTCTCCTTGCAAAATTACACACTACCGCCGGTTACAGGACCTACGATAGGATAGGACTCAGTTTCAGAATCACTTACTCGTGTATCGGGAAAGTATAATTATATCTAATATTTCATGAACAATTGCATAAGCTTAGTTAAACTGTAATATAATATGTGTTTCTCAGACCATTCAAAAGATTCCTTTGTGACTATAAAGTATATACATAATTATTTTGTGATGTCATAATTTAGTGCATCTGCTTTTGATATAAAGCACGAGTTATATTTTTATTTAAAGTTATAAAATGTTTTCGAAATAATCCATGGCTTCTGCTTCATCTATCGTATAGATAGATGAGGCCAAATTGCATCAAACATTCGGCATTTCTCGGCTAACAAAATTTTAAGGTTACCTGAAACCTACTAAGAACATTTTGTCATAAAACATATGTGCACAATTACTGAATTTCAATTTTTTTCCACGTATCTGTTATACATAGTAGACCAGAGCTATAATTACAACCAACCTAAAATATGTAATAAGGAAAGAATCTGTCGCAATCCCATAACCTTTTCTACTCTCGTAAAAGCCGTTCTTGGAATACTTGCTCTATAAACATTTAAAGAAAAGGATAAACGCTTTTTGCAAAAATTATCATATTGTTTATTTTCTTGTAGGAAAAAGGGAATATGGGAATTCATGTAAGATTTAAGCGACATCTTTTAAAGGTGGTGAAATTTATGAAATTCCGCTCTGTTTGGATATCCAAAAGAGGGGGGGAAAGAATAAAGGTTTCCCATTCGAGAAAATCATAAGTATTAGAAGATTCAGATAAATAGCAAGGAATATCTCCAAAATGGTCCAGAAAAGCTATCTGAATCTACATTTTTTGTGTAGTAACATTTTGTGTATCTCTTACGTATCAATTATGCAAAAGTCATTCATAATGAAGAGCACTTCTGAGAATATTTCCAGAAATTTCAACATATACATGTAATTTGCCATGAAAATATGTTAAACAATATGATGTATTAGTTTATCCTTAAATTTGCTTTAGAGAAGAAAAGAATTTTTTTAAAAATGTGCCATATAAATTACTGTCTCTGGTAGGGGAATTTTCTAAGTAATCTTCTTGTCGAATCCATGTAAGATGTACTTCAATACCAAGTTTGGTATTCAACTGTGCTTTTGTTTTTCAGTTATGCTGTTTACACACACACACACACACACACACACACACATACACACACATACACACATACACACACACACACACGTACACATTTCGTTTTCCAAAACATGTGGTTCTTTTATTTTCTTAGGGCACTGGAAGGTCGATGGGCTTCAAAAAATCGATTTTTTGTTTTTAGTGTTAAAAATTATATAATTCTTCAGCTTTTAAATGGTATATATAACATAGGGCATCAGCTGGTATTAAAGCCCTTTAATCCATCAAATTAAAGATGGCGGCACAATAACACGCCCACGTTCTGATATTCTGCATACACATTTCACTCAGCATACTTCCAAAGCTTGAAATTTCTGAACTAACCTATTTAGAAACATAAACACTCTCTTCCAGAAGAGGTTCTTTTGGCAATTAAACCAGTATTTAGGGAACTTTCTCAAGATGATTTACTGAGAAAGTCGAACCCAATACCCAAATGAAAGTTTTCATCATATATTACGGAAAAGAATTCCAAATACTGTGCATGTTGGGCCAAAAATTTAAAAAGTTGGTGTATATGATAGTTTTATTTGTTATAATGATGGGTGCAGTGGTAGGCATAAAGTAATGACAAAAATGGGTATAAAGGTTGGTGAAAATATTGAGGGCAGCATGTCTTAAAAAAAGATGTGCGTCGACTCTCAGAGAGTCGACTCTCAGAGAGTAATGAGAACTATTTTTTCTCTGAAACGCCTTTATTGACAGGGATACTTATAGTTTCACACCTTCAGTATAATCACCCCCGTTATTTACGACCTTTTGCCAAATGTTAGGAAGGCGTCGTCTACCATCTGCGTGTCTATTTCTGTTGATGTCCTGTAACGACCACCCTATTGCCTGGATAATATCATATCTGGTGTTGTACCGATTTCCTCATAATGGTTCTTTCATTTTGGTTCTTTCATGGAGATCATAATAACAGACTCATCGGGAGGGTATGGTGGATGTTCTGGAATATACCATTGCCAGCGTCGCAAAAGGTCCTGGACAGCAGCAGCGGTGTGGCAACTTGTGTTGTCATGAAGAATGATGGTCCATGAAATCTGGCGGCTTCCTCTGAGCGCTGGATGAAGGTGGTGTTGCAGGAATCTGCAGTATTAGGCAGCGTTTCCATCACCCTTGATGGTACAGCGTGATGCAGTATTACTCCATCATTATCATAAGCCAAAGTGGACATCACTTTCACAGCACTATGTGTAACGCACACTTTCTTTGGACGAAATGTGTAGTGTTTAACTCCCGCTTTTACTACATACGGCACCGCAGGCGAGGACACTGATGATACATGAGATGAATGTGGAGCACCGGTGGAATGAGATGGTGGGGGAAACCGGAGATCCCGGAGAAAACCCACCCAGCGCCGTGTTGTCCACCACAAATCTCACTTTGCGGTCGCCTGGGATCGAACCCGGGCTGCCTTTGTGAGAGCCAAGCGATCTAGCCACTGAGCCACGGCGCGGCCTTCTTTGGACGAGGAGAATCGGAATGCCACCATTCATTATATTGGCGTTTAAATTGAGTTTCTTACGAGCGAGTCCATGTTTCGTCCATAGTGATTATTCGTCGAAGAAAGTAATTACCTTCCCTTTGGTACCGATCCATCAAATTATGTTGTGATATTTTGAACCACAGAAAGTTCATGGAGTATGCAACTTGCTCTAATTTTGTGCTAACCCAGAATGTCGTGCACAATGTGGAGCACAACTTCGTGGTATACTCCGACTTCTGTTGCCAACTCCCGCACAGTCCATCGGCGATTAACATCCTATAGGGAAGCAACATCCTACAGGGACTATGTTGTATGGCAACGTACCATCGTCATATGCTTCACGCAGATCCTCAAAACATTTTTGCGTACTCCGACAGGTGCCATTTCAATTTTGAACCAAGAACGTTGCTCTACCTTTGTAAACATAATGTTAGGGTGGTTGCATTATTGCTGCGAAGTTCGATGGTCTACACACTGTAGTAGAGTGACACTGTACAAACTCCTCTAACAGGCCTTCGATTTGTTAACAAAGATGGCAGCTCGTCGAACCACCAGTTTTACGTCACAGTAGAGTTATCACTTGTATTTAACCCTTGTAATCTGTTATAACGTAGAATAGATTTACTTTCTGAGCTGTTGTGATAGTTCCGGCCACCTCGCATTACTTAAAGCTTCGAAGTATTTAGGGAAACAAGTAAGCCTAGTTTAGCTTCTTTAATGATTGATCATAACTTAATAACAAGGGATAAACAGCATCCTCTTTCGATTTCCCTCACATGAATCTGTACTGTTTGTTGGATAATTGTTCTTATAATTTCATCTATACATGCCTCTGATTATAAGTGTACTCGTGTTTTTTGTGTCTGTGTCTAAATAAAAGTTGCAGAATATCAAATATCACATCTACAAACATTCAGTTTGCATGTTTTTACTTAAGTTCCTTCATACATAAAAATTCTTTACATATAAATATGTTTTGTATTTCTCATTCCCTAAAAACATTCTGGTGATTATTGTTAAAGTGTAATATATTTGATATATCAGTATGACAAATAAAACGTAGACTTGAATTTTCTGTGAACTGCTCTTCATTGTCTTTGAGCTTCAGATTTTGTGTAACTGGTAAGGTTTAGGACATACGCAGAAATTGAAAATGGAAGAACTAAATTCTTTAAATACACAGTTTGTGGTGCTTTATTTGTTTTAGCCGCTCACGAGATGTTTAATGTTGTTTTAAATTTCCCAATACGTTAAGTACAGCAACTTTGAAAGGTTATCCTCATTCCTGTTTGGTCAAATCAGCCAACGCAAAATTGTGTAGCGTCGAGGCCAGAATATTGAAAACCTCTTTTGAAACATTATAGTTTGGTGCTAGTAACAACACTATTTCGAATGGAGGTATATTCTTTGTTCTACAGGTCTTGTTTGTTGAAAGAAAATAACGGGAGATTCTCGATTCGTATAATTAGGGAAGTGTTTTCATTATAAATTTTAAAATAAGCAAATATTCGGAAGAAATTTATATTACAACCTGGACAGGATCAAACGTATAGCCACTGCGGCCATGAGGCTGATTATCTACCGATAGCAGGACATTAGAGAATGTGGACCTGGCCGCCACCCTGCTGACCGCCTTCTCTTGAGTCAAAAATAGCCGTACAAGACAGTAGACACTAAACGCAAAATAAGTCCCTGAAAGGAATGCGCCACCCTTACACAGTGGGACAAGGACAGCGAATGTGTGACAGGAACGCATGCTATACAAGGAGCAGAACCGTTAAAACATGCGCCCAATTCACTCTGTACACTAAAACCGAGAAGATTCAGTCACAAAAGTAGAAGCTGTCAGAATGTTTTTGAATGGTCTGTAACTGAACTGACATGGGGTGTCATAAACCTGTCGAGAGAGGGTGTAGGAACCTTCTCAAACCTCCCTGTGTCTCTTTCCCTGGAGATTTTCTTACCTGTGGTATACTATAGTTGTGTACCGTTTCTCGGTTCCAGAGCATTCCTTTTGGGTTTTTCGGGAACTGTCCCTTCCAGATATTTCGGCCCTGTGTAGAATCAAGTGAAGAAAGAGCCAACATCTAAAAAGTTAAGAATCTTTCAATGGACAGCAGCAGTGAGCACTAACGTGTACGGCGTGAGCTGTGTTTCGGTAGTGACAGTTCAGTTGTGATTCAATTCAGAAGATCAGTTATGTGTCTGCAGCCCGACTCTGTAGCGTGGGGCTAGCGTGTCTGTCTTATGTTCAAGAGGTTCCGAGTTCAAATCTCGATCAGGGCGAGTATTCTGGATAGAAATTTTCCGGGGTTTTCCCTTATCCTGAAAAATAAGTGTGGGGTAACTCTAACCTCTATGGCTCTTGTGCTCATATGAGTATCATTTTTCCCCATTTTATTCATCGCCCGATATGACTTGCATTGGAGGACGACAAAGAAAGAACATTTATATTCCGACTGTGCTAGAGGGACTTATTGGCTATGTTAACCACTTAGAATACAAAAGTATGATTAGGAGTAATTGGTGTTCTCATTTGTTCCCGAATGATTTATTTGTTCGCCTTCAACTTGCTTTATAGTAAATCTACTCGCAAAATAGAATACTACCTTTAGCAATTGCATCTTAATATCTACCATTTCACAACCAATCAAGCACTCACTTAGAAGCCCATTTTGTTTTATTCTTCTGTTAACAACGAAAAACATTCACCAAATGTTCACTTACCTTTGTGAAGTTCAATAAGATGGCCGGTGAACATTTTATAAATAAATTATCCATTAGTTTCTTTGTAGCAATAGTGGGAAACGGTTAATACCATTATCATACTAAAACAAATTCCTATTATAAAGCAATGTTCATTTTTAGAAATTTTATGAGTATTTCTTGTGGTTTCTTAATTATAGAGAATTCAACAAGAATGAAACTTGTTTCACCGTACGCTTACAGAAAATTGTAGATATTGTAAACTTATATACATTGCTGCGATAAGATGGTTTGTTGGAAAGGATAACACCAGAGTTATGGATGTAACTGCTCAAACTGTTTTATGGGGCTTATTTCTATAGTACTATCTAACTTCTATTGTCAAAGCGGGTGTTTGAGCTGAGAAACAGTTGACTGTAAGTTTGTTGACGTTGCCTTGTTTTTAACCATTTTAACGTTAAACACACTAATTCTCTTGTACATACTTCTGAACTCTGCGGAGGATACAAGAGATCTATTATCAAATAATTCTCTCATCCGAGCCTGGAAATGAATCCGGAATTTCTGGTTCGAGAACCTGAAGCTGACTGCTAGACTACAGAGGAGGTCTATTCGAATATTCATTCCTGGATTGTAGAACAAGAATTAGTCCCATAAGCACTTTCTCTGCTCAGAACTATGGAAACATAGTTTAGCAGTTGGTAAAATAGTAAGTAAAACTATTGACTATGACAGACCTACGTGAGACGCTGATTACTGGTATGAGGTGTAGTTCATTTTATAATTAGACTGACTTCGCAGTGAGATTTCCGTGGCAGTAAAGCGAAACCATGTGCTGTCACGTGATTTGCTCCATGTGAAATTGAGTTTATACTCATGGACCCTCTTTAACTGCTGGATATTCGGTGCCCCTTTCTATACTGGACGTGTAAGACCGCTTTTAATGTTGCTCAAAGGTCTGTTTATTAGGCACGAGGTTCTTTTAAACGCTGTTTACGACACGGTACCATCACCTTTACTTCCCTTCCGAAGGAAGCCATGCCAAGGATTTTTCCGCCCGAAAAATTCAATCACTTTGGTTTTAAACCCATGATCTCGGCAATCAAAGACTCATGTTACTCCACGTGGGGAAGATAGTCTGACGTGTCTCATTGGCTAAAGTTAGATATGAATCAGTTCCTACTTAACGGAAGCAGGGTAGCAACGGATTCTGCTTCAGCTAACGAAGGATGCCAGGCTGATGGTTGAGAAGTAAGTCTTTTTAGTTAATGGAAATACGGAGTAAGAAATAATAATTGGTGTTGCTCCACAGAATATTAATGATTACCTGCACACCTTCAAGTACAAAAACAAAAGCTGGCTACATATTATTGAAAGTAATATAGATACATGGCCATGATGTAACTCTTCAGGAAACAAAAGACAGAGTTCAAAAGAGAACAATCGATTCTATGTTATACGTTTCTTTATACGAGGGCTGTTCAATAAAGAATGATTACATTTTTTTGACAACGTACCTTTAATCATCCACATAATTTTGATGGTCCTTCTCAAAATAGTCTCCCCTGAATGAGATGCTTTATCCTAGGGTTTCTTCCAGTCTTCAGAGATATGCTGGAAACAATTTCTGAGAGATCCTTCAAAATCGCCTCCGCAGCCTTCACCACTGCTTCTGATGATGGATAATGCCTCCCACCAAGGCGTTTCTTTAAGTTACGGAATAGGTAAAGGTAACGTGGGGCTAAATCCGGACTATAGGGAGGGTGAGGGATACACTTCATGTTGATTTTTGAAAGATATTCAGCAACAACTTTGGCAATATGTGGCCGCGCATTATCGTGGTGCAGCATCCAGCCTGCTTCATGGAAATGTAGTTTTTGCGCCTGACGTGGACTTGCAATGTTTTCAGGACATCCCTCTAGTACTGTCCAGTTACTGATGTGTGTGCAGGTACAACATGCTGATAAACCATTCCATGAATATCAAAGAATGAGATGACCATAACTTTCCCAGCAGAAGCAACCACTTTTGCTTTTTTGGAGGTTGGTGATGAAGGAGATTTCAACACTGAGCTCTGCTGTTTGCTCTCAGGATCAAAATGATGTAGCCAAGTTTCATCAGCAGTGATTACGTTTGAAAGAAACTCCGGATCTTCCTCTAACATCAACTTTAACTTTATGTTACCTCCATTGCAGTGGTAGGAGATACTGAACATGTCTGAACTTGCCTGGTTCTCACAGGCGGGAACCAAAAGTACCAATAATGAAACTACTTCGGCGTGTTTGTTTCACATTAAGCTAACAGAATATAATAAGATTGAATTTTAGTGCGAAAAATTATGACCGTAAAAAGTTATGATCATTATTTATTGAACAGCCCTCGTATTTTAAGTTAAACTTTATTTATCTAGTTAGGTTAGATCGGAGGATTAATGACATGGGTGAATTCTACTCAGATTAGCCCAAGACCCATTGAGCTTAAAGTTTCTCAACATTCGCCTCCTCAGGATAAGGGAAACACCAGAGAAGAACCTTAACTTGCTCTAAACGTGATTCGAACTCGAAACCTCTCAAATGCGAGGCACTCACGCTACCACAGACGACAGAAGCGGACTATTTCTTTAATTGCCGTTTACCAAATCCTACAGTTGTGTACCTAACTGAATATTCTCACAACTTTGCATTTGCTCTAATTCTTTATTTTCATGTAGCGAAGTTTCTGGATGCCCTCATGAAGAAAGATTTTCTTTATTTTCTTTGTATTTATGTTGCAATCCAGTTAGCAGAACATGCTAACTAATTGTCTGAGGACAGAAAACTAATAGCATTAAAATAAGTGGACCGATATTCTTTTTAACTAAGAAGATTCTTTTCGACTCTCGCAGTCTGTGTGTCTTTCACAAAGAAGTTAAGGTGGTGACCTGGAAAGACGCAAAGACGGAGTTTTTGCATTATGTGAAACCTATCTAACTTTTATGCTATTAAATATACATGTACAACGCTTCCCGAACGTGAAGGCTGTCGGTTACAACTAAGGAAGTCAGATGTTCCGCCGAGTTTCACACCCTTTTATATGAAAAATAGGGAGAAGTTTTCTTACGTAATTTATAAAGAAACAAATTTAAGTAAAACAAGTGAAACAAGTTTAATTATAGCAATAGTGTTGAACAAAATTAAACATTTTATTTAAACACTGAAAGAAAACAGACGAAAAATCTTAATAGTTCCCCTACGATGGCATCATTGAAGCTTGCTATAGAAGAAAACAATCACACAACGCACAGAAGTACTAAAATGGTTCATGGTCTCAGTTCTTATGTATTATATGCCATCAATACAAATTGTTAAATATTTATCTCTTACAAAATCACGCAAAATTAGTAAGTTAATGGCCACAAAGCTGGGCATATGAGGAAGAAAGTGTAGATGAAGATGAACACCGCAGAACGAATTCTGTTTTATCACATGCTTCATTGAGGAGATTCAGTATTTCCTAATTTTAATAACAATGCCCGAAAAACGCCAAAATCTTTTTTACTTTCTCCACTATGTACAGTAATTAGGGGAAGTACTGCTTTGCGCCCAATACCTCCACACAGAGATTCCACTATAAATAGACATTTTGGCAGCTCCTGAATTAAAAAACAAACAAGAAACGCTATTTTAGAAAAAGCTCAATGTGTGGGACAGTGAACAATAGAACTAAAGTAGGAAGATTTGGTTAAATCCAAACCTGGGATCTCAGTTCAGCATTTTCCATGAGTGCGACAGGAATACCTTCCACGCTAAAGTACCTTTTATAGATAACATATGTATAAACACTTTAGATGCTCAAAGGTAGCTCAATGATGGATTGAAACACCATATATTTGAGATATTTTCATGAGAACGGAATGCATATCTTGACTTTTTGGGGATGTTTAGAATATTATTCTTTGGATGACCTTTTTGTAACTTGTAAGCCGTAAGAGATTAAATAAAAAATGAAGATCTTGTTAAAACACATAATTTACGGCAAATATAATTTTTCTGTGAAGTAAACCATTACTCAATATTTTTTAGAAATTTATAAAATAAATGTATGAAACAAATAATTATAATTTTCTTAAATGTAAATCGTTCTTCATTTTTTATCTCTTAGCCATAGAAAGAAAATGGAATTTCGTAGCCATCACAAAGCGACTGAATGTTTGTAAACGAATTTAATTATAAGGTTTCTTATTCTCTCCAGATATTGTGATTCTACACCACGCTGCGATGATATTTTTAAACGAATATTTATGTGATACTTTATGTATCGCCAAGTTGTGACGATATTTGAAAAAGCTCGAAGAAGATTTTAATTTGAGCTCATTGAATTTGGTTTTAAGTTAAATTAAAATACGAATTCCCAGCAGTAACATGACTGTTCCCAAGGCGTAGTCTCGGACAGATGTATTTATTCCTTCCAGAAATGGTTTACAAAATGAAATAAGTTACTAAATTTCTTTTTAAATGTATTGAATTTATTTCTTGTTTAAAATTTATAAAAATGGTAAAACGTAATTGAACTGATAATCCCTCAAGTATAATCACTCTTAAAACGTCCTTTTTCTATAAATGATGAAGCTAACATTTTGTACGCCTTTATACTCTAAAGGTCATGCTTGAAGTCCACGTGTCTCTACACGATGTTTCTTTATTTTGAGGCGGTACTTGCCCGTTAAGTACGTCATTGAGCCCTCCCGGCACTCAACACCTCATATGATAGGATATGTGATGGCTGAGGGCTACAGGTGGGAGTTTTACAACAGTTCGGGGTTTTTCTCAGGGTATTTCTGCATGGATTTTCTCTTTTGACTTTCAGGGAGTGGGTGCGTCCTGACAGTGTATGGGTATTATCACACAGAAGACACCATGAGCTTTGAATGTCAAGTTTATTTATACAAGTCGTCCTCTCCACTCATCACCGTTGTGTTGATGTTATCCGCACATTAGGCGCGATATTTAGGATTTGCGTGTTGCTGTGCGCGTGACATGACGGCTAGTCTGAATCACAGTCGTGAGTGAACTTGTAAATTACTAGGACACACCGAGTGGTGTATGTAGCTGTATACCCGTTGTCGTTCCTGGACATCGTGAGCATTACTTCGCGCAATAGAGCATTTTCGGAGGATTATTCAACAAAACAGTTTGGTAAAATCTTAATGATGTTTTAATATGTGCAGTTTCTCTCACGCGCTAACACAGAGTATTCGATAACCACCTAACATATGTTGCTCCGTCCATTCGCGAACACGGACTTTGATAAACTTTCCGTACTTGTTGCCCCCTTCACTCTCCACTACAGAGTGTTTTACTTAGGAAATATCAAACGTTGCCATTGTATAAATTTCCCCTTCCTTTCGCCGAATTTTGGACACTTTAGAGGTCATCTGACCTGTTACTCGTTCTTTATAGGTTGTTTCATCCATACTCTTAAATTTCATCGCAATTTCTAAGTTCTGAGGCATGTACTCTTCGCAACTTTCACTTCCCCACGGTCTAGGTAATTAATGTAGAAGCACGTTTGAAAATGTGTATCTTAAATCCCCGGTGTCCATTCTCTCATCACGTATCATGCGCAGACCAGGCGACTCGTTGTCGCTTGGGACTACCCCTCGGGCGATTCTCCAACAATGCCACCTTTGTAGGCTCAACACAAGGAAAATTCCTGTGAGGGTAGGTGTTCATTTTCGCGGCTCTGTTTACACGTTGGGTTCACGTGCTTGCAACAAAATATATGTATTGGGATTGCCTGTTTAGTTTTTGCACCTGTATATTTAATCATTATCCTCTATAGTTGTTATAATTTAGCTTAATTCATATTGTGGTATCTATCCGCCCTTAATTATCCATTTAATATGACGTTCGCGGTTATTATGCCAATGATATGCCTAACAGGGACGGTATCAACTTTTCTTCACCATAGTAACCATGCGTTTCTTTAAACCACGTGATTCGTAGCAACCAATAGGACGTCTTATTTATTTCAACAATTTCACTTTTAAAAATTAGTTTAAACTTTAATGTACTTTGAACATTCTTTAAATCATTTTAAACTTCAAACAGCATTATGAAGCATATTAACAACATTAATTTTCTCTTTCGAGGCTGAATTCAAAGTAACCTTTACGTATTAAAATATTTGAATATTGCTCGGAAATACTGAATTGCTATATTCCCCTTGCACTTAAAGGAAAATTAATAACAAGATATTGTTTGTCTGGATTTACATGAAGTACGTAGAGGACGTTTACAAAAATCGTTTGTATAAGAGCTCAGAAAGTCATGTGAGTGGAACATATCTCATTTTTAAAATGAATACTCGACTAAAGTATTATAAGTTTGTATTCACCTCCTTGTACAGAATAACCTTTTAAACGAACTTCATCTATTGCCCTTCTGTCCGGAATCCTAATACTTGCTAAATTTACAGAGCTAAAGCGGCTTCAGAAATTCTCTGCTATTTCCACTATGCAAAACAAACAGAGTTTTATTTCAGAGCTGACATCCTCTGCATCTCAGTTAAACTATTCCAATTAGTACAGAACATTTAAGTTCACTTGCATAGCAGCACGGTGAGCGCGATATCAAAACAAACATTCCACGGGTAATAAATTCAGAGACAGTGAAAGCGAACCAGGTGCAACTATTGCTGTGGCGTAGAGAACAGGTATAAAACAAATAAATATAACCTCCACGCTATAAACATTGTTTTTGTGCAATCGTTTCATTTTCTATCTATACTAATGGTGCCAGAAGTCACTCGAAAACGTCTATACGGACCGCAAGTACTTAAATCAGATATCTTAAGGATGCATGCAGATAGATTTCAGGAAGATTTTCCCCAACTCAAACAACCTTTCACTGTGTATATTGGTCGCTTTTAGAATAGCTCTGATAGTCTTCTTCAAAGTACGTTATTCAGTAGAATAATCAATACCATTGAATGTCCTAAAAATAGTCTTTGAGATGGTATTCACTTTTACGAAATTTTACTTAACTAGGAAGTTTAAGAAATTATACAAATTAGTCCATCACATATAGCTTTCTGTACACTTGACATCCCATATTTGTTGCAATATTCATGCTAAAAACGATTCTACTATTCACCTTACATTGACAGTACATATATATACATATATATACTTATCTATTGTTGTTGCCAGAAATAAACCTAACTGACGTCCGTGGGCTAGTATGCTAAAGGCCCCTGCTTTGGTTCCCTGCCAAGGAATGCACTCGGAATCGATCCCACCCCTGGAGGGTGCGGATTTTATGTTCCGAGTATAGAACCGGTGCCCACTCAGCATCGTAAAGAAATTTAGGAGCTACGATAGGTAGATAGAAAGCCAACTTTCGGGGGAGCCAAGATGCTGACCATATCTCCTCCCCATATCAGTTGGATGATCACCCACCTCTACTTTGCGTAGATGGGCGTGAAATGATAATGAAATGTGTAGTGTCTAACGCCCGCTTTTACTACATACGGCACCGCAGGCGATGACACTGATGATTCACGAGATGAAGATGGAGCACCGGTGGAATGAGATGGCGGGGGAAACTGGAGATCCCGGAGTAAACCTGCCCCAGCGCCGTGTTGTCCACCACAAATCTCACTTTGTGGTCACCTGGGATCGAACCCGGGCCGCCTTGGTGAGAGCCAAGCGGTCTAACCACTGAGCCACGGCGCGGCCAGGTGGGCGTGAGGCTGGCAGTTGGTTTGGCAGGTCTTGGCCCAATAGGAGCTGTTGCGCCATGGGTTAACGTTTAACGTCAGCGCGATTTGTAGGTAGTAGATTGTCTGCCTCCCATTCAAGTGGTCACGAGTTGGAATCTCGGTCAGGTCAAGTTATCTGGATAAGGTGTTTTTCCGAGGCTTTCCCTTATCCCCGCACAGAATCGCGTACAGAAATGCGCAAAATAGCTCAACTTAGACGACTTAAGACATGTACCAATAAGGAATCAGAAAACTGCTAATACCACTAAAAATTTGTTTCACATAATTTGTATATTTCTATTAGTGGAATATTTTTTATTGTTTTGCATACGGTTCTGTGCATTAGTTACGGTTTACCAGTTTAGGAAGTTATAGAAAATTGACACAGTCAAGTGTACTTCACAGACTATTAAGACACAATTTAAGATCTAATTTTACTAATATGTGTATACACAATCTATTGCATTTTTTTCAGAATTGCTGACCTATTTTTGGCAGAGTGAATATTATTTAAAACATTTCCTATACAAAGTGAACTTTAAGGTAGGGGATTTTCTTGAAAATTCATCTTGGCGTGCTTAAACACTCTGATATAAATAGCAAGCTAATTGTTCCGAATTTTCATTTTTGAATGAAGCACTCTCTCTCTCCCTCCCCCATCCCTCTCTCCATCTCTATCTTTATCTCTCCCAAACACACATATAAAAACACCTTATAATTTTGGCGGGGTTTATGAACTTAAACTTACCTGCTTTCGTTAAAATGACGAGATCCAATATTTTTTATTAGAATGCAATACTACTTGAATTATAAGTATGCCATGGAAAAGATAAAATTACAGGGAACATGCATATTTAGTTAATACAGAGAATTCATAAAAAATGGCTAATCCATTAACCTGTTTCCAAAATATGTGCTGTTGTTTGTTTGAATGTTTCTGCATTTTAAGCAGTGCGCTTTAAAATATTAAGTTTTCTCTACTTTGAATACATTGCACAAATGCAAAAGGTTATCTATGAAATGCATATTATAATAATATTGCTCAGATTATTACATTTATGTGATTATGTTACGAAGAATACGATTTTGTGTAAATAATTGATGTACAGACTATGCAATTACATGTTAACGGTAATATTTTAACTTATGGTCAGCACAATATACATTTAACTGTCACTCTCCAGATTTCCGCTTCCCCTACCATTTGAAATATTAAATATTCTATTTTTAATAAAAAAAAGTATGTGATCAAACTACACGTTTGTCAATATCGCTGGTGTAACAAGCCAGCGAAAGTAGATGTAAGGCTATCAAATAGATGAAATGGCCTCTCGTTGGTTGTGAGGGATTGATTTACAACGCCACACATGACGTGACTCCTGACCACTGTTTATGTAAATTGTTAATGAAGTTTCGCTGTTACGTGTTGCATGTATCATCAGCACGGGTGGTGAGAAGACAAACGATCAAACATTTGTTTTAGTCATTTGTTGCTTACTGTGCTAACGTCTATTCCCATTCACGCAGTTCATAGTATTTTTATTTAAACAGGAACTGGCATAGTCGATCTTCAGAATCTGGGTTTTCTGTGCATTGCTAGCGTATATCAGTGTCATAAGGTACACCGATGCCTTATGATTGCAGAGATAAGATATCGGTGTACCTTAATACTTGAACTCCTAGGCCAACATGGATAGCTAAGATCGTTCCTGGGCAGGGGCACTGCTGTTCAAACCCTATGAAGACTGTCCTCTATAGGTGAGCTGTTTCAGGTTTTCCTGATAAGGTGCATATATTTGGTATATGCTAGAGGTATCCTAAACTTAAGACCTAGAAGGTTTACTTCTCAGATGTTCTTCCCCAATTATTTATTATTAGATCCATCGATTGCGGTGCCGTAGATATAAGAACGGGATTAAAACACTCTTAGAAACACTGTAGTATCTGAGGCTGCTCTATCATCTCGCGTATCCTGGTAAATCCATCTTTGTATTTAAGTGAAAGCAGACCTTCGCAACAATAGAGTCTGTAGGATAATGCAATAACAATTAGCACTGAAAAGGTCCACCATGTGATCACACATTGTCGATGCCTTCTGAACACGTAATTAATTGATCATTCTGTCTACACATTCGAGAACATGTATTTCTGAACAATGTTGCTAGCATTGCAATGAAGAAAGTTCCCAGAAATGAATATAATCTAATAAATCAGAAACGTCAAGGTCAATTTCGTATAGAACCTATAGGTAACGGCTTTCGTAAATCTGGTTACGTGTTTGAGTTGGCCAGTTAACCGATCGGCGCTCCGTTGCAATAGGGCGGTTGACGTCTTCAAGCTGCAATATTAAATATAGGGGTGAAAAGATTGTATACGCGTAAAATTGTTCTTATATCCTTAACACCTTTTTTATTTTAACTCTAAGTTCTAAATCATTAAAGATGCCATGTGACATCACTGGGCAATAAAGAAAAGTATTTTGTTAGGTGTGCACTTGACTGGAAAGCATTCAACGCAGCTAACTGCTGAATTACCACAGAAACTACCGCTTCAAGACATATTATTTCTTCTAGGATGGACAAAATATATGCACACGCAGTATTTGATTTTTTTTTTCGCTCATAAAAACCACTTCAATAATACCCACAGTTTATTCAGGAGCACAGTAAATCACATTGTTCCTTCCAATATTCAGATATAATGCAATATTACGTTTGTTGCAATTCACCCCTGATTAATGTTGTACACAATGCTTACTTCTTTGCTTTTGACAGATACAATAGGGAAAATGATCAACTCCAACACATCTCACATCTGTTAAAGTTTCTTTTCTTTCTTTTTTGATGGTCGAGTTTTTTTGGCTTATTAGCTAACAAAAATGTCTCGGTAATGTCAACCTTGAATCAGAATTCGCTTGCCCGCCTCGGTAGCGTGCTGGTAGCGTGTCCGCCTCACTTTCAACAGGTCTCGAGCTCGAATCTCGGTCAGAGTGAGTTACCTGGATAAGGTTTTCCGGGGGTTTCCCTTATCCTGAAAGACGAATGTCGGGTAACTAAGCTCTATGGACCCTGGGCTCATTTGAGCATCATTTCACCCATTCCATTCATCGTCCGATGTGACTTAACGTTAGAGGACGTAAATTAAAAAAGAAAAGAATTCGCTTGAACTTGTTTTCATTCCTAGGTTTATAAAGATTCCTATACCGAATCCAAGCGTTTGCGAAAGAGAATTAAAAATGTGAATCATAATATGTTTTAGGTGGTGTCTGTCTGCCCTTGTATTGTCATATACAACTTCACCAGCATATCATACAAATGTAATTCGCTGTGATTCTTTTTCAAGAGCAGGACATGAAACTTGTAAAAAGCTTTCCTCTTACCAAATTATTTTTATTTATAATTTTAATATTATTATTGACATTATATTGTACTTTTTATATATTAAATATTTTTGTTTTGTTTTGAAGGTAGATTAATCCCTGCTTTATTTTTAATTTTCGGCATTTTCATCTATTAATCATATTGGATGAATATTAACTACTACAATTATAGGATAAAACCTTTGATGTTTTATTATTTATACGCAAACGTCTTTCTTGATGAAGTTAAAGTTTAACCGCCTAGTATCAAGAAATTAAATGAACTGATTTATTGTCAAATCATTTGACTACTGTAATATTCATATTTCTTTTATAGTCACAACTTCCTTTCCTCTCCCCTTTTCAACTTAGCATCACTTCTTAATGACGACGTTGTGCTCTATTAGGAATTACAATTCCTGTAATTAACATGCCACTTGCTTAAGGGATTTATTTAATTTGTAAGAGAAAAACACTTGAAACAGGATATTTCAAAATTTGGGTTTTGCTTTACATTCCACTAGCTTCATGGCCAAACTGCCGAATATCTCCGAACCGTAATCTAAAATTTGTCGTCTTTAATTCTAGATAAACGAGCTACTGCACACATATTCATGTCCCATTTATGAGGCTTGTATCTTAATAGCTGAAAGTAGTAGCAGTAGTAGTAGAATTGGGGATTAAGGGCGCACAACTGCTGAGGTTATCATCGCCCTGGCAACGGTAAAATGTCTGCACAGCTAAAAACACACTAAAACCGTAAAATCAGGTACAACACGATTCCAATAAAAAGCTAAAAACTAAACCATAAAAGACTAAAAGCAGATGTTGGTAACTGCAGAAGGCAAAGGATAAAATAAGTAGAATTAAATGAGAACCAAAGGATGCATCAAACGGGTCAGAGCAGGCGCCAAAACCCACTCTGCCGGATAAAAGCAAGCACGCCTTCCATAGTATGGTCGCTATCTGCCAATACGGCACAAAGAGTGGCTGGCAGCGACAGACTGGCACGCAATGGGGCTAAAAACCGACATTCAGTTAAAATGAGACGTACCGTTAGGGGTACGTCACAGTGGGCATATAGAGGTGAGGGTTCATCACGGAACAACTGACCATGGCTAAAACGACAGTGTCCGATACGTAGACGAGCTATAATAATTTCTTTCCGCCTGGAAACTCTGGCAGAAGTTGCCCAGGGAACCGGAAGGGGTTTAATCCCCCGAAGCTTGTTGCCACGCATAGCCGTCCACTCATCTTCCCAACGGGTATGAAGGGCCTGGAGGAGAAATGAAGAAAGATCACAATGAGGAACAAAAGAACGGTAAGATCTAGGTGAGCAAATGACAGATTTAGCCGCGGCATCTACAGCTTCATTGCCAGACATGACCTGGCGTCCACACAAAGGTGATCCTTGTGCCAGTGAACGCCAGGCGGTGGACGCCATCCTGTATACGCTGCACCAGAGGATAGTAATGGTACAGCGTCAAGAGGCTTTGAAGCGCATTGAGGGAGTCTGTACAGATCACGCAGGCACGTATGGAATGCCGCTCAATATATAAAATCGCCTGGTATAGACTAAAAAGTTCCGCGGTAAAAATCGAACACTGTCGCCGTAAACCGAAAGTAAAACTCCTACGATTAAAAACAAAAGCACATCCGACCCCAGCTTCACTCTTAGATCCATCCGTGTAGATAAAATCCCAATCCCGTAATTGCGCCTGGAGTTCTAAAAAGGCAGAAAGATACACGGGAAAGGGGGTTTTATCTTTCGGCATGGACGTGAGCCCAAGGTGGCCAACGGACCTTCTCGCGTATCCAGGGAGGAAAGTGAGGTTCTCCCCTAGGAAGTGTTGGTACTAAGTCGACATTCAGGTGTTGTAGAAGAGTAATAGCTGAAATACCCAGCATTACCCGTAGTTTGATGATTTATTCCTAAAACTTTGTCTTAGATTGCATTTGCCCAATTGTCTCGCGTTTCTTTGAAGACGAGTCTTGCGTTTATTTAGACCTTTAAGATTGCTTCAAGTGCTAAGTAAAACTCTTCGGAAACTATAAAAAACAAAAAGTAAAGTAAATAAAAAGACAATAGAACACTATGCAAACGCACTGATATACAACCGTAAACACCAGGGGAGGAAAGTGTATGTGAAGTGCTACAACATTTTGTGTTAAGAAGGAAGGTGTCAGTTACATCGCTTTTGCCAACTCTAAGTAGGAAATAACTTACTACTGTTATTATTATTTGCAGAAGGTATGATAGATCCAAATCATTCCGTAGTTATTGCGCAAACAGAATATATAGTGGTGTTGGTTAGTTAGCTGCCTAATGAGATACCAGAGCTCAAACTATTAATGCTATTTTATCTGTTACCCCAAAGAAAGTTAGATAAATAAGATTAATAATATATTAAATTATCTGGATTGGTGGTTTACCGCTGGAACATTCAGCCTTAAGCTGAGTTTGCCCAAAAGCTTTGCGTTTCTTTGGAGGAATTTAAAAAATATTGCGCAGGCCACTTTTTCATCTTAAACTATCGGGATACTATAAAAACCTATTTTATATATGCAAAGGTACTGTTTAAAAACAATAAACATCGCAGCTTTTAAAGATGACTTCTGATTAGTGTAGCCGAGTGACATACAAATTGTTGCATTTGGCCTACCTCGTTCGTATTTTGTTATGTAGAACTCATTTGTTCGCAAGAAATATTAGCAGTTAAAGTAACATAAATATAAC
This sequence comes from Mantis religiosa, assembly GCA_030765055.1. NCBI lineage: Eukaryota > Metazoa > Arthropoda > Insecta > Mantodea > Mantidae > Mantis > Mantis religiosa. Next base: position 273,653,555 of record CM060948.1, read on the forward strand.
CTTGTTCATTTTCAGTAACCATCCTGCACAAAACGATAAGAAAAGAAAGTAAAAACAAAGGAGAGATGAAATTTGACCCTCATGGCTCCATGATGGATGTTAGAGAAATCAGCGAATATTGTATGATTAGGTTGTTCCTTTGTTATTTTGTGAGGACACGAACATGTCAAATGTACATAGGCACATTTGTGATCAACCAGAAGCATTTTATTGTGTAAATCATGACATTCTCATAGAAAAATTGGACTTTTGTAGACTAAGAAAAGAATCTTTCGTATCATATCTAAATGGAACAAAAGTAAACAGTGTCATTGCTTATTTAATTCAAACATCAAATTGGAAATCAGTAATACGAGTACCCGATGTTCAGTGTGTGTGTGGTGTTTAACGCCCGCTTTTACTACATACGGTACCGCAGGCGATGACACTGATGATACATGAGATGAAGATGGAGCACCGGTGGAATGATATGGCGGGGGAAACCGGAGGTCCCGGAGAAAACCCATCCCAGCGCCATGTTGTCCACCACAAAACTCACTTTGCGGTCGCCTGGGATCGAACCCAGGCCGCCTTGGTGAGAGCCAAGTGGTCTAACCACTGAGTCATGGCGCGGCCCCCGATGTTCAGTATTAGAGCCTTTACGATTTAGGTCTGTCATTTTATATACGGATACTCAAAGTACGTTGATGACACCAGTATGCTGGCGACTAGTAAAAAATTAAAATGAGTGTGTTATTTAACTGAATTATTTTTTTAATTACACATTACATCGGTTTAAAGCTAACAAATCATTCGTAAATCTTGACAACGTAAAAGTTGATATGATATGTTATGATATATTTATTTGTACAGTATCCATTACAAATTCAGTACAATAAAATTTAACATAGAACATGCTGTATTATACATCCTGTACAAATACATGAAATTGTTGATCTAAGATTTACTTGCTGACTCAGGTCCCCTGGCTATAAGCCTTTGGTTTTCCTGAGCAGCTTGATGTCATTTCTTCTTTTATCCTAATCCACTTTTATCTTATCCTATATAAGAAATCTCCTATACATCTAGTTTTCTTTTCTCCCATCCCCATTAGCATGCGTACCGCCAATATCTCTTTGCTCACACTGTCCCATTTCTTATCCCATATTTTTTTCCTGTAATTTGTTAGCTCTTTACATTCTATTAGGTAATGAATAGTGCTTTCTTCATCTCCACAAAATTCACATATTCCTACGTCATTACTTCTCAACCCTTTTAAGTATAATATTCCTACTCTCGTCCATGCTATGCCTTCTCTTCCAGTTTTATCACATTGATCTATATATTTTTCCCTACTCCATTCTGTCTTTAATTGCTTATAAAATGTCAAAGATTTCTTTTCTTCTATACTTTCCCATATCTCTTACCTATCTATGTCTTGTATTCTAGTTCTCACTTCCTTCCAAAAACCGCTATAATTTGTCTCCTCTGCTCTCCATAGATCTCCCATGCCTATCTTTAATATCATTCTTTCCAATTCCGACCACCAACTATTTGTATTTTGATGCTTTTTCTGTTGCTTCATGCATAGATTCAACAATTCTCCTTTCTGCCCTTTAATACACTTATACCAGAATTTCAATATTCTCTCTATTATTATTCCCCTCATTTACGCAAAAGTTAAGTAGCTCATCTGACATCGTACACTCCGATTAATGGCATTATATTAGAATAAATAGATACCCTTAGATTTCTGGACTTTTAAGCAGACAGATACTTAGATTTGAAAGCTCACATTAAGTATACCTTACCAAAACACAGCTCTGCCCGTTATATACTATCAGAGCTGGTAAATGTAGGTCCTTAAATACACTCAACTGACTTGCCATTAAGGTAGATGTCTCGTGTGCATATGAGAACTCCTAGTGGTTTATCGACAAAATGCGAGTCACTTGGAGAACTTAATGTAGAGCTGCCATGTTGCTATGATAGCTCAGTGGTTAGAGCAACCGGACGGAGACCGGGATATCCGTGGTTCAAATCCTGGCTATGGCATTGAATTTTTCAATCTGGCTCTACCTATCGAAACGGAATATTGTGTTGGTATAGCTCAGTAGAAACAAAAACGAATAAATCTTAGGCAAAAGAGGATCACAAAAATTATTTCCAACACCCATTGTAGACTCTCCTGCAAAGGTCTTTATATGACTGAATAGATTAACTCTAACCTGCATGAAGGTATTCATTCTCTAACTTAAAATTCTTTGTACATAATGGGGTCACATTTATTAGAAAACATTATATTCACTAAAAACCCGATAAAGGTAACAATTGTCATCCTCTTGCTGTGCATCCAGAGTCAGTTGGAGAATTTAATGTCATATCGGCACTTTGGCCATAGTAGCACAATAGTAGTGCGGCTGGACGGAAACCAGAAGATCCGTGGTTCAAATCCCGGCTATGGCATTGAATTTTTCAGTCTGACTCTACGTTTCCATGAATTTAAATGTTTAATGTCCTTAATAATTAAAGGGGAAAGTTCACAATAATAATTATTTTAAAATAGCAACTTAACAGTTCTTATACTGGAAACCATTTTATCCTGCACAAAATAATGTGAATGACAAATTGCCTTGACAACATTTATGTAGCTCTGTAAGTAGTATTTGACTGTATTTAAATGGCGAACCACTGCCAATTACATTTGAAACCTACCCGAAGGACTAATGAAGAACCGACCATTAGCGCTATGCATTACAAATTTAATGTAGCAAAACGTTGAGGCATTCTGGCGTAAAATATAAATCTCAAATAATATAAAGCTACCCAACTGTATTGCAATTGCAAACTGTATTTTACTGGTAGAGCTAATGAAACAAGAACCGGCTGCCTGGCGTTTGCGTCATCCAAGCTCGTCGTCTCCTGCAGCTATCAAAAATAACTCGGATGTAACCACGCATTTTAAAACTTTCTTTAAGGGACAGATTTTCTTTCACAGAAAAAGTTTATTATCATTGCAACACCACAAAATTGCTTGAAGTACATCAGAGGAGTTACCTCATTATGTGGTGGGGAAGCATATCCGTGAATGCTACAAATCGAGTACACGGGTTCAATATCAGGACTATCTGTCTCGATGTGTAGTATAATTCATCATCTCAGGTATTCACATCTTCATTGTTCCTATCTGTTATGTGTTATGCATATGGAAGCATTTGGTTGAAAAAGGATGAAAGTCGTTCGCCTTTAAAGAGTAGCACCATCAGAGCGCTGGTCACGATTTAATATCCAACCAAATCAAGGAACTACATGTAAGCTTTTCGGGGAATGTGGAAAAAAATGAAATGTTTTATTTTCTGTACGATTTTTCCAACTAATGAGTATTTAGATAACTTTATTGTCAAAATTCGCCACATAGAGCTAGAGATTAGTGCATTTTGGAGACAGATCTCGGAAAAACTAATACTAATCCTGCATAAAAGGAGAGCGGATTTCAGAGATGGGATACTGTCCTCACGTTTCTACGATTAGACCAGACTCAAGGTGTCTCATAAACCGAAAACGGGAGGTTCCACTTCCATAATAGGGGAAGATTAATTACTGCGGGATGTCCTCAGGGTGCGGTTCTCAAACCATTATTTTGGTACAATGCATTGGAAATCTTATTGGACGATTTAAATGAGGGTGCAAACATTATAACCTTGCTTACGCCGATGACCTTCAGTTTTGAAGAACAACTTGGAACATAAAGCAAATGATTTAACACATAAGTTAAGTAACTGGTGCACAAATTCAAGGTTGAAGATAGCACCAAGGAAATGAAATTACACGAAGCTAAATGATACATAATTTAAACCGAAACCCCAATATAGAAGTTAATAATCAAATTTAAAAGAAAGATAAAAAGAAGACCAATACTTTGGAACATAGTTGGATTAATAACTAAATTTTAGAACGCATACGAAGTACTTAAGAAACAAATCCAAATCCACGAAGATGAAATTGCCTATAATCGTGGAATAAAGCTTTAAAGTACCATTAGATACAGTATTAAAATTTCAAAATAGTACATATGCATACATAGTTGCTAGTGTTTGCGCCACTAGTACGCACGATGTTTGATTAGGGTATTCATTAACGAGAACCACCAAAAAATGGTGCTACGGTATACTGCAGTAGTTAAAATTAAAGTCTTTGTTAATGACGCTATCAATAGCCAATATCATATCAGCATCGCCAGGAACTTGTTCTTTTACATGTCAGTACGTCATAAGCATGCCGAGACATCATCGACCAGAGTGGGCTTAGTCTTGAGATCGGTAGGCCAGCATCTAACCAACTAAGCCACCCAGACCAAAAAAACAGTTAAAGTCACTCTGACCCTTGTAAATTAATGAAGGCTTCTCGGGTGATCAGCCGTGTCAGGTTTATGAAGGTCGAGCTTTCGGCCATTCTATACTCCATGACCTTTTTCAGGATCACCTATGAAGCCTTCATTAATAACGCTCGTCGTGAAAGCTTCAAATAGTCTCTGACCCCTGTAGTCACGATAGGAATTCGGCCAATAGGTATAATATTTTAACCAAACTAAGGGCGCAAAATGTTGCATAAAAATGAAGTGGGAACAGCAACACAAATAATCAGAAAAAAATGGGAAAATGAAGCTGAAATTAAATGAGTTTTACAATTAAATTGGCAACAAGGTTGGAATACTATGGAAGCTGGAAGGAGTGTATACATTTACTTAATAGCATCACCAAAATGTCTATATTCAGGTACATTCAAACTACCTGAGTACTAATTCATTGCATTACCGGAATGCACCTTATAAAACATTAGTTAAATAACAACAAAGACCAAATTATATTTATATTATCCGTACAAATAAGACACAACCGAACATGTCCAGTTTGAATGCCCACGATGTAAACAAGTAGTGAATCATAAATTGAATAAATTGGACATCTAAAGGTGAATACACCAAGAAAGAAAGACTTTTGTAATTATTTAGACAAATCAGAGAACGTAAATAAAAAGTTGCCTGAGAAGAGAGAATGGAATAAGATAAAACAATAACTTCTACATATAAAGACAATGAATGTAAAAATTCTAAATGCATCTGTCAGTAAATGTGATAACAGATACTCCAGAAGATAAGTTAAATACACAATAATCAGTGCCAGAAGCAGAGCAAGCGGAAGATGAAAAGGAGATAAAAGAGAAAGAGGAAGAAAATACGAAAAATTAAAACTACAGAAACATAAGGAGACGGTGCTGTATTTTATTAAGAAGATAATTTATGAAATGAATGGACGAGGGTAATATGAGAAGGGGAGAGTAAGAAACATATATTGAATATAAATGGAGATTAGAGGAAGATAGAGGAAGATGATGAGCTCAGAGAAGTGGTGAAGAGGGTGACGGTGTAGAGAAGGGTTGAAGAGGGAAGCAAATAAGTGAAATACAGGAAATGGAGGAACCTGGACATCTAGAAGCGGAATAACATTAGACAGGGGGAGAAGAAACTGACAAAGTGTTAGGAAAGTATTGTATAGTGCTAAGAGGATAATGTCGTATACAGTATAATAAAGATATAAGTAGACTATAGCTATTAAAGTTCATGTGATAAAGGAGGTTAATTGTGGGGTAACCGTAATAAGAGCAAAAGTGAAAGGGTACTAATTAAATAAAATGTACAGTGTTAGTGAAATTAACAAATAATGGAACACATGAAGTGATTAAAATCGAATGAGAGTGAAGTATGTAATGAAGGGCATAATGCGCAATTAATAATGAATTAAGGAAATTACGTTATAGACTGAATCAAATGTACTTAAGTATTCGGAACTAGATTTAATTTTGACTTATAGTTTCGAATAATAGATTATATTATTATTGTGTATATATAATTACAATTAATATAACAAATTAGATGCATAATTTTTTTGTAATTAATATCCTCCAACATTAAGTCATATCGGACGATGAATGGAATGGATGAAATGAGGCTCAAATGAGCCCAGGATCCAGGGAGCCTAGAGTTACCCGACATTCGTCTTTCAGGATAAGGGAAAACCCAGGAAAAAACCTTATCCAGGTAACTCACCCTGACCGACATTCGAAATCGGGACCTCTTGAACATGAAGCAGACACGCTGCCATCTACGCTACCGAGGGGAGCATGCCTACTTTTAAATAATTATAGTACACAAGTTATATAATGGATTTTCTGAACTATATTTGAGCGAATATTGGAGTAAGCAACTGGGACTAGATGTTATAAATCATAATTTATTATAATAAACAATTAGTACTGATAATATGTGTGTGCGGGTGCGTGTGAGCGTGCGCGTGTGCCTGTGTGCGTGTATGTGTGTAGAATCTATGCCGGCTACCAGTGCAGATTCTGCTAGATATCAATTGTGTAAGTTCTTAGCTTTGTTAATTTTAGAAATGATTATATAGGCCACTAGCTGATTAACAGCTATTTATGCTATTGGATCCAGAAAACTAATGATAATAGATGTTATTTGGAATTTATTACTGTAAGGTTATGTATTTCATTGTAATTTATTTTATGTTGTTTCATTTATTCTATTACTTTTTCACTTTTAATCATTTTAATTATTATATAAGTTATATCTGTAAAACTATGAAGCATTACAAAATTAAATGTGATAAATGAATTATAAAGTTCGCAGAATATCTACTGCGTCCTGGTATAGCGAACGAGGTTGCAGGACATCGTATTGCAAACTTTATTTTACTTTAGGTATTTATTAGTGTGCTTTGATCTCCAGTGAATCAAATTTATGACTTTGTCATGATCTTTTCCTTCAATCTGCTTTAACTTCCCGAATGCAATCCAACAATTTGGATGAAATATTGAGTTTTATATGATTCTACGAGGTACGTCCAGAAAGTAAGTTCTGTTTGGTAATAAAATTAAATTGTGTACATATACAGAAAAATTATTTATTGCACAAAATTCTACAACTCTTAAACTACTTTTCCACATAACTACCGAAATATTGCAGGCATTTGTCATACCGAGGCACAAGTTTTTGTATATCTTCTTCATAGAAGTTTGCCGCCTGTATCTTCAACCAGTTGGAAACATTTTCCTTCAGCTCTTCGTCATTGTTGAAGAGTTGACCGCCAAGGAAAGATTTAAGATGCAAAAACAGATGAAAGTCGCTACGAGCGAAGTAAGGGCTGTACGGAGGGTGGTCAAATACGTCCCATCCAAATCCCTGTAGGATGCTTTTCGTCGCATTTGCAGTGTGTGGTCGTGCATTGTCGTGAAGAATCACAACACCTTTTGACAGCATTCCTCGGCGCTTATTCTGTATTGCGCGGTGCAATTTCCTAGTGTCTCGCAAAAAACATCCGATTTCATTGATTGACCACGCGGTAAGAAATCAATGAGTAAGATGCCTTTCCTGTCCCAGAACACTGTGCACATCATTTTTCGAGGTGTCAAGATTTTTATCGGCTTACCCTTTGCTGGGGATGAGGTGTGCCTCCATTCCATTGATTGACACTTACTTTCAGGGGTGTCGTAAGAAACCCAAGTTTCATCTCCTGTGACTATCTGCGTCAGAAATTGTTCGCCGCCTTCATCATAACGGGTCAAAAAATGAAGTGAACTACCCATCCGTTTTGTTTTGAATTGCTGAGTAAGAATCTTTGGCACCCAACGTGAGCAAAGTTTACGAAATTTCAGTTTTTCGGTAACAATTTCATGAACTAGTGATCGTGAGATTTTGGGAAATTCCATAGCAAGAGCACTAATTGTAAACTTGCGGTTTTCCTGGATCTGGTCATCAATCGCGTGAACCAGTTCTTCTGTAACCAAAGATGGACGCTCACTTTGATCCTCATCGTGCACTTCACTACGTCCTTCATTGAACTGTCGGACCCATCTTCTCACCATTGTATCACTCGTCGCATTTTGCCCGTAAACATCGCAAATTTGCCGATAAATTTCAATTGGTTTCACTTTCCTAGGATTCAGAAAACGAATCACAGATCTGATTTCACAAGTGGCGGGATTTTCAATCAACACCGACATTTTAAACAAGCACAACTAAGTGTACGTGGCTGATAGCGATCTCACAATGTCACACGTTTCTTCTCCTTGATACAGAGCGTCTACCGCGCATGTGCGGAACTGCGATCGCAGCGCTGCAGCGTAGATAAATTGAAACAGAACTTACTTTCTGGACGCCCCTTGTATAAGCATCAGCATCATAAATATTCGACAGTAATTCAGACGAAATCATGTGTCTAGAAGAAAACTATTATACAAATTGTAGTGCGTCAGTAATACTTTGTTTATACTTAAGTATCTATGACAAAAGCTGTTATGAAACACTCAATTAAACAACTCTTTCATTAATTCACATGTCCACGTTCACAACCTTCAGAACCAGAGAATACCCTCTTTTTCAACAATCACAAGTTTCAGATTGCAAGTTCTAATGTGTTCATAGTTCACCATTTAGCTAACTGAAACTAATTAATTAATTTTAGTGAACTACTGACACTTAAAAGTACGTCGATTACTGGTATCGATATGTACTTGGAATTTTAAAAGAGTTTCAACTGTGGTTGTGTGGTTTCTCTTTTTGCTCTTTTTCTTTACCTCTCTGGATTTTTTGCAATGTGTACCAGCTCTGAAGTGAAGAAGTGTTTTTTTGTTATTACGAGGTGTTTACAAAATTCAGTGGCTCTGAAGTACAAGAATGGTTTATTTGTTTTTAAAGTAATTCATTATACTTGTACTCCTCTAAGAAACTACTCCAGAAATATTTAAACGTCACCGGAAATTAACAATTTTGGGCCTTTAATTAAACGCACAGCTGTAGGTGTAGTATTTGAACACAACGCCCCTGCTAATTTTGGTCTTTGATATATAATCGGTGATAACGTTTACAATAGGTTTATTCAAAGCTAAGAATCCATTCTAAACGCTAGTTAGGTTACATGACACCATAATATTCTAAAAGGGGGACAGGTCCATGTCCGGATACGAACTCAATTCCGCAGATCTCGCTTATTGTATAGTATAGGTTTATAAAAACTCTATCAGTGCACTCTGATAAAGTTTGTAGCCTAAAATAACTTGATCAGAGTGCTAGCTATGACTTTTCCAAAGCAAGTCCACGCCATAACCTGTTATGTGTAGCTTTAATAAGTAGCACATATTTTCTTTAATGAAGGGGACTATATTCTCACTCAGCCCGCATTCGCTTATGGCAGTAAATGAAATTGTTTGGCTTACAAGAGTCAATAAACAATTAGACCAGTAATATTGCGTTTGATATATGTACATAGACCCTATTACTGTTGTGTTCAATTTACAGAGAAGTGAACCACCAGTTTTACTGCTGCTAACTCCATCTGTAGGAACCGAGTCATATTTTAACTTTTCAAATCAGAGAGACACCAGAATATCTTCCCAACGTGGAGTAAATAACGTGATAGAACTATTATGTGTTTCAAATGGGAAGAGTTCTGGAGTCCAGCTAATCAGATGCCGTATCACACTCAGCGTTGCCAGCTTGTTACCCCACTCCTTTTATATTTCCCTCTCTCTCTCGCACACTCATACAACGTGCAAGTCTCCTTGGCACAGACTTAAGGGTAAGTAAATTATATTTTAAAAACATTTACAATGATGCATTTGCCAAAATCAAAATTGGAAAAAGCATGTTCGCAAATTATATTTGTTTTTAAATACTATAACTATAATTATAGTTTATGTATTACCTGTTTTTCTATTCCAGTGGAACTACCAGTGGCTCATCCATATCGCTGTCAGTATCATTTAGGTTAAAAGACAATTCGTCATTGTCACTGTCTTCATCGTCTGAGTCTTGTAAATTTATGATTTTAAGTTCCAAAATCTCGTCACGTGCTATTTCTTTCTTAAAATCGTCTTCTAGAAGGCTTTCTGCATGCCTTGCGCAGTTTTCCCAGTCCTGTTGTGTTACCTTGTCAATTTCTTCGTGAACAAGTTGTTCAACGTCCGTCAGTTTGAAAGTATTATTTTTGATTGAAACCCCCCTTTTTATTTGAGCCCACACCAACTCAGTTGGCTTATATTGGCAGTGGTAAGGTGGGAGGCGTATTACCTCGTGTCCTATTTCAATTGCAAATTGATCCAACTGATACACTTTTTCCGTGTTTTTAAACGGAAGTAGTCTTTGCAATAACTCATTTTTAGTTTCTGTTTCCAAATTTTTTTTGAAGAACGTGTACACCTTAAAAATAATACTTCGAGCCTAACTTCGCAATACCTGCTTTTTTGACTTGCCACTAAATTCACCGCAAGAAGCCATTGCACTATTTAACGTTTGCTCTACTGTTATGTAAGGAAAAATTAAATGATACTGATCTGAGATATTCAGAGTAAATAGAAATTTCTTATCCAGCATTCATTCACAAACATAAGCATACAGCATTCCTCAGGTTAACAGGAAATTAAGTGTTTTCTCTTTCTCGAATTTAACACCTTTACTTATTCACAGTAATTCTTTTATCACGTCATGTCAGTAGTTTAAATTTCAGCACTGTGTAATTAAAATATATGTACATACATACACACATACCAACCACCTTGAACCCTCTAGAGTGAATAGATATTACGAACCATTCATAAACAAAGATATAATGTGACCAGACACGTTCTGCCAGGGCAGCAGGAAATTTATTGTTTCCTCTCGCCCGAATTGGCTTATTCAAAGTAATTCTTTTATCACGTCATGCCAAACATTTACGTTTCAATTCTGAGTAATTACAAATATACGTACACGCATACATGCCAACCAAGAATGATATTCATGCAGTGCTTACGTCACGATTTATTGTTATAATACAGGTAATAGTGTTTTATTTATTTGTATTAGAAAAACTATTGGAGCTAAAAATATGGGGTTTTCATGGTTATTTTAGATACATTATTCTCTACCTTCCATATCGATCAGTTTTGGCAAAATCTGAATTTTTGTCTTAGCGTGAATAGTATTCCATACAGATTGATTACGTTGGCGCTCCTCACACATCACTAAGCGGGAATGCAATACGACAACACCGCAGGACTCCGATTGGTTGCTCATCTAGTAGCGCTCAAGGACAAACACCTTCCCATTTGAAACACACAATAATTTCGCTTTACTGATGTGAACATATAATTTACGATGTCATTGTAATTATGAAATGGATTATACTTGGGAGCCTGTGCTTCACAGTTTCGCCATACATATACGTATTATAGATAACTAAGCTGCTGACACAAGCTTTGTTTGGACAGATCGATGGCTCTAATTAAGTGGTTTATTCCCTTTCCAATCTGATTGCCTGAAGCTACAGCTGCTTCTCGATGCTATTATTATACCTCTAATAGACCTAAACAGAAATGGGTACGTGTAATTTTAGAAATGTTTAATGGAGACGTAAATTCAATATATAATTAGTTGTTTAAAGAGTCACTGCATTTTGAAGAAAATCCATTAAATATTTAAAGATGCATTATGCAACGTTTTACATGGAACTATACATTTCCTCCTACTTTCCTAAACTTAGGACTGGCATATTGGTGGTATTAAAAACGCCCTCTACTCTTTTTAACACTACAACTTTTAATTTTGCCTCAGGACTACCAGTTTAAAATATGGTTCACTTTTATAGGGATGACACGTATTGATAGATAATTTATTCATCTTGTAAATCATACATTGTACATGAGTACTATGATTCAAATTGTGAATTTACAGTGCAATTAACTATACTTGTAAATTAACAAGTCGCATCCAATAAAGACAAGTAAGCGTTTGTACAAAATAATGTTTTATAAAGATATCTCAAGAATTTTATGATATACACAATTAATTCAAGATATGTAACACTATTATAAACTTTCCATAAATTCACTAACAGATTAAAACAGTGGCCTAGCAAGTATACCAAAACTGAATTTTTAAATGCTGAAAAATTGCAAGTGGTTTTATTACCTATAGGCAGTTTACTAAAAAAAAAAGTGACTCCTAGGTTTATTACACTGTTTCAATGAGCTCTTGTGTTGCTTCTATTCACATGAATATCCATTTTCTGTCTAGGATTATGAGTATGAACTGTGTCATTAAGGGTACAGTGGCCATTTCCTTTCATTAAATTTGTCTTTGTAAATTTTAAAATTTCAAAAATGAAAATACATGGGAGAGGTAAGATTTTAAATTTTTTAAATAAGGGTCTGCACGTAGATGTTGATTTAACTCCTCCAAGTATTATTAGAATCCGTTTTTGCATTATGACTAATAATTTACAATGTGATGAGTTACCCCATAATGTTATACCATATTTTAAAATGGAGTGAGCACACCGAAATACACGCTTCTGAGTTTTTATGTTAACTATGTGTACCAGTTGTCTGAAATTATAACAAATTGTACTCAGTTTTTTAATTAGGTGATCAACATGTGTCTCCTACTTAGGTTACTCTGTATCCAAAGACCAAGAAATTTAGTTGCATTTACATACTTAATTACTTTATTATTACATATTAATTGTGATTGTACAGGAGACTTATTCTGAGAAAAATGAAAATGGATTACATGTGTCCTATCCAAATTTACAATTAAAATATTATTGCTGAACCATTTAGAAATATTACTGATTTTTCTGCTCGATAAGATATTGCTGGCATATATGACTAAATTAAATTTAATTAATGCTGCTCATTCATACTTTCGGAGTCATAGTGTCACGTTTGTTTATCTCTACGGAACATTGTTTATGTGAGATTAAAATTTTATGTATACTTTATTCTGAAACTATATTAAAATACTATTAATTTAATAAGTTTGGGTGGGATTTATAAACGCTGAGCATTGAAATCTGAATGACAAGATTCTGATACATTCGTGTTGTTTCTTAAGGAATCTGTAGCATAAGCTCCTATTTCGGTGTGTCATTTTATGAAGTAATCGGACGGTACCTTTAACACTGAATCAGATGATTAAGACTCAATCTAAAGCAAAGTAATCGTCGTCGTATTCAGCTTTTAGAAATGTTAAATGAAATAACCAGCTGTTATAGTTCATTTTTTCTGCATGTGAATCCATCAACTTTTAATGCTTCGCCCCCCCCCCTTTTGAAGTTTTCAGCTTGATCTACATGTATAAATTGTACAAACATTGTTACGGACTGGCTGTACATAGTACTAGGAGTATATTTCCAGCGGGATTTATTTTTCTCAATTTAAAAGTACTTACCTTTCTTTCTCAATAAGAGAACATTCTAACATATTTATCAAATTACTGGAAATAATCATTTCTTCCACACTAGCCGTGTGTAGGCTAAGGTTTGAACGAGTAGAGTCAGACTACAGCCGGGATTTGAACCACGGATCTCCCGCTCTCCATGCAGTTGCTCTAAACCACCGAGTTACTATGTCCAACGTGCTGACATGACATTAAATTCTCCAAAAAAAACCGCCATAGCGCCATGTTGTCCAGCACAATCTCACTTGCGGCCGCCTGGTATCGAACGCAAGAGCCTTGGTGAGAGTCGAGCGGTCTAACCACTCAGCTACGGCGCTTTCACAACGTGTTAACGTTCAGGGCATAGCCCTAAACACAGACATATCAGTAAAGGCCGGAGACGTGTGCATTATTTCCTAGGTATAGTGCACATGGACTGTAAAGTTCTACTCGCTCCTGTAAACAACTACAGGTAGGTATAGCCTGTCCTTAACAACCGCCTCACAGCGAGAGGAAACAAAACACTCGCATTATACTACACCATTATCTTGATTCTGCATACAGAAGGTAAGGTAATGCTTCACTAGTTTGGAGAGTAATAACGTTAACGATGTTTTCGACGTTTGCACATTTGATGGTCGTGTTGTACATCTGACGTCATTCATTATCTGTGTCCAGCTAACTTGTACCGCATGCGAGCGCACATCCCTCCGGCCTTTACATATAAGCGTTAGGATCATTATCAGGATAGGGTGGATTTTTTTTTTTTCATTCATATCCCACCTTTTACTGTAATGGTTATATCGGCAGCCGTGCTTCTTTGGAACATATCGAAGGTTTTAACTCGTATTCGTTAGGTTTTAATCATTATATCACGCACACATTCGCACTCTCATTCATACTTCCAGACTCTGGAGTCGGAGAAAAATCCCCACCGTCGGGAATCAGACCCGAGACCCCTAACACGACGATTTATTCTTACATTTACCGTGATTCAAAAAATTTATATATACCACTTTTTATGTCCTGAATTGATTTCAGCGCTTTTGCTAAGGTATGTGGCTACATCTGTTACACAATGCAGTACGTCTTCATGCCGGATTCCACCAGGTCGTAGTATTAAACATTCTGTTCAAGCAGAATACATATGCTTGAATGATTTGCTTTCTGAAGAATTTAATAAGTCAGCAAAAGTATGTTACCTGGTCTATCCGACCCTAGCGTCCCCACTACAATATTTGCTAAGTATCGACTTTCAGCATCGCTGGTTTCATCTATGGAAACGAAGATTTTCTTCTCTCTGACTTCACCTCTCATTCTTGACATGGTTTCGATAGAACATTCAGATATATGCATTTTCTAAATGTTGATTTATCCGGTAAAGAACGTCTCATGTGATTCTAGGAAGTTCTTTAACTTAGAGATGTTTATTTTCTTCACTTTAGTCTTCACAGATGCTAAGACGTTACAAAATGCCTTAAAATAATTGGAGGATGTGCCCACTTTTACCCCTACACTTTAGCAAGCAGAAATTTTCAACGTTTCTGTTTGTGAACATTTTCAATTGCACACTTATGTTTTTCGCGGCCGAATGCCATTGCAGTGTAAACCTTTCTCGGCTACCACCCCAAACTCAAAAGTTTACAAAATAATACTGAACCGTCTGTTGAAAAAACTTAATCCCGAAACTCACTAGCAATATTTCTTAAACTAGCAGTCTTGCTAGACTTCACTTTTAGCATTCTAGCATTACTTCATGTAAATAGATAACATGAAGTCACCAAAAGAAGGTATTCGTGTAACAATACGATCCGAAAGACACATAAAAAGACACAAAACGTTTAAGTATTTAAGCGTAGAATGAGATGGAAAATTACTTTTAAACAGCCATATGAGGTACGTAAGAGAAAAGACAGGAAATGTCATTATGAAATTAGCGTCAATTGTCCAAAAGAGCTATAGAATACCTTTTACAGCAACAAGGATATATCATATGAGTTTTGTAATAGGTATAATAGGATATGGCGCAAGTACATGGGCACATACGTTAAGGGTCAAATCCTGCGCAAATTTAATCCGAAAAACTCAAGAGACAAACACTGCTTCGTAGCAGCGGAGCTACAAAAGCGACATCTACTTTGGCCCTACTAATAGTAGCGGGAATTTGACCTATTAACTATATCATTAGATTAAGGGGTGCAACTTACTGGCTAAAGAAGGAAGAATATGGGAATGTTTTCAAAATTATGGGAAAAAGATGCAATACTAGGAAAGAAGTGAAAAATTATTTATTACAAGAATGGCAGGAAGAGTGGGATAATGAACACATAGGAAGAAGAGTACATGACTTTTTTCCGGACATTAAAGAGACACTGAAATTGGAACTTATAAAGACAAGAAAAGGATTTTTTCACTTTATTACAGGACATGGCCCATACAATGTATATTTAAAAAGAATAGGGAAGAAGAACAATGTGAGCAATGTAACTGTTTAGATTCGCCTGAACATGTTATTTTTGAGTGCAATAAATATAGTGAACTAGTAGACGAGGTTCGAAGGAAACTTCAAGGAAAATGTTTATGGAACATCTTAAGAGATGTAGAAGATTATGTACATTTAGCAAATATGTCTCAAATAATATCCGTTAAGGCGTTGAAGGAATATATGACCCGCGACAAAATATTTCAATAAAGAAATGTAAGAACATTTCAATCTATGAGAAAAGAATATAACTTAAGAGATCGTCGGAGGGAAATAGGACCAAGAGAAACTGAAGATACAGATTAGCAGACTTGAACACCTGTTTTAAGACGCCAATTATGGACATCAGAAAGAAGACAAAACGACCATACACAGAAAGAAAATACCAGGAGAGAGAAGATATATATGGAGAGTATCAGAGCGGACAGATGCAACTGATTATGCAGAAGCGGAGAAATGACCACCCGGATGTCTGGAACTGACGAGCCAGCTCCATCTGCTGATGCCAGTTCCTTTAGGAGATGGATACCAGTAGGAGGAAGCTTTGGATACCAGTTGCAGAAGAGGAAATTTTAAAACTGTAGAAAACATTCTTTCGTAGCTTGTTATAGGAATTAAAGCTGTAGTAGAAATGTAGATTTGATTTATATTGTTGAAGTAGAAGTAAAGTAGAAAAAAGACTGTTTTAGATCGATTATATTTGTAAGGTGACTGGAATCCAGTAATCTTTAGGTTTAGTTAGTTCGTTAAGGTAGAAAGTAGATTATATCTGCAAAATTTGTAAATTGTTTTGTGAAATCTGATTCAGAAGTCAATAAAGTTAAAAATGAAGTTTTCATAATAAGGCCTGGTATAGATTCCAGGAACCGGGCTGTTAGATTTGCAGATTTTATTTGATTTTTATTCTTTATTTTAACCATAAGATCTGTTGGTCTACTTAAGCAGTCAGACACACGCAACGGGAAGAACATGGTTACACAAGCAGATTTAGGGACTTTCCCGTTGCCACTATGTGTCATGCAACCTATCCGGAGCCCAACACAAATTACTGACACGTAAGCACAGACAAATTATATATTGTGCGTACACCTGCTGGTAGCGAGTGACAACTTGGAAATAGTATATATTTTATTTCTCTGTTCACGAATAAAAGAAGATTTATAAAAGTCGTTAGAATGACTAAAAATAACTTTAAAATTAAAAACAATGATGAGAAAATTCTTAACTTCTTTTTAAAAAAGGTTAAGACATGGCCTAAAAGGTTAATACATGAAAACCGACCAAAATGATGAAACGTTTACATTTTTGCAATCAGCAGCTCATGTTCAGGCTTTAATCGTTGCAGGTATTGTAAGGTATATAAAGAAAAAGATGACATATTATCTAATACCAAAATCCGCGCCATTATTACACTGGGCAACAACAAAATAATTTTTGAATGTTTGGAGCACTTTATGGGGCAATTCCTGCTAATTTTGTGTTGAGAAAAACAAATATGAAAGTGAAAAGTTTTTATTAGCTCTAGTTTCTCTGATATACACAAGGTGAAAGTATTACATATTAACGGATTGAGAGAAAAGGATACATTTTAATTACATATATGCTAACAACAATGAAAGTTCATTTGATTTGTTAACCGGTAATTACATGCTAAGAGTTCTAAATTGTTGGAAAAATACTTCGTAAATAGTAGTGTCTGAAGAGAATCATGTGGTGGCTTATTGACTTCGTCGTCTTTTAGCTTGCCTCTTGTAATGGAGTTCCGCAGAATCCCTATACAAAGAACAACAGTAATCCGCAAGCGTTACTTCATTCCAACGGCCCTGATATCCTTATTCCATAACAAATGTTCTGATGGAATCTCTCCCCATGTTCATCACTAACAGCTCCACAACTAGGAGGGAAATAGTCTAGGTGGGAGTAGAGAAAATGGATCTTAAAGGACATGCTGAATCCTAGATTACGGTATTTTTGCAGGAGCACTGTCAACAAATGTTTGTAGTTGTCATCTCTCTTGTTGCCTAAAAATCCATGAACAAAACCCTTGAAGGCTTCCCAAGCTTCCTTTTCTTTCCCCTCAAAAATTTGGTCAAATGCAGGATCCTTTACAAGTTCTTTTATTTGTGGTTCGACAAAAATGCCTTCCTTAACTTTTGCATCACTTAATTTCTAAAAATATTTCTGATTGTGTTTTGTTATTTGACAGGTGTGCTAACTCCCCAAAAAAAATCCTCCAAATTTAAAATCTTCACTCTAAAAAATGAAATGTCACTTTATCTTCAAAACAAGAGCTAATCTATCATTTTTATGGTGGTTTTTTAATTCAACAGATGGAAATACATGTAAATTCACTATTTTTAAGCCCGAAACATTTTCAATGTTGCCCAGTGTTATCAGCCGTCACCTGTTTTGTTTACGTGTAGCTTGGCTGCCTACACAAGTATAAAACGTTACCATACGTGTAGATACGTTATGAACTATTTTTCTTCAGAATTGACTTAGATTAGGAGAAGCACACATAATACACACAGATAATGGTTCTATTTATGAAGACAACAGTGATTCTTAGTGACCCAGTCATAAATATAAAACTAAATTACTTATTGAAGTTGATTAAAATAATGGCATACATTTACAACTTTCTGGTGGTTTGGCTCAGCTAATATAGAGTATTAAACCTATCCTGCCCTTAGATAGCTGCTTTCAAACTGAAAAGCAAAACCAGTTTCGCACTTAAATATTTCTTAAAGATTGATACATTTTATGGCTTCCTTATATATATACGTAGAAACGTCATAATCATAGTTAAAATAAGTTAATAAAAGCATAATTACACAGTATCAGTACTGGAGCTTTTGATAGGAATTAATATCAGATATATGTCTATTGGTAGAAAGCATAACTAGAAGTTGTCAAATTGCTGTCCTTGAAGTGAAAATACTTATGCCTGATTTCACCAACAGATGTTAAAATCGAAGTTAATAAATGTAACGTAACAATTATCACAGCGCTAACACTTATGATAAATTTCTTGCATTTCACCAATCTGTTTTCTGAAAATGTTAACAAACCTGTGTTAAGGCCAAGAAACTTGTAAATATCACTGCTATAGGAGGCTATAGATGAGTCATATTATTTTCTAAACGTACTGCGATGGGCTTTTGTTTTCAGTTTCGTCTACACAAGCTAAAAGTGGCGGATGAACAAAATCATAAATAAAGCCGTGAGACGAATTTCTCATCGATGGAGAAAGAATTGTTAATTGAATTGGTGACGAAGTGTCAGAATAACGTGGAAAATAAGAGAACGGAAGCGGAGAATGTAAAAGAAAAAGATGTCACGGGGAAAATATTGGAAACGAATTTAATTCAAATGCATGTGTCACTATTTTAAGCACCAAACAACTTGTCAGTATTACGTAAATTTAAAACGAGGTGCGAAGGACAAGTGACCTAAATATTTCAAGACGGGTGGTGGACAATGTGTTATCCACATAATTCAGTGATTTATAAAATCGCAAGGTTATTGATACTTAAAGCAAAGGCGAGATCGCCATATTCCTTTCGATGCATGTTCTAACCTCTCTTGTACTTCCGCAGTAACCTTCATAGCAACATGTTTCGACAGTCCATACTTCCGTAAAAAATTTTCTTCGGATAGTTCCTCAAAATCATTTCTCCTCATAGGCCGTACTCTATTACAAATGCCATTTAGACGGTCTTAAATAGAGCAAATCGACATCAACAGCTGAGTTCATGTTCGCCATCTTGACTATTTACAATTGTTATGGACTTATCATCAGAAATTTGGCTTGCTAGTTTAACAAGAAAATTTTACACGAGTGTTACGCTAACACTTGTTGGTGAAATGCAATTTTTGTTTTAGCTATTGCTAAACTCGCGTTAAATCTTAACATCTGTTGCTGAAATCGTGCATTAATATTTTGGAATTAAAACTAAATAAAAGAATATTTATTCCGATCGCCTTTAAATAAATAAAATAATATAAAACAGGCTTAATAATAGGAAATTTAATCGTTCTTTCGTACTAGCCGTGTTTAGGCTAAGATTTGGCTAGAGTCAGATTGAAAAATTCAAATTAATAGTGGTTTAACTATAAAGCCTGAGACTTATGTACTTAGAGCATAGTAAGTTGCCACAAAAGGTGGGTATCTCATTGTATATAACTCCTAGTGGTTTACCAGAAAACATATGAGTCATTTGGGGATTTAATGTCCTGTCGGCACTTTGGCCATGGTAGTTCAATGGTTTAGATCAACCGGTTGGAGACCGGGAGATTGGTGGTTCAAATCCCAGTCATGGCATTGAATTTTTCAAATTGACCCTACCTATCGAGAATTAATACTAGGGGTTTGCAATCCCCTCCAAAATTTTACCTGCCGCATACTACATGGTGTTTCAATTTATAATGTCCCTGTGTGTTGTATTTTTTAGCGTAACATACTGAATGCATGCTAGCACTGAACGTGACGTAATTTTTTTCCCATTCAGATTTTAGCACTAACGTGGATTGTAACGCATAGGCCCGCTATGCCTTGGGCACGGCGAGTAGCTTGCATTGTCACTCAGCACCAGGCATCTCGTACCTCAGATATCGCTTATACGCTCAACTCATCTGACATACACTGCGACCTCTCGAATAGATCGATAGAGTAGTAGAAAATTTTATGGAGGGGATTCCGCACGTCGACCAGACTATCTTTTGTGTCTATGCCCCATTTGGGGAATCCCCGGGAGGAAAGATCAGGCAGAGGGTGGCCGACTCCAAGGAGTCACGACAGTGCAAATGGCAGAATCTTTACCATCGACCAGATAGAAACTCCCCGGCAGTCTAGTACAACTGGCAAACCATCCGCCGTGGCCAATAGGCAGGCTCCGAAATCGAAGACCGACATGCCGGAGCTTGGAAACTCCCCGGCAGGCTTACACAACCGGCATCCCACCCGCCGTAAGACACAAGACCAGCTCGGAGACAGAAGACGTCCTAACGGAGGATGAATGTGTTTACCGGCAGTATGTTGACCTGGCATGCGCGCCGAGACTCCCGCCGTCACGTCTACCCTGAAAGAGATCACAAGGGGAGAGGTGCAGTGGAATGATAACGGAGGAAATTTGGAGGATGTAATTAACATACCCAGCATTCACCTGGCGACCTGGGAAAACCCCTTGGAAAACCCATGGGTCAGGTAGGCCAGACACGGGAAGTGAACCCAGACCTCCCTAGTGCGGACCATAGAGGAAACCGTCTGAGCTATCCCGTTCGGTAACCTCTCGGAAAGTAACAGGAACAAGTTTTCTTAGATCACAAAACGCTGAATCGGTTAATACTGCTCGAAGTCTCTAAGATGCAGCTCAGTAAATAATTACTCAATTCTCATACAAGAAAAATTGTTCGCTTTTTTTTTCAAAACCGTTGAAAACTGTCAGTGGTGATTAAGAGATGGATATAAACCTTGCGAAAAGTAATTAAGGTTTCAACTTCTAATAAACGTGAAAATGTAAATGCAAAAAATTGTGTCTATACAAAGTAACCAATAAAATGTCTAATACTGGTGTTTTAAAACAATAATACCACGCAAGGGTATAACGATGTCTCCAGTGAGGCTTAAGTATGTAGATCTGCTATAGGCTAAAAAGCTAAACCTTGTTTCACATAAGCTTGTCCCGAATCTCTAAACGGTCACGTGACCTAATCACCTCTCATTGGCTGCTGTTGTAGTATAGACTGTTGTGCGGTAAAAATTATTTCGTTATTTAACATGGTGATATACCTTTTTATGCTGGAAGAGAATTGTCAAATTTATATTTTCGTAACAGTTTTAATTAAATATATTACGCAACAGAGTTTATTTATCTGAAATGCATGTTAATTCTTAAACGAAGTAAAGAGGAGGTTCTTTTGCTCTCAAGCACATGACACGATAGCACGTGATTTAATGGTAGCGATGACATTTGTTTATATGACTTAACACTGATCTTGTTTTGAACTGGATTAGTTGTGTATCGTCATTCGAAAGTGTATTGTGCACAGTGCGAGAGCGCAGAGTCTACCACCAGTTTTTCGCTGAAGCATTGCAAGGAAAAACGTTTACAAAGCGGCGAAAAAAGAATTGTGTTGCATGTGTTTCATGTACTCACAGAGAAGAATCCTCCTTTGTCAGTGAGAGAAGTCGAACAGATGTGCTCTGAATTTACAGGTGTGAGTGTTAGATGCGTAGGAACATCGCGACATGAAATTGAGACAACAGGAAAATTTACCACTCCAGAGACGATATTTCTGTGTGGCGAAGGCGTTATTTAAGGACAACCAGACTCTACCGGGATACAAATCGCAAAATATAATACCTTGACGAGACATGAGTGAATGGACACACGAAAAGTAAAGTATGGCGTGACACGACTGTTAAAACTGAATTACTGGTTTTAAAATATCCAAGTGGAAAAGGCCGAAGGCTTTTCATTATAAAGTTGTTTCAGTTCCATTGCTCATTCTTTCAGTTTCAGCTTGCTCAGTTTCATTATAAACTTGTATTTTTGCATTCCTTCATATTCTTATTTGTATGATTTTGTCGATCTCCCTGGCAATTATTATGACGTTTACTCCAGGTTTAAATGTGAAGGGAAGGCACCGCCTATTGCCTATGGCGCGAAAGTATTAGCCAATTAGGGTGAGGGGGAAAGTAGTTGCACGCGGAGTGATACATGTTGGCGGGGCAGGGTTATATGAAACAGATTAATTTATTTCATCTCTAATTTTATTAAAACCAACAGCTAATTTGCCCTTGAAAGCACTTCGGTCTGATCTGAATACACAAATCCGCCGCGTAGAATATTGTGATATTGTTCGTGGAGAGGTCACAGTACAGCTAACCTCGTAAACTTGACGCGTCGTATCTGATGTCGCAATAGCTGTTGAGGTAAACTTCGATCGACGTCCTTGGATAAGGTCATATTTCCTTTATATAATAGGCCCGCCAGGCAGGCAAGGCATGCAAACGCTGCGAATGGAGTATCATGTGTACACAGCAATGCAGATGGCCTCATCCTAATTAACTCACGCAGTAAAACGGATTCATTCTATAAAGACAACTAAATATATTTAAGGTAAGTTGTGTAATTAGTTTAGGGGAATTAAACTTTAATATCAAATATTGATGGTAAAATTATTCACAAATTCAAAATTCATAAAATCGTTTAATCACTTTCCTTTCCCTATTGGTTAAGCTGTGCCATTCTTGAGCTATCAACCTCAAATTTACACTTCGCAATAAGAACGCAATAAAAATTCCCATACGTGCTACTTTTGGGATCCACATTGGATAGCTATTGATACATTAATATCTACTTTATTGAATATATAAATCAACAGTTTATATATTGCCAAAGTAACGTGTAATACGTACCTGAAGAATTCTGAAACAGAGTTTCAGTTTAGCCTTTAAAAATAAAGCAAGCATTCTAATTTTCGCCTGTTACTACATACTTAAATAGCTGTAGAGAAGTAAACATGCTGATTTAAACTTATGTCATTCTTGCAGAAGGGAAGTACTATAGGGACTATAGTTTCTATTTCTTACTGCATTATAAGCAGGCATAGGAATTGCAAAGCAGTAGGCTCAAATTATCTACATTCAAAACATTCGGCAATATAAAAAACGTCCTCAACGATGATGATGTGTCACTGTCGCCGGGTAAACATGCTCTGAAGACTGCTCTCTGCAAACACCAACGTATTACCTACAACATCCCTAATGACTAAGATCTATGCAAATTGCAAATATATTGAGAGACATAATATGTGTAGCTCTGTCTAAAAATACAAAAT
Source organism: Mantis religiosa (assembly GCA_030765055.1). Classification (NCBI taxonomy): domain Eukaryota; kingdom Metazoa; phylum Arthropoda; class Insecta; order Mantodea; family Mantidae; genus Mantis; species Mantis religiosa. Next base: position 273,677,125 of record CM060948.1, read on the forward strand.
AAAGTTATTGCTCTATGTGAGTTTCCACTTCGAACACTAATCCAATCATTGGGAAGAGCAAAAATGTTCGAATAAGTGCCACGCTATATCTCCTTGTGGGAAGATAATATTGTGCAGAAAATTGGCTTCACACTGGGCTCAGCTCCTGTATGACGTCCCATTTAGAAATATTGTGACAAAGACACAAAAACGTTCAAATCAAAACTGCTTTATTAACTAAATCGTTAGCTCAATGGAAACGTACAATCAGTCTCTCTTTTACACAAACACAATAGTTCGACCCGTCTCTACAATGTCTGTTTAGGTCTCTTCAGCACGCACCTTTTGTGCTGCTAATAATCTTCCTCACGTACACACAGGCCCGCCTCTTACACGGAGCTGCACGCCGATGCTGAACGCAACTATGATATTCAGATGAAAAGTGCTTCGCTACCTATTTAACAGTCACCGATTACTTACTACGAAGCCGCAATTACTGACCTGTAAACTGCTTCCTGCTCCGTTCAATGGTCTGCCGAATGTGTGTGTGGGAGGGGGTTCGTAGATCTTTCTGGAAATAGAAGCGTCTGGAATTGCAGTTGCGAAAGATCTTTTTTGTAGTGCTTATTTCTCACGGAAACTTGTTTCCTCCTACATGAAGTCAATCAGTAGCTGCCATTGAGCGCGTGTTGCTTTCTCACGGCAGACCTGCGAGATCACACATGTGACAGTATGTAGGACGGTAATTTACAGGTCAGCAACGCTTCCAAATATGTGAGAGGTCTGCTTGCAGATATCAACAATTCCCAATTCTCGATGACGTTGTGCATTAATTTCGGTATCATGGAATGTTCACAGGTATTTGCAGTATCTACCTAACTAATCAAGGCTTCGCGGCTGATCATCCTTGATCAGTAATGCTCGCCCTGATACCTTCAAGTCTTACAGTATCTACCTTGTTCTGGAACAGAGCCGTTGAATCCTAGTGGAAGCAGTGCAAACCCATTTAGAACATACAGGAGCAGTGGCCACAGAATGCTCTTGTGCAGAAACAGGATATGGTAAACTCTTCAGAGAGGATTTGATGGTTAGAATCGAATAAAGCTTACGAGGAAGGGAATGCATGACTGTTTAGCGTTGATGTGGGTATGCTTTTATAAGCGAAAATCGAAGTGAACGTTTAGATATTTCACTTCTTGGTCAGAATGTGGAATGTTTGCTGGAGTATGGCTACTGTGTATGGTGAAAAGCATTATGTGGCAAAAAAGCGTTATGGGCAACACAGCAATGAGCCAGTGAGATGAGTATTATTGAAAAATATTTAGCGAAGATTATAGAGTTGCAGATGCAGTGGAAGATCAAGAGGTAAAGATTGCTATATCGTGAGTAAATATTGAGCACTTGCTGTAGGAAATGCTCAGGCATATCAGTAGTGTATATGATATATGCAACTGGGGTAGGAATGCTACCCGGGGAACACAAGCTAGCATTTTACAGTGTTGATTGTGTCGCTTTGAGATTTACAGAAATTTGGTGATCCTGAAAAAAACCACTAATAAAGTGAAGGAAATAAGGTGACTGACTAATATCATGGAGTTTATGAGGAAGGTCATCGTCTCGAACATATCAAACGCTTGAATGAAGTTTACAAATACGCCAGAGTTTGCGCTTTGGCTCCGGGTGATGTGTTCACCAAGTCCTAATACATTTGTAAGTGCTCGAATTGTGTCAACAGATACCAAACTGCTGATAGATTCTAACTGAAGTATCGGCAACGTAACAAAATGGCTTTTTTGAATGACCTTCTCTAGCTGTTTTGACAGAGTGATAGCCCTTTGGGGAGCTGGAAGGGTCACTAGGCTTTATATTGCAATAACGTAAACATGTGCGAAAAATATGTTTTTAAAAACAGGCAAAAAATACAATTGCCTTCCTTGACAAACGTTTTGACACAAGAGGTGGTGTGACACCATTACCACAACCCTTCACAGTAAGCAAAAATCGGATGACTGAGCCAAGCTCTACAGACCGAACCCGATTAATGGTTAGAGAAACTGGGAGCCGCGTAGCACTAAAGCTTTGCTACACAAATGCCATGAAGACACGATCAGCTGATGACCTTGGTGTGAATATCCATTCAAAATACGTGCAGAGGCTCTCACGACCGGAGGTAACTGACAAATTAATGAAAGCTGCCATCGATTCAAGGTGGCAAACAAACAGTAGATCGAAACGTCTGATGTGATCAATTTTGCACACAGACTGCGGCTTTCATTCCCGAAACACTTTACTGATTTATCAACACGTAGCCAGAATTTAGCACTTTTCCAAAGAGCCATTACTGACCAGCTTACTTTACCCAGGTGGTTGCATACTGGATTGTTCGTGAACTATCTACTTTTCTTCACATAAAGTCCAGTAATAGTTCAGCTTGTTTCCTTTCATGTTTGCTTAAATCCTTGTAAATTTCCATGCATGATCACATGTATCGTCTTGAAGCAAGTTATTAAGATGCTTGATAGTTTTTACTCTAAGTGCCACTTATATTCGGAGATACTCAGTTCGTTTCTGTGCTGGAGGTTGGACATTCCTCTTTGACCTGAACTACCTCCCATTCTTTCTGTAGCCCAGATATATGACTGATAGGGAGAACGTGCCTGATTTAACATTTATAATGTGGCATTGATTAATAAAATCCCAAGATTTAATTAAATAATTAGAGTGGAGATCATTGATAATGTGACTTTGTGGGTTCGTGAAATAATAAAACGAGGTTACGAAACACAAAAATACACTTTATTCTCCTCGAAATACACTGTTCAACATTACCAAATTGCTAGAACCTCAAACTGTTTATTTTTCCAACTCTACATTCAACTGTCTGTCGCTACCGGTAACGATTGGTTCCGCAGTTTTCCGAATCTCCACCGGCTTCGGCTTCGGCTTCGCGAGTCTACCGCCAGGGTGACACTGCTCCCTCCTTAAGGCTGGTCGTCCCGAACAGCGGCTTCGTAGCGGGCCAGGCGATCCAGATGTACCACCAACATCTTTCCTCGGGACACTTTCTGGATGCGGTAGACCACGTCGTTAATCCTCTTCACCACACGGTACGGTCCTTGCCATGGCTGCTGAAGCTTCGGGCAGCGTCCCTTGGTCCGGGTCGGGCGGTACAACCAGACCAGGTCACCTTGCTGGAAACCTTGGCTGTTGGCTTGCCTGTCGTATCGGGTTTTCATGCGGTCGCTCGCCTTCTGGATGTTCTGGCGAGCCATCTCGTGCATGTCGTGGAGGTGGTCCACCAGGTTCTCCACGTCCCTCAAGAGTGGCCCCAAGTCTGCGTCCGCCAGCTGCTCCCTCCTCAGGCCTGCGCTAGCCCAGCCATCCGCAGGCACTACCGTGACTACTCGAACTGCTGCGGCACGCTCCTTCCCCTCCACTCTTGTGCATTGGCCGCAATCTTCTGGACAGGGTCTTCGGGACATAGCGTCCGCGTTACCATGACCCTTCCCTCTGCGATGTTCCGAGGTGAAGTCGTACTCCTGCTGCCTCTGGACCCAACGTGCTGTCTGGTCTTACGGTCGCGCCGTCACCATCACCTCGCTCCTCGCGGGGACAACCACGTGTTCGCTCAAGACGACCCTGCCAATTCCCAGGCGCTCTTCTGGTTGTCGGAGTATAACCTCTTCTCCGTTGAGCCTCAGGACCTTCCTGCCAACGTCGACCGTCGCCTCGTGGCTCCTGAGGGCATCCAGTCCCAGAATCACCACCTCAGCCACCTTCTCGACGAACACCCACAGACGCACGGCACTCTGTCCCAAGTTCAGCTCCAGTAGGGCGTCCTTCTCCAAAGGCATGGTGTCGCCCGATGCCGTCACAAGCTGGTATGGTCGGCTCGGCTTCCTTGTGGGCAAACCCTTCGCCACGTCAGGTCTGATGATGGTCACGGCCGCCCCGGTGTCCACCAGCACGCGGCACGGCTTTCCTCTTACCCAACCGTCCGCGATGAGGTTGTCATCCATCCGCCGGCTGACGGCGCGGATTGTCACTCGAGGGGATGGTGGTAATGGCGCCGACGTGCCCCTCTCCACGCCGGGCCTTACTCGTTTTCCGGCTGCTCTTCTTAGTGTGGGCAGTCTCTCCGCAGGTGTCCGGGCTGCCCACACCCCCAACACAGGCCACTTGGTGTTCGCCGGCGTCCCACAGCTGGTCTTCTGTCTCCGGCGTAGCGGACACTCCTCGTTCTCGACGTCGGGATAGATGCTACCTTGGCCGCCTCCATCCTTAACGCCGCTGTCAGCGCCTCGTGGATGTTTTTATAATCGCCGAGCATTAGGCGCTGACGAATCTCCGTGTTCCGTACCCCGTCGACAAAATTGTAGGCGGCTTCCCGGGATACGAACTCTAGTGGCAGGTCAACCAAGGCCTTGCTAGCCAGCTGCTCGATCGCTATGGCGAACTCCTGCAGCGTCTCCCCCGGCTGCTGCGACCTTGCCTTTAGCTGGCTGCGGTATGCTGCGGCTAAGCGGTGGTTCCCGAAGCGATTCTCCAGGGCCTCCCAGATGTCCTTGGGCGCCGCCGCCGTCTGCACCGCGTTTAGGATTTCCGCGGCCCGTCCCTGGAGGCTGGCTATTAACTGTGTGGCCTCCTCCACCGGTGACCATCTGTTGTGCTTGGCCACTGTGTCGAACTGGCGGCGGAAGACCTCGAATGTTGACGCGCCGTCATATTTCGGAGGTTTGACGCGCCGATGTTGTGTCGCGTCCCGGCGCGTCGGCCTTCAAGTCCTTCAGCTTCCTGCCGACGACGTCCTCCACCATGTTGTTCAGGGACTTGACGCTGCTGTCGGCCTTTTCCTCTAGGTCATTGAAGCGGTTCGCCAGGTCCTCGACGCGCTCGTCCACTTGGCCCATCCGCTTGCCCAGCTCCGTCACGTCATCCCTCACGCCGGCCAACTGTTCCTCAAATTTGGCGGCGAGGACCTCGTTCGCCTCCTTCATTTCCGTGGCCAGACTGTCGTTCGCTGCCTTCATTTCTGTGGTCAATTCGGTCTTTATTTCTTTCAACTCTGCGGCCAGGTTGTTATTTGCCGCTTCTGTTTTTGTTGTTAACTCGTTCATCTTCGCGGCCAAGTTGTTATTTGCCGCTTCCGACTTCGCTGTTAATTCGTTCATCTTCTGCAAAAGCATTTCCAATGCCGATTCCATGGCCATAATGTTCGGTGATGTAGTTATCCCGCTTCCTGACACCAGTTGTGACTTTGTGGGTTCGTGAAATAATAAAACGAGGTTACGAAACACAAAAACTATACTTTATTCTCCTCGAAATACACTGTTCAACATTACCAAATTGCTAGAACCTCAAACTGTTTATTTTTCCAACTCTACATTCAACTGTCTGACGCTACCGATAACGATTGGTTCCGAAGTTTTCCGAATCTCCACCGGCTTCGGCTTCGGCTTCGCGAGTCTACCGCCAGGGCGACAATAATTAACAAAGATCCTAAACTCAAAAACCAAAGTTCAGAAGTTATACAGTTTATAAATGAAACAAAAACATTAGACTCCATACCAAGTTTCATAACTGTTTGTTCTGTTCTAACAAATAAACAAATGAGCAAACAAATCACAAACTTCAAATCTTCATTAATCTTTCAATGTAGTTCATTAACTTTGAATGAATTAATAAATAAGCCTGAGATATCCTATTAACGGCAAAGTACTCCTACTAGAGGGGGGGGGGGGCTCATTAAGAGTTCATCACGTGGTAAACTATGTTGCATAGTGTGTTATTTGACGCGTTTAGTGTGACATAAATTTAGTCATCATCAATAATTTCACAGTTGAAATATAATCAATAATTTTCACTCGTAGTATTATGAACACTCGCGTCCACTTAATAAAACTTAATATTATCTATCTATGAGCAGTAGTAGTATACCCGCCCCACCAAAGGATAATGGTTAAGACTTGTGCTTATTTTCTCCAATAGCAGCAATTTAGAAGAGATTATAATGTGAAGGAAACGAGAAAAGTATTTAAATGTACTTCCAGCTCAACATGGCATTTACTTGGAATGCTATGTCTTAACAGCGAGATTTGAGGGAGATCATGAAGGTGAGCTTTGCTGCCTTTCATAAAACTAAATGGACTAACAATAATCCATTTCTTGCTACATTTCGTCCTATTTATTTCTTTATAAGCAAGTGTCCCGATATTGAAAACAATATTATTTATGTAATTTCTGGCATTAATTTTGCTGAGTCATATATATAATTATAATATAAAGTTTGATGGATAGAGTCAACATGAAAAATTCAATGCCATCAATTAACTAAAATAATAAGAGTTAAATGATGAAGCCTGGGACTTAAGTACTTACAATAGTAAGTCGCCACAAACGGTGTATCTCGGATGCGAGAGCCCTTAGTGGTCTACCGGGGAAATATACGAGTCAACTGGAGAATTTAATGTCAGGAAGGCACGTTGGCCATGGTAGCTCAAAGGTTAAGAGCGACTGGACGGAAACCAGGAGATCCGTGGTTCAAATCCCGGCCATGGCATTGAATTTTTCATGTTGACTCTATCCATCAAATATCTTAGCCTATATACGGCTAGTGTGGAGAAATGATTAATTTCCATCAATTAACTAAAATAATATAAAGTATTAACCGGGCTTGCGAGCCGTGATCTACTGGGCTTCTTCTTCATCTTCCCAAACGTTTCGTCTGCGGCTGCGGAAGACATCTTTAGCGGCAGTGCGATCGAAGTGTCGTGGCGGAAGTCTCAACAGCAACTGAGATTTTTGCTCTTTAGGTCACAGTATATGTACCGGAAGCTGGTCGGCGAACAGAGCGCGATTCATCTTCGGCGCTTCTACGACCACGCTTAAATTCATCGATTCAAAAGTAAATGGTCTTCAGTGTTAGTGGAGAGTCCGCGTGAACTTCATCCAATTGACTTGTGCGGAAGTCCAGCCCTTCCAATGAAAATGTTTAGTAACAGCACGAAACTTGGTTTCTTCCATTTTCAATCGCAGCTGTCACACTGACCAGTTCAGATGGCTATCAACAATGAACTGTACATTGTAGCACATTCAAATTTTCTGTGCAATCTTTTGAATAATCAAGCTTACCTCCCACTAAGTTGCAACAAAAAATGTTCATCCCTTCATGGAAATTTACCAGACTTATCAAACGACCCTCGTACCCGACATTATAATACGGCTGCAGGAATAGCCTTAGCACGGTGAAGACGCGCTACTCTCACATTATATATGAGAGGTATTCTTTCACTTGTCAGTGCGAAACGCCAGGCCGCTGAAAACAAAGACAAATCCGCAACATCTGCTATGCAACATGCTGACCTCTTGCTCTTGAGCGGAGCTCCATGATACAAAGGGCAGTGGCATTTCTTTCATTTGAAAGGACTTCATGCTTTTAATTTGCTGATTTCTCTTTATTTCAGTGTGAGCCTTGTGGTATTTGTTCAGCAAACATTCAAAGAAGATGGTATATTCTACTTCTGCCAAGTTAAATATTGAATGTTTCATTCTAGCTTTTCTAAATAACTGATAAACAATGATTATTTCATACTTAATATAATTAGCCTATTTGCTAGTAAAGTAAAACTTGACGCAGCCCCTGTCACCTAGGAACACTGAGACGACATATAACCTGATATCAGAAAGACACTAACAAACAAAGGAATAAATATAAATAAATGACGCATACCAGAATAGATATATGCCATAATGCTAGCATGTACTCCGGAGACCGCCACAGTGACAAGCCCCACTGCGAAGGTCAGCAAAGTCCCTTTGTAATCCCTGTAAACAAACAACCCTACTCTACTGTCTGTTTTGCCCTCAAGACAAATTTGCCATTCAGTCGGGAACCAACCCATTGGTAAAATCCCATGCGTGCTTCTGACAACAGGCTATAAGATTTTGTCCGACGCGCAGAACGCATGCTTTCGCATAAATTTTTGCATGCGGACCGTTAGAGAAAGCGTCTCTGATGTTAGGTCCGAAACTGGAAATTCTGAACAGTGATCTCAAGTGGGGATAGTTACCAGCCAATAGAAAATTGATATTTGTTCATGTGATTTTGCAAACTCCGAGAAATAACCAGAGTGGGGGTAATTCAAAGTGATGGCGGAAAGTAGGTTTCGCTAGTAGGAACACTTCGGTCCTGAGTTGTACGTGAGACGGACGAGCATTTGGCGCCGCCTAACAATTACACTTCCGCGCCATGCACAGAGACAAAGTGCAATATCTAACAATCTCTCTTGTGAGAGTTAGCACAAAGAGTAATATATAGGGAAGACGTAGTGCTACTGCCTCTGCGCTTCACATCACGATATTGACCGTGACGCTAAACACAGCAATCACACCGACGACGACTTTACGGTGACGAGCGTAGGAGCCTAAGGACAACAATGAACTTCTGTCTACCAGATTTGAGATGTCGTCATTGAACCCACAACCAGTCAGGACGCACCCACTCCTGAAAAACAGATGAGAGTTCTCATGCGGGGGCTATAAGTCACCTCGAACCGATTACAATCTCCCTTTCCTTAACCTCCTCACGCCACCAATGCTTAATTGTGAGGCGTTGAGCACAAGGGAGAGCTCGACGTGGTTCTCTACGGGCCGGACCGCCTCAAACTTGTTTTTTATATTTTGAAACTTTTAAAATATTTAGTGATCGTATGTATAAGAGGACAACTTCATTATTTTAATATACTACTTCAACTATATTAAATAACTTGACTCTGTAATACTCTAACTCATGTGTGTTTGCGTAGTATTAGTGCTTGTATGATATATAGTGTGAATAATATGAGTATAGCTGTATATTGACTGTGTGTATTTATCAGTGAGAATACTACAGAACACCGCGTGCTTATTGTGTAACGGTTTTCTAGAACGGAGTAACACGTGGATCGTCAGTTTGAATTTACGCAGAAATTCCCGGTTATCTCCGTTCCTAAAAATCATCACCATTTACAGTTTTCCAGAAAGAAAAAATGAATCAGAATGGGCTCGTTTTAGGCAAAAATAAATGTAACACAAAGTTCTAACAGAGAAAAAATAGCTGATATAAGGACTGTCCTGAGAAGCAATACAGGATAATCCTGGCATTTCAGTTCCACCTGTCAGTAGGTCTACATCACTTCTGTGTGCACGTTAATGTAACTGTAGCATAACAAATAGGTCTTAAATAGGGGCATAATACCTAGCATCCGTTATAACAAAATCTGCGTGTAAACTGTTTATTATGTTTCGCATGGTTAATTGACTCCTGCCTCTGGCATGGGCGACCCGGCTTCGTTTACCTGTAGTGTGGGATTTCTCCCCTGGGAAGTCTGGTCCGGAGTTCACTCAATCTCTGTGGCAAGTTAGTAACTATCCCAACGGAAAGGTTTCGTCTCTAAGGGATCGCATTACGGGCGAAGAAGTCGGTGTCCTGACCAAGAATACCTCCATTCAACAGTCCTCCGCGATACACGGATAGACGACGCAATGGCCGGACGAAAAGGGGAAGCTAAGACTAAAGGGGTAAGGACTTAGGAATTATTACTATTATACAAAGGGTACCTGTACGACAAAATAGTACTAATTCTTATTGCGCAGGATGCATATTGGATTTCATACCGATAAACATTTCTACTTTCTTCCTATATTTCGAATAACTGTTTTCAAGAAACACTAAGCTGCAATGTATCTTTCCCAATATTTCTCGGATTGCAGTGTTTCTAGAAATACAACTTTTATAAATGTATCTATATAATAAATTAGCTGCATTAATATAATACGACTGCTGACCGTTTGTTCCGATTCTTAAGAAAAAATCACGCAAAAATTGAAAAATCATCCCAATGTAATGATTTCCAATACAAAGTTATCTTTATTACTACCTACTACATTTACGCAATCTAAAGTAATCAAATATTAAATGTTAAAATGCTTAAATACCGCAGTAAATGTGCTTTTCTTTCATGTTAAAGTGTATCAACCAATAAAAGTTGTAATACACCAGTTTTAATCTAATAATTTGACCAGGTCTTTATTTTTCCAGTGTTATTTATATACCTTTGTGTCTACAGAATTCCCCTTTCTCAGTAGCACTGAAAATCTGGGAAAACAGTGGAAGCAATCTTAATTTGTTTTATTTTCCTTTAGGTCGACCTCACTAAAACGATTGCGGTTTTCTTTTTAAGTGGGTAACTTAGGCACCAAATTTGAAAACTGATGCGACAGTAGCTCCGGAATTCCTGTCCTCAATTATAAAAAAGAAGAAGAAGAAGAAGAAGAAGAAGAAGAAGAAGAAGAAGAAGAAGAAGAAGAAGAAACACTGAATGAAGCAGAATGACTAAAACAGCATTCGAACCAGCAACTTTCTCTTCACATGCAGTTGGCTTAAATCGATACGGAAATACGAGTGGCTGTTTTGCTGGGTTTGAAAGTAGATATTCTAGCTCCTATAACTAGTAACCAATTTAAAATTCATTTAATAAGAAAATTTACAGTATTAGCGAAAGAATAGTTTTAAAAGAAAGACTTATTTTTGGTTTACAAGACCAATGTTTTATTTTAAACTATTAAAACGTAATGGATCACCTTACATGCTCCGGCAATTCGCGTGGTTTCGCTTAAGAGGCTAGGAATGCCAGTTACTCTCAAAAACCTCCAACTACAGACAAAGAGTTATGTAATCTATTTCTGAGTGCATCTGAATAAGGCGAGCATATATAGGATAATCACACGTCCATGCGTATGCTTCAATACAGTTTGTAACTACTTTAACCTCTCATAGGCTAATGTTTGTGCGCCGATCTTTGGCATTAAACTTGCACGAGATGAGCTCATTCAGGAGCTGGTATGGATCATTGTGTCGAATCTCGCCTTTCAGCCCATTTAGATGAAATGTTTCTCCGCTATTCCGCTTTTGCCGCTTTCCTATACCTGAGAGTAAGTGATGAGCTAAGGTGTGTGTGTAGTACTGGAATCCATACAAGTAAGAGATTGACTTTACTCAGTTTCGGCTTGGATGATACAGATATCCTAGCAACATTAAGTAAATAAAAACGCTATAGGGAACTAATCTCTGTTTCATATAACCTTGCCCCGTTGACATGTATCACTCCGTGTGCAACTACCTCACCCCTCGTCCTAATTGGCTAATGCTTTCGCGCCATAGATCATAGGCGGTGCCTTCCCGTCACATTTAAAAATTCAGTAAACGTCATAATAATTGCCAGGAAGATAGATAAAATCACACAAATAAGAATATGAAGGCATGCAAAAATAATGAAGTTTATAATAAAACTGAGCAGGTTGAAACTGAATGAATGAACAATGGAACTGAAACAAGTTTATAATGAAAGGCCTTGTCTTTCAGTCTTAAAAGTCCTGTCACGCCACACTTGTCGTGTGTCCTTCATTCACCCAAGTCTCATCGAGGTAGTATATTTTGCGATTTGTATCCCGGTACAGTCTGATTGTCCTTAAATAACGTCTTCGCCATGCAGCAATATCGCCCCTGGAGTGGTAAGTTTTCCTGTTGTCTCAATTTCATGTCGCGATATTCCTACGCATCTAACACTCACACCTGTAAGTTCAGAGCACAGCTGATCGACTTCTCTCACTAACAAAGACGGATTCTTCTCTGTGAGTGCATTAAACATATGCAACACAATTCTTTTTTCGCCGCTTTTTAAAGGTTTTCCCTTACGATGCTTCAGCGAAAAACTGGTGGTAGACTCTGCCATTATACATATAATAGTACATACACGCGCAATAAACGATCAATAAAATAATTTTGCTCCCGCACTTGGCACAACACACCTTCGAATGGCGATATATGGCTAATCAAGTTCAAAACAAGGTCAGTGATAAAAGTCATATAAACAAATATGTCATCACCACCGCTAAATCACGTGATATCTTGCCATGTGCTTGAGAGCACGGGAACCTCCTCTTTCCTTCGTTTGAGAATTAATATGCATTTCAGAGAAATCAACTCTGTTGCGTAATATATTTAATTAAAACAGCTACGAAAATATAAATTTGACAATTTTCTTCCAACATATAAAGATATATCACCATGTTAAATAACGAACTAATTTTTACCGCACAGCAGTCTATACTGCAATAGCAGCCAATGAGAGGTGATAAGGTCAGGTAACCGCTAAGAGATACGGGGGCAAGCTTGTGTGAAACAAGGATTAGAAGCATGGACATTAGTCTCTGCCTCAGAACTAACTTTCCTACCAGCTTTACAGCTCAGTTAGGTATATTGGCAATAAAAGAAGGCTCTGAAAAGAGTCAAAATACTCTCGGCAGGATCTAATAGAATCCTGTATCCTTCTGTCTATATAAATAATAGAACTATCGTCTGGTCGGCTGAATTGATTAAGCACTGACCTACTGATTCCAGAGTTGCGGGTTCAATTCCGGCCTAGACCGATGATTTATAAATGTGACGGAAAGCGACAGCTCCATGTCAGTGGATTTACTGGAATGGAAAGGAACACCTTCGGGATAAAATTCCGACATGTCGGTGACACAGAAATGTTCTGGTCAGTTGAAAGTGTCGTTAATAAACAAAGTAAAAAATAAACAATAATATATATTGTATTATAATATTTTATGTATATATACAACCTCAACCCTTGCATGCAGGGAATTAAACCTTAATATTTGAAGAAAATTGTGAATTTAACATCTTATAAAACTGGCAACAATGTTCATACAGAAAATATAATATACGTTTCAGGAACTCACTTTCGACTCCAGCCACACTCAAGAAATTTGCTTTTGTTGAGCATAATTTCTTTGTATTTGACTTGTACACAATGAAATGTGTGAACATCAGTGCCTGCTGCTTACTAACCAGATCACTCTGTGAAAGCTCTCGTTGGAAATATATCTGAATGCATTTGCCACAATCTCACTACAGAACATATCAAACAACAAATATATGACAGTTAAAGTCTGCCTAAAGCTTAGAAAGCATCTAAAAACACCAGCAATAGTCGTCTGTTACAGTCACAAAGAAATATTACCTTCTAATTATCTAAATAAACATTCAAAGAAAAGCCAAATACATCCATTAGACCGGAATGCTGTTTCCATCCTCCCGCTTTCAGCATATATTTATATTTTCATAAATACTGTAATATACACGAATGCATATGCACACGCTCGTGCAAAGACATACCACGAATTGAAATATATGCATTAGAATTACCAATCATTTACCAAAGTAAAGAATCAATGTGCATCACTATAGAAAACATGTAAATATAGTGTATAGAAAAAGTTTTGTACTCAGTATATCCCATTCAAACATTTAACCGCAAACGCACGTTTTGGGACTTCCTGAACTTTTTTTAAATAGTATGTGTATTCCTGTGTGTGTAGTCTAATTCCAAAACAAATTGAGTTAAATACCAAATTTGGTATTACGTTTAGCACGTCAAAGCATGCGACACGAAGATATTTAAGAAAATCCCCTACAGCAAGCTACGCTTCGCGTGGAATGTTTTTTTCCAAAATTGTTTTTTCTAAAAATGGCTCTAAGGATTTTGTTTAAAATACCATATGTTTAAGAAATCTTTATAAAAATGAAGCGCAAGACTTGAATTTTCTAGGAATAGTATCTTAAGTCCTGCTCAATCAGAATATCTTATGCTTAACCGGTAAATCTTAATGATAGACAAAATTTTGTTCCACAAAACATGTATACCTCCTTAAAGCACAGAATTTATCTCAAACTTTTCTGTGGAGATAATCGTATTCCTTACTGGTTTCCTATTTTTATAATGATGCGTTTTAGCATGGAGGTTAATTTCTTTTTATATTTTCTGGCAATGCAAAGAGAACGAAATTTGAAAGGAATTTCATAGCGGCTATATCTTAAATATTGACCATCACTTAAGTTCACTGTATTCCCCCAATGCCACTATACGTAGAAGGAAATATGTAATAAAACCATTCCTGAAAATTTTCATAACTAAGCAGATAAACGAATAAGCTTTCTAAAGGATATTTTGTTGAAAATTAACGGTTTATGAATGAAGGACAACCGACTTTTTAGCCCTTTCTTCTAGCCTTTTGTGAAATATCGAGGACCTATTGCTGGACTATTAAAGTAAAGGTACCAGTAGCCTTGCATTCCTGTTTTGCGAACTATCTGTCAACTTCTGTAACTAACCAAAAGGCACTTCAGTCCGATGGCTGAGGATGTGACGGAAACGTCGCGAAACCGATCCTGAAGGATTTAGACAATTTATCAAACAGATAAGTGAAGTGTGTTGCTAAGTTTTGTAGTTTATTCATAGTACGATACTTGGATTGCTTCATTGTCAGAAGCTTCAATGTATTACAAGTCTCGCATTCCTTGTTCCACATCTTACACTTTGCTGTTCACAAGTTCTTGATGTTACCATTAAGTAAAGTTTACGCAAGCAAAGGATACCTATTCCTCACTTCAACAAGCTAGCAAGCGATCTGAAGGAAGAAGAGCATAAGCTGCCAGCCTGAGAACTGAAGCGTACTAATGTATTTATTTATTTTTAATAGATAGTAGCCATATTGGTGTTTAGATAAGCATTTCTTAGACTATAAAAATAAATCGGCACATTTAATAATATATTTTTATACAATTTCATATAATATTTAAAAACTTCTTCCATACTTATTTTTAAGCTGTAGTGATATTGCCATGACAATCTCTGGAGTTACGATGACCAAAACTAAATCTGCATAAACGATTAAGAGTTTAAAAATATAGTAAAGCATATTGTAATGTAATGACGTTCCTTAAAGTACTCCAGGATTTTAAATGTAAATGAGTAGTCGCTGAATATTTTCTCTGAAACCTCGTTTGCACAGAAACAAAAGGAGGCACTAAAACTTATTTTCACTGAAGTATTGCATAAAAATGAATTAGGGAAGCACAGCCAGTGCTTCTGGCAGGTTTTCAACCGCATCCAGGTTACAAGGTTCGCACTCAAGACCGAATGAATAGCTCATAAATAAGCCTCAATCCGGTTTTCTGCCAAGGCGACGTTGCTATTCAAAATTGCATTCAGAAGCATGAAGTGCCAAGAAAACGTCCAAACTAAATTGTGCTCAAAAGGTTTAAGTAACCCTTAGCATGCTAGTTTAAATAGTTTAAACTTCACCATTGGCGAGAACCACGCCACCTGCACATGAATAGGGTGCTGATGACCCAGTTTTTCTGTCCTTAAACATACGAGTATCTATCCATGTGCACATAAATTACTTCACCAGATATGCAGTATATTTGCCTACATATTAAATTAATAAAATTAAAAAGTATCTCTTCAAACATTTTTCAAACAAAATATCAATTCCTAAGAGCAATATCCCTACTTATAAATGGCAGATTGAGTAGGTAGTGTCTTCGACACATTTCCCATCTATTATCAGCTTTGAGACTTCACTGAATCCGCCTCAAAACAAAATTTGTTATAAATCGAATACACTGGTATGTGTGTGTGTGTGTGTGTGTGTGTGTGTGTGTGTGTGTGTGTGTGTGTGTGTAACGTGAACAGCACAATTTTAACACAGAGTTTCATACCAAACTGGGTATTTCATTCAGATATTTACCAAAGATTTGGGGAGAGGTATGGAGGAGAGATTTCCTCCATTCTAAACAGGTGTTAATTTGGAAAATAATGTTATCTATTTATTATCACAAAATATTTGTTAATTTTGCGTAATTTTTAGGTAATGTCAATTCATATTTTACTCGTTCTATTCTTATCTATGGTGGATAAAATAAGTGTTCCACTCTATCCAAAACATGTTATCCGTCATTCCGATTTCATCGAAAAATGAGCTGTTAGTTCTCGAAAGCAGAAATTCGTAGGGATTAGCGCATAGTCGTCCTGCTATCTGGGCCTAGGTGTAACTAATAATCAGATTCCCTGAGAACAATAGTATGTGCAGGACAATGACTTCTGTGTATAGCTTTCCCACTCCAAAGGACTCGTTTTGGCTGTTTCGAATAGGTTGCAATTCTGGAATATCTTCTTTGTATTCGATGCTTATTATAAGGTGCTAACTAGCGGGAGGGGTCAGTTGATAGTAGAATAGAGCTCAGTTGAGTTCACTGAAGAGTGCTAACTGCAGTCCAGTCGGGAGCTGTGACTTAACAGTTCATTGCGATTCAATGGATCAGCTATGTTTTGTTCTCAGTGTATGCAACAGTATTTTATGTGTAAGATTTGCGTTATCTGAAGCGCCGGAGCGATAAATTGTGCTTTCCAATAACTTTTGTTTTCAAGTTTAAAAACTAGATGGATGAAATGCACGGAAAATAACCGGCCATCCGAGTATCCGAGGTACAAATGATGGAGGTGGAAATGAAATCCGGAATGAAGAAAGTGTATAAGATGGGAAACCAGATAACCACAGTTAATGACGAAATGGTAAGAATAGAATCGAAAATAAATTCCAAATTAATTGCGGAAGATGAAAGAGAAAATGGAATCCAAAACAGGAAATATAGAGAACATGGTAGAGAGAATAGAAAAAGGATGCAGAATGAATGAATGAATGAATGAATGTGTAGTGTTTAACGACCGATATTGCTACATGTGGCACCGTAGGCGGTGACATTGATGTAATATGAAATGAAGATGGAGCACCGGTGGAATGAGACGGCGGGAGAAACCGGAAATCCCGGAGAAAACCCGCCCCAGCTCCCCGATAGATCTGTATGATCTTTGGAAACATGTTCATAAACCTTGACAGAAGCATAACGTAGTCAATTCAAATCAAGGTTTGAACAGCCAGGGAAGACGCTGCAGGAAGCCGTCCTGGAAATTGGACAACTCGTAAACAGGGCTCTGGTAAATCTTTTTCCTGGTTACGTGTTTCAGGAATATTTGACTCAGGAGATTAGCTATGACCTTGTAGTGACACAAGTGAACCGAGATAGTGCTCCATTGTTTCTCTTTCTCTAATCTTTCATAACCTGCCTCAAAACTAGCTTATCCTTCGTTTTCCGGAACAATAAATATTGCGCCAAGTAGCATCAGTGATAAATTATATTATCGCATCAAACAAAACAACAGCAACAACAACGTTAATGATAAAGATAACATTAATAGTAATAATAATAACAATAATTTCATTAATTGAACCTATATAGTAAAACACAATATAGTCATCACCACGCATTCTGAAAATTAGTTTAACAACTTTATTAATCTAGAGGATATGTATTTTAGACAATAAATTTGTATTATATTACTCTGTTTGTATCGTACCAGTAATTTGTCTACTTCACTGCACAATTGCATGTTCAAGGACAAAGACATCCTCAATCAATAACAATACTCCTTTGTCCACTGTGTGCGTGATGCCGAAATGCGACAGCTTAATTACGAGTAGAAGGCCATAGAGGAGCCACTGACGGCCAAGGAGGTGGCCAAGACTGTAACTGTCCCCAACTCGGAAACCTAGAGTATTCGGTACGTTAGTGATAGGGATTAGTTCCAGAACGTCAAAGAAGATATTTAAGTGTGCGTGTTGTAGTGGTGGCCACCCACGACTTCTAATGAACGACTTTCCAGGGAAAGTTGAAGAGCAGGCGGTGGCTGCAGAAATACAGTATTGCGCAGGCTAGCGGTCAAGGCAAAAGCTGTCACAACTTTGAAATTAGGTGTATTCGATATGACAGGGGCAGAGAATCAACTAAAGGCTGTCTGCCGAGATCATGGTGTGTGCCAGGTATGTGTCCAGTTGGAGCATCTAGCGGAAGGCTATATAAAACCAAGATGACAAGTGTCAAGTGATGTGTGATAGTGATATAGTTAAAAAGGCACCTAGTGAAGGAATAGCTACAATCAAATCGAGATACCGGTGACAAACAAATAAGGATCAGCATGGTGATTGGCGCGGTACGATTGGCCATCCCCACGGGTGACAAACTGTATCTGGGACAGAATAACGGAATACAACCGGCTCAATACAAGTAACGCTGTGCCACATACTAGTGGACACGCTTGCAGTCGTCACCATAATCAACGCGAACGAAGTGGAGGGCTTGCCTTTAAGGAAGCCAGATCGGCCCTACCAGATAGTGACAGTTTGCCTCTGGAGAAGGAGGCCATAATGAAGTTGACCCTGGGACGGAGTGTTGCAAATTTGAGGGAGTCTCGCTAGAGTGGACGAGGATGTGATACTGTGACTAGATGTCCTCAGCCAATACGATCCAATTGTATAAATTGGCGTGAAGGTTCAAATGTGACGCTTTGGAGCCTCATAGGATATTATCAACGGCCTTCTCGGCTTCTTAATTCTGTAACCTGTTTCCTATTTTAAATACCACATTGTATTCTCCTCTTAGAAGACTTCCAGGGCCTGTTTGTTTTAAGGACAATACGGTTAGGTCAAACCCACCCTGTGATTCCACGGGGTGTTAGTGGATACGCCACTGACGCGCGTCAACCCCGCAGGGAGGACTACCGAATAACCTCGGTGGGGCCGCCGATGATCTAGCACACCAACTACTCGCTCTGCAGGCAAGCACCCGGGACTTCTTAGGCAACCCTCTGTCCCCTCCGGGCGGCCGGAGGTACCCAAACCCCCATGGGTATCGGGAACCACGGTCTCCTTGAGTCCAACCTAATCCGAACGACTCCCAAACGGAAGGGGCTCGAATGTTCGACCCGAGGTTTCTCTAGTAACGTCAGAGGTACCACAGGTGCGCAACTAAAGGTGATGGACTCGCCCCCCTTCGGCGCCTCAAAGTATTTGCTGGGATCCGCATTATAATTCTGCCGGAGTATGCGGTTGTATAAGTAAGAGGCAAGTTATATGTGAAAGTGTATCTGGAAGGCGGCCATCGTGGCTAATCTTCACGATGTGCGCGAGATGGCTGTACAAAACATTCAGTTGGCGAGCGAGCGGATGAAAACCATTTTCTTTCCCGCTCCAGAGGATTCACCCCGGTCGTTTCCGGAATGTTCGCTTTGTATTCCCTGCCTATATAAGGAGGTGACTAATGTCCGACGGGGTGAGTGGACGTTCAGTAAAGCATCGGCTATTAAGCTGAAAAATTCAGTTGATTTCTGTTGACAGTGCCACATGCAGCTGAGCTGTGATCTGTGATTCGGTTCGACGTATCAGTTGTGTTTTGTTCTGAGTCGATTGTCTCCCACGTAAAACGTTTGCGCTTCACCAAGCGCCAATGTGATAAACTGTTAGCAGCAGCTGGTGTTTTAGCTACTACAATATTCACTTTTAAAAAGAGAACCTTTCGTGTCCGCCCACGTGTGTATTTATGGTGTTTGTATAAACATTATGACTCAAAACAAAAGTCGAAATAATAAAAGACGTGGTATAAAATTCAGAATCTTCAACGTCTCGCAGATCCTCGTAAAGTTGCGCCCATGACTTGAATCATCTCCGAATAGCCTCCTTTCTTCATTTTCATTGGAATTTTCAATTATGGTAAGCTACACGAGATTGACAAACAAACCGGACAAACTATAGAGAGCTCAGAAACCAACATCTGTAATATTGGTTTTTAACATTTTAGTTTTCTTACGTTGGACTATTATGCGACATGTATGAAGCATTTACCTTATAACGTTTTCTTTTGGCATAAAATACATAAAACATAACACACATAACAAAAGATTATGTGTATTATTTGGACAGTTGAGGACACCGAACCAAATATATAATATTTAATTGCGACTTCTAATCAGAAATGCGTATATCGTGATTTTTGTGACCAATTATTTATGTATTTATTACAAGAATAATATAATACTCATATAAAAATAAATTATTAAGTTGCAATGGATAGAGGTCACACTTGTGTCAAACATCAGCTTTTCATTCCTTCTAAATGTTCATATAGTTAGCTAAGTAACACAGAATAACAGAATTTTAACATGGATATTTGCGGTGTAAATGGTTTACGAAGCATTTTCTGTTGAACATCTGGATTTTCATACTTTTTAGTACGTTAAGCTGACATTCTTATTTCTCATGAGATCATCTTATGGATATTCTCCCTCACCTTCTGTATAAATATATTTTGGTGTTATCCAAAAGAAAATAATATGGATATTTACTGCACACAAATTAAATTCCTAAATGCATATGTTTGCACATAAACTCTACAACTGTCAAGAGAATTTACTCTTGGATATCGAAAGCTCTGAACAGTTCACAAAGTTCTGTTATTAAAGCAATTGGTCGTTCACATAAAAGCTAGCTAGCAGTACTTAATTGTACAGTTCTAAAAGAACACATTACAACTGGTCAATTCTCAAGCCTTTTACATTGTTTTTAAAACACTTGATGTTCGATTTACTGATACACATTTTATACAAATTCAGATGTAATATTAAGCTTATGATATATGTATTATTGGCCGAAATTTAATGTAATGGTCAGAATAAAAATAAAAATAAAAAATACTAGAAATAATAAAAGTAATAAAAATATTAAAAATACTAAAATGAAGCTTTCTTAATTCTCAAGATTGGTAAACTATAATTGAATATTACTCCACCAAAAATGCAAATTTTAAATAATATATAATGCAATATTTTTTCAAAGTATTTTCAGATACTAAAAATACAAAAAATACTAAAAATACTAGAAATACTAACAATACTAAAAATACTAAAAATACTAAAAATACTAAAAGATACTAAAAATACTAAAAGATACTAAAATACTAAAATATACTAAAAATACTAAAAAAATACTAAAACACTAGAAACACTAGAAACACTAAAATTACTAAAAATACTAAAAATACTAAAAATACTAAAAATACTAAAAATACTAAAAATACTAAAAATACTAAAAATACTAAAAATACTAAAAATACTAAAAATACTAAAAATACTAAAAATACTAAAATACTAAAAATACTAAAAGTACTAAAAATACTAAAAATACTAAAAAATACTAAAAATACTGTCGTGAACCCATATCTACGATCGCGTGGCTTGTTTACTCAAAAGAAACTCATAGGAGGGCAGTGTGTAAACCAAGAGCCCGCGAACAAGATAACAGGCAGATAAGGGTCTGCCGAGACAAATTGAGATAAATGGAAATTTCTAGCTACTTCTGGACTGAAAGAGATTTTTCCTGGGAGAACATCACACCGAGGGGGGCCACCTAAAAGTCGTACTGGGTCCAATGGGACTCACTGAAGATCAGAGAGGGCGTGTTGTTCCAGGTATGGGAATCGCCCGATGGCAAGACGCAGAGACAACAGTTGGTACTTCCCCGAAGTAAGGTCTCGGAGCTATTGGAGGAAGTGCACGCCGGGAGAACACCTGGGAGCAAACCGAACAATCGAAAAAGTTCAACAGCCATGGTAAGGACCGTACCAGGTGCTGAAGAGGACTAACGACGTTATCTACCGCATCCAGAAGGTGCCCCGAAGGAAGATGGTGGTACACCTGGATAGTCTGGCCCACTACCATGGTGCTGTTCGGGACGACCAGCCTTGAGGAGGGAGCAATGTCGCGAACCCGTATCTACGATCGCGTGGCTTCTTCACACAAAAGAAACTGATAGGAGGGCAGTGTGAAGACCAAGAGCCCGCGGGCAGGATAACAGGCAGATAAGGGTCTGCCGAAACAAACAAATTGAGATAAATAGACATTTCTAGTTACTTCTGGACTAATAGAGATTGTTCGCGTTCTGGTTTATTTGCGAATCATCTAGAACTTATCTGTGAAGTATTTAAAGAGGCGACGATTGGCCAAGAGGCGAGTTGTGGTTGTGAAACTTGTTGTGAAACCAGACAGCTGGAAGTGTTATTGTAACGAGAGCGAATGATTTAATCTGCTGTCACTGTTATTGTCATCGACCTTGGTAGACTGATGGTGTAGGTAACGTAATGCTGCTGTAATCTATACGAGTATTTCTACGAAAATAAAGGAGAGTTTTAATTTGTGCAACTCGGCTTTTAATTCTACGACCCCACAAAGTCACAATACTAAAAATACTAGAAATATTAAAAATACTAAAAATACTAAAATGAAGCTTTCTTAATTCTCGAGATTGGTAAACTATAATTGAATATTACTCCACCAAAAACGCAAATTTTAAATTATATATAATGCAATATTTTTTCAAAGTATTTCCAAATACTAAAAATACTAAAAATACTAAAAGTACTAAAGATACTAATACTTCTACCAACAACAACAACCACAACCACAATAATAATAATAATAATAATAATAATAATAATAATAATAATAATAATAATAATCATAATAATAATAATCATAATAATAATAATCATAATAATAATAATAATAATAATAATAATAATAATAATAATAATAATAATAATAATAATAATCATAATAATAATAATCATAATAATAATAATCATAATAATAATAATCATAATAATAATAATCATAATAATAATAATCATAATAATAATAATCATAATAATAATAATCATAATAATAATAATCATAATAATAATAATCATAATAATAATAATCATAATAATAATAATCATAATAATAATAATCATAATAATAATAATCATAATAATAATAATCATAATAATAATAATCATAATAATAATAATCATAATAATAATAATCATAATAATAATAATCATAATAATAATAATCATAATAATAATAATCGTAATAATAATAATCGTAATAATAATAATCGTAATAATAATAATCGTAATAATAATAATCGTAATAATAATCGTAATAATAATAATCGTAATAATAATAATAGTAATAATAATAATCGTAATAATAATAATCGTAATAATAATAGTAATAATAATAATAGTAATAATAATAATAGTAATAATAATAATAGTAATAATAATAATAATAATAATAATAATAATAATAATAATAATAATAATAATAATAATAATAATAATAATAATAATAATAATAATAATAATAATAATAATAATAATAATAATAATAATAATAATAATAATAATAATAATAATAATAATAATAATAATAATAATAATAATAATAATAATAATAATAATAATAATAATAATAATAATAATAATAATAATAATAATAATAATAATAATAATAATAATAATAATAATAATAATAATAATAATAATAATAATAATAATAATAATAATAATAATAATAATAATAATAATAATAATAATAATAATAATAATAATAATAATAATAATAATAATAATAATAATAATAATAATAATAATAATAATAATAATAATAATAATAATAATAATAATAATAATAATAATAGTAATAATAATAGCAGAGTCCGGCCTTGTAAATAAAATTTACAACTCTCAGTCTCTGTATTTTACGTAGATAGTTTTAAAGGCTTTTTAGTTTTCTCAGAAAGCGTTTACAAAATTGAGAAGATGCTCTGAAAACTATATTTTGTAACAAAACTATATGTTTCTTACTGTATTACGAGATAGCAGAAAGCGTTAAAACTCTCTTTTCACTGAGAAAATCTGTTTGGAGAAATGTATCCTATATTTTGCTTCAGCACAAAAAGGCTTCAGTTGTCTGGTGCTGTGCGACCACAATACGCTCTAAGCCCGCTAATTCTGTAGGCGGTTCTTCCTTGTAGGATATATCTTACAGGTAGTTTGACTTTAATGGTAATCTCATTGAGGAAGGGAGCCGCTTCTCTTTTAGGGCGTCCTTGAAACGCAGCGGCCTGAAAATCCAATAACGAACTGCTAGTGGTGGGGTTAGAGCAGGCGGGACCTCGCCCCGGTCACGGGTAACTCGCTGCGCCTAACAGGTCAGGCCACACGCAACGGGCATTCATAGCGCCACTGTTCTACACTGGCTGTCATGCTCTTAATTCAGGTATGCAGGCTCACTCATTTGGCTGAACCTATTTGCCTAATTTTGTTTTTGAAATATTTGTATGAGTCCAAGGAGGGTTTAAACGTGAGAAAAAAAAATAACCCGAACAATGGACCAGGTTATTAACTAAATATAAAAATGAACACGCAAACTTTTGTGGAACACATATGTACACCCTTTATTTTCGACAAACAAAAGCAGTACAAAGTCTTTGCCACAATCTTCATAGCAATTTCACTTACCATATCTTATTATATAACGTTTATCTTTGTTATCAAGACTGAAATTATTTTATCTAGCATGATGATATACCTTTCAAAGATCAGACGAATTAATTTATGGACACACTGGAACACTATAAATTTTTGACCACAGACAATTGCTGCCAAATTTTGGTGAATCCTTGGATACGTTCTTTATAAATTGTGTTTTTGAATTTGTAAATGTGAATTGAATTGCCGCAAAATTAATTGAATTCCTTTGTGACTTTGTGAAGTTCGCGGAAACCTTTTTACTGTGCCAAAGAGAAGATGACCTGACGAGGTCATAGAAGTCAGTAAAATGTGCAACGAGCTACGGTACGTGCTGAACACAATGATGAGCAGCGAGAAACAGCTAATGCTAATAGTCGTGTTAATATGTCAGAATAGCGTTCTAGAATGTCTGAAATAAGTAGGATACGAGACGAACTGTGAAGAAGCTAATGAATCACGTCATCGAGGCAACAATCATTAGGGGGAAGTACAAAGGAGAGGATATCCTGATCCCACGTATTTCGATGATTCCAACGGATTTACCTTTGGATTTTAAGCGTCTATAATTTCCCGTGAGTTTGGCCTTTGCGATGACCATAAATAAATCGCAAGGGCAATCGTTCGAAATATGCGGAATCAATTTGCAATATGCCTGTTTCTCTCTTGCACAATTACACGTCACGTATTCGCGCGTCGGAAAACCATCATCTGTATATATTTACGCGCCAAAAACAGGCAAAATATTGTTTACTAGAAGGCTTTAAATTTATTAACTTAATTATAACTGTGTTGTATTTAAACTTCACCCCCAATTAAAGAATAAATAAATAAATAATCCGAATTTGTTTTATTTATATATATATAAGTTTAGAGCACTTTTATTGGTGGTACGAATTTCCGCTGGTCAGCTAGTTATTAATTTATTATTAGTTATTAAGTTATGATTATTGTTAAAAAGCTATTTACTAGTTTTTATTGGTAGCACACTGAAGTTTGTAGTATTTGAATAGAGTTTAACAAAATATGTTTGTAATGATGAGTACCCGGGTTCTGATGACATCTCATCCATTAATTGTTACCTCATAGCCATCCCTAATGGGTTGCCCGCCTCGGTAGCGTGGTGGTAACGTGTCTGCCTCACGTTCAACAGGTCCCGAGTTCGAATCTCGGTCAGGGTGAGTTACCTGGATAAGGATTTTCCGGGGTTTTCCCTTATGCTGAAAGACGAATGTCGGGTAGCTCTAAGCTCCATGGACCCTGGGCACATTTGAGAATCATTTCACCCATTCCATTCTTCGTACGATATGACTTAATGTTGGAGGACGTAAATTACAACAACAACAAATCCCTAATGGGTACACAAATCATTGACAATAGCGATGCCTTATGTAATTATTTTACATCATTGTTTCCTCATTCATGCTGTTTCCTATTTTAGAGTGTTTCTTTGATTTTACATCAACATACTCTCATTTTATTAATCTTTATTCTTTTATTCAGGCTTTCACACACATCGCTACTGTCACACCACGTCTCTTATGTGGTTGAGCAATGTCATTTTCACGTTTATCCCAAATCGATTCAAAGCCATTTATTTGTTTCTAAAATATTCTCTTTATCTTTTTTAACTTCTGCTTACCGTACCTCACATAAAGCGCTTTGGATTGTAGCATATCATATAGAGAAGTTGTTAAAAAGTGTTTCACTAAATGTGAAAAGTCAAAATCTAAGAGTGCTATGTCAAATTCCCCAATTTCTTGACAAGACTCTTAATTCTAGCGTCCAGGAGTACTTGATATTGTAGAGAATGTGTTAATTAGAGCACATTTATAATATATTAATTATATAAGTCTATAATCATAGTTCTGTAGACGCACTTTCGGAAATATAATTTCTTCTGCATCCCCGATTATTATACTGCCATCCGTTTCGTTTAATAAGAAAAATGTCTCTTAGGGTTATGAAACAAAATTTAACTCTTCATTTTTGAAAATGACAGGGTTAGTACTAAATTCATATGATGTACTTAAAGTTCACCAACACAGTATCTGGATATTACTCCCTGATATTTTTGTAAATTATTAAATAATTTCTTCAGGCATTATTAGGGCACGCCAATACATTGAGCAGCTAGATTCACACCACAGTCATATTTGGTATTCATCAAGTTCAGCAAGAGTATTTGCTGGCGATTTGCACTGATATCTATAAATCCCAGACATCTTTCGGTCAATTCTCCAACATAGTGGAAATTAGAGAATGCGAAATTGTTAAATTTGAAAATGAGAAATTTCAGATGAAACTCACTGGTTTCATCTAATATCACAGTAATGAATTTTAATGTTTCTATTTCCTTCCATATTTTAGTCATGATGACAGTGGCAATGTAGCTAATTAAATAGATCTGATTATGTTTAATATTGCAGAAAAAACTAGCTTCCCATAAAGATTGTTTAAAATGTTATCTAATTTACTCGGAAGCAACAATTGGATGTAAGTCCCTTTGTTGGTAGAATCATAGTTTTCCATGTACGTTCCTGAAAGACCAGAAAAATAACAGCAGTTAGCGGTAATATAATCAATACTTTTACTCTCTCATGATACCTGAAGTTACTTTGCTTAAGTTGAAAGTCTAATTCACGGTAATTTCTGACATCGTAAGAAAAGTGTCCGACTGTTGGAGAGGCTACCCGTAGGGCAGGGTTCCGACCCCTTCAGCTGCTATGGTACGAGCGGTGTGGATCCCTAGGACTCGTGGTACTTCTGAAGTTACCAGAAGCATGCCGTGCCGAACAGTCAAGCCCTTCGCATAAAGGAGCTGTTCGGATTGGGTTAGTCTCGACCGACAGTGGTTCCAGACATCCACAGGCATTGGGTACGTCTGGCTGGTTCTGCAGCCCAGATGGGGTTGTGAGACGCCTGAAAATCATCGGTACTAGCCTGAAATAGATAGTAGCTGGTTTGCTAAATCAGTGACCTGGCCGAGGTAATTGGTAGTCCTCCCGGATCGGTTAGTATGCGTATTCCACTTTCACCCTAAAGATCTTTTTAATGTTATAAAGTATTGCCATAAAGGAAACTTTGTCCCATTGCCCTAATGGAGCTGCTTCGGTGGCTCCCTGATTATGGAGGGAAATTTTCGGCTCCCAGTTAGACCTTGACATTGCCTTTCGGAGAGGCTGCATAGCTTTAAATAAATTATTCATGCATTCCAAATACCGTTTTAATTTCTGAAAATTACATAGGGCCAGCACTATAATTCTGGATTTTCTATAATCACATAATTATCTGCTTTTGCATACTGTTCCACATTAAAATGACGTACACATCGTTTAATTTCCGTCTGGATGCATGTTTAAACAGTGCAAGTCGTTCGCGAAATTCCTCTCTTTGAAAAAATTCTTTTTGGCTCAAAATCAATCGACATGATTGACTATTTCCTCAAATTATCTAATGCGCATCCTCATCTCCCTTCTCGTTTACTCCCCGGTCTGGCAGTATTCGTGCCCTCTCCCTCTTCCCTCAATACACCAAACCAGCAAGAAAGAAACGACAGCGATCAGTGCAATCCCTTCACAACTTGAATGCTCTGCAGATGCAAGAATTATAAGTCCACCTGAGAAAGAACTATTCTCATGAACAATATATTATCACCACCACGTAATAAGTCAAATAATATTTTATAAATACTAACATCCATACTTCACACGCTAGTTCTCTACATATGCGCCAGAATGCAATTTTTTCTAGGGAAGAATTCCATATCATATGTTCCACAGTAGCGCAGATGGTAGCGTGTCTGCCTCACGTTCAAGAGGTCCCAAGTTCGAATCTCGGTCATGGTGAGTTACCTGGATAAGCTTTTTCCGGGATTTTCCCTTATCCCGAAAGACGAATGTTGGAGAACTCTAATGTCTATGGACCCCGGGCTTATAATGAGCATCATTTTAACCACTTCACTAATCGTCCGATATGACTTAACGTTGGAGGTTCTAACTTAAAAAAGAAAACAAAAACGTTCCTCTTACTAGCTCGGCGCTAGCACTGGAAGGAAAACCTGCCTTAAACAAGATCAGTTTTGTCCGATTTTTGACCTAAAATAACCTACTGAAATAAAAAACTTATAATTTGAAAATTGCACCCAACGACTTAAACATTTCTTTAAATGTAAATGTTTTGTAAAAGTAAAATGCCTGATTCACGCTGTCCGATCTCTTGAATTAAATATACATTGTTGAAATAAATACAAATTTTGTACTGCAAAGTGTATACATTCTTAAAATGGGAACTAAATTAAAAGTAACGGAGTAAATTAAACTAATTAGAGCTGTGTATTGGAAGAGACGGAAGCCTTGTTGAGATGTAGAAACTCTAGCCGTAATCTTTCACGGTAACCGCTAGAGTTTTTAATGTAACAATCCTTACAGACACAGTTATGTGCAGAGGTTCTACTCCCATTAGTCCTGGACCCGTAGGACTAAGGACCCGGGCCTCCTCCTACCCGGGAGCGATGGATACTCCGGGGCTCTTTCCATAGCGCAATATCTGATTTTTTAAAAGATCTCCCCTCGCTAAGCACAACTTCAAGACGGGATGGAAGTGGATACGCCACTTATGCGCGTCAATCCCGCAGGGAAGACTATCGAAAACCTTGGTGGGGCCGAATGGTGATCTAGCACACCTTCTACTAGCTCTGCAGGCTAGTACCCGTGACATATGAGGCAACCCTCTACCCCCTCCGGGCGGCCGTAGCCTGGCCGGAGGTACCCAATTCCCCGTGGGTGTCGGGAACATACTACCCCGAGTCCAACCCAATCCGAACAACTCTTATTCAGGGAGGGACTCAAATGTTCGGCCCGAGGTTCCTCTAGTAACGTCAGAGGTACCACGAGTGCTAAGGGTCCGCAGCGCCCGCACCTCGGCAGCCGAAGGGGACGGATCCGCTCCCCTACGGGATCCTTAGAGACACATCCACGTAAGAGGAGCACAGTACAGTGAGACCCCAATTATACTTATCCGTATACCGTGTTTAGCCTGTGAAGTCCTCTTCATTCGCTATTCATTTTGTAAGGCACAAGAATCCAAAGGAATTAGTGCTACAATTTTTAAGACCTATTTAAAGGATAATAAGTGTCTTAATGTTCTCAGATTTCTCAAAAATAAGATAGAACGAAAATATTTTTAATATCCAAATTATTCCATAATTATTCTTGTACTTACTTGTTAGGATTGTAACA
Organism: Mantis religiosa; assembly: GCA_030765055.1. NCBI lineage: Eukaryota > Metazoa > Arthropoda > Insecta > Mantodea > Mantidae > Mantis > Mantis religiosa. The sequence continues at coordinate 273,706,480 of CM060948.1, forward strand.
TTTGTACCCTTGAGTAATTTACAATGTACAATTTAAACAAAATAAAGAAAATCGTGATTTAGGTCAGTTGTTGTAATTATGTCAGTTTTATAACATTTTATTTAGCAAAATCCGAATCTGGTTAAAATAATAGCCTTTAAAGGAATTTGAGCAAACTCTTGCTCCCATATTGGAGAACTGGTTTTCCTCGTCTTGTCAATGTAGGAACTTAAATGCACAGTTGGGAGCATAAAAGGTGGCTCATTCCCTTACATCAGAATATGTTTTATCTCATTCAACCTGACCCTATCACTTGTCTCTGAACTGATTTGGAAGATATTAAAATAGATAAATAAATATAAACTAATGGCAAACAGTATAACAAAGGAGAGTCACAATTGACTTCTCCGAAATAATTTAACCCCGTTTTGCGTAAATAGGTGGATATATCTCGTCCAAATTAACTGACTAGCGACACGAACTAATCGCAGGAGTGCAGGGGTGTGTGGACGCAATTATCTGCAGCACTGAACTACAAAACGCTACTATTGCTACCAGAACAGTACCTTCTGAAATAGACATGAATATGAAATCTAAAATTATCACCACTAGAGGATATCGCTTCTATGTATTTATCAACTCTAGGCACTAATATCCTGCATAAACAATGATATACTGCTACAAAACAGCAGTTATAAAATACGAGGACTGTTCAATAAAGAATGGTCATAATTGTTTTTACTCTCACAATTTTTCGCACTAAAATTCAAACTTATTACATTCTGTTAGCTTAATGTGAAGCAAACACGCCGCAGTAGTTTCATTGTTGGTACTTCTGGTTACCGCCTGTGAGAACCAAGCAAGTTCAGATATGTTCAATATCGCCTACCGCTACAATGAAGGTAACACGCCAGGAACAACACGCGGCTTTGAAATTCTGCTTTTGTCTCAACAAATCTTCAGTTGAGGTTTATACAATGTTACAGAAGGCCTACGTTCTTCCCTACAGCACAGCTCAAAGGTGGTTTAAATTGTTTGAAATTGATTGTTTCCGCTCTTTAAAGAAAGGTGGAGACGGTGTTCCAGTTGCTGCTCTTATGGAAGAAAACATCAACACTGTTGCTGCCATTGTGAAAGAGGTTCGACGAATTACCTTAAGATCACTTTCTGAAATACTCAACATTTCATTGGGTGAAACCCACACGTTGGTGACAGAAACATTACACATGAGACATGTTTGTGCGCGATGGATGCCAAGACTGTTGATTAGCGAACAAAAGGACATTCACATGCAGGTCTGCATGCAGTTAAAGTTGATGTACGGGGAAGATCCGGAGTTTCTTCCAAACGTAATTACTGCTGATGAAACTTGGCTACATCATTTTGATCCTGAGAGCAAATAGCAAAGCTCAGTGTGGAAATCTCCTTCATCACCAAACCCTCCCCCCCCCCCAAAAAGCAAAAGTGGTTGCTTCTGCTGGGAAAGTTATGGTCATCTCATTCTTTGATATTCATGGAATGTACCTGCACAGACATCAATAACTGGATAATACTACAGTGATGTTCTGAAAACATTACTAGTCCATATCAGGCGCAAAAGATCACATTTCCGTGAAGCAGGCTGGATGCTGCACCACGATAATGCCCGGCTACATATTGGTAATTTTGTTGCTAAATATATTGCAAAAATCAACGTGAAGTGCATCCCTCAACCTTCCTATAGTCCGGTTTTAGCCCCATGTAACTCTTTTCTATTCTATAACTTCAAGAATCGCCTTCATGGAGACATTATCCACCATCAGAAGCAGTGGTGAAGGCTGAGGAGGTGATTTTGAAGGAACTCTCACAAAATTGCTTCTAGAATTTCTTTGAAGACTGGGAGAAATGCTGGGACAAGTGCATCGCATTGAGGAGAGACTATTTTGAGAAGGAACATCAAAATTATGAGGATGAGTAAAGGTACGTTGTCAGAAAACAATTGTGATCATTCTTTATTGAACTGCCGTCGTAATTTTATTGCCTTAACAATGGGCTGCCCGCCTCGGTAGCGTAGATGGCAGCGTGTCTGCATCACCTTCAAGAGGTCCCGAGTTCGAATCTCGGTCAGGGTGAGTTACCTGGATGAGATTTTTCCGGGGTTTTCCATTATCCTGAAAGACGAATGTCTGGTAACTCTAAGCTCCATGGATCCTGGGCTCATTTGAGCATCATTTCACCCATTCCATTCATCGTCCGATAAGACTTAACATTGGAGGACGTAAATTATAAAAGAACAATGGGCCATCTAGCTTGTTCCGCGTTCAAAACATGAAAGCTTCGCTGCCACCTGGAAAGTGATCATTCCACCTCATCCGATAGTAAAACAGAACATTTATCATTATCACGCTGCGATCGAAGACAGTGAAATAGTGTACGAGAAAATACCAAAAGACGTAAGAGTAACGCGAGTGAAAGAAAATGGACCCGACAGGTGGCAATAAGTTCGGACGAACAAAACGAAGGTTGCAGTTTCTAAAGCGTTCTTCCTGTTAGTGAAAAAAGATTACGTCAAAGGATTCCAATATCCCAAGGACGCACTGCAATGCTAACTGGTCATGACAAATTAAAGGCGTACCTCTACCGATTCAGAATCATAAATAACCCACTGTACCCTTGCAGAGAAGAACAGAAAATTAACTACATAATATTTAATTGCAGAATACACGATAAATAAAGACTAGAAATGATAAAATGTATAACAATGTTGGGAGATGGCCTACCCAAACGAGAAGATTGCGAATAATGACCTGAAGTCGTTCGTAAAATTTGTAACTTCTATAAATATCACAGTCATTAACTAATATATTTAGAATGTAATAATTACTAATTGTGAACTCTATACAGATTATCAACTCACTGTAAATTTCATTATAATTTTACAATTAATTCGAAACTGTTACACAAATATAAAACAAAATTTCTATAAATATCATAGACATTTAGAGTGTAATAGTTACAAATTGTGAACTCTATACAGTCAGCAAAAACATAGACTCAACTTAGTGCATGTTGTGTCTATAAAAGAAACATTCGTCACTGTAAACCTATAATGTTTTAGAAAAATTAATTAAAAATTGACATGTAACTATAAATAATGTAGTATTACTATGTAATGGGGCATGCTGTTGATAATAATAAAGAAAATTATTATAATAATGATAATGATAATAATTATAATTTTCATAATGCAATAATTATTAAGTATTATAATATCTTAATATCATCATTATCATTACGTATATATATGGTCGTGGTAGGTCCGTTGAAATTAACACACTCTTACCTTCAGCTTTATTAATATGAGTATATGATTATTAATTAACGGTAAATAACTAGAAAAAACACAGGCAGCTCACTGGCCGTATCATTTACCAATCACGGTCTCGGAACTATTCAAGAGCGAACCTAAACGTATCGCTATACAAGTAAACCCACTGGTTCTTAAATGGACCAAGTTTTCTCCTCCCAAAATGCCCATAGCATAGAGTAATGAAAGTCCGATTTCTTCCTTACATTCGTTGGGTGTAGGTAGTCTTACTGGCCATCAAGTAAAATGCCTGTAATGTTGCACCTAGGTGCAACTCCTATGTCGTGATATAAGCGTATTGCGACCAGCGACTACGCCCAAGGTTATTTCAAGGTGATCTATATGACCTTTTAGCACGCATATCAAGTCAAGATCATGAAGTTCATTACTAACGCTCCGCCGTACATTTCCTGTGCAGGCGCTAAAGCCATATTATAATTGTAAATTAGAGTACTTGAATCCTGCTGTAAACTTCTGGGAAGAAAGACACAGCAATAGTGAGATAGTTATTCGTTAGGTTGTTGATTGGGTCAGGGAAGGTGTGCAAATAAAGATAAAACCCATCAGTTCTCTCTTTTCCTTCCCTCCGAGATATTGACATCAGGATTGAAGCAGACCGACTTACATTATAGTAGCACGTGTTGCGTTATCAGTTGACCAAAATTTCGACTCTAACTCGTTTCAGTTAGTTTGTGTAAATGTGAATATTCAGTTGCAATTGAAAATAATTTAATCTGACCATTGCACTTAGCTATGGCAGACTACAGAAATAAGTATTTTGCTAGAATGGAAACTCCATTTGGACTTCCGTTCAAAAACATGGCTGGTTCATATACGTCTCTTGGTTTGCATTTTGGCTTTGCGTTTGCTTTGCCAGCGGCTTAGATTGAGGTTAAGGATGAGATAAACTTCTTGCGCAATAACAGGCATTTTGTGCACGCCTATAACGTCTTAAATGCCTTGGAGGTGCTGAAGTCCAGCTCCAGAATTTACCTACGGGTAACAATATTATAGATACATTGTTGGAAGTGCATGAATGAGTATTCGTAACCATTAAGGAGATAAGTCACGCGCAAACACTTAAGCGCTATCACCAAAAAATTATACTTTTCCGAACGTTTAGACGTCGTTAATGTTGTAGAAATTTCCTACGGCTATAAATGCGAGCGCTCTCACAAAATACGTCTTGCGGTGTGGATGTCCCGTAAATGAGTTATACAGCAGCTTTCAAATGTTTTCCGGGCAAAGTGACATGACATACTATGACATGACATGGCATGACATGATATGGTATTTATTGTGCATATTCCAAAATTTTACAATTTACAGCTTTTGACTACATTTACTTGTCGTTACCTTGTTGTTATCTTGGCTTACATGATACCCTGGTCTTTGCTCTGCCAGGTAGCTCTTAACCTCCATACCTCCTTGATTACTTAATTAGCCCCTTTCTTCCCCCTCCTCTTCCTTTCTTACATTTTTTACATTTCTGACCCATTTTTCTTTTACTTTCTGCAAGAACTCACCAATACTTCTTACCTTCTCTTCCTCCCTGCCCGTTAACATTTTTATAGCTACTATCCTCTTCTCTACTTTCTCCCATTTTTCTTCCCGAACTTTTTTCCTCCATATTGCAACATCCTTGCATTCTGTTACATAGTGTTCTATGCTTTCGTTTCCCCCACACAATTCACAAATTCCCTTTTCCCTACCTCTTATCCCTCTTAGAAATATTATTCCTGTTCTCATCCATGCTAACCCTTCTCTCTCTTGCCTATTGCATTAATCTAATATGCCTTTCGTCCCCAATTTCGTTTTATTTGCTTGTAAAATTGTAATGATTTCATATTTTCTAGACTTCCCCATATTTCCTGTCTTTCTATATCTTCTATTCTGCATTTTACTAATTTACCCACATCGCATGTCTTCCTTTCCTCTAATCTCCATATATCTCCCATTCCTATTTTTTCCATAATTCCTCCTATCACTGCCCACCAACTATTTGAGTTCTCTAATCTTTTTTGCTGTCTCATGCATAATTTAATAATTTCTTCTTCTTCTTTAACCAAACACCTATACCAAAATGTTATTATTCTTTCCATTATTATTCCATTTGTTCTTGTCCTTCCTAATTCTACTACAGCTACTTCCCTAGGTGCTGACCTTGGTAAGCCTAGTAGCTCTTTACAAAACCTTCTGTAGTTTTGGTCCACCGTTTTGTTTACCTCTGTGCCCCCCTACTACTAGGGGAATTTTGGGTGTATTCACACCTATGGCTGCTTTAGGGCTTATTCCCCCCCCCCCCAATATAGCCACTGCATACAACATTTTGGATTCAACTAGTGCTTCATACATTCTTTCTAACCATTTTTGTCATTTCTAGTTTATATTTGCATATTCTTATTCCATTCATTGCCTTCTGCTTCAATGTTTTTCCTGTGTACTCCCCACTTTCTATTGTTATTCAACCTTACTCTTAACTACTCATTGACTACTTCTACCCTTTTGCCATTTAGTACCCACTTTTCATCTTTTTTTAGTTTAACTTCCTTCTTGAAGACCATAACTTTCGACTTATCTATGTTTATTTTTATTTCCCACTCTTCACAAAATTTCTGGATTTCATTTATTGCCTTCTGCAATCCTACTATCGTTATAGATCCTACCAAAGCTGTGTGGGGGGAAGGCAAGTCTTGTCACCTAGAAGTTATGCCAGGTACAATCTCAAAGAACGACTTGCCTTGGTCATGCCTGCTCTACAAGATTGAGAATTGTAATATTTTCTAGTTCTTGAGGAAGTACCGTCCTACACACTTCACTTAGACTTGGTCCTATGAAAATAATATTTATGATTTAAATGTAGAAATAACTCACAGCGATATAAGTGAAGATGAACACCAGATATTCGAGTTTTGAGAAAAATGCAGCGTGAGCTGAAGCAAGAAGGTCAGATTTTCAATATTCACAGCATTATCGACCCATTAACAATTATTACGTCTCTTTATTCATCTTAGTCATTATAAAGAATGATAATTTTTTGCCAGAAACTACTTCAAGTTTCCATAAATCGTTGACGCTACATTTTCCTTTTATGGTAACGAGCAAGACCAACTAATGATAACACATTTTTAACATAACTTTTATGTTTTCTTTCTTATTTTTCAATCATTCATGTAAAAAATATTTAACTCCTCAAAATTTCAAAATATTCATAGATAGCGACAGATAAGCTTCAGTCCAACTTGCACATTCATTAATATTTCTAAACGGCTAATACTACAGTAAATTATTTTTGAACAAAAGCCGAATGTTTTCATGAAATCTACATTATTTCTTGATAATACTGTCGTGAACCCGTATCTACGATCGCGCGGCTTGTTACACAGAGGAACTGATAGGAGGGCAGTGTATACACAAATAGCTTGCAGATAATGATACGCAGATAGGGGTCTGCCGAAGCAAACAAACTGAGATAAATGGAAATTTCTGGTGACTTCTTGACTGATAGAGGCTATTTGGTTTCTGTTTTACTGTAGAACAGTCTAGAAATTGTCAGTGAGTTATTTAAGAGATTATGACACGTCAGCGGACAGTTGTAAAACAGTCGCGGGAGAGGTAAGCAGAGAACAGCTGAGTGTTGTTGTAACGAGAGCTGATGTAAACTGAACGTTGTTTGTTATTGTCATCGACCTTGGAAGATTGTGTTGTATGTGATGCAATGTTGTTACGTGAGAATTTAACAGTGTATTGCTACGGAAATAAAGAACATTTAGAATCTCGGCAAATTGGACTTCTAATTCTACGAACCCACAAAGTCACAATACGTACGCTATATATTACGGTTTCCTGGTTATATAAAATCATTGAGAATGATGAGAACCTCAAGTGTTAATTTATAGAAAATTCCGGAATGGGTACGCACTTTATGTAATATGTCATTACTTCAAATATATTCTTTAAAGTGGTTTTCATGAAACAATTTTTTTTTTAATTTACGTCCTCCAACGTTAAGTCATATCGGACGGTGAATGAATGGGGTGAAATGATGCTCAAATGAGTCCATGGTCTATGAGTTACTCGAAATTTGTCTTTCAGGATAAGGGAAAACCCCGGAAAAAGCCTTATCCCTGTAACTCACCCTCGCCGAGATTCGAACTCGGGACCCCTTGAACGTGAGGCAGACATGCTACCATCTACGCTACCGAGGCGGGCAAACAAAAGTTGTGAACAAATCTTCACATAACGGTTAAGACGGGTTGGAAGGAGTGTTTGATCTGGGGTTTAAAAGATGTCTTACTCAAGTATAAGATTTTGTATTAATCCGACATATCTCTTATTTATGTTGTTCACACACGACTTCACTGATCTTTTACCTAAAAGTGCATTATTCTTGGATTCAGAGAGACTCAAAGTGTGTATTTCTAGCAAAATCTTGATATAGTTCGATGATGTAAAAAGTAAAAAGACCTTTACAAAATTAATACACCACTATCTATATCATGGAAGATAAAAAGTCACGTAGATGGTGACGGAATAATATTTTCTAAAGTGGGAATGTAATATCACTGTATTAAATAACATGGTTTCAACATTATATGCAGCATTTACCACTTCCTCTGTTCATTACAGTATACATGTATATCTCATTTTACATTATGGTAATATTTTAAAAGGTATTCATACATACATGTTTTTCTTGTTGTTCCATTTAAATACCGCCTTTAACATCTATGGTCATAACGGCGACCTTTTTGTCTTTGGGATCAATTGTTCATCAGCAATTATTTGCATTCGTTTACTATTTGAGTAACTTTGGGCTTGCTTTATAATACTGAAATTCGCACACATACACAAACAAACATTTACACTCTCACACAATCTTCCAATTAAAGAGAAGTTGGGGAATAATCTTCGCTAAAAGTACATTACTGTCCTACAGCCGGGAATCGAACCGAGACCTCAGGAGGTGGCAACTAGAATGCATACCACCAGACCAGAGGCAGCCATATGCAGTATCTTCAGCCGTGAATGAAGACGATATTTTACAACAAATTATGTCAAATTAAGAGGCAGTTCACGTATATACTTATTTTTTGTATTTTATGCCAGAACTTTAACGACATTTAACTGTTCTTATCAAATGCTGCCTTCGTTTAACATGAACTCATTTGAAGAACCTTTCTGGTTTCAAATGTTCCTAGCGACAGCCCATCTAGCCTACAGGACTAAGAAACTTAAACATAAACTAACGGATATTTAGAGAAGTTCAAATGCTTCCTTCATGTAACTGCAGTTTTTGTCACTCCTTTGGGTATTTCTATTTACATAATCATACGAAGGGGTTTCGCCTCCCATTTAGTAGATCAGATCAATTGAATTGAGAAATACAGAAACAGTTATTGATGGCATGGGAACCTGGGAACCTAGGAAAGAAGTTAACTTGGCAACTCATTTTGGAACGAAATTCATAAGCGCACATTTAGTTGGATATTTGTTGTCTACACCAAAACGCCTTGTGTTTCCTTACTGTGTATATGAGTGAGGGTTTAAACCACTTTATAAGCTAGTCAAGAAATTCCAAAAGGACAAAGATTGTGTTATGCCAATGAAATAAGCACGTGTTATTTAAATCAAAAATGTTTCAGACATTTGCGAGAAAATAGAAAAGAACAGAATTTTTCAAGGCCAAATAATATTTTATATTTACTCTAATTTAGGGTTTTTGGTTTTTCTTGTTGAGACACATCCGCGCGCTGGAAAGGAAATAAACTCTTTGTTCAGTGGACACGAAATCGTGTTTTATTCCTTGGTTGAACCTTTCCGTCTTCCCGTTCATTTTATACAAAATGATCTATTCACTTTAAGCAATTCATAAGCTTTCAAAATACTAAGACAAAATTTACACGGCTTTAAAATAATCTTACTTGAAAACTTGTCACAAAACAAGAATACGCGAAAAGTCTTCCATAGCCACGGCTATCTACTTCCACTATAGTGGTTTAGGCCTGGCTAGTCCACTCAAGGTCATCACGTATATCTCCAAATTCGTTTTAAACTTTTATGCAGTTTCGAAGACAGATGAAGCGCTACCCATTACTGCTAGAAATCAAACGAGGAGTGGATTGGTGAAAATCAACTATGACAGAATCATTCGCAGTGTTTGATGGTAAAGAGATCCTAGTAACATTGGACTTACAGCCTTCCGAGTTGAAGCTGTTACGTGGTTAAGAGGCATCACACTAGATAGCAGAAATCATTTGCATGTCGCTACCACCTAAAATATTTATAATTTTCTCGTCTCGTTCCTCTACCTAATTCATTATGATAAAAAATCACTTAAATATCGTATCTTCTATGGTCCTCAGTTACGCAAAGACTAAGGGAGAGATAATACTCAAAAGTAAAACAAAAGTCTTGCTTACTTATAAGTTTTAAAAACAATTACACAGTAAATGTTAATAGGCATGGTGCTTTTAAGAAGTTTTATGTTTACAAAAACGTAACATAATGAATATTTACGAAGCTACTATAGTTTTTTAGTTTCCACAACTCGTAAAGATAAGTTAGGTAAATCCGTTTTAATTCTACCACTTTGATTGTATATTTCATTTCCAAGATTAAATCATATCGGGCGATGCATGAAATAGATGAAAAGATACTCAAATCAGCCCAAGGTCCATAAAGCTTACGGTTATACTCCTCCACAGGAAAGAAAGTCTCCGAGGGACGAGACGCACGGGGGTTGGCGAAGGTTCCCACACCTTTCCTGGACAGGTTTATGCCACCCCATGTCAGTACAGTTACAGACAATTTAAAAACATTTTGACGGCTTCTACTTTTGTGAACTAATCTCCTCGGTTTTAGTGTACAGAATGAATAGGGCGATGTTTTTTTAACGGTCTGTTCCTTGTGTAGCATGCTATCTCTGACGAACACACTCGCTGCCCTTGTACAACTGTATATGAGAGCACATTCCCTACAGGGACCTTTTGCGTTGCTGGACTAGTTACCCGACATTTATCTTTCAGGGAAAGACAAAACCCTAGAAGAAACCTTATTCATGTAGCTGAAACGATTTAGATTATTATTAGTAGTTTCGATTTATATTTAGAAAAATTGTGAAAAATTTATAGATTTATAAATAAAAATGTGTAAAAATATGTGTAATTTGTCATTGGCCGTAGTAATAATGGTATGATGTAATGTGGTGACGTAGCATTAAATCGGTCAAACACAAAATTAATATAGGAGTAACGATAGTTGCGGAAAATAAATTATCTTGGTAGAGATGCTTTGTGATCTGGAGAGTGATGTATAGTCGTGCAGGATCAAGAAGTTTTATGTAAAATTTGGAACTGTTTTGATTAACAATGTAAGAATTTATCGATATGTTGGAGGTAACCTGCAATTGACTAGGAAAGGAAGTTCAAGTAAAATGTAATACAGATAATACAATTAAATTATTACAAAATTTGACTTCTCCTAAACTTTATTCCGAACCACACCTGAAAACTAGATGGCACATGACTCTTATTTAATCAAACACAATCATCAAGAAACAGCCCAAAATACAACTAATTAACCCTGTTATATCCAGCTTCTCGACTTGGGTCTTCGAAACAGTCAAAGTGCATCCCATTTCCAACATAGGAATCGTGCTACATAGCTCACCCTAACTGAGATTCAAACTCGGAATCCCTTGAACGTGAGACAGACACGCTACCACCTACGCCACAGAGGTTTTCACTGTATCTTTGTGGTTGTATAGTTTCCATCTCCAAACGAGCACAATAACACGCGTTGTTAAACCCTCGCATTTTGAGAACGCCTCACAAATAAGAGTATTCTTAACGATCTTCAAAGTGTGATTTCACATAGAGAAAGGGAAGCGAGATGGAAGGAGAAAACGAAAATAGAACAAGGTATGTGTAGTAAAAGACAGTGTAAAAGCTAGACAAAGGAAAGGGGGAACAGACAGATGAATAGAAATTCTTGTTAATACAATAACTCCAGTGGAATTTCTGTCCCCCCGCCCCCAAGAGAAGTACTTGACAGTAGTGCTCCTGCAACGTCGCCTGAGATTTCTGCTACTCGCCAAGCAGAAGTTGCCGGAGAAGTTGCCTAGTTTTAGGCGTCTAAACGAATTTCCAGCACTGTCGTATCTTACTTATATTGTATGCTCGTGATGCCAATGTCACATGGCTCTGACAGCTCTTTTATAAGTTCATCGATCTTCCAATACATTTTTAATTTCATCTGGCCACTACACAGTCTGCATCTGGCAGCACGCCTAAGTATAAAAAAGAAAACAGCGCATGCAATTGGTTCGCTATTGACTGCTGAAAATTTCCTCTTACACCTTCCGATGCTCATTCTTTTTTCATCGAGCAATCATGTGACATTATTACGGCTGCTCTATAAAGAATCTTTCTTCGTGGTTTTAGATAATGCGCCTAAAACTCCTATGAAATGCTTTAAAATTCCAAAACTTATTAGTCGCGTAATTTTATTGAATACAGAAGAAGGCTAGAAAAATAAAGCTAAAAACATTCAGAAGATATGCTGTACATTCCAGAACACGTGGAAGTCAAAGAACCAAACCTAACGGCAGATGATGACCATTAAAGAAGTCGGTACTTCTACAACCATAGGTAATTCTAGAGATTTTCATAATCATATGTTCACTGAAGAGGCTTAAGTGCAAGTTTTTAAATATCTTGGTAGTTTTACAGCGTGCATATTAGTATCAAATTTCTGTATTTAAGTATGTCGATTTAGGAACTCAGAATGCTATCGTTTTAAAGAGACACAATTAGTGAAATGAATTAAATTTTACGGAATCAATGTGTGACGCCTGAGGATGCAATAAATTAATCATTACTTAAAAATGAACCTATTTCCACTGAATTAGAATAGTTAATGTGGATACACATGCTGTAGCAGTGAGCAAAAGTACTTTATCCTGCGTTATCCTACACTAATTCTGTCTGTGATTGATCGAAGGGCGAAAATGTCTGCTTGGAAGAGTAAGATTTTCACTCAGCAAGGTTTACTTCTTAAAATTCTGTGTAATTATTCAGTTAAATTAAATGTATCACCTTTCATCGCATCCTTAGTACCAATTATTTTCTCCGTTCCTCTTCTTTCTCTCTGTTTTATTTCTTTTACGAGCTCTCAGTGCTTCCTCCTTTCGTTGTCTCGGTTTTCTATTTTGTGTAATCTCTTTAGTTTGGCATAGGCACTACTTCAGTGTTCTTAGGAATCGTACGATTTATTCTCGTTTGAATATATTCTCGTTATACATTTATATACCACAACAAGTTTCTTAATTACTCTATAAATTTCTGCTATCCCTATTAGACGTTCCATGAATATATTAAAAACCATTCGCAAAGTACTTAATGTTTCTTCATGTTGTACTGCACTATCTTTATGATTTCATTACAAATTTTTAAATAACAAGCGCCCAACTGCCCAGTCTTTCACGTAGGCTTCTGTTTGTAGTAAAATCAGTTCCATAACGCAACGGGAAATTCAAATTAAATGCAAAGCATTGTAATGAAGGAACACATTTCTGCTCTTCTCAAGAATTAATCAGCAAATATGAGCGATAAGAGGCAGTTATAAGTCTTCAACTAGTGTTTGTAGCCCGCATAATGGGCAAGAACTGTGTAAACAATGATCTTAGAATATTTTTCACTTCAGTTACAGCGTATTTATTTTTGAGAGAATAAACTCAATATTTAGATTGACAGATGATTAAACAGTTGACATTTGACCTGTCTGTACCCACCTCTTAGTTTTTCTTTGCATTATTTTTACGACGGTATTATTTAACGTTAGAGATATTACGCATCGTAAAGCGCTGTAAGAAAAGGCATCCAAAGGCTTCATTGCCATTTGCTTTCCTTCTATCATCTAAATCATCATCATCAACATCATCATCATCGTCATTACTGTTATGCTTACTGTCAATACACAAAGATTTTTGTGATTATGAATTCAATATCTTATTTTTTGCTTTCCAGGTCAAGGGAGAGTATCTCTTGATGAAAGAGTTTGAAAATAACTTTTAATAAGAATTTTAAAGCAAACGTGGCGACATCCGTATAAAATTTACTCCAATCAACACCTCTATAGCAAGGACTTTGCCTATAGGGTTGATTATTTTACGAGGATGTGAGAGACATTTGTTGACTCTCCTGGCATTTTTGAAAATGTTCCCTGCAGTGGTGAATGTTATTTCAGCACCTATCCCTCCATGAATATAGGTACACAACATGCATCACCGGGACCTTCGCAATCTTTACTGGATTCCAAATGATTACTTAGAATGCTTTAGCCACTAGGGCTAAACGTTTTGTGTGGTATTTTTAGGGTTAATGTTAACGGCATTGTATTTTTCCCACCTGGGCTTAGACGACTACGATACGTGGAATTTCTGAAAGGTAAGCTTCAGCATTTTCTCGATGGCGGTATAACACTGCTTCCAAAATAATTCGGTGCGAAATTATTGTGGGCCTGCAAGGGTCTATTTGAATCAGTTGTACCCTGGACGCTGGATTTGTCGAGGTGTCTCAATATATTGGCCACAAATATCTCCTGATCTAACTCCATTAATATTTTTGAAGGGGGGTATCACATTAAGAATTTTATGTTTCAAAAAAGTCCACTCAATGTAAAAGTCTTACATAAAATGATCGTTGAAACATGTTCATTTGTCATATCTGCAGTTATCATTGTCAGAAACATCCATTTGAATTCAAGGAGATGGTTCGAACAATGTAACAATTAACATGGGTATCATTTTAACACCTATTATAAGAACAAAGTCAGCATAAGTGTATCACTTGATGATTATAATAACGACAAAATTAATAATAAAATAACAACTATGCTAATGATGTTGATTTTTATATAAGGATAATTATTATAATTGGAATGATTGGAAGGAGAACTAACATTACAATAAAACTAATAAAGTGATAATGAGGATACTTTTACCACTGCTACTAATAATAACAATAATTATACTAATAGTAACTACAAGCAAAAAACAGTAACCAGAAACTAGCAAATAACAATTAAGCATTACGTATCCTGAGTTTGCATGGATTTTATTACCGCTCTCTGCAGTACGTAAAGAAATGTTAGGCAACTGCAGTGTCAACATGAGCGAGTTTGTTCTCTCAGAAATGAAGACTTTAATTAAAATTGGAAAATATTGTAAGGCTTTTCGGTTGTTTACACTGATCTTGTCTATTATCATGGGCTAAACACGCTAGTTCAGGCCCTTGAAACTACCTCTCATCGCTCGACTTCACTGATAAAATCAAGATTAGCAGAACCAAGTTTACTCATGCCACTGCCGTATATTTAATTGAAATAGGGGCTGGGTTCTGCAAAATTTTTAATGTTTGTAGGGAAATCTGTTTACAAGGAACATGGGACATTGAACCACCTAGTATAAGACCGATAGAGTATTAATTATTTGCTGTTATATAGTGTGATTACTCTTTATTTTAACTTCTGTATTTTACCTTGTGTATCCTAACCTGTGTATGCAGTACACTGTTTTGGCTACACATGTATTACACCGTTCTGCATGAATTTGCTTTTAAATTAATGAACGTTTCTGATTCACACTTTCACACTGATTTCGAAACTGAAATCAGGTTTTGCGTACCACGTCAGAATTTTTTGGAATTAAAATTTTTATGTTTTCAATATTTTTCGTAATGTACGTACTGTAGTCCCATTAGTGTGTGCTCATCGTATGCCAGATAGGTTCAACAACTTTAATATCAACGTTACTACTTAAAATGTGAAATAAAAGGAATATTACTATATTGCTATTTTATGTTTTATATATTGTTTATATTTATTAATATCTTTAACTATAACCACCCTAGCAAATGTACAAAAAGTGTATCTTCCCCTTAAAATTAATAATTCCAAAGAGTGAAAGTTCTTCATGATATTAAAGGTGTTTTGTTTCATAATGAAAACATCCTTCCATTCCTGTGGCCCACTCTTTTCTTTCAAAGGAAACATATGATTACAAAAACTACAGTACGAAAACCATCTATGGCTAGTGTGTGGAGATTTCAACATTATTGGACTATTACTTCGTCAGCAGGTTGGTTTTACAAAATATCCTTGTTTCTTATGTGAATAGGATAGCAGAACTAGGTCAGAAAACTCAGAGAGGGAACAATGGCCACGTAGGACTAATTTAACACCGGGTGAAAAAAATAACAATTGAATCTCCTATTCATCCCTCAAAGCTATTGTTGCCACCTCTCCATGTAAAATTAGCCTTAATGAAACAATTTTTAAAAACTCTAGATAGAGACAGCGTGGCTTTAAATACTTTTGTGTTACATTACCTTCACTAATAGATAGTGAACATGAAAAATTCAACGCCATGGCCGGGATTTGAAACACGGATCTCCTGTTTTCCGTCCAGTCGCTCTTAACCTTTGAGCTACCATGACCAACGTGCCGTCCTGACATTAAATTCTCCATTTGACTCGTATATTTCCCCGGTAGACCACTAGGGGCTCTCGCATCCGAGATACACCGTTTGTGGCGACTTACTATCGTAAGTACTTGAGTCCCAGGCTTCATCATTTAACTCTTATTCTTTTAGTTATTTGATGGAAATATATGAGTCAACTGGAGAATTTAATGTCAGGACGGCACGTTGGCCATGGTAGCTCAAAGGTTAAGAGCGGCTAGATGGAAACCAGGAGATCCGTGGTTCAAATCCCGGCCATGGCATTGAATTTTTCATGTTGACTCTATCAATTAAAAACCTTAGCCTATACGGCTAGTGTGGAGAAATGATTAATTTCCATCAACTAACTAAAACTACCTTCACTATCCTATGAAAAAATTAAAACTGACGTATTCGTTGGCTCACAAACTCTAAGACTAATGATGAACAGTTAGAGAATACTGGGTGTTGAGAAGTGAAAGATGCTTGGAATACTTACAGAAATGTTGTTTTTTAATTTACTTAGAAATAAAACGACCCAAATAATGTTAACATAGAGAAAGTGGTGTTACGAAGTTTTGAGCAGATTGGTTGCAACATTACGCCAAAGTACATTTTCTTCATTCCCATTTAAATCAATTCCCTGATAATTTAGGATATTTTAGTAAGGAACAGCATGAAATACTTCACCACGATATAAACATATTGAGATGACATGTGAATGGATGTGGAGTGTCACACGATGGTGGACTATTGTTAGATGTTAGAAAGGGACTGCTCAGAAAAACATGCGAGAAGGTCAAAGCGGAGGAACTTAAGTGCAATACTGAAGTAAGGTTATAAATGTGCTTATAATTATTATTAATTTATAATTAATTGGTGGCAAATAAATTGTAATTATGGCCTAGTTTTTTTCAAAATAAATCATGTTGAAAGTAATTTTATTACGCTTCACTAAGTTTTAATTGTATTTTTTATTTATGAATAATTTGAAAACCTGACATGTTGGGAGGAAATAGGGATTATTTTTAAATTCAGCACAAAAATATATTTAGGATCACCTATCAGATTCAAAGACACATAAAATAAATTTTGAAATGCAGAATAGTGTTATCTGCATAAGTATATGCTATTTCCAGAGTTTTTTTTTTTTGTGTAATTTACGTCCTCCAACGTTGTCATACCGGACGGTGAATGAATTTGGTGAAATGATGCTCAAATGTGTCCAGGGTCCATGGAGCGTAGAGTTACCCAACATTCGTCTTGAAGGATAATGGAAAACCCCGGAAAAACCTTATCCAGGTAACTCACCCTGACCGAGATTCTCACTCGGGACCTCTTGAATGTTAGGCAGACATGTTACCATCTACGCTACCGAGGCGGGCATTTCCAGAGCGAAGGAGTAGTAGAAAGTGGAAGAGTAAAACGAACTCGAATATACAATTGTTGACGGAGGTGAAAACGATATTAAAATTAAGCCATACTTATAGATAAGGAATAACATGTTGGAAGATGGATTATGAAATCATAGATTAACAGAAGAAGGTTTAATAAACTATAATAATGAATAAGAGAAGTGTTAGCGGATAAAACCGCTATGGACGTCTGGGAGGTATCACGAGCAACAGTATGAGTTGTTATAAAATAAGGAAATATATTTTATAGTTCCCAAAGGATGTTAAATAATTCTGTGGTGTATGAAATACATATCATTTTCACTTCGTAGAGTTCGGAAAATATTGGAAATATTTTAATTAGAACAGGAAAAGAGTGGCTAGTGTGAAACGTACTGAAAAAAAGTTATTTTAGCAGTTTTTAAAAGAGCAGGTGGACCATGAAAGCGATCTGGAAGAGGAAGAGCATTTAAATGAGAGAGCATAGACCTCTTGCTAGGAGATTAATTGGGAGCAAAGACGAATGAGAAAAATGCTTCGAACAGAATAATGTGTACCTAATTTGATGGAATGTGTTAAAATAAACAGTTCAAGTGCAAGGATGGAAATAAAAGCGCAGTAGAGCAAAAACTGGAATTGAATTGATTTATAGCTATTAATACGCCATTGGGCAAAATAATATATTGGATATGTATATATTTTACCTGATTACAGTTAATTTTCGAGGGGGGACCAAAAGAAACCGGCTTGTTGTCATAAAAATTTTATTGATGAACCTTTTTGCAAAAATACTTCAGTCACCTTCAAAATACTCTCCATTACATGCAATGCACCTGTCAAGCCTCTTTTCCCACTGTTGGAAGTACGTTTGGAACTCTTCAAGTTTGATATTGTCCAGTGTCCTTTGCGAAGCTGTCTTTACCGCCTCCACATCGTCATAACGCTCCCCTTTTAGCGTTATTTTTTTCCATTCGTGGAAATAAGAAAAAGTCGCACGAGGCTAGGTCTGGCAAATACGGAGCGTGGGGAACAACAGGCCACCTCTGAGATGCCAAATAGTGGGTCACTCGTAAGGCCGTGTGTGCTGGAGCGTTGTCGTGATGCAGAAACCAGTCACCTGATCGCCAAAGCGATCGCACGAGCTCCAACTGATTCTTGTCGCTGCTGAAATTTGGTCGATCGTTTGGCGACGATCCTCGTTGATCTTTTGGAGGACCTTTTCAATGTTCTCCTCATTTCGCGATACTGAAGGGCGTCCAGAACGAGCTTGGTCTTCAACACACATCTCACCACGTTTAAAGAGCCCAAACCACTCGAAAACCTGTGTGCGGCTCATAGCGTCCTCCTGGAAAGCTTCCTGAAGCATTTGGTGTGTCTCCGTTGCAGTTCTTTTAAGCAGGAAACAAAATTTCACACACACTCTTTGTTCTTTTAAAGTTGCCATAACGACTTCGCAGAGGTAACCCGCCAACAGTCAGAGAAACACAATACCACACTTGCACGTTCAGCTCTACACTGACGCCGTCTGCACAGCTGTTTCATGAAGGTCTCTACTAACACCATCTAGCGTGAGAACCCTGCACTACGGCTACAAGTGGCAGCGACCTCGGAGTCCAGTTTCTTTTGGGTCCCCCCCCCCCCTCGTATAATACGGAAGAGTATAAACGCGTATTTAAATTCATAAAATGTACAAAGAGCCGTATTTCTTTCTATGAAATGTGTATGCTTTTCTTCTAAGTATGACTAAAAACAACATTTTAAAGCTACATTTGAATTACATCTTAATATTAGAATTTGAGTGCAGTTTTCGATTCATTGAGTATCGTAAAGCGTATAGGTATTTGGATATTGTTTTTTAACGAAAAAAAAAAATCTTAAGCGATTGGTTCCAAGTTCTCACACTATTTTCATTAGAAAGAACGCGGATATCAGCAGCCAAGCTGATAAGCTGATAAAAGATATTTGAATGCTATGTGTACTCAGCAAAAGTCTGTATTAGAGATAGGAGGGGTAGTGAGTCACTTGCAATGTTCCTACATATAGTCTAGGAGCATTTCAATTTTATTTTATTCCGTCCTGGCTTTAACCTTAAGTTCCTATGTCTGTTTACTAGTGATGAAAGGGCAATATTCCAAAGCACACAATAATGTTTACTTGTTAGGTCTTTCATATGAAAATCAGCCTAAGTGTAACTTTTAAACTATTACACAAAGGGGCTTATATCAATGAACAAGACGTATCCATAATATATTTCAATAAGGTTGTAGGTTGCTTTCTTCGGTATCAGATCATTCAGACTGAATGAAAATGTTTTATAAATTCAATTAAAAACGAAAAAGAAGGATAAAGTAGGGATAAAATTAATGAAATGTTGTAAAACAAAGGTTTACTCATAAATGGAATATACCAAGTGGACAAGTTGTCCCGTCTTTCACGTAAGCGGATATCCCTTCGTGCGTTAGAACATCTTCAGAACCCAACGGATTAAATCCAGTTAAACGGACGGCAGTGGCGTGAACGAATTTTGTTCTGCTGCGAGCGACGAGAGGCAGTTCCCAGACTTGAACTAGCGTGTGTAGTACGTGACAAGAGACGAGAAAAGCGTAAACAGAAAGCTTTCCCTTTGCACTCTGCTGCTAAAATGTCAAATGCCTCTGAGGGGCATAAGAGTTAGTTTTCAAAACAATAGCTCAGCAGTTATGAAATAAAGGCAGGTACATATATGTAGCCTGTAATAAGGACCACCAAATCGCATTGAATGAAACAAAACAGCTCAATTAAGCCAAACTTCGATAATGTTTGCATACAAAAGCTAAAAACTATAGAGGCAATAGATTGCCTCCTATGTTATCTTGAGCTAAAGGCGCAGGTCTCTCGCATTAATATTTAGATTTACTCTACTAATAGTTATGATGTTGTTTATGATGATAATGATAATAAATTATTATAATTATTATTGTTATTATTGTCATACCAAATTCTTTTCCCTGAGAAAGAAGAAAAGAATTCGGAAACACATATCGCAATCATTTAACAGGAAAAGGCTTTTGATAGAATAAATAGATCAAAACTGTGGCAAATATTAGAAAGTAAGGGTTACCCACCACATCTTATTAATGCAAAAAAAGGAATATACACAAATACAGCTATAAGAATTGTTACTGGGGATAGGTTAACAGAACAGATTTCTACCAATACTGGACTAAGACAAGGGTGTAGCTTATCACCTACTCTTTTTATTATATATACGATATTCTAAATGAATAGAAAGTTTTAGTAGACCCAGGAATCAAAATAAAATACAATATTTATATTAATGCCCTGATGTTTGCGGATGACCAAATATTGATTCATCGGAATGAAAATCAACTGCAAAAATCAATGTATATTCTAAATAACATAGTACAAAAGCATAATTTTAAAATACTGGAATAAATAATTAGACATTCAGGATTAAATAGATCGGAGATTGTTAAAAAAGATGTCGTAAAGGATAATGTAGTAAAAACCGCCAATTTTAATCCTAGCTTTAAGCCAGAAACAACATTTTATAAGACCAATGCACAAAAAATTCCAAATAAATCTAATAAATCGGAAAATATTATAGCAACATGTTTATCAGCTGTAAACACAAATAAATCTATAACTTCTAAACAAAATAAATATAAAATAGCCCAAGTAAATAAATTTAAGGACAATATAAGAAGTTTCAATCATAATATGGCAAAGGAAGTTAATGAAAATAGAGAGAATTTCGCAAAAGCAAGAAGAGATGTATTTGGTGGATTAAATTTAGGAAGTAACTCATGGAGGAAAGCTTAAGAATTGCACAGATAAATGGGCAAAGAAGTAAATTGGTTATGGCGGAAATAAGAAAAATGGCAGAGGAATTAAAATTAGATATTATCTGTATTCAAGAACCGTATGTGGTAAATTCCAAAATTCCATATATGCCGTTAAGATCCCGACAAATCTTATCTCAGGAAAAGGCAATGGCAGCAATAGTAATTTTCAAGCAAGATTTGCAAATAGTAAACATAGCGCAATTTCTGGATACGCATGTTAATTGCATTGAAGTTATAACAAAGTATGGAAGTTTTATATTGGCAAATTATTATTTTCAATATAGTTTGGATATTGAACCCTTTCTATATAAATTACAAAATATTCATAATAAATTCAGAAATAAAGAAATCATGCATGTATGTGATTGTAATGCAAAATCAACTTGGTGGTTCAGTAAAAGACCAGATGAAAGAGGGGAGAAACTGGAAGAACATATCTCGGAATTAAATTTATATGTAATAAATAAAGATGGTAATCCACCAAATTTTCAAAATAGAGCAGGTGCTGAAGAAAATATAGATATTACTTTAGCGTCAGCAACAGCGGAGAAGAAGATTAGAAATTGGTGGGTCACACAGGGTCAGACCACAAGTGATCATAATTTGATTTATTTTGATTATATATTGAATGGGGAAGTAATTCAAGAAGAACATGAAATAGAATTACGTTATAATTATAAAAGAGCAAATTGGGATAAGATGAAGCAAGTATTTAAGGATTTAAATTTACAGTATACGGGAATATCAGTGGATTTGGATGCAATAAATTTAACACAAGCAATAAAAGTAGCAGTATCAAAATCTGTTCCAAAGATAACAATTTCTAATAATAAGGATAAAATAAAATGGACAGATAGATTGCAGAAGCTGAGGTCGTTAACAAGGAAATTAAGAAGAATATATCAAAAATCAAACATACATACGGAAAGAGAAGAGAACTTAAAGAATTATAGGGAGGCCAAACAAAAGTATAAACAATTATTAGAAGACACCAGAAAACAACATTGGGAACAGTTCGTTGAAAATAATTTAAAACAAGATGTCTGGGGACAACCGTATAAAATTATTATGGATAAAATTAAGAAGCCAGAAATCTTAACCACATTAGATAAGGGTAATGGAGAGATGACAGAAAGCGGGAAAGAATCGGTGGGATTGTTATTACATACGTTATTGCCAGATGATAAAGAGGAAGAAGATGATGATATTCATGTTGAAAAAAGAAACCAGATGATGTTGCAGTATACAGGAAATCCTGTTTATCCCTTTGATATTACAGAAATAAAATTAATTCTGCAGAAGTTAAAAAAGAAGAAGGCACCTGGTCCAGATGGTATTATAAATGAAGTCTTGTATAATCTACGAGAAGAAATTGTCTTGTTTTTGTGTTTCTTGTTTAATGATTGTTTGGCAAGTGGGAGATTTCCTAACTTGTGGAAGGAGGCAAAGGTTGTAATTTTGTGCAAAGGAGCAGATAAGGACAGAACGCAACCAAAATCTTTCAGACCAGTATGTTTATTAAATGCTATTGGCAAGATCTTTGAACAGTTAATATATAAAAGAATAATGGAAAATAGGTTGATGCTGGGTATGAATAATAAACAATTTGGTTTCAGAAAGGGATATTCAACTGAGGATGCAATATTAAAAATTCAAGAAACAGTGTCAAAAAGCCAAAAGAATTATGTAATTGGATTATTTGTGGACATATCGGGTGCTTTTGATAATTTATCGTGGCCGTATTTTTTCGGCATTTTAAAAGACAAGAAATATTCAAGTACTATTTATAATTTATTAAAGGATTATTGTTCCAATAGAGAAGTATTCATTGGTGGATCAAATTTTGAAACTAGGAAGAAGATAACCAAGGGTTGCCCTCAGGGTTCGATCTTGGGGCCCCTTTTTTGGGATATTTTATCAGAAGATTTATTAGAACTACTGGAAAGAGATCATAAGGTTTTGGATGTAATAGCGTATGCTGATGACATAGCCATAATGATGGATGGACAGAGCAGACTAGAGCTAGAAAATAAAGCAAGAGAAATTACAAATACATTATCAAATTGGTGTTTCAGAACAAAACTAAAAATTGCACCAAACAAGTCAAATTATGTGCTTTTTAAGGGAAATTTAAAGCGGGATCCTACAGTGAAGATAAATAATCAGAACATTAAACGGGAAAAAGAGATGAGATAATTGGGTATCATGATAGATGAAAAATTTCATTTCAGAAAACACAAGGAGTATATTAGGCAGAAAACAGAGAAAATAATACTAAAGCTAGCAAGAATAACCAATTTAAATTTTGTACTTCCATTGCGTAACATACAGATATATCATAACACCATTTTTGCTTCAATTATGACGTATGCGGCAGCAGTTTGGGCAGAAAGGATGGATGATGTGCAAATAAGAAGATTGTTGAGAAGAACGCAAAGAAAAGTATTATTACGTCTGACAGGAGCTGTAAAAACAACACCAACTATGGCATTGCTAGTAACAACGGCCATTTGGCCGATTGATTTATTAATAAGATTGAAGGGCGCAAAATTTTGGGCGAAAAAAGGAAACTTAGAAAAAGTTTATAATATAACTGGAGTCAGAACAAACAAATCTTGGGTGATTAAAAATAGTTTAAAAGATAAATGGCAAAATGAATGGACAGAAAGTCTAGAAGGTAGAAGAGTGTTTGAAATTTTTCAGAACGTCAAAGAGAGACTAAAATTGAATTTTATTCAACCAACAAAGGGATTTATACATTATATAACAGGACACGGACCTTATAAGACCTATTGGAAGAAAATCAATAAAACTGAAAATGATATATGTGAATTATGTAACAAACAAGATAATCCTGAACATGTAGTATTTGAATGTGGAAGATATGCAATTCACCAACAAGAAGAGAGGCATGCGCTAGCAGGATATATCGTATATGACATAATTCGAGATCAACAATTGGTAAATAAATTACAAGTTTTGACTAACTTTGTAAGTAAGAAAGCATGGGAGGTAAAAATATTCAAAGGAGAAAGAGTTGATAATAGGCGAAGAATAGCACAAGATCCAAGAAGGAGTTCTAGAATACAAAATAGGATAAGACGGGAAGAATTATTGAATAATCTAACAATGGAGTTGACTGCATGGGCGGCAGAGGGAGAGAGTGATGGCAGAGGCCATGGTGGACTACAGAATTAGTAGATTTAGATATAGATTTAGGAAATAAGGATTTTGTAATTTTTATTGTAATTTTTATAGTTGTTTTCTTTTGTTTTTTGCTTTTTTTGTGTTTATTTCTGTTATTTTATTTCATTTTATTTTTGTAGAGTAGTTTTCTGAGAGATTTGTATAATTATAACATTTGTAAGGATTTTATGGAAAAATAAAGAGAAAATTTGGATATATGCCCCGGTATAGTTGTCTAGGTACCGGGGTAGAATATTCAGATTTTATTTATTTATTTATTTATTTATTTATTTATTTATTTATTTATTTATTTGTCGCATACTTGAAGCCACCGAACTGAAATACCAAGTTTGATATTTAACATAATTTCGGTGTATGAGATACATTGTTCACAGACAAACTGACCCCTCACCATCCACCCACCCACCCACCCACCCATTCACACACACAAACACACACACACACACACACACACACACACACATACACACACACACACACACACACACACACACGTGCGTGAGCGCATCTTTTTCTTAAAATCCTTTCTTTGATCAGGGGACCACAAAGCTTGAATTTGCACTGAAATATCGGAGTGGAACTTTCCGGTGGAATGCAATACCTTACCTAATTACGTACAATACTGCTCAAAAGTTTTTGAACAACCTGTTTTTCTGCAATTAACAAATGTGTAACGCCAAACAAAGCCAATGCCATATTATACAGGCGTTTCAAGACGACACTGAACGAATATATAGAAGTAGTTGCTCAACTCCTATGTAACATATATAGAGAGCTTTTACCGCCAAATAAACCATATAAAAACGAGGATTGGATTAGGCAGTTACAGTAACAACGCCGCGTGCCTTACGCTATCGAAGGAATCGCAAGTAGGTGACACACCGTATCGCGTGCTGTAGCAGTTTGGAAACATATCGGCATACTCCACGATAACTTGCTACTATTAAAAACTTCTTTGGCTTATGAAACCGCAATAAAGAAACTATTCCTTTGTTATTTCTTTATGGTCGTTTAAGGTGTTCCAGCATTCCGTTATAACAGTTCATGATGGTAAATAAGCTGGTGGACATATGCAACTTAAACCGTTTAGAAGGAATTAATGTTAGCGAGGTTGAGGATGGAAACATTAAATTATAAAAAGATTAGAGAGCAATATCAAAGAATTGTCGATAAAGTTAATCAAAATTAAATACCTCATGCAAGTAGACAAGCATTTTATGTCACTGTGTTTAATAATACTAAATAAAGCATTTGTACCTTAAAAGGAAGCTGTTGATTCTACAGTAACTGGTAGAAAGCACTGTACGATTAAGACCATAGCAAAAAAAGCAACATTAGAACTGTCCGAGTCATTATCGACTCTTTCACAAGTAACTGCTCTTTGCCCCATTACCTGAAAGAGAGGCTAGGGTCACTGATAAAGAGCAAGAAGCAATGCTTTTGTTTTCGTGGCGTCAAATTTGAGATTCACACACCAGTGGTTCCTGCGCTGCCTAATCTCAAAATTAATGTAATATTTAATGCAGCATAAAATTATAGCCAAGAGAATTTCGAAGCTCCGACACCGAAATTTGGGCTAGTTAAGTTATAAACTACGAAACAGCTACAGTTACTCCAAAAATTATTCGTGTAGTGTATGAGTTTATGTTTAAGGATACATGGATAGTGGAGAATCATCAGAATAAAGTACAACAGGGGCACTGGCTTATTCATTGATTAGTGCAAAAGACAACACAATAAAGAAGCATATTATATCTATTCACATAAACTTAGTTAAACATTCAAAAGCAAAGATGTGAAATATAGGATGCAAAATAAGTATTCGTCTGCATACTGAAAATGGTGTAGAATGTTAAGGTTAGTCCTTAGTAGGCCCTCCATTCCTCTTTATAATCTCTTGCATTCTCCTTGGCGTGGATTTCACCAAAGATTGTGTTGTTTCTACTGCCATTTTTGGCCATTCCTCTACTACAGCGTTCTTTAGATCCTTTATATTAGGTATCTGATGATTTCTAATATTCTTTTCCGGTATACTCAACAAATTCCCTATTGGATTCATGTTTGGGGATTGCGGTGGTGTCGGCATCCAACGTGGAGTATTATATAACAACCATAGCCTTGCATCTAGAGCTGTGTTTTGGCATATTAACTTGTATGAAAATATAATCCTCAGAGAGATGCATATTATTCACACTTCTGGACAGATGTGTTTTTAGAATGTTTATATGAATCTTACGGTTCACAGTTCCAACAATAAAACACAAATCCTCCACACCATTTGCACTCATGTAGCCCCAGACAAATACCGAACCGCCTCCGTGATGTTTAACTGAAGCTGTTATATTTTTCTCCTATAGCTCACAATTCCTTTTTCTCCGCACTATTACGCGCCCGTTTGACTTAAAGAGCTCAAATTGACTCTCGTCAGTAAATACAACCTTCTTCCAAAAATCAACCCATTGTATTTATGTTCTTTTGCAAAAGCAACTCGCTTCTTTCTCTTGATTTTACTGATGTATGGTTTTCTGAGGGCTGTTCGACCTCCATACTCAGCTTCATAGAGCACGTTTCTTATAGTTTGTGCTGAAACGGACTTTCCTGTGTGTGTTTGAACTGCAATAGTAGGTTTCGAAGAACTTAATTTAGTATTTTTCTTGACTCCTCTACGTAACTGTGGTTTCTCCATCTCAGATAGAACTGCAGGAGGACCGCTTCTTGGTTGATTTTTGTAAGTTTTCTTCTGATCAAACCTCTGTATAATTATCTTCCCTGTATTGTAGGTCTTCCAATGGATTCTCCAATTTCTCAAAACGATTTTCCATTTTTTACATAACCTGATGCAAATTTCTCTCTCTTCTTTTGTAGTTTCACGACATTTTCGAACCATATTACTTGATGAGCAGACAACGGATTTTAGAAACAGTGTTGGAACTGTCAACAACAGTGGATGAAACACAACTGAATAAGAAAAGGAAAGGGGTGTGTGTCAGTGATGCACCATACTTGGGATTCTGTTTACTAGACGAGAATACTTGTTTGACATCAAACGGGACATGATTTTAAATAACGTAGAGCTGTTCATTAATTAAGCAATATAATATATGAACCCGTGTTTTATTTTTAAATATAGATATTAACCGATCTAAGGAAATAGTTATTATTCGTTTCTTATCTATATTTTTCTGATTGTGCTTGTTATATTCTATGTGAGATGATTAGACGAATACTTTTTGGAGTATCTGTAAATTCATTCGGCGTCGTTTCGAAACAGCCTGTATGTGGTATAAATCCATGAAATCATATTTGAAACTTACTATGCCACCTTTTGTTTGTCAATTATGTGAATTTTGAAAATTTATAATTGCCACATGAGCTCAATGGGTAAGGGTGACGACGGAAACAAGGAGATACGTGGTTCAATTCTCGGCCGTGGCATTGAATTTTTCAGTGCGACTCTATCTATCCAAAACCTTAGCCTATATACTGCTAGTGTGAAGCAACGATTAATTTTAATCAATTAACTTAAATAATAGGTGTTTAATGATGAAGCCTGAGACTCAAGTACTTACAAGAGTAAATCACCACAGTGTATCTCGAATACGAGAGCCCCTAATGATTTACCGGGAAAATAGAGTAAATTGGAGAATTTAATGTCATGACGGCAGATTGGCCATGGTAGCTTAATGGGTAAGAGCGACTGGACGGAAACCAGGAGATCCGTGGTTCAAATCCCGGCCGTGGCTTTGAATCTTTCAGTTTGACTCTATCGAAAACCTTACGGCTTGTGTGAAGGAACTATTAATTTCCATCAATTAACTTAAATGTAGCATTTGTTGCCCCTTATAGGAACACTCGCCCTAATGAAAGGGTAGAGCCAGACTGAAAAATGCAAAGCCATAGCCGGGATTTGAACCACGGATCTTCAGGTTTCCGTCCAGCCGCTCTAACCATTTGAGCTACTATGGGCAACATGCCGACATGACATTAAATTCTTCAACTGACTCGTCTTTCTCCCGGTAAACCACTTAGGGGTTCTCATGAACACACGAGACAACTACCTTAATGTCAACTTAGTATGCTGTAAGTACATTAAGGCCCGGGCTTTATAGTTCGGACCACTATTACGTACAATTAATGGAAATTAATTGTTCTTTCACACTAGCCGTATATAGGACGCACTATGAAAGGGTAGAGCCAGACTTAAAAATTCAATGACATAGCCGGGATTTGAACCGCGGATCTTCTGGTTTTCGTCCAACCGCTTTAACCATTTGAGCTACTACGGCCAACATGCCGATATGACATTAAATTCTCCAACTGACTCGTGTTTTTCCCGGTAAACCACTAGGAGTTCTCATAAACACATGAGACAACTACCTTAATGGCGACTTGCTATGCTGTAAGTACTTTAAGGCCCGGGCATTATAGTTCGGACCACTATTAGGTACAATTGCTGTAAACAGCATTAGCACTTCATAAGCAGGTGAATGGTACACATTGTTATTGTGCAGCTGAAAAGTGTCAAATGGGTAAAAGAAGGGAGCTTCCAGCAAAAAAACGTGCTGCAATACTAACCTTACATAAAGCATGTCACACCATGCGTCAAATTGCCACAGAAGAACAAGTTTCCTTGAGAAGTATCCATTGCATTATAAAGAGTTTTGCAACTAAAAATATCAGTTAGGAGCATTGCCGAAAGGAGAGGCCTAGAGCGACCTCGAAAAGTACGGATAAAGACTGAATAGTGACCAGCAATCGTGATCTTTTCAAAACAGCATCCATGGTGACAGCGAAACTGAACCAGTTGAGGGGTGAACTGTGTGTTTCTACAGTGAAGAGACGACTTCAGGATGCACAACTGAATGGTTGCATTATGGCAAAAAAGTTAAGAGCTATCAATAAACTGAAAAGATTACAATGGGCAAATCGATATGGATCACAGGAAAAAGAGTGTTATTTAATTATGAATCTAAGTTTGATATGGATCACAGGAAAAAGAGTGTTATTTAATTATGAATCTAAGTTTGATATGGATCACAGGAAAAAGAGTGTTATTTAATTATGAATCTAAGTTTGAGCTATTTGGCTCAAAACTCGACAACTTGTCTGAGGTATAAAATGTGAACGCATGACAGCTCAGTGCATATCCCCCACAGTCAAGCATGGAGGTCCTTCGGTGATGGTATGGGGTTGTTTTAGTGACAATAGCACAGGCGATATTGTGAAAATAGAAGGAATTGTAAAGAAGGAACATCATCACAGCATTCACCAATGCCATGCCAAACTATCTGGGATGAGAAGGGTTTCACTCTGAAGCAAGACAATAACCCCGAGCATACATATTTTCTCTGTAGAAGATATGTTGAACTATTGGAAGAGAGATAAGACTTGGAAGATTACTTTTTGCCCGCTCAAAGTCCTGACTGCAACCCTATTGGTCTATTTGGGATAATGTGG
The DNA here is from genome assembly GCA_030765055.1 of Mantis religiosa. Lineage (NCBI taxonomy): Eukaryota > Metazoa > Arthropoda > Insecta > Mantodea > Mantidae > Mantis > Mantis religiosa. The sequence goes on from CM060948.1 coordinate 273,736,207, forward strand.
ATAGAGAAACAATGTGGTAGAGAAAGAAACAAACCAGTAATGTTGATGTACTGAGGATTCATGTGCAAAAAGTATGGAGGGATATTTCTGAAGATACACTTGTGCACTTAATAGTGTGATTTTGTGGTTTCGTAGAATTAAAAGTCTTGTTTGCAGAAATTTAAAATGTGCAGTAAACAGTAACTTTGTACACACCTGCAGCCTCTAGAAATGACGTGACAGACACAGTAACAGTCTTCAAGGTCGTCTCTTTATTCTCGCCACACGTAAACAAACAAAAGAATTCACTGCGGTACACTTCAAACAGCTGCACACACATAACTAACAACTAACTCGCAACTGACTAGCAACCAACATTTTGCCGGCTTTTATACCTCCAGTATTTGTTTCTAGAAAGCCGCCGACGTTTCAAGGGCTTCCACGGCGGCAAGAGAAGGATGGAACTATCCAGACATCTGTTTCTTTCTCTCTCTCGGCAAGCGTCAGTGCTCGCCCACGCGCCGGCTGCAGCTTGTGGCCGCGGCAACAAACAACAATGCGATCGGTGACAATAGAAAGCATGTCCAGAGCTCGCAAAGGCGTAATTAAAGCAAGAGGACGTTGTTTTGAAGAAAGCAGAGTCTAAACTATATTGCTGATTTTCATTAAATATACTGTTGTGACTACATATTATGTCTATTTTATTCCAATGCTTCAATAATATCCTAAAATGAGGTGTGTTCAAAAACTTTTGAGCGGTGGTGTAGTAGTGTATACAAATTTCTCAACTATCTGTCAGTCTAAAATATGAGTTTAATCTCCCGAAATTAAAGATTCTTTAACATAAATATAAAAAGTTCTAAGACCTTTTCGGCAGTTAACACTGTTCTTGTCTGTTATCACATACTACACACGCTAGTTCAAGCCCGGAAACTGCCTCTCATCGCTCTTAGAACAAAATTCTGGATGCCACTACCGTCCGTTTAACTGGATTTTCCCCATTGCGTGCTAACGCACGAAAGGATATCTACTAATGTGAAAGACGGGGCAGTGGGGCCACCTGGTATAGTACTTATAATTGCAAAGTACATGTTCTGATATTAAAAGCATTTAACAATGGTTAATGTGTAAGCATTATTAATTCAGTGTACCTAATTCCCACTCATAATTTGTAGTTCTTAAATGCCAAAACCTTAAGTTTCGTTATATAACACAATAAAATATTCTTTAAAATATGTTATAATTATGACCTTGACCACATTTTCCACAAGGTTTTCTTATAAAAATGTATTCTTCTACCTATTTCATGTTAATCCATATAAACGTTTCGAGATGCAGCGACCCTCATTTTGCTGTAGATACAAGAAGGGCCATTGAGCGTAAATGTGTCAGTTAGTGCTTATAGTTCTGGTAGCAAACCCGCTAACAAAGAGTTTCATGTTATGACGCAAGTCTTATTAATATATTTCCTTGGAAACAGGGAGACCTTGAGGCTTTGTGTACGACAAGCAGTAATCTGATTTATTCAGGCTGAGCGTGCACAACCAAACTTATTTGGTATGCATAAAGAGATACAAACACTTCATAGAACAATAATTTGCCTTTAATAACAAAACCAGAAAGGAGACTCATTGATCTCTATAACATAAAATATTTGTAAGAAGTGACGTGTCGAATCATAGGGTGTCTAAGAAGAACTTCTATAATTGCACACAAGTTATAGTACGCACCAGAACCAGCACAATGGTGGGCAATACCGACTAGACTGGACTGCATTATGCTGCGGGGTGAAGGGGGGGGGATTCGATAGAGTTGCGGCAAACCCGCATACCAGTGTTAAATTGATTGGGTTCTAATTGGAGCTATGAGTTCTCTTATCCTCAGGTGAATGGTTGTAGGAAATGGATTTTTGTGGTGGTTGGCCACTCAGTCGTATTAATAACACTTTCTTTGTTCAGAATTATTTGGTTTAATTTCTACTAAGTTTGCTTATCGACTTGGATCGGTGACCACCTGTTAGTAAAATTCCTAACATAAATTCAATTTTACTTGAAACCCTGGATTACTTGTTTAAAGTTACTTCCGCATGGTTTCTATTTCTTCTTTATACGGCGACTACTTTGCTCTAATAAACTTCTAATGCTGCTTCAACTTACGCTGGTTGTGCTATTCTTAACTTCCCTACATTTCAGACTTATAAATCTTCGCTTCTCTTCTTAATGCGCATGAACACGTACTTCCTGTCGTAGCATCGCCTTTTAAGTAAGTTTTTCTTACCTTAAGGATTCAGTTCGAACCTTATTCTGACCCCCTCTCTAACTTTATCACATGACCAAACTAGCTCATCTTTCTCAAATGTTACATTATTATTAGTTTCTCATTTATTTCGAATTTTCGTATTGGTTTGCAAAACTCATCTAACTCATTGACGTTCAGCCCAACCTGAGTTAGGGAACACCTACCCTGAGTTGTTTGTAACGGTATACATCGTTATCAAATCAGTGAAGTAAATCCCTTTAGCGTTCATGGTCAACTGCATGTTGGAAGCCCTTTTGTCCCAAAACATTCCTGGCTGAAACTATACTATAGTTCTCAGACTTTGAACTTTTACTAGCACAAAGAAGGTAACGGTCCTCCCTTCCTGTCTCTCCGACCTGTACAGAATTTTACAAGAATATTTTATCTTTCTTGCCCGGATGCTTGTATATATGCTATATTAAATTATATTCTTCCCTTCTTATTCTTTAAGTCAACCGCTATTTTAATCATTACTCTATCCATTCTAATTTCATATTATTATAAGAAGATTTTTATATTGGTTTAGCAAAGCATTTTTTATTGATTTATCTTCTTTTTTAATTATCTGATTTCGATTAATTCGCCGCCTCCTAATCGCTGCCTGATACCACGTTTACAAGGTCTAAACTTGGTCTGTTGTACCTATTCCCCCAAGTGCGATACCCCCGGCAGGAAGATTGATGCGAGTGACGACAGAGGGCGGCTGTCCCAAGGAGCCACGACATCGCAGAGAGCAGGCTCCGTACAAACAATACCGAAATGCGAGTGGTAAACGCCATGTTTGTGATCTTAAGCGTATCTTCCAAAACTGCATAAATCTGTAAAATATTCCCTCATTGTGAGAAACTTCTCAGGAGCTCCTTTGCTTTTGTTTCTACATTTTAAAAATGATGTGTATCTACCTTTCTCCTGAATTACCTTATACAGTAAAATGAGATTTTCCACAAACCGTTAGAATATGCTGAGGAATAAAATGAAAGACTTGAAAGTTCTCTTAATTTCATATTTGTGAAAATTTTTATGTGACACACTCACAGGGCGTTCTGAAGCCGCTATTGCTTCTAAAGTAACCCTTATATATCACCATTACATGGAAACAGATGTTGTTCTATCTATGTTACCTAAAAATGATAAAGCTATTTGTCTAGAAACTAAGCTATAGTACTAAGCTGCAGGACCCATATTTTCTCTACCACAGTTAAATGCAATGTACATAACAACGATCACCTGGAAAAAAATGTCTTGCTATCTCTGAAATGAATGGATTTTTGCTTATCTAGAAACTTCATCACACTGTATTAATTAAACTGTGACCTTGGCATCTCCTATTTCTCTCTCTTTCTTTTCTCTCTACTACTTTCCAATTATACATTTTACATCTACACGAAGCCACTGAAGTGTATTGCTGTATTTACTGTAATAGAACGTTGAAGTAACTATTTATTTTATTTGCATTTTTAAACGATTACCTCTAGAGTATTATTGTTGCTCTATCAAGCTTTAAGTATAAGATTCATTCCTGGATAACTAATAAGACTGAATTTACATTTGTTTAATTGCATATGAACGATTATAACAAAACCCAGTTTAAGCCATTTTATTTTTGGAATTATTTCATCATTGTTGGTACAGCAAAAATGGGAATTTTAAAATATTCTGACGATTTCTTTTCCAATGCAGAAAATATTTTGCATTTATAACATTAGGTCACGTGAACTAATGAGGTAATATTTTGATTTCGTGTCTTACATATCTTTCATCTTCAAGATGTCGGATTTGAATGCCTCAGCTTGTACATACAGGATGAGTGAAAAAAAAAAAACGGAAAACACTCGGTGTGTTGTGTAGGACGACAAACAGATCATTTTCCAAGCAGCAACCCATATCCGGAAACGCACGGTTTGGGCGCAGTAAATATCAAGGTGTCTGTTCTACCTGTCGTCAATACAACGAACAAACGGTATGCAGCTCCAAGCAGTTTAACATTACAAACGGGATTCAAACTGGGTATGTCCTACGTCAATGCAGAGCCTGCAATGGTGGCGCTGAGCTTCACGTATATCTACAGTAAGTGTGGTTGACCTGAAACAATGGCAGTTGCTCCATGTACTCGTGCAATAAGGTCATCCTCTAACGTTACAGGAGTAGCTTACACCACACTGCCCCACAGAAAATAGTCCAGTGGTGTCAGATCTAGTGATCGCGTTGGCCATGGAACTGGTACCCCTCTACCAATCCATTCATCGGGGTGTGTAACGTTGAGGTAATTCCGCAAATTTCTCTCAAGTGTGCTGGAGCTCCGTCATGTTGCAGTCACTTTACCTGCCGAATGTGTAGTAGGATGTCCTCCAATAAGGTAGGCAAAATATATCTAAGAAATGGGAGGGTGATCCATCCTGTTAGTCTGTTTGGGAATGGATACAGACCAATGGTTAGTCAGCAATTATTCCAGCCCATAGGTTGATACTAACTGTGCGTTGGTGACTTCGAACGTGGACTTTCGTCCGCTCAAACATGCACTTAAGAAACCAGTTCTCTAACTTTGACGTTCTACAACATCCAAACCTACGTTTCCGGACATGGGGTCCTGCTTAAAAAGTTATCAGTGTGCTGCCCTGCGCGACATATTAAGCGCTGTTGGTGTTTCTTAACTCACTTTGTATATTACAGTATCTTAGTAACTGCATCACGCACCACTTTGGTTATCGTGTACAAATTTTAATCAACTTAAACCAAAAATATATGTTGGTCTATGATTATTTCTTTTCAAAATATTGCTAAATTATACCTTTCATTAGGATTAACGATTAGTATATACTATTGTCCATTTACAAATCTGTAGATAGTTCAAATCGACAGAAAAAAATCTTAAGTGTTTAACGAATGCCTGATCAATAGTAGCTATGGGACCTGTACAGCCAGCAGACACTAAATATGAAATTACCTTTGCCTAAAGCAGGAATCAGAGCTTTAAAGTCTCGTTAACAACGTATGGTATAAACTTGTATGATATCATAATTTTCTTGAAAAGAAATGTTTACTTTCTGCAATGACTAAATTGGTATATATTCTTTACAACCATGGGAAAACGACAGAAAGGATAGAAAAACCTTGTATATACATTAAAAGAGACCATTTTATTTAATTTCCTTCAAAGCTATAATTATACTTCAAAAAAAAAGATAATACTTTCATTCATTAATTATAGTATTTTTGTAGAAAGAATCCCTAATGGTGCCCGCCTCGGTAGCGTGGGGGTAGCATGTCTGCCTCACGTTCAAGAGGTCCCAAGTTTGAATCTCGGTCAGGGTGAGTTACCTGGATAAGGTTTTTTCCGGGGTTTTCCCTTATCCTGATAGAAGAATGTCGGCTAACTCTAAGGTCCATGGACCCTGCACGCATTGAGCATCATTTCACCCATTTCATTCATCGCCCGATATGACTAAATGTTGGAGGACGTTAATTACACACAAAAGTCCCTAATGGCGATCCCCTAGATAGGCAATGTTACAAATAATGAGTGTCAGCCCGTAATTTTGCTTTCATAGCTTAAAATGTTGTATCTCGCTTTAAGTTTTGGTGTCTAGAGACTTTTGTCGTAACAGCATTTTTAAAAATGAACAAATAACTTTATTAAATGCAGTGCAAGAAAGTAAAGAAATACAAATTTGTTTTCTGTAGGGAAAGTAGAATAAAATATACTGGATAGCTAAGGATTAGTTCTACCTAGGAACAGAATTTACATTAAGAGGCTGACGTGGTTGGTATTCTTGAATTTACCTAGAGCAACCCTCATGTGCAGACACGTATTTAGAAGACAATTTCCGGGGCGGGATAAAAAAAAATCTACGTTGAATTATTTGCATTTAATAAATAATTAATCAGCGATGTGCTTTTATCATGTTAGTAAAAAATAAAAATACATGTAATAATTATATTCACATGACCTTCTCCACCCAAGCTTCTGCAAATTGTACTTAGAAAAGTTTGTTTTTGTGTTGTTTCTTTGGATAAAGTCTGTAGAAAGGCCTTGCACATTGCACATTTGTTGTTCTTATACCTGGGATAAAGTGATATAAGCAGTAATCAGATATTTAAAAAGCGAATTATTGATAGATGTATTTGAAGTATTAATTCTCCTTGAATGAAAAAGGGAATAGAAACTTAGAAGTTAAAAATTACATACATTTAAGTAAGTATCTGGGAATTCTAATCAACAAATTATAATACATCGGAATTGGTTAACTTTGCAATACATTATTGTAATTGACATTATTTGTGTATTTTAACGAGTTCTACAGCTGCTGTGCAGTAACTTTTCGTTTATCTCTTAAATGACTTCATGTTTTCCTGACAGTGAATAGAGACGTTAAGATGAGAAGCTTGAATAAACTTTTTTGATTTATTTTAAACTAAGTTTCATTTCAAATATTTAATATTTGACATTATAATTCATTTGTGGGGATCCGGACCCCCTGGACCCCCCCCCCCCCCGCGTTTAAATACGTCCCTGCTCATGTGTCATTTCTACTAGTTCGCTTGTGGCAGTAAACGCAGGGCAACAAATATTGCTTAAACTTAGTTTTCAGAGAACCTTTCCTTTGTTGAAATTCACGTACACGCGAAACAAATGCTATTGCGGAACTATAGGAAGCATAACGTTATGAAAGTGGGAACTCCTGAAAAGACATCTGACACAGTTGCACGACAGTATTCGTTGTCATACAGCTTTACACAAATGGAGCTGCAAGGCACCATATCAATCATCTGTTCTCCCGTTACTAGGCCGTTTCTCCAACCTTCATTACTGTTTGGGCTTTGTACACACTAAAATGAACGTACAGATGACAATATGGTGGTTTAATTGACCTTTCATAATTAGGTAAGATACGTCGTAGCAGATACACGATCTAAATTACCACTTACATGTTGCACTGTATAAAGAAAGTGCCGCTAGGATTCAGTAAAGAAATGCTGAACCTTTAATTGGCGTATTTTAACCACCATGAACGCTCTCTATACATCTATATAATGCTTTCTAGTCATTTCCCTTCGTGTTTTCAATTCCTCTTTGGGAAATGCTTTCCTAATGCATGTTAGTTATCCGTTGAGATTACATAAATGAACATTTCCCATTCAAGTGTATGTATCCAGAACTTTGAAAACGAAGAGTTCTAAAGGCATTTAAATGATTTTGAAATATGGTGCTTTAGGGGAACTGTGGAATACAGGTCCATAAATAGTATACCTTGGTTGTCTATCTACTTAAGTTTTGCCCAGGCGAGAACTGTAACTGTGTTATCACTCTGATCTGGAAGGCTGCTGTTTGGAGTAAAAAACATTCTTGTGAAAGGACTCGACTCTCGCTTCTCCTGACTAAGCTCTGGTGTAAAAGTACATTACAGTCGTAAATATTTGAGAAAGGGCATTTACACTAATAGTTATTTAGTTTCATATTAAGTTTTGGCTTAAAGAATTTTTAAAGCAAGTGTGTGATTTTATAATTGCTTTATACATTATAGTAAATAAAAGTAAAGGAGTGTTCTCTAGAATTAGAGTCATGTGTTGAATAATATAATTTCATACTTCCTTTTATCCCAAGAAAGGTATGAGATTTTCTTGTGTTGATTTATCTTAGCTCATACATGTTGAAGGAATAAATGTTAATGAATATAAGTACGGAAATATAAAAACACATTTTAAACGTGTATTAAAACTATCAACGAATCACATGAATCAAAAAACGTTCTTAATAAACAGCAAAATTTATACAGAGAGGCATTCGAAAATTCACAAAAAAGTTACTGCATTTTTAATTGCTATCGATAAACTCTGCAGAGTAATAAAGGACAAAGAATAGTATTCTATGTTCACTATATATTAATTTTATTAGTAGTAAGAATGCTTAAACACATAATTCGGCATTACAGGAGCTTTAAGTTTGTATGTACAACCATTAACAAATTTGCATGTGGCTGATAGATGTTCTTATTGTGTACGGCATCACATAAGATGCATAAGGTGAAAAAAAAAATGGAAAGGAAAATTTGGGAAGAGAAACTTTCCAGGCGAAAGCCTACCTCCCCCGTATTTGACAGTTATAAAGATAGGGGAGGGGGATCAAGAAGGACCATCCTGGTGCATTTCATACCGCAGACGTCCCTTTCTCGACCTCGTATCTCAGCGACCTTGCCAACCCGTATTGATCACAATCTGAAAACGATAATGACATTGTTCACATTCACTGAACCGTGCAGTCATAATTTTAAAATACGTATTTACACAGTGATATCATGGATAATCGAGAAAACAAAATTAAACCAAGAGTCTAATTTGACCGTATCCGATTTTGGTGCACACCTAAATCGTATTATGAACTTCAGCATCTGTCCGTGTACTCTTAACATTTTAAACTGAACTATTCTTAACTATGATGATTGCGTCGCAGTAGTTACTTTCACTGATAAAGTTTTTCTATCTTCACTAGTAAAGTTTTCCGAACATAATAATGGTTCACCATAATTTTGACGTAAACGAATATCCATATTATAAAGAAATATATTGTATATATGTGTATGTAGAATAATCTCACAAACGACTAAATTCATTTTCATAATGCCTTCTACATAAAGCCCATTCTTCCTAACGGACATGCGTCTCATTAACAAAATTGCTAGAAGATTAGAAATGATCTGCAAAGCCCTTGACTTCCATACAAAAACAGTGCATGTTTGCAAAGAAGGATTTGACTTTTATTTGGGATTGTCAGCAAAAAATATGCTTACTTTGTTACTACACAAAAAATGCCTTTCAAATATACGACACCCGTGGATAGTATATATATACAGGATGTTAGGGGTATGTGTACGCAGATTTCGCGAGATGGAGCGTCCAATAATTAGGAATAATAAAGTCCCATAAGCAAAAGCCAGTGGCGTGTGCGTTTTCCCATATGTATACTACACATAGACACTACTGTTATACGTCGCGCATGAAAACAAAGGCAGGAAGGTACAGCCTGACCATGACAGCCACCTCACTGCCAGGCCGCGCCGTGGCTCAGTGATTAGACCGCTTGGCACTCACCAAGGCGGCCCGGGTTCGATATCAGGCGACCACAAAGTGAGATTTGTGGTGGACAACACGGCGCTGGGGCGGATTTTCTCCGGGACCTCCGGTTTCCCCCGCCATCTCATTCCACCGGTGCTCCATCTTCATCTCATGTATCATCACTGTCACCGCCTGCGGTGCCGTATGTAGTAAAAGCGGGCGTTAAACACCACACAGTTCAGCTCAGTTCACCTCACTACCATAGTAAACAAAACAGTTGCGTTATGCTACATCTTGACCTTACGTCTGCATACATTTGCAAGTCAATACTTCACTAGTTCGCAAAGTACTACGTTACATTGTTTTCAACTTTTGCACATTTGATGGCCGTGCTGTACATCTGACGTGATTCATACTCTTGTGTCCAGCATTCGAGCGTACATCTCTTCGGCCTCTCCCATAAAAATTTCGTCTATGTTGAAAAATAAAGGGGTTAACTGAACTGCACAATCTGGGAACAGAGTAGGAATTCACAGCTTAAAATGTTTGTTTTGGTTGCTGTCAGGCATTCTTTTGGTGTAATTTACGTCCTCCAACGTTAAGTTATATCGGGCGATGAATGGAATGGGTGAAATGATGGCTCAAATGAGCCCAGGGTCCATATAGCTTAGAGTTACCCGACATTCGTCTTTCAGGATAAAGGAAAACCCCGGAAAAACCTTATCCAGGTAACTCACCCTGGACGAGATTAGAACTCGGGACCTCTTGAACGTGAGGCAGACTCTACCACCACGCTACCGAGGCGGGCGCTGTCAGGCATGCCTCACACCTATAATTGGTGAAATTCTAAACTATGCCAGCGCTTTGAAGCCAGTTTGCCACATGCCTGTGTGTTCATCAGCTACTGCTAGTAACGAGGAGTGCGCTGCTTTTCTTTTAAGCTATTTGATCGACACCTAAACGTAAGAGGTTACGCATAAGATTATCAGGACAACAAATTCAAATGTGAATTATGTAAACACTTCATTCAGGTGTATCGTGTAAAACTAAATAAAAGATAGATTAATTGCTAAACAGGAAATCTATTAATGGTCAATAACTGCAACATCCACATGTCTATTTACAATAGGTACTCAAAATGTGCTCCGTTAGAGTCCATGCTAAGACTCCTGGGTTTGGAATTCTACTGTTGAGAAACATCTCAAGTGCTGCACTCGGTTTACCACAAGCAAGAAACATACTCTTAATTTGTAACAACTACCTTTGTTCTGAATGCATTAGACGCTTCTGAAGCGCTGACACAGCCTGATGTTGTGCCATACGTCGTGGCAAGTAGTTTTACTGTTTACATTCCGCACCTTACATGCTAAACGCACGCCCGTCGCACGCCAGTGAAGCCAGGTTGCCAAGCGTAATCCCGCGACATTACAAAATAGACACGCAGGATGCAGTCCTTTCATATAATTTTGAAGCTAAAAAAAATCATTTTAGCAACATATGTCAAAGATCAAATAACTCATCTATTGTAGCTCTACCTCGTTATCCTAATTGCAAAAGTAGATGATTGATATTAGCAATCAAAACTTTGATTAATTTTATTTTTTATTAATACAACTATGCATTTTTAAGGACAATGGTACAGGATCTTATGTTTCAGTTTAACGTCAGGAAGATGCTGTTGAAGTCTGCGCACTTATAACCGTAACACTTGTGTGTGCGTGTCTATATAAAAGGAGAGAGGGGTAGGGAGTCATGATTTAGCAACGAAGATACGCAGAAAAAGAGAGAATCAATTCGCTTCTAACGATTTAATACGCATGCAATATTAATGCCAACATATTGTCACCTAATTATCGGAAGGCCCGAGCAGCTAGCAGCCGGGTGGGCGACAGGAGGCATTTAGCCCACGCCCACCCATTTATCTTGTAGCGCTAACGAGGGGATGGTTGGAAAAACATTACTAGCCATCTCTTTCTCCTTCCCCTGACGTCTGGAACAGTCGGTATGATTCACTAAACCGCGAGAATTCCAGAAACAGCGATCTCCCTATATAAGGCCTGCAGTGGGCGAGTCAGTTCAGTTCTTGGCGAGCAGCCGTGAGGAGCACCGGGCAGTGAACGGACTGGAAGACTGTACGTGTATCAGAGGAGTTGTACGTAATTGTGAGTGTAGCGTGGACCTGTGACAGACGAACTGGCGAATTGTAATTGTGTGCGCTACGTAATTCTATGTAATCGGCAAGTGATCCAACTGTAATTCGGTGGAAATTAAGAACATTTTGAGTTTGTGCAATTGGACTTTTAATTTCACAAACCCACAAAGTCACAATATTTTGAAAAGCTCGCAGGTAAAAACATTTTGCTCTATTACATTCACGTGACTTTTCCTACCCTATGTCGTTCATTATTGGACCTGCCAAGTGGTCCAGAAAGCTTATTTTCTATTTCTAATTAATCGAGATAAACTATTTAAAAAGTAGCTATGCACATTATACATGTTCTTATAGATAAAAAGAACTGCGATAGTCAAAAGTTTTGAAAGCCGGTGGCGATATATCATCCTTAAAATTTCACAGCATGTCCTCGTAACCGTTAGAAAAAAAAATTAAATAATACACAAGAAATTATAAAGGAACTAACTGCGGTGTATACCACTACGGTGTGTGGATTATTCGGTTTGTGGATTAACCATGCACCCTGACCAAAAGATGTTGTACATACATTTTTTTCTCTAGTAAACAGAGAAAACGATAATTCGAGCAACAATAAATGTCATTTCTATTGTTTAAACGACCACAGTCAGTTCTGTTTAAATTGAAAACAGGTTTTGTTTTTGTGATGTATATTAGAACTAAGTTAAAATTAATTTATAAAAGAGCTGGAGGAGAAACGAAAAAAGAGATATTTTGGCATTAAAACAAAAATTAGAATTAACTGAAATTATGGATTTCTATATTATTTCTGTTTTTCAATAATTCATATATGTTTTATTCCACATTACCTCGAATGATTGGCAGTATACCGTACTGAGAAATTGTTATCATTGACAACGCATATATTTACGAGAATTGCTTATGTGACAAAGTTATTTGGAATAAGGTATGTTATAAAGGGATTTTCTTTTTGTGTAACAGTTAACGTGAACTTTCTGAATGAAGGGAACTTCAAAGGCTATTACCAGAAAATTGGAGATATAGTTTTTCCATGAAAATTTCTTAGATCAAGTTCTTTAATCAAGACTGTTAGAACCGTATTTGAGAATATTAAAAACTTCAAAAAAATGTTCAATGTAAAGTATAGTTTGGGATTTGTGTCGCATCTTCCGAAGTTACTGAGCACATACAGGCATACAGCCTTATAAAGAAAAGGAAAAAAAAAAGAAAGCAGCTACCAGGAACGAAGTTCGATTTGGAAGCATTCGATGACGCTGCGTTCACAATAAAAGCTTTGCAAAGGAAGAGTCAGACTAAAAGTTAATGACTTGAATCCCGGGTATGACATTGGAATTTTCAATCTGACTCTACCTCTCCATAATTGGCCTACACAGGGCTAATGTGAAAGAATAATTAATTTTTCCAATATAAATTTTAATATCACTCTGGCTTCATTTAAAAGCTATGCGATAGATAGGGAGATGCCTTGCGGCTTGGCCGTACACATGGTAGCCGAGCGGTAAAACGTATGGTTTTTTGTGCTTTTTTTGTAATTGACGTCCTCAAAAGTTAAGTCATATCGGACGGTGAATGAAAGGGGTGAAATGATTCTCAAATGAGATCGGGGTCCATGGAGCTTAGAGTTACCCGACATTCGTCTTTAAGGATAAGGGAAAACCACGGAAAAAGCCTTATCCAGGTAACCCACCCTGACCAAGATTCGAACTCGGGACCTCTTGAACATGAGGCAGATATGCTACCACCACGCTACCAAGGCGGGCTAAAATGATTTGTTTAGCCACAAAATGATATGAAAGGACTGCATCCTGCGTGTCTATTTAGTAATGTCGCGGGCTTACGCTTGGCAACCTGGCTACATTGGTGTGCCACGGGTGTGCGTTTAGCACGGAAGGTAAGGAATGTAAACAGTAAAGTTACCCGCCACGACACGACTTCGAATACTTGATACGCATGTTTCTTTTTATTATTGTTACTTTAATAACAAAGACTTATGTTTTTCTTGCGGAAGATGAATAGTAACATTTTAAACACTTTCATTTATAAAACACAAATAACATAATCTTGTCGTTTTCAAAATAAATGCATTGTTATTAGAAAATTGCCTTATTATTGGTTGTGTAAACAGTTGGGCTCATTCATCTGTTATGAATGGTGCTGGCATATAATGCAAAGTATCCTCTCGTGAAAATTTCACTAGGTATTTGGTCTCATGGGGCAGTAGTAGAATTAGGGCAGTAGTAGAAACATAGGGTTTACATACCCAATATTAAGCTAATTTATACTTTTATTTGATTTTACATATAGGGATAAAACATTTATTCCAGTTAGTTTAAAAACAGAAATGTCATAAAATGAAGAAAGCCTTAGCAACTGGAAGTTATATTCCAATGTGCGTAATATGCATATCGTATTTCTACAATAAAAAATTCAAAATGACGTCTGAGATTCAAACCTTTGTGTGTTAGCTCCTACATACTTGTCTATAATCGTTCGGCTATCAGTGCACGTTAAGTAACTAACACTCAATTATGAGATTCAACTTTTCGCACACATTATAATATAACAACAAAGGAAGAATTTTATACGTGGATATGAACGAAACATATGAAACAATACACAACGTGTGAACATTCCCATTATTATTATAATTATGGAAGGATTCAGTAAGACGAAGCTAAAGGACGAAGCTAAAGTTTCTTGATACCATTGTAAACCGACTGCTTTGAGTCTGCTACCCCCTTTTTTTCCTTTTTCAAAGGGAAATATATTTTCACTATCATTTCGAAATGGTATTTTTCTGATGGAATACAACACTTCTACTAGCTATGTTTGCGGTACAGAAAGTAAAAATTGCTTCACCATTCCGATCGATGATTCTATCACCGCCAAAAGCTATGCAACATTTCCAGGATTTGGAAGACTGTCAGGAGGTTAAGGAACTCTGACATTCAGCTGAAGTTCCACAACCCGTTTAGAGAATATTAATAACAGCCGGCATTTTACGAAATTAAAATTTAACGATTAAAAATCTCGTAGGTTAATAAAAATAATTTCAAAACGAAAGAGGGACGTAAATTAACTTAATGAAACGGCCGTTTGTTTTAAAGCGCTACTTGGGCAAATTTGGGCAGCCAGACAATACTTAACAAAGAAGTATACGCAACATATCGACCTTATTTTTCAATATGTGAACCTACATGTATATGACAAAAAGCACTGACAAAAACCTCTCGATGGAAATGCGCTTTGGTGTGACCTGGACACACGGGAGGAAAGGAGAATATCGTAACCAGGAACAGTTGCGCTCACAACACTTTCTTTGTCCGCCTCCATGGCGTAGGTAGTGGTAGCTAGTCTGCCTTACATTCAAGAAGTCCCGAGTTAGAATCTTGGTCAGGGTGAGTTATCTGGATAAGGTTTCTTCCAAGGGTTTTCCTTATCCTGAAAGATAACTGTCGGGTAACTAGCTAAATGGAACCTGGGCTCATTTGAGCATCATTTTACTCACTTAATTGATCGTCTGATATGACAACGTTGGAGAACATTTAAAAAATGATGCTCTCCGGAGCTTTCAGTTTACCCTGCTAAACTATTATAATGTGTACTAAACGTTGAACGTATTAGCTTCCTTTAAAATGTAATTAAAACTTTTAATCTCATATCTTAAATGCTTCTAAGACATATTTCACTAAGCGCTTAGTAATACACCAAACCCTTAATTCCAAAAAGTCAAAAGGCTACTACAAAGTTATCTGTAGATACAGGATGTTTGAAAACGACACCGAACGAACATATAGAAGTAGTTGCTCAGCTTCTATGTGACACATAGAAATAGTCTTTAACGTCAATAAAGACGCATAAAAATGATTCTGAATTATTGTGGATTAGGCAGTGACAGGAACAACGACACGTGCCTCACGCTGTCGGAGTTCGCAGGTGTAGGTCACACGCCGTGCCGCGTGCTGTAACTGTTTGTTAACATACCGGCATACTCCGCAGTAGCTTGCTACTATTAAGAATTTCTTTGACTTATGAAACGGCAATAGAGAAGCTATTGCTTAATTATTACTTATGAGTCTTAAACGTGATCCAAAATTCCGTTATAGCATTCCATGATGGTAAATAAGCTGGTGCACATATGCAACTTATACTTTTCAGAGGGAAGTTAATGTTAGTGAGGTTGAGAATGGAAGCATAAATGATAAACAGAATAGAAAACATCAAAGAATTGTAGATGAATTAACCAAAACTAAATGCCTTATGCAATGAGTCGAACATTTTATTTCAAGTGTTCGATAATAGTAAATAAAGCATTTGTAACTGAAACGAAGCTGTTGATATTTACAGCAAGTGATTGAAAGTGCCGTACAATGAAGATAATAACAAAACGTTCTGAAGTTAGGCAAATAAATATTATCATTGATGTAACTATTTTTATAATTCATATTTCTAATGAATTTAAATTAATCACGCGTTCTTTGAACTTCCTTCAGCTCTTTCATACATCAAAACCATATGCGTCATTTCGACGTTCGTATAGCGTTCCATATTGCTTGGATTTGCTATCTAAGTACGCGCAAAATCCTCCCTGTTAGGACGGAATGTTTAGTTTTACACCGAAGAGCAATCTTGCAGCTGTCCGAGTTATTAGTCGACTTTTGCACAAATAACCCTTTGCCCCGTTACCTGAAAGGTAGGCTAGGGTCACTGATAAAGAGCAAGGAGTAATGTCTTTATTTTCGTGGCCAGTGCGTCCCAATAACTTCGCACACCAGTGTTTCCTGCGCTGCCTAATCACAAAAGCTTGTAATATTTAATGCTGTATAAAATTATACCTAACAGAACTTCGAAGCTGCGACACCGAAATTCGGACTAGTTAAGTTATACAATTATACAGAACGGCTATAATCGTTCGGTGTCGTTTGAAACAACCTGTACAACTATAAACTGTAATTATAAACTAATCGTCTTCTAAGTTGGCAAACACTAAAAACAACTCGATTTTTTTGGCTTTTCCAGCAACATTTCCTCTATAGAGCCTCAGGATATTGTGATAATGCATGCTATCAAAACAATGTCACAAGTGCAAAAAGCTTGATTCTCTTGGTTGTCAAATAGGGTACTTCATCCACAAATTCTAAATTGATCTACTAACTAAAATTTGATCTCATTTTACAACAGCTCTTTATCCAAGTTATTTTGAAGTAAATGCCTGATAAATGAAAGCTAACTAACGAAAAGGTAACACCGAGGAAGGTGACTCCGTAGAAACGTCTGCGGCTCACATTCCTATCACATATATCGTTTCACTGTATGTATCATTGTTCATGTATTCGCCGCCTGTGGTGCCGGACGTAATAAGAACGCACATTACTAATTACGAAGGAATATCGCTAGATAAGAAGCGATGTGTAAGTGTATATTAAAGCGAATATAATGGGTGGCGTACAGTTCAACGTTGACGCTACAGTTTGTAACGAATAATATGGGTAGCTCAGGGTTGACCATTGAGGTTTCTCTCTGGGTATATGTAGTAAGGATGGTTCTAATGACACTGGAATGCCCGTTTCAAACTGGTTTAATAACTGCTTCTTTTTATCATTACATCACACTTGAAGTTGCCGACCAAGGATTACCATATATAGAGTTACTGAAGATGGAATGCTTATTACTCGATAAAACTGAATTCGTTCTTCACGTACATATGAACCAACAAATATCTTCTCTCATCGCTTCTGATCTGCTTTGACCAAAACAGAAGTGATGACCTTCTCAATGGTTTGCCAGCCACGAACTGTGTTTCTTACACTATACTTAGCTGTGCGTGGGTGTGCAACTTTCTCTTCTAGAAGCCCTCTTTTCACACAAAGATTCCCTTTGTGACTATTTTGTCCATTGTGATTATTAGTCTCGGTCATGCCATTATTTAGGGTCTGAAGAATACCTTTTCAAACAAAGTCAAGTGCTATCCCTTGGAATTCTGTTTTTCCCGTCTTTTGTTACACGACTCAACCAACTGCAGCTGTTCGTGTCGTAACAAATATACAATACTCCTTTGAAATCCATTACGATTCTTTACTTATTGCAATTCTTAATTTCGGTATCAACATGTAGTTATGGGAATATGGTTTAGTGTAATTTGGAAACCCTGTGGCAAGCATTCGCTGGGATGGGGAGAATTATATGTTGCTTTTCGGGATTAAACGCGTTGCTCTCAGTTTATTGCTGTTGAAAGTTAAATGAAATTTGCATTGGTAGGAGGGAGAACTGTTATTTGAGTACCGATGAAACTACTGCGCTCTATATCGTTAAAAAGTTTTACATTATGCTTCTATTAATTAGTTTGCGTTCTGTGGCCTGCTGACAGATAAAGACTTTGAAATTTTGAAAGCTAATGGCTATTTTGCCAGTGATAAAATACCAAGCTTTGTGTATCTATAGAGTCTGCAACTTGAAATCTGAGCAGCTTTATGTATATCGCAGTATAATATCATTCACGTTATACATAAAGCAAACGTAGAACAAAACGTTTCTTACTCTTACCTATGGTAGACGGACGAAGTATTTACACCCAAAATTTAGATTTCAGATAAAATATGTGTTTTGTGGCCTATATTAGAGAAATTGTAGAGAAGAGTTTGTAACCGAGGGGGATGGTTCATGCGGTTTCTTCTGTGGCCCGCATTTGAGAGGCCCGAGTTTGTTTTGGGGTTTCCCGAGTCACTAGGTGAGCGCTGGGCAGGTTAATTACATCCTGTGAATTTCCTATCCCTCCATTCCAATCTCTATTATCATTTGATGCCATCTCTCGTCTCGTGGTCTCTTTCAGGGTAGAAGCATCCGCGGGAGTCCCGGTACGGGTCCAGAAGTAATGGGTGTAGATACTCTGGCATGAATTGAATAGTGCATGGCAGCATGATATGCTCTGACGATGAGTGAGCACTTTCTCCTCAGGGTCTAGGCGACCTCTGGAACGTGAGTGGTGGGATGCCGGTTATGCCAGCAAGCCTGGAGTCCCCTACTTTGGGGGCGGCCTCTGGTCTCCGAACCGGCCTCGTGACTGTTTCGGGGCCACGGTAAGTGGTATGACGACTACCCTGGGCCACCGGGAAGTTTCTATCTAGGAATATGTAGGGACGCCGTCCTCTGTACTGTAGTGAGTTCTTGGGGTCGGCCGCTCGCTCCCTCCTGGGGATGCCCGCTTGGTGGCAAAGGTACAAAAGACCAGCCTGATCGAGGTGCCGATTCCCCTTCGAACAATTCAATCCAATCCAAGGTCTGTAGGCATGTTTCCAAACTAACATCAATACAGCACCTTTCAAAGATGCCCAACAAATATTTAACTTGCCTCAAGCTAACCTTATAGGTATTAAAGAATTTTGATGTTGTGTATAATCTCAAAAATAAGTCCAACGTTTCAGTTTAAAATACCATATTGTCGCGTATGCTTTGGTGAAGTGAAGGAACTTGATTTATTTTAGGAATTTATTTTAAATCCTAATAGCATGAGCTTTCGTTATACAACTGAAAGTATTAATTTCTGGAAGTAAAGATGTAGAAACCTCATAGCGGAGTATAAGACGACAAATCCGTAATTTACATATTTTCGGAGCGTTAACCAAGTAAGAATGCCAAACGCAGTAACTCCAGGCGTTGAACCCGGTAGTTGGTAATGGAAGATCAGCAGGTCATTGGACTTAAACCAACATGGCGGATGGAATGTTCCAGAAGCTTTTGTGCTGATCAAAGGGGTTCAACGTGTGTTGGCCCCCTCTTTTTGGGCTTGGCCGTGGATACTTACAGCGGTCATTATCGAGACGCGCGGGAAGTCTAAAGTGTATCGTTGTGGCCGGAGGCTACGCCAAATCTTCGCTTTACCACACACCGACATGTCCTCGAAGGTAAGCGCGACTGGGCCTTAATGTACCAATGTAGCTGTCCCAATCCACCCAAGGTCTCTTCATGACTTCGGGGTTGACTAGTATTGCACAAAATTATGATGCTATAGTAAACTGGAATTTCCTAGAAAGTTGCGCTATTTCTATCTATCTGTAACCTGACTACAAATTTCCTTTACCATTTACATCTATCATTTGACCCCCTGTCCTTTCAGCTATGCTCCCAGTTGCAAAGTAGATTATAAACCCTTATAGTAAACCACCTTTTAGTATATACAACCCTATCCACAACTTTTAGTCTAAAATCATCCCGGTTCACAATATATAATGCGAAAATGTATTAAAATATCTAAATGGTAAATAAGACGTGTAACTTGAAGTTTATGCGAATGGACAATGAGGACTCCTAAATTTGGAGTGCATTTCCAAAGATTTCGTATAGGCAAAATAATACAGTACCAAAAATGATTTCATTAGAACATAATTAATTTGCAATTCCTTACAACATTAGGACTTTTTGACATATTTATAGTTATATCTTTAAATTTGCACGGTTCCTGCCAGATTCCTACCCCGCGTCATGCATTTATTATTATATTCACGCTGTCCGAACGGTTACCATGGATTTATCTTTGGTAATAGATACCTCTCAGATGCTAATTACTCCACGATGAGTAAACATCTCTCTGTCATTTGTGATTCCTGCGAATTCCATTGGCTAAAGTAATGCGTTTATTGGTGCTTAGCACACGAACGAGGGGCGTCATTACCCCTCTCACTCTTACAAGAATAATCAGTGCGTTATCTGAGAGGTTTCTGTTAACAAAGATAAATCCATGGTAACCGTTCTAGCAGTACGACCATAATAAAACAAAGATATGCAAATGGTTTTATTTGCCGTATTGTGCATTAACTTAAGTACGCGCTGTTTAAATTTAGGTTATTTAGTCAACATATTTTCCTGAATACGTAACATTATTTAAAGAATGGTTTTTATTTGAACCCTGTAGGAAATAAAGAATTTCGTTAGGCTGTAACACAAAGATAAAGCAGTGAGAGATGACATTTCACATTTGTAAATTTAAATTTTAATCATCTTAGGTACTGAATGCAAAAACAACAAAAATAATTCACGGGCCATTTTTTAAAAGTTCTGCTTCAGTGTCTTCAATGATTCTACTAATGTTATTACAAACAGCACTGAAAGTTTCAAACCAATCAATTCATATTTTTTCGTGGAAGTTGTTGCGGTTATTTATGAAAATCAGTCAAGTTTAACTCATATTCTGATTACCTATAGAACGTATAGGGAGTATTGTGTTCCACTCAAGGGATATTTAAATAAATACGAGGGCTGTTCAATAAACAATTATCACAATTTTTTGACAACGTACCTTTACTCATCCTCATAATTTTGATGGTGCTTCTCAAAAGAGTCTCTCCTGAATGCGATGTACTTGTTCCAGCGTTTCTGCCAGACTGCAAATGAAATGTGTAGTGTTTAACGCCCGCTTTTACTTCATACGGCACCGCAGGCGATGACACTGATGATACATGAGATGAAGATGGAGCACCGGTGGAATGAGATGGCGGGGGAAACCGGAGATCCCGGAGAAACCCCGCCCTAGCGCCGTGTTGTCCACCACAAATCTCACTTTGCGGTCGCGTGGGATCGAAACCAGGCCGCCTTGGTGAGAGCCAAGCTGTCTAAACACTGAGCCACGGCGCGGCCCCCCAGTCTTCAAAGACATGCTAGAAACCATTTTCTGAGAGATCCTTCAAAATCGCCCCCGCAGTCTAAACCACTGCTTCTGATGATGGATAATGCCTCCCACGAAGGAATTTCTTCAAGTGAGGGAATAGAAAAAAGTCACATGGGGCTAAATCCGGACTATAGGTAGGGTGAGGGATGCACTTCACGTTGATTTTTGCAAGACATTCAGCAACAACATTGACAATATGCGGCCGCGTATTATCGTGGTGCAACATCCAGCCTGCTTCATGGAAATATGGTATTTTGCGCCTGATATGGACTTGCAATGTTTTCAGGACATCCCTGTGGTGTTGTCCAGTTACTGCTGCTGCTGCTGCTGCTGCTGCTAAACCATTCCCTGAATATCAAAGAATGAGATGACCATAGCTTTCCCAGCAGAAGCAACCACTTTTGCTTTTTGGGGGGTTGGTGATGAAGGAGATTTCGACACTGAGCTTTGCTGTTTGCTCTCAGGATCAAAATGATGTAGCCAAGTTTCATCAGCAGTGATTACGTTTGATAGAAACTCCGGATCTTCCTCTAATATCAACTTTAACTGCATGTTACCTCCATTGCAGTGGTAGGCGATACTGAACATGTCTGAATTTGCCTGGTTCTCAAGGGCGGGAACCAGGAGTACCAACAGTGAAACTATTAAGGCGTGTTTGTTTCACATTAAGCTAACAGAATATAAGATTGAACTTAAGTGCAAAAAGTTATGATCGTAAAAAATTTATGATTATTCTTTATTGAACAGCCCTCGTAATAAAGCAAGCACCTTAGATGAAGCGTGCGTACGTGTGTGTGTGCGTGTTTGCGCACACGCGTTTCTTTGACTGTTATACCACCACATAAGACGGATACTGACTGTAATTTCTGAATGTTTTACAAAATTATCTTCCATTTTCATATCAAATATATGAAATATGAGCGGTGTGCAAATAGGAAAAGGCTAACAGCCGTACTCATAACGGGCTAAGTAATATATTTAAGGGGGACAAGAGAGTATGTAACAGCGAACTCTCCAGTTTGTGTCTTTGACGTCCTAAGGTCAATAAGGGCTCATTTCAGTAGAATAATGGATGGATAAGAAACAAATAGATGATACACAGGAAACACACTTCGGTCTTACAATCTTTAAATAATGTAGATAGCGCATTCGCTGTTTCTGTGAACTGTGATCTTTGCGGTTGTATTTTCAAATTTTCCTGTCCACATTTTCTATAGACTTAGCCACACCTCAGTCAGAATTTTAAAGGAGTTATTAGAACTTATGTACAAGAGTCTTCTTGAGGAAAAATTCAAATCAACATAGTAACACTATCAATGTACACCATAAAACCAACCTTTACTCTTACATAGGAGGTAGCAAAAACCATGAAAATATTTGGTACCACGTACTAATAATGAGCAAATCTTCTCTGCTCTGAGAATGTGAAATGAACAATTTACGATTCATTGAAATATACTGTGACTTTGTGGGTTCATAGAATAAAAAAGTCCAATTTGCCGAAATTCTAAATGTTCTTTATTTCCGTCGAAATACACTGTTCAATTCTCACGTAACACATCACATATACACAGTTTTTCAAGGTCGATGACAATAACGAACAGTGACAGCAGATTACATCATTAGCTCTCGTTACAATAACACTTTCAGCTGTCTCTCGTTCACAACACTGTTTAACAACTAGGACTCCCCCTTGGCCAATCGTCGCCTCTTTAAACACTTCACAGATAATTTATAGATGATTCGTAAATAAACCAGAACCCGAACAATCTCTCAGTTCAGAAGTAACTAGAAATGTCCATTTAATCTCAGTTTGTTTGTTTCGGCAGACCGTTATCTGCATGTTATCTTTGTCCATGGGCCGTTGGTTTTCACACTGCCCTCCTATCAGTTGCTTTTGTGTAAACAAGCGGCGCGATCGTAGATACGGGTTCGCGACAGTACAATCACTTCAATCATTGACCAGTTTCCTCTATCTACCTAGGTGCCAATGAAATATTAAAGCTATAAATACTGTCTTATAAGAAGGGTATTTTTAAGAAGAAAAAGTATTTGCAATATGTTCTGAAAAGAACTTAACTAATTTTCAAATTATAGAGCACTAGATTCTATGGTCTTTGAGCCATTGTTCAACGAAGTTTATTATCACACGATGGTATAATCCTGCTTCTCAAAAGGTTACCATGGATTTATCTTTGGTAACAGATACCTCTCAGATAACGCACTGGTTACTCCACGTGTAGTAGACGTCTGTCATTTGTTATTCCTGCAAACTCCATTGGCTGAAGTGATGCGTTCATTGGTGCTTAGCACGTGACAGGAGGGAGCGTCAGTTCCCCTCTCACTTTTAGAGTCTCTTTAGTTAACGCGTGTACAGTTCGGAGTCAAAGGAACCTGACACGACCGCCCACTAATGACCGTCGTAAATCTATCTCCACGCTTCAGAAATGGAACACTGTCGTTGAGGACCAATAGCAACCCTGATTTTCTCGAAGTGACAGTCGCATGTCTACTTCACGTGGAGTCTCAGTTGCCAAAGTTCCAACTTCCAGTTGATCTGTTTCATTACGTGCAGAAATTCGTTGTGTGTCACGATGTGGAGACCGTAGGAGGGAAATGCAGTGGTAAATGCAGTAGATTACTTTCAGTCAAGTGGAAATAATCAAAGTGATGACAATAGTGTGAATAACTGGGCCGAGTTATATTACTGGAAAAGCCTCAAAAACCAAAGTTATAACGGGAACTGTTTCTAAACAAATTCAAGCGCTTGTTTTGAACACATATAAATATGTACTGACAAATAATCTTGGTAAGGGGTCGTGCAATGAACCTGATGATAACTTCTGAGTATTCAGATAAATACAGTAAGATATATTGTGACGAAAGGAATACCAAAGACGCCGATCAAGTGTGAAAACGTTTCTCTAAAGTAGATAATTTCACGTGCGATTTAATTCGTCGTGAAATTTATAGATTCTATGCAAAAGTGAGAGCGCCCACCTTAGACGAATTGGTTGCACATTTGCAAGAATTTTGTGATTTTCCTTATGGGCACTGCACTTTGCGCGGCCTCCTAAGAAGCTAGGTTTCAAATACCGCACTTTGAATAAGATAAGGGTTATTATGGAATCAAGTAGAATTGTAGCTTGGCGATATACATATATATATATATATATATATATATATATATATATATATATATATATATATATATATATATATATATGTCAAAACTAAGGAAGTTTTGCAGTAATGAACATAAGATAATATATTTAGACGAAACCTCGTACGATACCCATGATGTATCGAGAAAGGTGGCAACCTTGCAGAACGGTCTGGGAGAAGGAGGGTCGGGGTTGTAAAACGATTATAAGGGTTCGTCAAAGGCAGCGGCCGACGTGCACACGCGTAAACTAAACAGACTTTACAAGAATAATCAGTGCGTTTTCTATTAACAAAGTTAAAGCCATGGTAACCGATAGAGCAGCACGACTATACCAGTCTCTGGCTTCTGATGCGACGAATTCAGTAACACTCACTTGTACTGCTTCAATGTTGTCAACATTTCTTCCAAGTATAAAATGGATCATGGATCGAAAAAGATGATACCTGATTGTGCCAGATGGTAGGTGTGGTAGCAGTTCAATTCCTCTTAATTCATGATTTTTTTCTCCATAGTTGTTCGTGCATTATGGGGTGTTGCATTGTCCTGTTGCAATAGAACTATATTTATGTTAATTAATGCTGGGTATCTCCGTCTCAAATTTCATGAACTCGGTCCAGTTGTTGAGAATAAAGATCCGCATCAATTGCTCGCCGGTTTGGAACAAATTCCCAGTAAATCACACCTTCAAAATTTCACCAGACACACAACTTGGCTTTTTTGTAACAATGACTTTGGCAGGTTGGCGGGGATAAGGCTACTGTTTCGAGGCATCAGGGTTTCGGTAATGTACCCATTTTTCACGAGTGATAACTCTCCTGACAAATCTATCATCAATGGAATTACAGATAAGCTGACGACAGACGTTTAGCCTGTTGAGGTTATGATTTATGAGGTTATGATTTTCCAAGTGTCTTAATGTGGCGATGTATGGTATTGTAACTTTGTGGGTTCGTGAAATTAAAAGTCCAATTGCACAAACTCAAAATGTTCTTTATTTCCACAGAGTTACAGTTGGAACACTTGCCGATTACACAGAATTACGTAGCGCACACAATTACAATTCACCAGTTCGTCTGTCGCAGGTCCACTCTGCACTCGCAATTACGTACAACTCCTCCGATGCACGTACACAGTCTTCCAAACCGTTCACTAGCACGGCGCTCCTCCGGCTGCTCGCCAAGAACTGAGCTGACTCGCCAACTGCAGGCCTTATATAGGGAAGATCGCCGTTTCTGGAAGGTTTGCGGTGCGCACAATTATCCCGAGGTTTCGAGACGTCTGGTGAGAGGAGAAAGAGACGGTACAGGGCTCGTACCGCTCTCCTAATCATCCCTTCAGTTAGTGGCACGAGATGAATGGGTAGGCGCGGCTTGAATGCTTCCCGTCTGGCCCTACTGCCGGTCGGTTCTATAGGGAATTCCGACGTTCGGGTGACAGTATCTCTTGATGTACCAAGTTCTCCTGAAAGCCTACGGGTACCGTTTTGCGGATTTTCTCGCTGAACTTGGCCTGTAACCTCAACATTCCATACTTTAAGTCTTCCAGAACGTGGTAAATCTTTAGTATTTTCGTCTCCTTTGTTGAAACTTTGGAACCATCGTTGTGTTACACGCTTACTAACAACCCTTCTCCTTCCACATCACATATTCTTCGAGCTGCGGCAGCGGCTTTATAATCTTGTTTTCAGTAGTGCTTTAGAAGGCCTCTACGTTCAAACTTTATTATCTCCATTTTATTATTCTTTATTAACAACTGCAGACTGATACATGCTCACAATGTATGCAACAATAGCGAAGGCATTCTGTAAATAGCATTGCCAAACCAAAACACCAAAATAGAAGAAAAACCGACTTTACTTATGAGACCACCTAATAATTATAGAGGATGTTACACAACTATTCGTTAACAGGAATTATTTCGAAAAATAAAGAAAATAAAAGGTTTCTTAAAAATTGAACAAGTTATAGGTGAATATTGTAGGAATAAAGCAGAAATCAATAGGAAGCTTTTAAGAGATTGGCAACATGAATGGGATACAGCACTTCAAGGAAGAAGAACTTATAGTTTATATCCCAATATAAATGAAAGATTAAAATTAAAAGATGTAGTACCAACAAGATTAGATATCCAATACTTAACGGGACATGGACTATATAATGTGTACTTTAAGAAAATAGGAAGATCTGACACCAGTAATTGTGATCGATGTAATTTAGAAGACACTCCAGAACACGCCATATTTGAATGTCATAAATATGATGAAATTTTACGTGAGGAAACGAAACAGCTAGAAAGTAAATATGTTTGGGACGTAGTTAGAAACACAAATGACTTCAAAATATTTGAAACGGCAGCAGGGAAGGTTTCCACTGGGAAGGTTTTATGGAGAAATATAAACAACAAGGCATAAGGGAACATAATAACCAAGTACTACAGGCCGGCGTTCGAAATCAGTCACCACAAATTAGAAGATCTGAGAGACTTAGACTACGTAATAGGACAGTGACGTGAGATTTAATAAATAAAAGTTTGTAAAAATTCTTTATGCATATCTTTTCCGTTTAGTTTACCTTGCAAATGTAAAGCTACTGACAGTAGCTAGTTAGGTTAGTTTTTGTAATGTAATTATAACATGTATCTGCAAAAACCATTTAATTTCTTAATGTAAAATTTGTAAAAATAGGTCTCGGCGTAGCTTCAAGATGCCGAGACAAAAATAAAGCAGAATTTATTTATTTATTTAATCTCAATCTAAACTAAAAACGAAAGCGTTTTCAATATAACAATAACAACAACAACAACAACAACAACAACAACAACAACAACAACAACAACAACAACAACAACAACAACAACAACAACAACAACAACAACAACAACAACAACAACAACAACAACAACAACAATAACAATAACAATAACAATAACAATAACAATAATAATAATAATAATAATAATAATAATAATAATAATAATAATAATAATAATAATAATAATAATAATAATAATAATAATAATAATAATAATAATAATAATAATAATAATAATAATAATAATAATAATAATAATAATAATAATAATAATAATAATAATAATAATAATAATAATAATAATAATAATAATAATAATAATAATAATAATAATAATAATAATAATAATAATAATAATAATAATAATAATAATAATAATAATAATAATAATAATAATAATAATAATAATAATAATAATAATAATAATAATAATAATAATAAACAGTAAGCTTCATTTAGAACCTCACAACCTACCTTACCTTATGTTCCAAGCCAGGCCTGCCAGGCTTATGCCTTATCTGGACAACAAATTTGCTGCGTGTCTTCGGTTTCCACTACTAATATTTCCTATTTGATTATTCCTTTCAACTGCCATTATATTAAGTTAGTGAAGTAAATAAACAAAAATAAACAACTAATTAGTTATTAATGTGAACCTTTAGCAAAGTCATACAGAATTGTTAAATGGTCTCTTTTTCCTCTCTCGCAGAGGTGTTAAAACTGATTTGGGAGGTTTGAAACACAAGCAGGTGATTTGTTGTTAATTCATATGCATTATTACTTTCTCTATCAAGTAAAGTAAATATTGCATTATCTACACCCAAAGTACCATATCGATATTAACATTTTGAAATTCATTGAATAAAGATATGTTTACTAAACGGGTCTGAAAGGTGTAACTAAAACCGAATCTCCGAAAAATAACTGACTTGTCCAGTAACTTTCCAGGAAACGATGCGAAAAGGTTCAATCAAGTACCCCAACATAAACTACGCCTGACATAGAAAACTTTCGCTATTTTTTATTTTCTCAAAAATAGCTCTGACAAGTTTAAACATATCTGAATGGCAAATACGAGGGCTGTTCAATAAAGAATGATAACAATTACTCATCCTCATAGCTTTGATTGTCCTTCTCAAAATAGTCTCCCCTGAATGCGATGCAATTGTCCCAGCGTTTCTGCCAGTCTTCAAAGACATGCTGGAAGCCATTTTTGAGAGATCCTTCAAAATCGCCTCCGCAGCCTTCACCACTGCTTCTGATGAGGGATGCCTCCCACGAAGGCGTTTCTTAAAGTTAGGGAACAGAAAAGAGTCACATGGGGCTAAATCCAAACTTTATGGAGGGTGAGATATGCACTTCACGTTGATTTTTGCAAGATATTCAGCAACAACATTGGCAATATGCGGCCACGCGTATTACCGTGGTGCAGCACCCAGCCTGCTTCATGGAAATGTGGTCGTTTGCGCCTGATATGGACTTGCAATGTTTTCAGGATATCCCTGTAGTATTGTCCGGTTACTGATGTGTGTGCAGGTAAAGCATGCGGATAAACCATTCCATGAATATCAGAGAATGAGCTGACCGTATCTTTCCTAGCAGAAGCAACCACTTTTGCTTTTGGGGGGGGCTGGAGGTGAAGGAAATTTTGACACTGAGCTTTGCTGTTTGCTCTCAGGATCAAAATGATGTAGCCGAGTTTCATCAGCAGTGATTAAGTTTGAAAGAAGCTCCACATCTTCTTCTAACATCAACTTTAACTGCATGCAGACGTGCATGCGAATATTCTTTTGTTCGGGAATCAACAGTCTTGAAACCCATCGCGCGCAAACACGTGGCATGTGTAATGTTTCTGTCACCAACGTGTGGGTGTCACCCAATGAAATGTTCAGTATTTCAGAAAGTGATCTTAAGGTAATTCGTCGATCCACTCTCACAATGGCAGCAACAGTGTTGATGTTTTCTTCCGTAAGAGCAGTAACTGGAGCACCGGGTCTAGCTTCCTTTGAAATTGATTGTCTCCCTTCTTTAAACGTTTTAAACCACCTTCAAGCTGTGCTGTAGGGAAGAACAGACTCTCCATATGCCTCTTGTAACATTGTATAGGCCTCAACTGAAGATTTGTTGAGACGAAAGCAGAATTTCAAAGCCGGATATTGTTCCTCGCATGTTACCTCCATTGCAGCGGTAGGCGATACTGAACATGTCTGAACTTGCCTAGTTCTCACAGGATGGAACCAGGAGTACCAGCAATGAAACTACTACGGCGTCTTTGTTTCGCATTAAGCTAACAGAATATAATAAAATTGAATTTTAGTGCGAAAAATTATGATCATAAAAATATTATGATCATTCTTTATTGAACAGCCCTCGTAAATTGTATATCTGGAAAATTCTGTGAAAAGTCTTTGTTCCAAAACCATTCCACAAAATATCTGTAAATCTCGTTAAAACTTACCTTGTATCATTAACTATGTAATTTCGATATACTGCTATGGATTTAAGCATTCATATTTTAAGTTGCAATTTATTCGATTTTCATGGTGATACAAAGAGTAGAATTTTAAAGCCATTATAACAATCCACCTTTTAAATTCGTGACGAGCGCTTCAGCCTCCTGTGTTCTCTTTGTAACTACCAAAATGTGCAATATGAGCTTTGCTACTGACGTTTACATCCATTAAAAGTAAGCGAAATGGGAAGTTACTCACACAGGATGTTTGATGTGGAAGCAATAACTTTGATGCTTCCCGATATTAAAGATTTCGGCGCCAAAGAGGATAATAGTTTTACGTTGTTTTCAAGTTCTCTGAAGCCTAAATATGAGCTTGAGCTATGAGATGCTTATCTCAGTGCATGCCTGGATTTTGTCGAAAGGATAACGCTTGTGTTTTATATAAGCATTTTAATGGAAGTTATAAATACTTTAACTTGAGAAGTGAAAAAACTGTTACCAGTGAAACTTATCGTGTAAGTGAAAGTTTTAACTATAACTTATTCCCAGAAAGGAAAATTTAGCTCAATACTGTTCCTGGAAATATTTTAACCTAAGACGATAGTTATCCTGCAAGGCAGTATTTCGCTGAGGTGAAATCTGTTCCGAGCAACGAACCACGAACCCAAGCCATAGTCACAGAAGCAGCAATGAACTGTGTTATTAACCTCCACTTATCAAAGCCTGAAACCCCACTCTTATAGCTTTCCCTTCTGCTTCACGGTTATAAGTTCCCAATCCTAACATCTATTACTTTGACTTTGTGAGTTCGTGAAATTAAAAGTCCAATTACACAAACTCAAAATGTTCTTTATTTCCACCGAAGTACAGTTGGAACACTTGCCGATTACACAGAATTACGTAGCGCACACAATTACAATTCACCAGTTCGTCTATCAAAGGTCCACTCCACACTCACAATTACGTACAACTCCTCTGATATACGTACACAATCTTCCAGTCCGTTCGCTAGCACGGCGCTCCTCATGGCTGCTCGCCAAGAACTGAACCCTCTCCATTCAGGCGCGTCGCTTATATAAGACCAACTGATCTATCTAGAAGGTTTCGGGTTAGATGAAATATCCCGACTATTCCAGACGTCAGGGGGAGTTGAAGGAGGCGGCCAGCGACCAGTGACACTTTCCTAACCATCCCCTCAGTTAGTGACACGAGATAAATGGGTAGGCGTGGGCTGAATGACTCCTGTCCCCCCAATCAGCTGTCAGCTGGTCGTGCCTTCCGATAATTGGGTGACAATACTTTCTAATATCCTCACTATCTCCCTCCTTCACTTCCAAACTCTTCCATAAATTTCTCACAAATCCAACCTGATATACCTAAAACTTTGGCTATAATCTTCGCAAACATTAAAGGCATATGGAGGCCGGCCGTACTGCAGACTCCAGCCAATCCTAAGCTTGCATCTCCTACCAGAGTTGCCGAAGGTGGTACACGCATCTCACGCGCCTTAACTCGAACATTTTCTTAATTGCTTACACTCGGATAAATGTTTGAAAATGGCAGATGCCAATCTTATAATAAGAAAGAATTTTATATTCAGATAATGGACGTACAGAAATCCTGTCACTACGACACTTAGAATGCGAGTGATGCACGCTTTATCTTCACATGGTTACGGTTACCCAACATCCAGCCATTCAACACAGATATGCCTGAAAAAAAAAAACACTTTTCCTCACAATATTTCCCGCATAAATAAATAATGCATCCACTATGAAAATATAAGTCACCTAGTTTGAAACAGAGTTCATTTTCAGTTCATTTTCAGAGTAGATGTGTGTTATTTTGTTAAAGTGAATGGAATTAAGTCGTGTGTTGAACTCGAGCTGAAATATTGTTAATATTACACTAAATTATTATTATACACATATCTGTTTTCCAGTGTTTGTGATCCGAGTACGTGAATGTGTCCTTCGAAGCTGGAACCAGTGATTATTCGATCAGCAAACGCGAAGTGATTCATTCTCAGGTCAGAAAAATTATATTTAATATGAACAAGTCTTTACGAAACCTCTCCAATCCAGAATATAGGGCAACTGAACATTTTTCAAAAAACGCAGCAATTATATGTGGGAGCTTGTGGTGTAGGTAGTGTACATACAGTATCACGAATTTGTAGTGAAGCAGCTTCATCCTTATAAAACGGGAATGTGCCTGTATTTCAATCTCTAGGAAAGACTCGCAAGAGTTGGAAAACGAGTGCTTCCTGTTCCAATGTTGTGACGTGTGTCAAGGTAAGGTTTCAATGTTTTAGGAATGTTTAATGGGTTGTTTAATTACGGGGGAAAATAGGCGGAGCCTTTGCTCGCGTGTAAAGGTGCTCTTACGTACAGAACCTCTGCGGTACACGCGCTAAGCTTGGCAACAGTGTTCCGCTTGAGCAGTGGTCAGCGTTCACATGCCTTTAGCACGCCTGGGTAGCGTAGATGGTAGCATGTCTGCCCCACGTTCAAGAGATCTTGGATTCGAATCTCAGTTAGGGTGAGTTACCTGGATAAGGATTTTTCCCGGGTTTTCCCTTATCCTGATAGACGAATGTCGGGTAACTCTAAGCTCCATGGACTCCGGAATCATTTGAGCATCATTTCATCAATTTCATTCATCGTCCAATATGACTTAACGTTGGAGGACGTAGATTTACTCTAGAGTCCAAAGCAGCATTGTTCAGTTTACTCTTCCATGAGAAACTGTATCAGGTGGATCAACGAGACACGATCCACCTCCCCACCCCCCTTACTACTGCTAGAACAATCCAATAGAGTTAATGTGGACTCAAAGTATGTTGCAAACAGAAATAATATTTTTAAACTGACATTGAACGAATTATTCAAGAATAAATTGACAAGGAACGCAACAAGACTGTAGGACTGCATGAGACATAAGATAAACTACAAGAAGACGACTTTTGGAAAGAAATACCACGTGACGAGATTTTGGAATCTATCATCATAAATTTGCAGTACTCAGACTTGAAGACAATGACACTGACGAATTATCTCTTAACGTAAGTAGCATTCACGCTATACGGATACACCACTGGTATTTTCGTTAGATTAGAAAAATAAGTAGTTCATTAACTATAATTAACTTTAAACTTAAAACTACAAATCCCGAAGCATCCTACCACAGCAGGACACCCATCAAGTTTTGTAACCTGTTTAAAGGAAATATGTAATTTTCATGATATTTACATATATACAGATGGTTCGCGTTACCAATTTGAAGATAATGTATCTGCAGTAGGATGTGCTTTTGTTGTTTATGAAAACCAAACGGAACTAACTCATTCCATGTTTAAATTGTCACCTGAATGTTCTGTATTCCAGTCGGAGCTCTTAGCAATTAAAGAAGCTATAAAATGGTGTACTGTTAAAGGGAACAGTGCCCGTATTCTTAGTGATTCACAATCAGCTCTACTCGCTATTAATGATAAATACAAGTTAAATTCATTAGCACATGAAATCAGAACCTTGCTTCAAAACCATCCAGGACATATTTGCATGGGATGGGTTAAAGGACACAGTGGAATTTTAGGTAACGAGAGAGCTAATTGTTTGGCTAAGAAGGCTGCAGAATCCATACTCTTTATGTCCTATTTCTACTGTAAGGAGAATAATACATCAACATATTCTTGAAGAATGGAACCAACAATGGATAACAACTCCAAATGGAAGTTTAACAAAAACATTATTTTTCCCTAGTGTATATGACAGAGGAAAATGTGAAACTCTTGTACCAAGTTTTGTTTTGACACAATTTTTAAGTGGACATGGTAAATTTGGTGAATACTTATCACGTTTTCACTTAACATCTAACCCCAAGTGCATGTGTGGTGAAGAATTTCAAACTGTGGTTCATCTCCTTTTCTGTTGTCCCATTTTCTGGAGAGAAAGACAAGAATTAATATTCAAGCTGGACTCTCTAGGAACTGAAGTTTCTGCTCCGCTCACATCTTTGCTAATGAAGCCACAACAGTATAAGTACTTCATGATGTTTATAAACTCAGTGTTTAAACGTCTGAAATAGTTTAAATTAATATGCATCAGATTATAACATATTTTATTCCTTCTAGTATTTAAAATGTTTTCGTTAAAATTGTGTATTTTTATGTTTCAACTCTAAGCCTAATATACCACTTTCATGATGTTTATAAACTCAGTGTTTAAACGTCTGAAATAGTTTAAATTAATATGCATCAGATTATAACATATTTTCTTCCTTCTAGTATTTAAAATATTTTTGTTAAAATTGTGTATTTTTATGTATCAACTATAACCCTAATATACCACTGTGTAAAATAGGGTTCATAAATCTGGATAAATTAAAAAAAAAAACTAAATATTTAAAACATTTGCGTAATATACGAATATTCATGTTGCAATTTTGATTTCAACAACTGCATTATTATAAATCTTTGGGACATTCAGTTTGCGTTCCCTTACGTACTTCTGGCGCCACGAACACTCGCAAGTGTGCGAGAGAGAGGGAAATATAAAAAGATTGCGGATAGCGAGGTAACAACGGTAAAGGCTCTAGCGCATCTGATTCGCTACAGGCGAAAACTCTTTCTATTTGAAACACATAATAATGTCATGCTGGCAGGTTGGCCATAGTAGCTCAATGGTTAAGAGCGGTTGGACAGAAACCAGAACATCCATGATTCAAATCCCGGCTATGGCATTGGGTTTTTCAGTCTGACTCTACCCTTTCACAGTGCGGCTAGTGTCAAAGAACAATTAATTTCTATCCCATACATAATTATATACCACGAAAAAATGTATATATTTAGATATACCTCATATTCCGAATTGTATTAAGAACCATTTTCATTCGTAGGTTCTTGGGTTTGAAGGATGGCCGGTTGTCTTAAAGAACACTCCTATACTTTGAAAACCTCCCCTACTTCAACGTCATGGGCGTGTACTTGAAGTGACCAATGTCCCCTGGTGAAAAACATTTCTCAAAAGAATTAAGTCAAAATGTTCCGCTTTGCAGAACCTCCTCAATTTTACACAACGACTGATATCCAAGGTTCTTTTCTAATATACTTTTCATTTTCTCACAAACTTCTTGACTGATGTTTCTCACACATTTTTGCAAATGTTCCTCCACACTTTTAATCATTTTGATAACCACAAGTATGCCCTTATGTATTTTTTCTAGCCATGTTATTTTTCTGCCAAAATTGAAACGTTGGCATTGATAAATGCCAAATTTCCCTTAATTTGAGAATCATCCAGTAAGTCTTGAGCAACAGCTATAGATGCACCATTTTCAGACTTTACAAAGGGCATGCGCTATGTTTAATGTAATTCCTGACCTGGGGACACAAAATAAACTTTGATCAAATAGCTTGCATATACATTGATGGTTAACCTTCTCAATTAATTCCGTTGTAAGAAGAAACATTTCTGAGGGGGTGTCAATTTCTAATTTACTATATTTACTATACTATATATATAAACGTTAAAAAGTTCGTTAAAAAACAAAAAATCTGGAAAAATGCAACAAAAATACAATATTTCCTAAAAAATTACCAATAGACATAAAAACCCAAAAAATTGCAAAGGATGCAAAATAAAAGTAGGTATTCAGTATTGGTTCATTTTCAAGAGAAATTAATTTGGATTTTATTCCACACCGTCTGTGATGACGCAGCAAAAATATGACATTTCATCAAGTTCCGAGCTCCATTGATCAAAATTATAATAATTACTCATTCATTTATTAATGTAATGCCCTTCGAAGTTACAAATATTTTACAAAGACCTATAATTTCGGTATCATAAGATTATTCGACCGTGAGTGGAGAATGTCATGTGAATATATCAGAAATTTTTAATACTATAGCACTGAAAGAAACCACATTATTGGTTCTCCTATTGCCAACTTAGAAACGCTGGCTCTACATCATTTAAGTGACCTTGCCGCAGAAGTTCCCTTTTATCGAAGGAAAGAACAAAACCGATAATTCCTTACCGTTTATCTGATCGATTTTCCCAAGCCATGGCGATAACTATCCGAGTTCCTTCGTTTTGGAAACGTAATGTCAGTGTGTGATGGCGTTTAGCGTCAATTTCCGGCTTTCTGCACGGCGGACAGCAAATTGGTGACAAGTGAGTAACGCGCTATCTCTCCCTATCAATTATAGACCTACAGCTCGCTCTGGAAAGTGACGAAACAGATACTCCGGGAACCGCTTAAATTGCCGCCGCTTCGAGTCAACAATCTAATCAGCAACACCACCTTGGAAAAGTGCGAAACATTAACTGCCTACTTTGAATCTACGTTCACGCCTAATCTGGCATCTGATCCTGCCTTCACTGCACATGTTCAGGAGCGCCTGAGTACGTCCCAGCCTACGGCTCCGTTGCCCATTAGGTGGGTTTCATCTAGCGAGGTACGATCTATTATTCAATTTATGCCCAGTAAGAAGGTCCCTGGAAACGATCTTATTCCACCAGTTGTATTGAAACACTTCACAAAGAAGACCATCGCCTTTCTGGCCTCTTTATACAATGCAATTTTTCGCATTGGATATTTTTCTAAAGTCTGGAAATTTGCTGAGATCATTGCATTGGAAAATTCTGACAAACCTCCTAGTTCCCCACAAAGCTATCGACCAATTATTCGTGTACCAACTCTGTCCAAACTTCTGGAAAAGCTCATTCAAAAACGACTTCTTCGGTTTGTTTCTGAAACCTCAGTTATACCTCCCCAACAGTTTGGATTTAGACAATATCATTCTAGTACTCATCAGCTCCTGAGACTTATTGAACATATTACCCGAAGTTTTGACGCCAAAGAGCATACTGTGGCAGCATTCCCAGATTTCACTCAGACATTTGATAGTGTGGCACGACGGCCTCCTTTATAAACTACATTAGCTAGGCCTTCCGCTCTACTTAGCTTGATTACTAGCTATCTTCAGGAACGACAATTTTCTGTGCGTCTTGGTTCGATGCATTCCTCACCACGTACTATTTTAGCCGGCGTACCCCAGGGTAGCGTCCTTGCGCCTCTTCTTTACTTTACTGCTCACATGCCTGAACTTCCTGCAACGAGTACCGCACTGTTTGCTGATGATACAGTCATATTTACCTCGCACTTGTCTATTGAAACTGGCGTTGGAACCCTACAATCTTTCCTGGACATTTTCCTGCATTGGTTATCTCGCTGGCGTATCGCACTTAATCCAAGCAAATGTATTCTTAAGCTTTTCACCTTGCGCAGGCCTGCTGCTCCGGCAAATACACGACTCTATAACACTGAAGTCCCCTGTTACCTTCTGATTGTGCAGTCAAATATCTTGGCGTCCATCTTGATCGTCGACTGACATGGAGTACACATATCAAAAGCAAACTAAATCAAGCCTATGCTCATCTTCACAAGTTGTATCCCATCCTGGTGGGTGGGTAGGGGGATTCTGGGTCTACTCAAGGCTGCTTTAGGGCTTATTTCGCCCTCTTCAGCCAGAAATTTTTATTTGTTTGGGAGAGGCAGATGACTTTTTTTTAATTTATTCATTTTTTTAAATTTATTTTTATTATTATTATTTTTTATTTTTTAGTATTATTTTAATTTTTGATAACTTATTTGTTTGCATGTTCTAGGATATTCTACATAGTGAGAGATGTATCCGTCGGACGTCAGATGAGTTTTTTCTAGGTCAGAAGTTGTCGTAGGTGCTGTTGTATCCAATCCTCAACCGCAAATCCTCTTTACGAGTCGAATGTACGCTGCTACTATACAAGAGTATTCTACGACGCTTCTTCTATATGCCAGTCCTGTATGGGGATGTGCTTCACCTAATTATATTCACCAACTCCATGTGTTTCAAACCAGAATATTACGCTTGTCTGTGAACGCCCCGCGGTACATCCGGAATGCACAGCTGCATAGAGAATTGGACATAGTCAGCATTAATGAATACATCTCTACAACGACAAGCAGATTATTTGCTCACCTTCCTTATGTATCAGGTGCTTTATTCTTCCAACTGGGACGTCGCCTTGATGCTGCACCAAAACCGAAGGCAGGCTTGCTACAGGACATTTTATTTCTATAATGTTTATTTATTCTGTAATGAAGAAGTTATTTAATTTATACTCACACCAATCAGACCAGTTTGCTTTAGGACTCTAATATGTGTATCCTCTATCCCTGTATACTTTAATTTTATTATATATATATTATGTATATAGCTCCACAATTTGTATAGCACTAACTGTGCTGAGCAATTGAAATAAAAAAATTCAACCAAAAAGATTATCTTTATCCCTTAAATGTATTAATTTCCTGCATATTTGTATGTCTCACACTTTTTGCGGTTAGCGCACTCCTTGTATTTCATATGCTTGTACTCTGTTGATGGGGAGAGAGACAGGATAAATTCTGCGTCATGGTTAAGGAAATGGTGATTAGCGTTGAAAATGTACTGTCAATCAAGAACAACATCCTTTCACTAATTCTGAGAGTTTAATCCGTTTCTTTTCCTCTTTCACCCTCCCTATTGTAGGTAGATTAAATATGTATTTTACCCAAAGAGTCGATAATTTCGTTGTTAACTACACGTATTGACGTGCACTGAATATAAAAATAGCATTTTCAGATATGATTCATATACGAGGATTGTTCAGTAAAGAATGATCATAATTTTTTACGGTCATAATTTTTCGCACTAAAATTCCAATCTTATATTCTATTAGCTTAATGTGAAACAAACATGCCATAGTAGTTTCATTGTTGGTACTTCTGGTTCGCGCCTGTGAGAACCAGGCAAGTTCAGACATGTTCAGTATCGTCTACCTCTGCAATTGGGGTAACATGCAGTTAAAGTTGATGTTAGAGGAGAATACGGAGTTTCTTTCAAACGTAATCACTGTTGATGAAACTTGGCTACATCATTTTGATACTGAGAGCAAACAGCAAAGTTCAGTGTGGAAATCTCCTTCATCACCAACCCCCAAAAAAGCAAAAGTGGTTGCTTCTGCTGGGAAAGTTATGGTCATCTCATTCTTTGATATTCATGGAATGGTTTATGAGCATGTTGTACCTGCACACACATCAGTAATTATACAATACTACAGGGATGTCCTGAAAACATTGTAATTCCATGAATCAGGCTGGATGTTGCACCACGATAACGCGCGGCTGCATATTGCCAATGTTGTTGCTGAATATCTTGCAAAAATCAACGTGAAGTGCATCCCTCACCCTCCCAATAGTCCGGATTTAGCCCCATGTGGATTTTTTCTATTCCCTATCTTGAAGAAACGCCTTCATGTGAGGCATTATCCATCATCAGAAGCAGTGGTGAAGGCTGCGGAGGCAATTCTGAAGGATCTCTCCAAAAATGGTTTCCAGCATGTCTTTGAAGACCGGCAGAAACGCTGGGACAAGTGCATTGCATTCAGGGGAGACTATTTTGAGAAGAACCATCAAAATTATGAGGATGAGTAAAGGTACTTTGTCGAAAAATTGTGATAATTCTTTATTGAACAGCCTTCGTAGGTGTGGGAGAAGGGGGGAGAGAGCATAACTCGAAAGCTAAATGTCGAATAAACAGCACTCTCTGTCTGTCTGTCTGTCACAGCGGTGATTCCATTACTGTAGCCAAAGGTTTATGTACGTCAGATTTCATGGGGGAGAATGAGATGGGAGCAACCTACAGGCGGCACCACAATCGCGGTGAGTCTCTAACAGGTGCAGACAGTATCTTTGGTCCGAAGGAGTTGCAGGCCACCATAAAGAGCCCACTACTAGCCTAGCAGGTCTGCCTGATCAAGCGGCTCCCTCTGGAAGAGAGATGGGCCGATCATAGCACCTCCCCTCAGTCGCATTTCCAGAGCACAAACATTACCGCAGCGCAGCCTACCGGCGGCTTCAATGACTATGGCTACCGGGAAAGACCGGATGGAGAAAATAAGTGAAACAGGGGATGTGAGGTAAATATTCTTCCCAGCATTCACCTTAGTGACCTCGTAAAACTCGAAAAATCCTACATTAGGAAGGTCTGCCGCTACAATCGAACTCGTGACTTCCCGAATGCAGGCCACAGACGTTACTACCTGAGCCATCCTGCTTGGTGAATAAATACTACAGTGATATTTCAGTTGTTCTACGATTCACCACGAAAGACTAAGAATATACCCTTTTTGTGGAAAATGCCTGTAACTCTGTTTCATTTTTCTTAAAAATAGCTCTGTTTTTACAGAAATATGATATATTTATGGTGGACTTTATATTGCGGGTACCCTTATATCTTCAAGAATTTGATGTTTTTAAAAGATGTTATATTTTTAAAGGGGAATTTGAAATTTGTAAATGACCTTGTAATTTATTAATACCAAACGTAGTAATAATGTTCGTATTATCTCGCCGAAGTTTCAATACAATTTAGAGATTATGCATGCCCGGACTTGTGTTTCCTGATTTTCTTGGTTCTAGTCATGACTTCTTTGACATACGAGGGTGGATCCAAAAGTAATGCCTCCTAATTTTTTACCTTAAATAAGTAAGTTATGTGAAAACTTTGAATTTGGCGGAATTCCTCAAACATTCTTCTCCAATCCCCTGCAGTGGTAACTTCCTAAGTCAACAGGTGGCAGCACTGCATCCTCTTGCAAAATGGCTGACATCGACCTTGGTATTAGAGTTCTGTGATAGAATTTTTGACTGCGGAAGGTGAAACGCTAATTCGCATTCACGAAACGCTAAAAAAATGTGTATGGTGATGCAATGGTAGATGTCAGCACTGTTAGACGATGGGTTCGTCGCTGTAACGAAGCTGAAGGGCAAACACCATTGGCAGATGAAAATAGAAGCGGCAGGCCAGTGACTGCAGTGACTCCATGCAACATTTAGCGAGTCGATGACATCATTCGTGCTGATCGCCGGATAACAACAGGTGAATTGTGTCGCATTACCTCCCTCAGTAAAGGCAGTGTGATGATTATTATTCAACAACTGGGTTAGTAAAAAGTTTGTTCACGTTGGGTACCGAGAATGCATACCGCCCAAAACAAAGAAACAAGGAAAACAATAGCCTCCGAACACTTGCAGCGCTTCAATTTGGAGGGAGAGGAGTTCCTGGAAAAAATTGTTACTGGAGACGAAATGTGGTTTCATTTTTTTGAACCTGAATCAAAGAGGCAGTCAATGGAATGGCATCACACAACGTCACCGAAGGAAAAAGAATTCAGAACTCAGTGTTCGGCAGGGAAAGTTTTGGCGATAGTGTTTTGGGATGCAGAGGGTGTGCTTATGATTGATTTTTGTAGCAGGGATGCACAATAAATTCTGTCCAATACGCCAGAACTCTCAAAAAGCTGAAAGCACGTCTTCGCCGAGTTCACCCAACAAAAACTATGGTGGATGTTGTTCTTTCGCATGACAATGCAAGACCACACACCAGCCGTTACACCACTGCACCACCATCTGTTCGGGCCTCTAAAGGAAGCTCATCGTGGGATTTATTTTGAAGATGAGTAGGCTGTGAAAACGTCCGTGCGTCAATGGCTTAGGAAGCACGACCGCGTGTTTTACCACACTGGAATACATGCCCTAGTTAAAAGGTGGACCAAAACTGTGGAAAAGAAAGGAGATTATATAGAATAGTGACAAATTAATCGTGAATGTTGTAGTTTTCAAGCTATGTAAATTGGATTCAATTTTCTTGGCAATTAAAACAGAAAAAAGTAGGAGGCATTACCTTTTGACCCACCCTCGTAAATCTGAAACTATAAGTTAAGAGTATGGACAATTTTCCTTTCTATTGTTGTAGTTTAGATGACTACAGATAATATGCACACATTGATATGTCTCTACGATATTTGGTGAAAGCGTCATAATGTAGGTCATGCAAGTTATATTTTTGTTATTATATTTTAGTATTATAATTCTGTACCGGACATAAATATATCAGCAAATAAATGCAATTTCTCACACTAACTAATACATATAATATCCCGTGAAGTCGTCTTCATTTGTAAAGAATTCTGTATTACCTTTTAAAATTGGTGAAGTAAAAGTAACCGATATGGCGGACACACACACACACACACACACACACACACACACACACACACACACACACACACACACACACACACACTATATATATATTAACACTTTTCTATCTCCTAGACCTTCATTGCTAATATTTTGAATTTCGCTATTCTTTATTACACATTTTTGAGGGTT
Organism: Mantis religiosa; assembly: GCA_030765055.1. Classification (NCBI taxonomy): domain Eukaryota; kingdom Metazoa; phylum Arthropoda; class Insecta; order Mantodea; family Mantidae; genus Mantis; species Mantis religiosa. Next base: position 273,778,063 of record CM060948.1, read on the forward strand.
ATGTCACAATTCATTTGTTTTTCGTGGTCATACAGAACGTGGAATTTCATGGCCATCCACTTCTTAAAGTTTTGGCCATCACTCCAGCCTCCTTTTTCCTCTTTGTATCTTCAACTAAGAATGTAGATAATTAAATAATTCTCCAATTTATTGAATAAATATAAAATATGTGATAGTGGGAGGAGAATATAACACATCAGCAAAAAGTTCGACTTTATCACTTAACTAATAATAATTTCAGCTTCTCCTAAACATTACTTTTAATGACAGTCACTTCAGATCAATGTTAAGGTCGCATGTAAAACAACGAATTCAAAGTTTTAGAGCTTTTTTCCTTCGTGTTTTCAGGAAAACAAATGAGAACCCTAATAAGTGATTGCTAAGCTGCTATCCATAAATTGTAATATTTTTTCAAACATTTCATCCTTCACTGGTTTTCGGATTTAAAGTCCAACAAAAGTCCTTTCAATTTTGCGGAAATTAACTGTGGAAACTTGCCTTACTACAAATATGCAAATCCACTACAGTATTTTTGAGTACCTTAACTAAATTCTTCATCGCTCCAAGTTTTATGTGTAAGGTTCGTCTGGTTTAATTTGAAACATGACCTACTTAGCGCTACCCATCCATGTGACAAGGCAGGGGTGAGAAGTTTGGTAAACACATTTCCACTGATATCCGTGACTGCCTAGTCTCCGTCAGACAGCAAAAGGTGCTGTAATCAGTGCAGGAATTGTTTATTTACAAACAGTGCTTTATATTGACAATGAAATGTGGTAATAATGAAAATATGGTAACAAAATCGGTATTGTACGAGATAATTAAGAGAAATAAAGATATATTTAAAATGTATACAATCGAATCCATAGCTGAATTAAGTGGACTTACCTTACCTCCGTGTTATTGTGATACGAATGCTATTGAGCTAATATAGCTAGACACAAATCAATGAAGGAGGTATAAAATATGTACTGAGGAAAAGACGGATTTATTGATATGTTGGACAATTTAATCATAAATTTAGAAGAACGTAACTCTCCAAAAATCCCTAATGGACGGTATATCTATACTACCGCCATCTACCAGTGGTATTTAAAGCGCTGCGCTTGAAAGTATTAAAGGGATAGCTACAATATAATCAGATGGAGTCAATTGGAACGTCACATAGAAGTGATGTGATATGGGACTAGGCAGTCATTGGTTACCTACAAGAACAGGGCAATAGTGCTCTCTCTCTCTCTCTCTCTCTCTCTCTCTCTCTCTCTCTCTCTCTCTCTCTCTCTCTCTCTCTCTCTCTCTCTGTCTCTAACTCTCATGTTTCAAGATAAACCAGACGAACTGTAAGGGAGGGAGAAGAATCTTATCAGGCTGGATCAATGGTGTATGTTGTACATTATTCTCCCTGAGGCGGTCCGGCCCGTAGCGAAACACGTCAAGCTCTCCCTTGTGCTCAACGTCTCACAATTAAGGATTGGTGGCGTGCGGAGGTCAAGGAAAGGGAGATCGTAATCGGTTCGAGGTGACATGTAGCTCCCGCATGAGAACTGTCATCTGTACTTCAGGAGTGGGTGCGTCCTGACTGGTTGTGGGATGCATGATGGCACCTCGAATCTGGTAGACAAACGTTTATTGTTATCCTTAGGCTCCTACGCTCGCCACTGTAAAGTCGTCGTCGGTGTGGTTGCTCTGTTTAGCGTCACTGTCAATATTGTGATGTGAAGCACGGAGGCAGTAGCACTGCGAAGTCGAATTGGATATATTTATCGTCTTCCCTATATATTACTCTTTGCGCTAAATCTCACTGGAGAGATTGTTAGATATTGCACTTGTCTCTGTGCATGGCGCGGAAGTATACTTCTTAGGCGGCGCCGAATACGCGTCTGTCTCAGGTAGAACTCAGGACCGAAGTGTTCTTACTAGCCAAAACCTACTTTCCGACATCACTTTGAATTATCCTCCCTCTAGGTATTTCTTGGAGTTTGCAAAATCACATGAACAAATATCAATTGAGATCAGTGTTCAGAATTTCCAGTTTCGGACCTAACATCAGAGACGCTTTCTCTAACGGGCCGTTGCAAAAATTTATGCGAAGGCGTGTGCTCTGCGTGACGGTCAAAATCTTATAGCCTGTTGTCAGAAGCACGCATGGGATTTTAACAATGGGTAGGTTTCCGACTGGAAGGCGCCAAATTTTCCTTGAGGGCAAAACAGACAATAGAGTAGGGTTGTTTGTTTACAGGGATTGCAAAGGGAGTTTACTGACCTTCGCAGTGTGGCCCTGTCACTGTGGCGGTCTCCGAAGTATATGCTAGCATTATGGCATATGTCTATTCTGGTATGTCATTTAGTTATATTTATTTGTTTGTTTCAATGTCTTTCTGATATCAGGTTGTATATCGTCTCAGTGTTCCTAGGTGACAGGGGCTGCGTCATCCCTTAGCAGTATTCTTGTCACTTGTCTCACTGTTGAACCACATAATGTTTTATCACTGCTGCCCCACAAGCACAAACAATATGTTGTGAATCTCTCTTGATATTTTCCAACAATGAAGCTCGTATTTCAAATCACGCACAATCTTGGTCATACTTTCATAACATTTTTTAAGATCTACAGAATGGAAAACTGGAGCAGATGGAAGTTCGTTACCACTATGAAGTAACACAGCCTTTAAGGTGAATTTTGATTAATGTATAAACGCTAGTATCCGGTTTGTGCTTAATTCCTAGCGCACTTATTAAATCATTGATGTCTGTACAAAAACATTCTGTTTTATAGAAAAATATGTTTCAAATTTCTGATGTCTATTTCGGAATTCTGTAACTTTTGTACCAGGTATAAGCAATTTGCATTGTTGTAGCCTGGAACCTAGAAGATCAGATTGATGTTTTGACAAATTTAAGTCGCGTGCCAAATCATTCAAATCTGCTTGCTCTACAAAATGTCTTTAACTTTCAGAATTTTTCTTTTGAAGTAGAGGCCTCTGGCTCCTGGTACAACTCAGCCTGGGAATCACCATTTGTTTCACCATTACTGTCACAGATAATTCCTCGCTATGTGGAACGGACGCATGGCAGCAGGAATATCTGGATACTGCATAACATGTTTACTAGAGGGCGGATTAACGTGACCCAGCCCGTGATGTCACGTTACCGATGCGGGGAACATACTGTGTGGGCACGTGTCCCTTGAGTACAGGCTGTGCGTAAAGAAATATACCGCAGTAGGCCTGAGGGTTCGCTTCTCTAACAGACAACGTCTGCTACTGCAAATACAAAGCTGTTATGGAGAACACGAGGTGTCCGATGCAGTAGGCAAAGCAGCAGACGTGCCGTTGAACACTGCGGTTTGGAAGAAGCGAAGAAGCGTATGCTGGTGTTTGGGACGGGACGTCTGATCTCGGCAGCGTCCGCAAAGTCTCCGTGCGCGTTTTGAGGTCCTCTATCAAACTGTGGCGCCTGGCTTCTGCTTCTGCGGCTCTCTCCGGTGCTGAATAGGTATTCTCGGGACGAGGAACTTCATGGTGGTAGGTTTTCTTTGGATGCCTCGGCTTAGTCAGGAACTTAAGCAGCAAGGACTCATTTGTGCGCCCGCCTCGGTAGCGTGGTGGTAGCGTGTCTGCCTCCCATTCAAGAGGTCCCGAATTCGAATATCGGTCAGGGTGAGTTACCTGGTTAAGATTTTTCCAGGGTTTTCCCTTACCTGAAATACGAATGTCGGGTAACTCGAAGCTCTATGGACCCTGGACTCATTTGAGCATCATTTCACTCATTCCATCCATCGTCCGATATGAACTTAACGTTGTAGGATGTAAATTACTACAAGAAAAACCTTATCTGTGCATTACGTGCTACAGAGGTCGAAGATCCAGGGTCGTTGGGCAGGTAGGAAACTCTAATCACACATCAAATAATTCTAATAAAAGCAGTTTATTATCGGCTGCTACACTTAATAACTATCAGATACAGTCTGGTTTCTGTCAATGTCCTCGGCTTGCAGGTTTTAAGCAACGCATATCTTTTGCTGGTGGCTAGAATTATTTCTCCTGCTTAAACTTATTCCTTCCACTTAATGTTCACAACATGTCCAGTTTAGGCACGATAATCTAATTACGAGTAGCACAGATTTCCCGTGTCACTATGTCTGAAGAACTGGGGGTTACTGCACGTTTTGTCCTGATATTTTTACACAATTCTGCATCCCCGTGTCTTCAGCTCATCTCAACCAGCATTGGTCAAATTTTGGCACTATACTTCGCGTTCTTCCTTCTCATAGGCTGCCAAAGTATCTGCTGATGTATGTGGTTTCCTCGTTTACTAAACTTTCACCAAAAACAGATGCTTTAGTGTAGCCTTAAACGCAAACTTAATACAAAAACCTTCTACGCTTAGTTGTTGTTGTTTTTTTTTTTTTTTTTGTAATTTACGTCCTCCAACGTTAAATCACATCGGACGATGAATGGAATGGATAATATGATGCTCAAATGAGTCCAGGGTCCATAGAGCTTAGAGTTACCCGAAATTTGTCTTTCAGCGTAAGGGAAAACCCAGGAAAAAGCCTTATCCAGGTAACTCACCTTGACCGAGATTCGAACTCGGGTCCTCTCGAACGTGAGGCAGACAAGCTACCACCACGCTATCGAGGCGGGCTTCTAAACTTAGGATACCTGGACAATGCTCACCAGTCAACAACAAAGTAATAAAATATGAGTTTCCTTCGTTCTCTAAGCTGCCCAACAAGCCGAGTACATTTTACATGTGTACATAATAAAACACTTATATCAGCAAATAAATCATACATAATAATTATTTTCGGGGTGGACAGAATTTTCTGCCTCATGTCGTTACGAGTGTAACTGTCAAAATGCCTAAGAATAAACGTGTGCAGCGTAACAACACAAGAGCGTCTTATACGCTTTAAACATATTGAAAGGAGTGTGTGTAAAAATTAAGGAAATCAAAGCTGGACAGATTATTAAAAAGGCGAGCGATGAGCTCCAGGATGTTTAGAGAAGAAATTCTGGTATCTCAGTAATGTGCACAAGATCTCTTGCTGCAAAAACAAACTGAGTCCTCCAGATCAACAGGTGTAAGAAATGTATCAGACCGCGATGTAGTGTATTATTCATATGCAGCTATTACATCTTGTGGTGTGGAAAGGAGTTTTGCACGATACAGTTTATGTTTAAGTGAGAGAAGGAGGACGTTCACGTTCGACAACCTCCACATGTACATTATTGTACACTGCAATGAGCATGCTATGTAATATTTAGTTTACATATTTATGTATAAACGGCAATGTTCTCTAACGAAATAAAAACATTAACTGTCGTCAACTTCTTTTGACACAGTCTGTACAGCACGGCGGGCACGTGCTGGTTGTTTACATCTGCGCTCCTCCTTTCTGCTCCAACCTGTCCTAAACAGACTATAGTACAAGGTCAGTCAACCTCGCGATAATCGGTCACGCTGATCCACCCGTTAATATTTACTTTTATTATTGTGTGTTTCAAATGGGAAGGTGTTTGTTCTTGAGCGCTACTAGGTGAGCAACCAATGGGAGTCCTGCGGTGTTGTCGTATTGCATTCCCCCTAAGTGGTGTGTGACGAGCGCCAACCTAATCAATCTGTATGAAATACTATTCGCGTTCAGACAAAAATTCAGATTTCGCCAAAACTGATCCATGTGGAAGGTAGAGAGTAATTTATCTAACATAACCATTAAAACCCCATATTTTTAGCTCAAATAGTTTTTCTAGTACAAATAAGTCACTATTTCCTGTATTATAACAATCTCGATGCAAGCACAGTATGCATATCATTATTGGTTGGCATGTATGCATGTACGTATATTTGTAATTACTCAGAACTGAAACGTAAATGTTTGACATGACGTGATAAAAGAATTACTTTGAATAAACCAATTCGAGCGAGAGGAAACAAATTTCCTGCTGCCCTGGCAGAACGTGTCTGGTCACATTATATCTTTGTTTATGAATGGTTCGTAATCTCTATTTACTCTAGAGAGTTCAAAGTGGTTGGTGTGTATGTATGTACATATACTTTTCATTACTCAGAACTGAAATTTAAACTACTGGCATGGTGGATAAAAGAATTACTGTGAATAAGTCAAGGTGTTAAATTCGAGAAAGGGCAAACACTTGATTTCCTGTTAGCCTGTAGAATGCTGTATGTTTATGTTTATGAATGAATGCTAGATAAGAAGTGTTCATTTACTCTGGAGACTTCAGATCAATATCATTCAATTGTTCTTTACGTAACAGTAGAGTAAGAGTTAAATAGTGCAATGGCTTCTTGCGGTGAATTTAGTGGCGAGTCAAAAAGGCAGGTATTGGGAAGTCAGGATAGATGTATTATTTTTAAGGTGTACATGTTCTTCAAAAAATTTTCGGAAACAGAAACTAAAAGAGTTATTGCAAAGAGTACTTCCGTTTAGAAACACGGAAAAAGTGTATCAGCTGGATCAATTTGCAATTGAAACAGGACACGAGGTAACACGCCTCCCACCTTACCACTGCCAATGTAATCCAATTGAGTTGGTGTGGGCTCAAATAAAAAAAGGGGGGGTTGCAGACAGAAATAATGATTTTAAAATAATGCACGTTGAACGACTTGTTCACGAACCTTCAAGAAGACCATTTTAAGAAAGAAATAGCACGTGACGATATTTTGGAACCTATAATCATAAATTTGTAAGACTCAAACGATGAAGATAGTAACAATGACGAATTGTCTCTTATCGGAAGTGACAATGACAGCGATATGGATGAGCCACTTGCAGTTCCATTGGATTAGAGAAACAGGTAATTCATAAACTACAATTATAGTTATAGTATTTTAAAATATAGAGAATTTGCGAAAATGCTTTTTCCAATTTTGATTTTGACAACTGCATCATTGTAAAAGTTTGCAAGATATAATTTGCATACCCTTACATCTAGCGCCAAGCAGACGTACATGTTGTATGAGTGTGCGAGAGAGGGAAATATACAAGGAGTGGCGTAACAAGCTGGCAACGCTGAGTGTGATACAGCATCTGATTAGCTGGATTGCAGAACCTTTCCCATTTGAAACACATAATAGACAGTCCAGATATATACTACACTGCCAAGAAAGTTCCGAGAGTTGGTCAATGAAACACAAAATATGCATTATTCATCCAATTTTACGTTATCACCTTCAAAGTAGGCCCCTTCCGAAATTATACATTCATGCCAAGGAATAATCCAATTATCAAAACATTTTAAGGGATTTTTTAATCTTTATCAATTCTCACCGAGAATTTTCCTTTATGTCTTCTATCGACTGAAATCGGGTACCTCACAGTCATAGTTTGATTTTTCGAAAGAGAAAGAGGTCGGTCGGAGCTGCATCAGGTGGTTAGCTGAGATTTGTTGAGTTTTTGGCCAGAAATTCGTTCACATTTCTTCAGCCTTGTGAGCTGGGGCGTTATCGTGGTACAGAATCCATGAGTTTTGTTTCCACAAATCTGGACTTTTTCGCATAATTTGTTCTCTCAAACGCCGCATAAAGCTCAGATAATAGTCTTTATTTACCGTCTCACCTTCTGGCAATAATTTCGAGCGCATGACACCACGATAACCGAAAAAAACTGTGAACATGACTTTCAATTTTGATTGAGTTTGGCGTGTCCCTTACGGATACGGTTCAGTTGGAAGGCGCCACTCGGAAGCTTGTTGACTGGTTTGCGTGTCAACTCAACCCACGTCTCATCACCAGTTACAATACATTTCATGAATGTGGGGTCTGAGTTGGCTCTTTCTAGCTTATCTTCAGCGATCCTTACGCGTTTGAGCTTTTGCAGATAGTTCAAGTCTTTCGGAACTTACCGAGCGGCAACACGTGGTATGCCCAAACGTGGTACGAATCGATTCATGATACACAGAAACTTCAGCGGTAATCTGTTTCCCTCACTTTAGTAATGTTCAGTTCAATTGAAACTGTTGACGGACGACCAGAGCGAGGCAAAAATTCCATCATATCTCTTTTGAACCACTTTTGAATTCACTGTACCTCTCATACGCATGCGCTTTTGATAAAGTCGATTCACCGTAAACCGTTTGTAGCATTTTCAGCGATTCGGCACACCAAATAACAAATGCAGTACAAAATTTGAGACAGATTGTTTGTTCAATATTTTTATTCATAGTAAAATTGCAACACACCTTTGAGATGCACTAACAAAATGGTCCCCTGCAAAGAAACTGGATGACAGATGACAAATTCCGAGTGGGTATAGAGGAAAGATGTACCAACTTAGCGACAACAATAATTTCGAATCCCCGCTTATACGAGATCTTTATATGACCAATTCCCGATTGTTTCTTGACAGAATGTATATTTGTCATGTAACAAACATTAATAAAGGCTTGATTATATTGTACAGGATGTTTTTATCTTTACATTTTGTAAGTATCTGCACAATTAATAGTGTAGGACAAGGGGATAAACCTATGACACACGTGTTACCGGTTGCTATGTGAACTCGTTTTCGATTATGTACATATATCTAAAATATCTAAAAATTGTGACGTGATGTGCCATTTTAAGCATCATTTTCAGAATCTACGTATGAAAATGGACTATAAACAACTATTATGTTTCCGGAGTTAAATTTCATGTTGGGTGGTGTAAACAGTCACATTATTATACCAATATGCCAATAGAAATATGTGATTCTCTATCAACTTGCCCATACAATGACTCCACAACATATATGTTTATAAGTTGCCAAATTTAAAGCTTCTTATTGGTATCGTAAACGCTACTGGTTTCACACACGCACACGCGCACACACACGCGCGCGCGCACACACACACACGCGAACACACACACGCGCGCGCACACACACACGCGCACGCACACACACGCGCGCACGCACACACACACGCGCGCGCACGCACACGCACACACACATCACCAAGCTACAATTCTTCTTATCTTATTCATAGTGCGGTATTTGAGACCCAGCTCCTTTAGTAGACCGCGCAAAGTGCAGCGCCCATAGGGAAAATCACACATGTCTTGCAAATGTGCAACCAATTCGTCTAAGGTGGGCGTTCTCCCTTTTTCACAGAATTTATAAATCTCTCGACGAATTAAATCGCATGTGAAATTATCTATATTGGAGAAACGTTTTCTTTTGTTTTCACACTTGATCAGCGTCTTTGTTATTCCTTTCGTCACAATATTTCTTACTGTATTTCTGTGAATACCCAGAATTTATCATCAGGTTCATTGCACGACCCCTTGCCAAGATTATTTTTCACCACATATTTATGTGTGTTCAAAACAAGGCTTGAATTTGCTTAGAAAGAGTTTACTTTATAACTTTGTTTTTAGGCTTTTCCAGTAACATAACTCGGCCCAGCAACACTTTCACCATTGTCATTACTTTGATTATTTTCACTTGACTGAAAGTTATCTACTACTTCATTTGCATTCACCACTGCATTTCCCTGCCACGTTCTCCACATTGTGAGACACGACGAATTTCTGTACGTAATGAAACAGGTCAACTGGACGTTGGAACTTTGGCAACTGAGACTCCACGTGGAGTAAACATGCGACTGTCATTTCAAGAAAATCAGAGTTGCTATTGGTCCTCAACGACAGTGTTCCATTTCTGGTGTGGAGATAGATTTTTGACGGTCATCAATGGGCGGGAGGGTCAGGTTCCTTTGAGTTCGAACTGCACACCCGTTGACTAGACAAACTTTTATTCTGCATCATCCTTTAAGACCTTAACTAGCGCGAGTATGTTAGCGTGAGGTGTTTGCACGATTTTGTTGAACCGGTGGTTCCAACCTTCGACAGCATTATTGGTTCTGTGACATTTTCCATGACAGTTCTATAAATCTGTTGGTATTGAAGGATTATCCAGCCACTATTCCACAAAATAATCGTACAACTAACTTAATTGCTCATTTTGTGAACCAACCATCGTCAATTATATTAAGCGGAAGATGAGCCAATGCAGAACACATGCTTATATGAAGTCTAATTTCCTTATTTTGAATGTAATCACGTGCCAGTCCTAATTCTTGCACCTTTCTCCAAATACACTGATTGAAATGATAGTTGCAACCAGAAATTTGTACATTTGGAAACTCAGACTTCAAAGCTTGAATAGCGCCAGGTTAGAAATCTTCAATTACTTCATTGGGGTTCCAGTCTGGAATCTTCTCTTTAATTGTGTTGGACGGCCTGCTGTAAGTCTCCTTTTTCTTATTTCGAATAAAAGCGTATGCCACCGGCAGGACATTGGTTTCATGACTTGCACTTCCAAGATCGGCGTGGATGGTGTATATTTGGCTATATTGTTTGCTACAGCTTTCGAATGTACAGCTTTTGTCACCTGAAAGTGGCCACAATTAAACCGTTAAAACAACTCCCTCCCCCCCCCCCCGTGCAACCTAGATAATTATGTGTGTGCGCAATTGCCCGCAAAATTGCAGCTAGTTCAAAACAAATGCCTAAGAATAGCTGCGAAGTTCCCACGAGCAGTGCCATTGGACTTACTTCATGAAGATCTACGGATGCATACGGTTGAAGAATTTATCAAAAAGCTAGCCGACAACATGTATCTATCGCTGTTTGAACGAGAGATACCTTTAAACAGACAGAGTACAGATGAAACAGAAGCCATCATAAACTCTCTCCACTACCTAGTCCCTCCATAAGTGCACACATACGTCCGCAAGACCCGGGGAGGATGTCACTCCCCTCCTTGGGCGGCCCGGGGTGACGGGCGACCGCAACGGAAGACGACTCGGCGAAACCACAGGAGGACAGGCAACATTGTAGAAATTAGTAGTGATTTATGTCTTATTTGTATGTATATATAAACTGATAAAATAAAAATAATAATAAAGAAGAAAACTCAAAAATAATAATAAAAAGAAGACACAAAAGATAATAATAAAAAGAATATATATATATATATATATATATATATATATATATATATAATAAAAAAACAATTACAATATATATACGTAAATAAGAGTTTTTATGTAAGTGTAAATAAAGTAAGTATAGCTCCCACGTGTATATTCCTCCCTCCCTTCCCATCCCTAGTTTCTTTACTGGACCATCGGCGGCTTGCTGAAGAGTATTCCCAGACTCAGCGCTCTCTCTAGCTGAAGTCAGGATTACGGTAAGGTACCCCTAATTTTATTTAACATGACACCTATACCTAGCTCCCCTTAATGAGCATGAAGAGCCTCCACTGGTCAGGGCCTCGGCCATAGCCAGTACCTAATTCACCACTCTGCCCGTATGCCCTCTTGTATGCGGGTGTCTTTTTAGTAATCACCCACTAACATTCGGGTTGCTTCGGCGGTACCGGACACCAGTTACCGCTTTTCCTACACATCACTTTAGTGTAGCTTAGTGGATGGTAGGGGAGGAGACGTAGATCCCTTTCGGATGATTACCAACGGGTGTGGCGGAGGCGGGGCCACACCTATTAAAAATGCCAATGTCTCCAATTACTAATGTGCCGAACTGCTACATACCCTAAATTAATGCCCGACATTAGCCTATGAGCAAAGTACAGGTCTAGGTGATGGGCAAAAGAGAAGAATTGCGGAGGTCTTTCTTACCAGCATAAATCACTGCGTCTTATATAGGTAAGATTCAATGCAGTAGGCTGCACAAACTAGTAATTGCAGAAGATTAACACAAGGATCTCTCAGCTATTCAGAACGTAGCTTTTGGAGTGTGTTACAAAATGGTGGAAAGATCACGGTAGTTGGAGGACTGCTTTGGAGCACTGTAAATGGAAGTATGAAACAGTTACAACAATGGACTGTTCCTCTAATCTAGTATACTTACATCTATTTCATTATGAGAAAATAGATGTATCTATACGACATGTGCTGGACCATATCAACATTTGCAATCTTCAGCTACTTTGATACCTAAGTCTGATTGTATTTTCCTTGCTAATTTTAAATGCTCAGAACGTTTTCTTGAAACAGAAGATTAAAAATTTCATTAGAGAATAGTCATGTAAACAAAACCTGGAATAAGACAGTCGTGATTGTTCCAAAACTCGGCGATTCTTTATCTCTTTTGTACTCGCATAAGCCGTTCGTTTTGTTCCTTGTTGCGGCTTACCACAACAATACCCACATTAATCTAGTGTTTATTCATGGTGAAGAGGCTCTTTGGAAGCTCCAGTTGCTTTGAGGAACAACGTTTCTTGAAAGCTAATTACGTTTTCCAGTTGGCTCACGCAGAAACAAAAGACTGGTGCCCAAGGCCCTCAAACCACTTGTTACATTTCTTGGTCCAGTTGACGTGAACTTAGAGCTACCTTTCGCCCTTTGTGGGCTGTTTGAATGTATGTCGTGAATATTTCAGCCCTTATACTTGGCAACACAGCGTCTTATAGACATTAAATATTCAGTGTATGTCCCAGAACTCCCCTGTAAGCATCACCAGAACGACGATACAATATCGGCAGCTCCTTTTCCGAAGTACTGGCATCAACGTGCGCGCCTAAACCAACTTTCTTTAAAGCAAACAGTTGATAACCAATGTGTTGATAAGCAATAGTAATAAACTTCAAAACCTGCTGAGCGTTTTCAGTACTTATACCAGATCATCATTTCAACAAACATGTTCCGTTATACATAATATTTAAACATACATTTGTACTTTTCGTAACACCTATCTGTGGTTAGTAGAGGCAGTGGTTATTCCAATTAACAATTCCGTATCAACATGTAAATGTTCCGAGAACCCCCGAGAACAAATGAACAAATGAATTGAACACTAGCAATGAACAAATGAATTCGATTCAAATAAGGAAATCGAGCAGGATAAGGCAATAAATCTGTCTCGATGAATCCATCTATGCGGAAATTAGAATTCAAGAAATTATTGCCCACCTCGGTAGCGTAGATGGTAGCGTGTCTGCCTCACGTTCAAGAGGTCCCGAGTTCGTATATCGGTTAGGGTGAGTTACCTGGATAAGGTTTTTTCGGGAGTTTTCCCTTATCCTGATAGACGAATATCGGGTAGCTTTAAGCTCTATGGACCCCGGATTCATTTGAGCATCATGTCACCCATTTCATTCACCGTCCGATATGACTTAAAGTTGGAGGACGTAAATTACAAAAATAAATAAATAAATAAATAAATAAATAAATACATAAATAAATAAATAAATAAATAAATAAATAAATAAATAAATAAATAAATAAATAAATAAATAAATAAATAAATAAATAAATAAATAAATAAATAAATAAATAAATAAATAAATAAATAAATAAATAAATAAATAAATAAATAAATAAATAAATAAATAAATAAATAAATAAATAAATAAATAAATAAATAAATAAATAAATAAATAAATAAATAAATAAATAAATAAATAAATAAATAAATAAATAAATAAATAAATAAATAAATAAATAAATAAATAAATAAATAAATAAATAAATAAATAAATAAATAAATAAATAAATAAATAAATAAATAAATAAATAAATAAATAAATAAATAAATAAATAAATAAATAAATAAATAAATAAATAAATAAATAAATAAATAAATAAATAAATAAATAAAAAATAAATAAATAAATAAATAAATAAATAAGTAAATAAATAAGTAAATAAGTAAATAAATAAATAAATAAATAAATAAATAAAATAAATAAATAAATAAATAAATAAATAAATAAATAAATAAATAAATAAATAAATAAATAAATAAATAAATAAATAAATAAATAAATAAATAAATAAATAAATAAATAAATAAATTACATACACACAGACACTTTAAAATTACCTCTGGAAAGAACCTCGTGTGATCAGGTCGTTTTTGAAAAACCCCTCCCTTCCTTCCTGATATTTGAGTACTGCATATTAAGAGGGTTCTAAACCTGGAGCGCAAAATTTCAGCAAAGAAGTGGATATCCACGCTAGCAGCAGTACCATATTGCTACACAACTGGTAATTGCCACATACAGACATCACATAATTGTTGCTGCATAATTGGCATATGGAAAGTTCGTCACATCATTAAGGATCTTGAGAATGCAATAAATAGAAAGGAGACGATGTCATATCTGGGACAAACCAGGCCAACCGAAGAATATGTCTGCTGAGGAAAGTGAATCCATCTTTTTGTTATAACTTATTCATTTAAGTAACAATCATGTTATTCTTGAATGCCAAAGTGAAAAGAAAAAATTCAGAAATGAGACAGAAATGAGAAAATATGAAAATGTTCAAATAGCACTAATCAGCTGTGTTTATTCCGAAGAAGTCACCCCATATAAACTATTATTTTGATACCTATTTCAGACGAATTTTATATGCTTTGTAAAGCAGAATTTCAGTAAAACCACAAATCTTTAGAATGTTTTAAATATTAACTACCCTTAATTTTTGGTCAATTTTAATTTCACACACACACAGAAACTTGCCTAGAAATTTAACATTCTTAGGAGGGTTTCCATATAATCTACACTTAATATTTTAAGGATTTCAACCAAATTTAAAATGCGTTCATAACCTTTTTCAAATGCAAATATAAAATTACAAAACCATACTTGGAACAGTATGTCTAAAGATGAAAGAAAATACACAAAATTATGCTAAAAGATGCTTCACTTTAAACTATGAAAAGCTGAGGACGTAATCGCTAGACAAATTCCATCAGTGTTTGGAATCCAATACTCTAACAGTGTATACCAGTGCAGGAAAGAACAAAACAATACCTCATCAACCACCAGCACTAAGCATAAAAGACGTTAGAATAGCACTCAGCTTTTGCCAACCTATTTTCCTATCGGGCGATCAGCAACTACATTCAGTATTGGACCTCAAATATGGTTCCATAAAATATTAAGTTGATTTAGCGTATATATTCAGTTTATAAATAAGAATAAGGCACTAAATGATCTTGGCGAATATACATACCAGAAGAGTAAATATGCCAAAGGTAAATAAATTCAAAGCTTTAAGCTATTCGATTTATCTAACAAAGTTATCTGTATATATTATTCTCTGAATGAGACCATTTTCTCATTTTGTAGTTATATTATAATGCAAATTAAGCTTCGATCACTTAATTAGTTGTTTCCTATTGAGAAATTACTCTGATTGTTTATATAAACAAAGTATTACATATACCAGATGATTTGGTAATAGCATCTATAACAGTGATAGGATTACAGAGAGCAATAAATGAAATTAGCAGCTACTGTAAAGAATGGGGGATAAGAATCAATATAAACAAGTCAAAAATAGTAGTGTTTAAGAAGGGTGATAAGTTAAGAAAAGATGAAAAGTGGTATCTAAATGACCAAAAGGTGGAGGTGGTAAAGAAGTTCGACTGTTTAGGGATGAGACTGTGCTACAATGGAGACTGGGGAGCTCATGGGAGAAAGATAAGGGTGAAAGGGAAGATAGCGATGTCTACGGTAAGGAACTGTAAATATAAATTACCAGATATGTCAGTAAAGTGGCATGAAAGAATCTATGAAGCAATAGTAGAATAAAAAATGACATATGGTGTGGAGTTGTGGGGGGGGGGGCAATGAGATAAGAAATTATGTTGAACATATATATGAACAGTTCTGTAAAGAGATACTGGGTTTGAATAAGTCAACGCCAAATGGAGTAGCTAGAGTGGAACTGGAAGACCTTGCAGGAGTGAGGTAAAGATAGAAAGATGTTTAAAATATTGGCATAGCTGTATAAAAACGATGGTAATACATTAAATATCTGTCTAGAACATCAGAAGAATTCAACATGTAGGTACAGCTGGTGGGCAGAGCTAGAGAGAACGCTGGTCAAAATAGGGATGGGGGATATCAGGCAAGAGAGTGAAAGAAATGTAAAAGGTTTTTGCTCAATTATTAAGAATGGGATAGAGGACATTGACAGACAAGTGACGTGGGGAAATCTGATAAGTAAGAAATCACTAAATGTATACCTAAATGGGGAAGGGAAACATATATAGACATATATGGTAGATATGAGAGGGAGGGTTTAACTTGGTTAAGGACAGGAGCCATATTGAGAAGGGGTTCATCAAAGGAGTGCATTCTATGTGGAAAGAAAATAAGTTTAGAGCATTATGTAGTGGAGTGTAAAGAAATTGAAAACTGGAGGAAATTAATATGGGATAAGAACTGGGATAATAAAGGGGCTTACGTAGTAACAATAAAAATGCTTACGTTGAAAAGAGAGAAAAGATTAAGGGAGGTGGAGAAATTTGCTGACAAAATCAAAGAGAAATGGTTGAGAAGGGCAAGGAAGTAAGAGGAAGAGAAATTAAGACTCAATCAGAACATTAGGTCAAGGTCGTATAAGGGCTAGCATAGAGGTTAGCGGCCAGGGAGCCAACACCACTATCAGCCCGTAATATAAGCAGCTGACAAATTTGTACCTAGATTAGAATTGTAAACCTTGTATTTGAGATTGTAAGATATGGAACTACAAATAAATACAAAATATAAAATAAAAACAAAGTATTACATATAAAAAGAATTTTAAACGTTTAATTAATGTGCATGTTCCGTGCAATAAGTAAGTTTCTAATTACAGTAAAACTATAACCGCAGCAATTTGGAAAACGTTTCACTTTGTGTTAATATAAGAGACAGCAAAATAGAAGATATGCCATTTCACTTATTTGAGTGTTGTGAAAACATAATTACCCATAAACTGTTCATAAAACATTTCCGTGATATTATTTCTTTACAATTTTTCAGTATTGGGAACGTTTAATGAGTTTATCTCTTTAAGATTCTTGTATGCATCTTGCATCAAAGCTTTGTTAAAATTCCGTTTAAGACGTGCTGCCTGCTTGATATTTGGAGCTTTCCTTCAGTGAATAAGTTATCATTTGGTCGTTTTAGCCTATGAAGACAATCATTTAATACTTTCATTCGTTCTATGATATAACCTGTTAGGTTAAAGGACCTAAGGTCTCAAAGAGAAAGAAAAACAAAGGGCATTATTAAAACGTACATTTGTTTCAGCATATTGAAGGATTATGGATTTGAAAAATATGTTTTTAAGATATGACTTACATGTATTTTACTGTAAACATATAAAGCTTTCTGTCGTTCCGAATTTTGTAGTCTTGCTTATATTTATAGATAGGTGAGAAGTATAAATGTATTTTAATAAACTACTAGTGATTCGACGGCACCCCTAACAATGTAAAATAAGTTTGAAAACAGCTTTTTATCACGACCATTAGAAATCAGAGAATTATTCAAAGAAATCAGCGATAATTGCAAACATATGTGCGGATAACTAGATATACTTGTAGCGACTAATATAATTTATATAACATTTTCCACTGGAAGCAAACTACAACGCAGATAATTAGAACTTATTTGTTCTTGGGAGGTTAAATAAGGCCTGAAATAGACCAGTATTTGGCAAAAAATGAAAGAAAAATCTCATTTAAGTATCAGTACTACTGCTTTAAGAAGAATTCTCAAGTTAATGCCGCTATTTCTGTAAAACTCATTGAATATTCTCAGTTTTGGAGAGTTAAAAGGAATGGACTCAGAAGTAGCTTGCGACAAATAAACTTTCCAGTTGCGAACGGCACTCCGAAAGTTCATGAGTAAGTCCATTCATTACCTTCGTCTTTCACCGGACGAAACAATTATGTTCAGAGTTTTCTCGCTCCTAAAGTGCGATATTCTACTTCCAAACTAATTCACAAATCCAGTGGACATTGTTAATGCACTCCCTATGAGTCAACCTGTTCTGTTAGCGTGCAGATTGAAACTGAAGCGTGCAGGGAGATTAATTATACAAACAGTGCTTGCTTGTACATATTTACATAATATGATCTACCAGATTCGAATAAAAAATACCACAGACCACTTAAAATAATTACCTATAATTTCAGCTTCCTTATGAGCTAGACGCATTCTTAAGTCTCTGCGTGTACCATTTGACTCCAGTAAAAAAACCACATTAGTTGGTGACGTCCAGAGTAACATAATATATTAAATGATGTAACCAATTTCTGAGCTACGGTAAATATGTTTCTGGATTCAGGGGCGGAGGAACGAAATAAGGTTCAATCGGATGATCATGAATGATTCAATCCCGAACATTTAGGTGAAACCTATATTGCGGACTATTCTATCGTATTTCAGAGAGTTTTCGTAGGCCTAGTTACGAGTAGCTACTATGAAAATTGAAGATAAAGTTTTTAGTAAAGCTAGCCTAATCAGTGATCAAGGTTAATGCTAAGAAATTTCTAAACATAGAATATTTTGTAGCATGTGATGGCAGAAAGTTCCTCTTTGTCTAAAGTCCACTTCGTTTAATCCTTACTCAACCTGAAAATGCCATAGGTTGGCTCAGATTTTCATGCTTAACTCTCCAGATTAATGTATTTCCTTAATGCAATGTACCTTGTGCTATGATGGGTTTTCGTCCACCTCACCGGGAACTCGCTTTTCACGGTCAATGCTCCATACTGTGACTTTGTGGGTTCGTGAAATTAAAAGTCCAGTTGTACAAACTTAAAATGTCCTTTATTTCCACCGAATTACAGTTGGAACACTTGCCGATTACATAGAATTACGTAGCGCACACAATTACAATCCATCAGTCCGTCTATCACAGGTCCACTCCACACTCCCAATTACGTACAACTCCTCTGATACACGTACACAGTCTTCCAGCCCGTCGCTAGCACTGCGCTCCTCACGGCTGCTCGCCAAGAACTGAACTCTCCTCCAGCCCGGCGCGTCGCTTATATAAGATCAACTGACCAATCTAGAAGGTTCCGGGTTAGATGAAATATCCCGACTGTTCCAGACGTCAGGGGGAAGGGAAAGAGGCGGCCAGCGACCAGTGACACTTTCCTAACCATCCCCTCAGTTACTGACACGAGATAAATGGGTAGGCGTGGTCTGAATGCCTCCTGTCCCCCACTCAGCTGTCAGTTGATCGTGCCTTCCGATAATTGGGTGACAATACATCTTCTGGTCCCCCAACATTCGAAAAAAAATCTCTCAAATCAGCCACTCTTAAGTTTGGTGAACCCGTGAGGATATTCATGAGTAGATTCCGGATTTTGATAAAAAGTCATCTTCTTTCTGAGTAGTCACAGAATATGCTTATTGGAAATAAGTGCATTATGGAACAAATACGTTTAATAAATATGGTTTTTATAGGTCATCAAAATTCATTTTTCCACATTTTTATAAGGCAATTTTTCGACATTTAGATGCATTTTCCGGTCATTTTCTTTCTTTTTCACGAATTTATAGGGCATTTTCATCTGTAGCCCGCATACGGGAGGAATAGGTTCGATTCTCGTGGCGGAGCTAACGCTGACCGATGGGCTTTTTGGTTTTTTTTAAATAATCTGCGAGTGAATGTTCATTTATATCATCATTTTTATGAAATAGTAACTTTGTAAGTGTGGTAAACATGTAATTAACACAGGTCTGACTCCTAACAGTGCTGAGGAATTTATGAAGTCTCAATTCGAGGAATCGCCCATTACAACATACAATACATGTGGATTGCATTAGTCAGGACTCCAGGAGCTAGAAGTGTCGCAGTAAGGAGAGTAGTTTGTGAGGTGTGTAAATTTGTTGTGTTGTGGTATTGAAATGCCGAAACAAAAACAGTCAATTGCGTCCCGTTTGAAACAGTAAGTTTCAGGGTTTGGCGGAAACATTATCTAACTGATAGAACTGTATTGTTCTGTAAAGTGTGTGAAATTTAAGTGGCTGCATACAAACGGTTCACCGTACAACATGTTGGGTGCCAAAAACATTTGCGAGCTCTTTAAAATGTGGACAAAAGACAAGCGTCTCGGTTACTGTTAAAAGAACCGGCTTCGACGTCAAGTAACAAGTCATCTTACTTTTATAAAGAATTATGTGAAGTGTTTGTTAGTGCAAATATTCTGATAAAAAAATTAAGTGATTGCAAATTACGAGATTTTCTTGAACGTCACACTGGTCATTCAATCCCAGATGAATCAATTTGCGTAAAAGTTACGTACAAAAATGTTATGAAGACACGTTAAACCGAATAGGTGAATATGTGAATGAGAAAAGATGTATGTATCCGTTGATGAGACAAGCGATTTAGAGAGGCGTTATGTAGCCAATGTAGTGATAGGTACGCAAACTACTAGTGCAGGATAAATGTTTCTTCTGACCTTGGAAGCTGTTAACCACTGTCAGATATGCAAACTCTTCGATAAATCCATGTATTTATTCTAGCCTAGAGGAATACAGCATAACAACGTGCTCCTCTTCCTAACAGACGCGGCTCCTTAAATATTAAAGGCGGCAAAATCGATAAAACCATTTTACAATAAGATGCATGTGTTTGGCCCATGCTTCTCATTGAATTGCGGAACAGGTCAGATCAACATTAATTTCCACAGTAAAGAAAAAATTTCTGAAAGCGCCAACCCGAACTATGTATTTCAAAGGAGAAGCCCCTAAGATAGCTTTGCCCCCGGCACCAATTTTAATACGTTGGGGTACATGGTTAACTGCATGTATATACCACTGTGACAATTTTCAAATAGTGAGAGAAGTGGTGAATAGTTTTTATTGGGTAGATTCTAAGGCAATTGAGAGCGCACAGGATCTGTTTTCTGATACTCAAATCCAAGGTAAATTAGCTTTCATTAAATAAAAAATTGCATTTTTGACGGATACCATAACCTGTCTTGAAGAAAGGAACATTACATTGGATAAGTCTGTCTAGTTAGTGAGGATTGCGAAAGAGAGGATACAAAATGTAAAAGGTGAGATTGGGGTTAAATTTGGACATATACTAAAATCTGTGTTGGACAAAAATAAGGAAAACCAGTTTGTCAGATTGCCGATATCTTGTCAGCAGAAAACTTCAGAACTGATATTTTTGAGCAAGATTTAACAGGCAGTGAGTAGTGCTTTTCAAATATGTATCTATAACATCTGTGGAAGTGTAGAGAAGTTTCTCAAAGTATAAAACGGTTTTAACTGACAACCGCCATTCCTTTACTTTTGATAACTTAAAGATGACCATGGTGATATACTGCAACGCTAAGTTTTGGCTAATGGGTACAGTAGCTTATTTTTTCATATTTTACAACATTGAAAATGACCTGATGAACTTTGAATTGATTTATTATTTAGTAGCAATAATTGCATTATTCACTAAGAAAGTTAATTTTGAAATGTGATTATTCGAACCATATATTCATTGTTTGTCTGTGACAAATAAATTGTTAATTTTTGTTAGGTCATTTTTTTATTTTTATGTGCATTTTTTATATTTTAAGGGAATTTTATAGCTCATTTTTTGAGAATTTATAGGTCAGCAACATCCGGGCCCTATTCATGAGAATGTTCTGCACATATCCGTGATCTACTCCACCTGCGAAGCCATACAGGTAATACCCATAGTTCACTCCACTGACAGAATGTATATTTGTCTGCCTTCTGTGACCTTATAATAAATATCCAAAAAAATGAACCAGTGGAAAACTTAATTGAATGTATTATTAATTATTTGCTGTAAAACAAGTAACGAAACAAAATATAATCAATCATTGGACAGCATTTTACCTAACTCAATTTATTACTTATTATTTGGTGTCAAAGAAGAGGGAAATGATTTTCAGACTTTTCTTGCAGTTTTGATGTTGGACAGACGTTTCCGAAATATGTGACACTAATAAAGATAGGCAGGTATTTTGTTGCGGGTACTTTAAGTTGAAATAGTGCATAACTCTTTGGCGGTCATTTTGTATTTCACCAAAAAGTTGCAAAATCAAATCGGAAAACGTGGGAACATTTGAAACGTGATTGATGCTTTTTTGTCACACTTTGCATATTTTGAGATTTATTTTACTTATTTATAGTACATTTTATCACTTATCTTACAAAATACAGAAAATTATAAGAAAGTAAAGAGGATGTTCCCTGATTATTCACAGCGAATTTCAAGCTATGCATTCTCCACATTATGCTAACGCCTAATATTTTGCTTTACTTACAATCATTTTAGTCAGCTTTGAAAAACTAAGATATTTAGAGTGTTCTTCATGCAGGGACGTACTCAAATTAGTTACATTACTTACTTTATACACATATTATGTATATAAGGGTCTAACAATTCCTTTCTATGGATTAGCACTCCATGCTTATACTCTGTTTATGGTCGACGGTTAGAAGCTGTATTGATGCAATGAGATAAAGACAGCTAAACGGTGAAGTTTAATGAAGTTATTAGGTTGGCAAACCATTTTTAACATTCATAATTAATCATATCTTCCTTTGTTTGCGTCCTATGCATTCCCGTAAAAGAGTGAACATGAATATTTTAATCCCTTACTTGCAATGTGAACTACCTAATCTATATACTTTATGGTAAATAAATCAATTGAAACTGGATATAACTGTAGCTATTTGGAAAAACGTTGTAAAGCAATTAATATAACTGTATATTTCAAAAGTTCGTGTAATGACCAGTTAAGGCACCCAGCTTTTATTCGATGTAAAAAAGAAGCAGCTCCATTTGCTGAAACGAGTTCAATATTCGTGAAAAAATATTATAGCTTTATTTAATGTAGCTTAATTTCAAGTCATTATACAAACCATTTAATCTGTACTAATATGGCAAAGAAAGAAAACTTAGTGTGTGTGTGTGTGTGTGTGTGTGTGTGTGTGTGTGTGTGTGTGTGTGTGTGTGTGTGTGTGTGTGTGTGTGTGTGTGTGTGTGAGTGTGTGCGCGCGCGCGCGCGCGTGAAGTAATCTCAAAACCTCTCAGTCAATTTTATAATTGGAAATTAATTGTTATTTCACACTGGCTGTGTGTAGGCTCAAGTATGGTAAGATTGAGCCAGACTGAAAAATTCAATGCCATAGCCGGAATTTGAACCACGGATCTTCTGGTTGCCGTCCAGCCGCTCTAACCCTTGAGCTACTATGGCCAACGTGCCAACATAACATTAAATTCTCCAACTGACTCGTGTTTTTCCCGGTGACCACTTAGGAGTTCCCATAAACACATGAGACAGCTACCTAAATGGCGACTTACTATGCTGTGAGTACTTTAAGGCCCGGGCTTTATAGTTAACCACTGTTAGGTCAATTAATGGAAATTAATTGTTCTTTCACACTGGCCGTCCGTAGGCTAAAGTATGGAAAGATACAGCCAGACTGAAAAATTCAATGCCATAGCCGAGATTTGAACCACTGGATGGCTGGACGGCAACCAGAAGATCCGTGGTTCAAATCCCGGCTATGGCATTGAATTTTTCAGTCTGGCTCTATCTCAACATTGAAAAGTCTTGCTCTTCTAGAAGGCTCAGATATATAAAGCCTCCAAATTTTTAAAATACGGATGCTAGGAGATTTTTTTTATTATTAATTTCACCAAATTTGAATTCCGTTTTGTAAGTATGCATATCTGAGTCTAGCTTTACACTTTATTGCAAGGTGACAAATGCTTAATCACTTTAATCCCAAATGCGTAAATGTAGAGATTTAATATATTTTAATAGTGAGTTATTTTCTGGTAGTTTAATATCATATCCACACCACCATATCTTACTCCTCTTTCACGAAAGTTCTTTCAAGTGATACATTTGTCATGATCTTTAATAAACCGGATTCGAGTTCCAAAAGCTGACAACAATATTAACCTAGTCTTATATGCGTTCTCCCTAACATAAAATCCAAATTTGTTGGCCTATCTAGATTAAACTTTGTAGTCTTATATTATAGGATCCAAAGAAAATTATAACGTACCTTATAACTCTAAAAAGCTACACATACAGCGCCTTTCAACCCCCAATGTAGAGATCTGTACTCTTTAAGGCATATAATTAAAATGCTGCACGAAAAAAATGCAAAAACCATAGGCTACGTTACAACCTCTAAAATACAACCCTCATTTTAAACTATATAGTACTAAACAATTTTGAAGTTTATCCTTACTTTATAATTCAACCCCTTATCGATAAAACTACCTCGCTTGGTCAACCTGGATACAAAGTTTTGCACATGAACTACAGTAATTAACGAAAATTGTTGTAGACCACAGGAGTTCTAAAAGCTTGCCATATTCATTTTTTCAACCCCTTATGTACAAATTGTCACTGTTTGATCTATCTGGGGCAAAAAAAAAAAAAAAAACGTTGTGTACTTAAGCTTTATATAAAAGTACAAACTGCGAGCACTTTCGACCTTCTTGAATTTCCTCATCAGTGTTTTAGAATGTACCAATACTATCTCGGTCAAGTATCATCTTAACAAAGTTTACAAAAGCAATTTTTGCATTAGAACTGCTACAGAATGAACATGTGAAAGCCTTGCCCTCTGTATCTTCATTAACAATAAAAATAATGGTAATAATAATAGTAGGTAAGCACAATAGTAATAACAATGCTTTAGTATTGACAAAGCAATATTTCATCAAATTCAGAGATGGATATATGTTTATAGTAAACGTACAGACCTACTGAGTAATGTAAAATGATATTCCAAGCTGCTCAGCAGTACTTGCAGTCCTGCAACTGTTTTATTTTTAGTGCTACTTAGCCATAGTAAGTGAACAAAGTGTTGTATTGCACACAAAAAGTAACGTCACGATTGGACTAGAAATATCACTTTGAGATTCACAGAGTTAAATTTAAAATCGTGTTTTATGAACATGTATGCGTCAAAGGATGTGTGTCTTCACAGCAATGTCACGGTGGATAAACATACCACAAGAAGGTTTTCAACAAAGTATCCTTTAAATAGAGACATTTCACTCACTTTTGATTTTCTAAAAAATGGTTATAATACATTTGAGAAAATTGATAATGGCTAAAATATTTGTATATAAGATAATATGTAATTAATTAAAAATTAATTACATTTACTTATTACTTAACAAAACCTTTAAAAGAAAATCTTTAAACCCAAATAAAGAAAATAAAAAAATTAAAGACAAAGGCAAAAATCTTTTTCATGCTAAATATATTAACTTATCATACCAATATCGTGGTAAAGTTCCACGAACTCAAGTATATAAAAAACAATAAAAATTAACTTTAAATAAAAATTAAATGAATTTAAATCAGAGCCTAAAAGATTACACATATTAATATACTAAAAATTATTTTCAACATCTGGTCCTCTCGTACTGCGATATTTAATAAAATTAAAGATAGAAACCAACCTGGCTCACGCCGGTTTAAACTAGTACGAGAAAGAACTTATCAAGGTTGTCATACAAAAGAAGTAATAACAGGTGTACGATGAGGAATAATTTTATTTATTGTATCAGAAGTTGAGCTTTGTATACATTTTATAATCGGTAAACCGTAACAGATAGAAGAAAATTCAGGATAAAATAAATGTAGATAGATGTATTTAAAATATTCAATGTATCCTTATAAGCTTTCTGTGGCATTAATAATTACCGATATATTATTTAATATTGCATCTAACTTTAAAATGCCCGTTCTGTTTTCAAGTTTCAAACTGCTATTCGTTTTTATTTTCTGCATGAGCATGGACAACGTGGAATTTTAGTGCCATTACTAACGATTCAATTTTTAACATATCTGTCGTTTCGGTTTCTTGTATTCCCCTTATATTCATAACAAACAATGAAATCGTTTCTTCAAGTGCTTCATGATTAACAGAAGGTGGATAAAAGAATACGCTTTTGTAACAATATATCATTTGTAGGTGTAAAAAGTAATGTAAAAATACAGTCGAATGAAAATAAACACGTGCCGATGCTTTTGGTTACTTTCAGTGCTTTCCATTCTCGAATGTTAGTCGAATCTCATCATTTTGTGTTCCCTACCTGCCGTATGTGAGGCAAACTCTTGATTGTGTTTAAATGAAGTCGTGTACTTCAGCTTTATCTATGAAGAAATAACAGGTTGATCTGGGACGGTGAGAGGAGAGGAGAATCGAAATATGTTACAGAATGAAAGTAAAGTATGCGTCCCAAAGATTGATATTACTAGTTCCAAAATGAGTATGGATCTTATTCGTTGGACATTCAAACATTACCTATGGACAATGCCCGTTCACATTACGTTGAATGAAACTTTTGAAATATTGTCTTCTGACATGTCATTAAAAGTGAAAAAAAGATATGGATATCAAATCGAAAGTTACTCAATAAAGTTATAGCACTGCGAGAGCTGTTACTCTATATTGAATAGGTATCTTTAATTGGTTAAAAAAAAAAAACAGCAGGATTCACGAGAAAACTATGTAGCATATTTAATTTCAGACTTATAATGTGTCTTCATGTCTTCATATATGCAATGCCTACCCTAATAACAAAAATATTTTAATAATGTACCATTTTATAGTTAGCAGACGTTCTCTGGACGTCCTGCAGCTCTGACCTCTCCTGCGATTACTTCAAAACTATTGAACCGACGTGCTAGGTGTGCCGTGTCACCTCTTACATCAATTCCATGACGTATTTAGTTTGTCTGCCTCTGGTTATTACCATCTATTATTATTTATTATTAATTATTATATTACTATTATTGCTATTATTATTTGAACCTGCGACCTTTGTGGAAACATTATTACATTATTTTATGTGTTTATTAACGATAATAGCCTTTTGTAAATGAAAAAGTTGACCGCAAAATGTGTGTTTAATATGCAATTAGGTTGAAAGATACACTTGTTTCGTCCACATAAATCAAAACTAACATTTCGCTTAACTGGAAAACAGTTTGCAATTCTTAATCTTATGAAACGTTAATAAAGTCATGAAGTGGAGATACGATTAATCTTGAATTGACTGTTTCCTCAATTAATTTAAAACTACCTTGGCCATGCTCTTATGTACGTCATCGCAACAAGAGGATAGATGCAAGCATTACTGTAACCCAGTGTCAGTTGACGTAGGCCGTGCCAGAGGCGTGTTGTAGAATGATTGTGAACCTAAACCGGGGTTCCCTGTTTGCGTTCTTTATTCTTCCTTTCTTTTTTCTTTTTTGTTCATGGTTGCTTTGTAAAATAACGTGTATTTGACAAAGCTATGTCATCCATTAAGTTTTCAATACTCGGCCACTTCGGTATTTGTTTTTCTGTTAATGCTTCTGTGCTAAATTAACTTTAAACCATTTAGAAATTGAGCCATTAAGAAACTGGATCGGAAACCAAATGATAAACAGGTGCTGTCAACATTAAATGAGGCAAAACCAATAAGAATCTAGATGCATTAGTGCGTTCTGTGAACTCACGCATACACTCGCGTGCGCGGAATGTACAGTGTTTATTTGCAGTGTCCTACAACGTGGCGTAGCGGGCTAAGGCAGCATCCCTAGCCACGGAAAGCGGCCCGGGTTCGATGCTCACTCAGCATGGTGAGGAAAGTGAGGAGCATACGCTAGGTAAGCGACCCTGGGGGATGCTGAGATGCTGACCACATCTACTCCCTGTATCGGTTGGATGATCGCCCACCTCTGTCGTGCGTAAGTGGATGTGAGGCCGGCAGCCGGGTTAGTAGGCCTTGGCCCTCTTAGGGCTGTCGCGCCAGGGGTAAAAAGCAATAATAATTAACAGTGTCTGCCACTCTTAGAACCCAACCCGTATCACGTTGCACCCCAGCCCATATTTGTTTTACTCGCCCCTTTTCCCTTGTTTTGAGCCTGAAATTTCCCTCAGAATGCCAGACTTTAGCATCAAAACAATACGAGACGAACTCAACCACAGAATGATGTGGACCGTCGTTGAGAAGCATGCCTTTGAGTCACTCATGTGAAATGCTTCCGTACACGTCCCCTTTCGCCACTCACCTTAACCCTGACTTTCGTTTATAGACTAATTCGCGAGTGTCGGACTTGAATTCAACCCAATAAGAAATTGGCTGACTCAGGGCTCGTGTGAAACATGGATGATACGCAGTGTCTGTCAATATTAAATAAAGAAACCAAAAGTATCGGCGTGTTTCCGAGCAGTTGACTGTGTATGGCGTATAGTTGAAGACAACCATATACAAAGTAATAAATCTTTCAATATTTACCATACCAGAGAATATATAGAACGTATCTGTATTCCACTTCTTGCATTTTTCTTCTTTCGCAATTCATTTTGCAGACGCATATCTTCCTACAAACACACAAATTCTGAAGTTGAAATTTTTGTATCTAAGTAAACTTTAAATGCATTGATCTAAGTTCGTAATCAAATAAAAGATCCTCAAGAAATTCAAATTGAAAATTAAATATTGCGTAGTCTTCCCTGTAACTTTAACCGGAAATGGAACTTTTACTTTAAAATTAAATGATCGGAATTTAAATTGGTTTAAACCATTTCTACACCCTATAAATATGCAAATTAAATGGCGGCTTTATATTGAATTAAATCTATTTAATTTAATTAATAAATAGTATACATAATATAACGCGATATGCTTATTACAAACAGCCTATCAGAAACTACATTTAGTTACAGAAACAAAATAAAAACTGACAGCTGAAGTTTACAGAAAGATATTTCAAACGCTTCTAAGATAAAAAAGCGCGAACGCTTCTAAACATGGAATGCACAATAGATGTAAAAGTGTCTTTTGCTAAATTTAGTAGATCCCCAGGCGACGAAGTATTCTGCCTCCAAGTAATTGCGCCCGCGGATAATATCAAAGGTCAACATCCAGCGCTTTCTTTAAGTCAAGATGAGTTCTCTCTCTAAAGATTCGTATTCTTTAAGCTTCGCGCATTCCACTGTTCTTTTGTTTGTAACACAGGACAGTACGTATACAATTCCACGCGCTTTAAGAGTAAAATACTCTTCTCAAAAGATAAAAGGAAGGAGGAGAGTAGAAATATAAAAGCACTCTTCAAATTCGACACCTTTTCTTTTTAATATTCTAACTTTAATGATTGAATGAATGTGTGTAAATAGGCATGAAACACCTCTTGGAAGCAATAACTGGTAATAACTGTTATCATCGAGCATATACAGCCTCAGGAAAAAAAAAAAGCATTCGATGACGCTGCGTTCGCAATATAAGCTTTGGAAAGGCAGAGTCACACTGAAAAGCTCAATGCCATTTTCAGGATTCTTTCTAGTGTGAAATAACAACTATTTTTTCGAATATACACTTTAATACCTACTTTGCAGATCAGTACAAATAGTGGCATATGCTGAGGATGTGGCAATTCTCGGAAGGAATATAAGAGCTCTTGAGGAAAGTTATGTAGTGTTGGAAGAGAAAGCACAAGATCTAAGATTGGTAGCGAACGTTAGTAAAACCAAATATATGAAGATGGGAGGTTATGGGGATACAAGAAGAAGAGAACCTACAGTTAAATTACATGAGAAAGAATACCAAAGAGTGGAAAAAATTAAATACCTGGGATCTGTAGTAACAGTAGATAATAAAACATCAGTGGAAATTCAAGAAAGAATAGCAAGTGATAACAGATGTTTCTATGCTTTGCAGAATATGTTTAAATGAAGGAACGTCAGTAGGAATACTAAAATTAAATTATATGCAAGTGTACTGAGACCAATAATAATGCATGGTTCAGAAAGCTGGGTGTTGACAACCAGAGAAGAACAATGGTTATTATGGTGGGAAAGGAAGATCCTGAGAAATATATTTGGAGTGATAAGGGACTTGGACGGATGGAGAATGCGGACTATCTTGGAGTTACAGTGCCTATTTGGACAACCAAATATAGTAGTGAATATTAAACAAGGAAGAATAAGGTGAATTGGCCATGTGCAGAGAATGCCAGAAACCAGTGTAGCTAAGAAGATATTAATAGGAAAGCTGGATGGCAGAAGGAAAAGAGGAAGACCCAGGAAAAGACGGGTAGATGATGTAGAAGACGACTTGAGAAATTTGGGGGTTAAAGGCTGGAGAAGAAAAGCAGAGGACCGAGTAGAATGGAAGAGGGTGGTTAGGGAGGCCAAGGGTCTACATGGCCATTAGCGCCAACTATCATCATCATCATCATCATCATCATCATCATCATCATCACTTTAATACCACTCTTGCTTCATTTCAAAGCTAAGCGATAGATAGGGAATTGCCCTGCGGCTTGGCCGTATGCATGGTAGCCAAGCGGTCAAATGCATTTCTCTCGTAAGTGGTCCAACATGAGTTCGAATCCTGGATGTTCATGTTTCTGTTTATTGTTGTTATGTTTTTCTTGCAGAAGATAAATAATAATAGTTTAAACCATTCATTGATAAAAACGCAAATAGCATATTCTTCTTGTTTTCAAAATAAATGCAATATTATTAGAAAATTACCTTAATATGTGTTGTGTAAACACTCGGGCTCATTCATTTGTTATGAATGGCGCTGGCATATAACGCGAAGTATCCTCTCGTGAAACTTTCTCTAGGTATTTGATCTCATCCATACCCCGTAGAATGAGGGCAGTAATAGAAACAGAGGGTTCACACACCCGATACTAAGTTACTTTCCATTTTTATATGATTTTACATATAGGAATAAAACATTTATTTCAGTTAGTTTAACAACAAAGTAGCGTATTTCAGTTTTTATGTGTGAGCATAAATGTCATAAAATCAAATAAAGCTTAGCAATTGGAAGTTATATTACAATATATGTAATAAGACCTGAAGCTCTCCTGTCGATGAATATCTTGAACACAATGGGTATTTCTACAAACAAAAAATCGAAATGATGTCTGGTATTTGAACCTTTGTAGGTCTAACTCCTATATACTTGTCTATAATCGTTCGACTATCTGTGCACGCTTAGTGACTGAGATTCAGTAATGAGTCAATTTTGAGACTCAGTTTCTCGCACATATTACAGTATGTGAAAAAATTAAGGATTCCTATGTGAATATGCACGCAACATATGAAACAATACACAATATATGAACATTCTGGTTATTAATTATGATGATTATTATTATTATTATTATTATTATTATTATTATTATTATTATTATTATTATTATTATTATTA
This sequence comes from Mantis religiosa, assembly GCA_030765055.1. Lineage (NCBI taxonomy): Eukaryota > Metazoa > Arthropoda > Insecta > Mantodea > Mantidae > Mantis > Mantis religiosa. The sequence goes on from CM060948.1 coordinate 273,809,061, forward strand.
TTATTATTATTATTATTATTATTATTATTATTATTATTATTATTATTATTATTATTATTATTATTATTATTATTATTATTATTATTATTATTATTATTATTATTATTATTATTATTATTATTATTATTATTATTATTATTATTATTATTATTATTATTATTATTATTATTATTATTATTATTATTATTATTATTATTATTATTATTATTATTATTATTATTATTATTATTATTATTATTATTATTATTATTATTATTATTATCCTCATTATCATCATCGCCCGCCTCGGTAGCGTGTCTGCCTGACGTTCAAGAGGTCCCGAGTTCGAATCTTGGTCATGTTGAGTTACCTGGAGAAGGTTTTTCCGGGGTTTTCCCTTATGCTGAAAGACGAATGTCGGGTAACTCTAAGCTCTATAGACCCTGGACACATTTGAGCATCATTTCGCCCATTTCATTCATCGTCCGATATGACAACGTTGGAGGACGTAAATTACAAAAAAAAAAATCATCATCATTATCATGAGAGGATTCAGTAGGACGAAGCTAAAAGACGAATTCCGTGACACCATTGTGAAGCGGTCATGGAAAGGATGAGGGCTTAGAAAAATATACGCTTCCAGAGTCTGCCCAATTTTAGTTAAGTTTACCATACAAATATATACAGATACTCCAAAAAGTATTCGTCTAATCATCTCACATAGAATATAACAAGCACAGACAAATATATATAACAAACGGACAATAACTATTTCCTCACATCTATTGATATCTATATTTAAAAATAAAACACAATTTGGGTTCATATATTGCTTAATTAGTGAACAGCTCTAGGGTTATTTAAAATCATGTCCCTTTTGATGTCAAACAAGTATTCGTCTAGTAAACAGAATCCCAAGTATGGTGCATCACTGACACACACCCCTTTCCTTTTCTTATTCAGTTGTGTTTCATCCACTGTCGTTGACAGTTCCAACACTGTTTCTAAAATCCGTTGTCTGCTCATCAAGTAATATGGGTCGAAAATGTCGTGAAACTACAAAAGAAGAGAGAGAGAAATTTGCATCAGGTTATGTAGAAAAAGGAAAATCGTTTTGAGAAATTGGAGAATCCATTGGAAGACCTACAAGTACAGGGAAGGTAATTATACAGAGGTTTGATCAGAAGAAAACTTACAAAAATCAACCAAGAAGCGGTCCTCCTGCAGTTCTATCTGAGATGGAGAAACCACAGTTACGTAGAGGAGTCAAGAAAAATACTAAATTAAGTTCTCCGAAACCTACTATTGCAGGTCAAACACACACAGGAAAGTCCGTTTCAGCACAAACTATAAGAAACGTGCTCTATGAAGCTGAGTATGGAGGTCGAACAGCCCTTAGAAAACCATACATCAGTAAAATCAAGAGAAAGAAGCGAGTTGCTTTTGCAAAAGAACATAAATACAATGGGTTGATTTTTGGAAGAAGGTTGTATTTACTGAGGAGAGTCAATTTGAACTCTTTAAGTCAAACGGGCGCGTAATAGTGCGGAGAAAAAGGAATTGTGAGCTATAGGAGAAAAATATAACAGCTTCAGTTAAACATCACGGAGGCGGTTCGGTATTTGTCTGGGGCTACATGAGTGCAAATGGTGTGGAGGATTTGTGTTTTATTGATGGAATTATGAACCATAAGTTTTATATAAACATCCTAAAAACACACCTGTCCAGATGTGTGAATAATGTGGGTCTTTCTTAGGATTAAATTTTTACACCAGATAATGATCCAAACACACAGCTCTAGATGCAAGGCTATGGTTGTTATATCATACTCTCCGATGGATGCCAACACCACTGCAATCCCCAGACAGGAATCCAATAGAGAATTTGTGGAGTATACCGGTCAAAAATATTTGGAATTATCAGATGTCAAATATAAGGGATCTAAAAGAACGCTCTACTAGAGGAATGGCATAAAATTACAGTGGAAACAGCACAATCTTTGGTGAAATTCATGCCAAGGAAAATGCAAGAGATTATAAAGAGGAATGGAGGGCCTACTAAGTACTAACCGTTACATTCTACACCATTTTCAGTATGCAGACAAATACTTATTTTGCATCCTATATTGCATATAGTTACTTTTGAATGTTTAACTATGTTTATTTGAATAGATATTATACGTTTCTTTATTGTATTCTCTTTTTCACTCATCAATAAACAAGACACAGTCTCTTCTGTACTTTATTCTGATGATTTTCCACTATCCACACGAATTAGACGAATACTTTTTGGAGTAACTGTATCTCTAAAATCTGACACCCTTGCTGTATTACTGTAAAATATTTACTATTCATTATACATCTTAGTGATGACTATATTTAAACATTCTTTTAAATTGAGCTTTTTGGCTTTTGTTGAGAAATGTATAAAAGAAAAGTACAGTGAGAGTGTTTTGGGTAATATCGAACGGTGATTTCGCGATTGAATGAAATAGTTTAAATTATGCTAAAATGGTCCAAAGGCCCCTAGAGCTTAGAGCTACCTGACATTTGTACTCTCAAGTTAATGAAATACCTGGAATATACCTTATCTTGGTAACTCACAAATCGAGAATCAAATTCGGTACCTAATATGGGGGCACACGGCCACCCCGTACGAGAGGTGCACTCTGTTCTTTTTGTGTTCAGTGGTCGAATAGGACACAGGGCAGCATGAGTCCGTAACTTGGAAATTTGCATCTTCATTTCTTATTTTCGTAATCCTTATTTACAGCGTATATATAGTTTTAATGATTTCATATCTTGAATGTGGGTTTTAATTTCTCCCTAGGAGAGGTAAATTTTCCACTAAAGGTTTATTCTAGTCCCTTCTAATATATTTTATGTAACTACTGAGATAATGCAAGAGGATGCGAAAAATAATCAAATTTTAATAAGCAATATGTTTTTCCTTTTTATTTCGAAAACGGCTATATTTCTATATAAATGTAATGAATGTTAAAGAATATCAATAACATAACGTATGGAGAACTTTCCTATAAAATGTACTTTTGCATGAATATAAGGTATATAATGAAAACTAAAAATATACCCAAACTTGTATTAAGGAAAAATACGGTAGTGTACTACTATGCAATATCACAACATGCATGATCACAGTTCGTCTGGTTATCTTGAAACACGGTAATTAGAGAGGAGAGAGAGAGAGAGAGAGAGAGAGAGAGAGAGAGAGAGAGAGAGAGAGAGAGAGTACTATTGCCCGCGCTGTTGTAGGTAACCCATGATTGCCTAATTCTACATCGCATCACTTCTGTGTGCAGTTTGTCTGGTTTATCTGGAAACATTGGAATTAGAGAGAGAGGCGGGAGAGAGTACGCATTGTTGCCCACGTAGATAACCAATGACCGACACTCCGACACTCCGACACTCCGAGGGTGCTCCACAGTAGTGGCACCGGGGTGGTGAGTCGCAGGCCGAGGCGACGTGTCCCTACGGCGATCAGCGCCCTTTAAAATACTAGTCATGGCAAAAGCCAGATATAAAACTTTCTAAAAACTATACAAGTATAACAAAACCTATTAAAAATACACGTACATGAAAAAATCAATCAAAGTCCTCAAGGCTGCGTCGAGGTCAGCTAGGTCAGCGAACTGCAGGCGGACGAGTGATGTTGCGTGGCCGCGGGAGATGATCCTGGTGGCTCTGGTTGCGGAGGGCCATCTCTGTTGGGCGACGGCGAGGATTTAACGGCAGTGTAGGTCCCTGGGTGCTTCCCTGATGACGGCGCTGTGTGGCGTAGGTTGGTCTGTTGTGTGCCTCTTCGAAAGCTGACCATGGTAATGTCTATGTGCCACGAGAGGTGGCAAGCACAGATTATGGCGATGCATGGATAGCGGCCGAGGTTCCGCTGCAGGTAAAGTCTGTTTTTTTTAACGTGTGTGCAGGTCCCACTCAAAGGGACCTCAAAGGACGTGACCTTTCCGCCCAATAATGACCGTCATAAATCTATCTCCACACTTCAGAAATGGAACACTGACGTTGGGGACCAATAGCAACTCACATTTTCTGAAAATGACAGTTGCATGTCTACTCCGCGTGGAGTCTCAGTTGCCAAAGTTCCAACTTCCAGTTGTTCTGTTTCATTAGGTGCAAGACGGTGATGTTAAAATGTTGCAACCTTGTAGAGAGGACCGTCAGGAGGAGGGTCCATGTTGTAAAACGACTATGAGGGTTCCTCAAAGAAAGCGGCCGCTGTGCACTTGCGTTGAGTAGACAGACTTTACTAGGCAGAGCAGGGTCAGAGATCTGTGGGGCTGCCCAGAACTTCCCGGAGGGTGCATCAGGCAGCGCCACTAGCGCTTGTGTAGCCTGTACTGCAGTGAGGTGCGGCGAAGAGGCCCGAGAGCTAGCGGGTGCATCTGGCTGCGGTTGCTGCTCCGGTGGCCGGGCAGCTATTTGGCGAGGTACGGCGGCGTCCTTCTTCTTTCTGCCCATACTGGGCGCTGAGGTGGTGTTGCCTTCTCGGTGAGTGGCGAGTGAGTCGAGGCAAAGAAACAATTTCAGTTAAACGCACGGCAGTGACGTGAGCGAACCTTCTGCTTGGAGCGATGACAGGAGGTTCCCATGCTTCAACTAGCGTGTGTACTCCGTGAAAATACATAAGGACATGTAGACAACCGAAAAGGTCTTAATTGTTTTCCAATTTAGTTATCAGAGTCTTCATTTGAGAGGATAAACTCACTTTTTAAATTGTTAAATAATTGAGATGTTTTTAATTGGCCTATCCTTATACAACTACAGCTATTTTGAATTTGTCTACTATGTCTTACAGTAAGCAGGGAAATTAATGCATTTCACCCAAAATATTTCATTCGATATTTTAGTGAAAATAGACGTTTTGAAGCCCCTGAATCCAAAAAGTATTTTTAGAAAAAAAGTATGTGTTTTTGTGTGTCCGTGTAACTGTGAGCAGTAACTCGAGAAACAAAATTCTGATACATACAAAACAAGGTATTTAAGTTCTACATCTTCCAAAGATCCGACATGAAGATTTTCAAGAAAACTCCTCACTCCAGACTACACGTTACATGGAAAATTGTTCAAATATTGCCATTTTCTTAAAAGTTGTTCTTAGGATGCTATTTAAAATATAATAAGTTTAAGAGGTTCTCATGACAAATGAGAGGTTCTCATGACAAATGGGAGTTTTCTCAGAGGTCCTTTACATTTTGGAAGAACTTTGTATAACTCTTAAGCCGTAAGAGACAGAGTCTTACTGCATACAAATTTAGACATCGCTAAAGCACAAAGTTTATACCTTTTGTGGAGTGAACCATTTCGGAGATAATCCTTGTTTTTTGTCTAAATTTTCCATTACTTATTAGAGGTGCACTCCAAAAGTAATGCATAAGGTTTTACTGATGACTGTACATGTTGTTTATCCGTAAAATGGAACGGTTTTTTTTTTTTTTTTTTTTTTTTGTAATTTACGTCCTGCAACGTTAAGTCATGTCGGACGATGAATGAAACGGGTGAAATGATGCTCAAATGAGCCCAGGGCTCAAATGAGCTTAGAGTTACCCGACATTTGTCTTTCAGGATAAGGGAAAACCCCGGAAAAACCTTATCCAGGTAACTCACCTTGATCGAGATTCGAACTCGGGACCTCTTGAACGTGAGGCAGACATGCTATCACCACATGCTACCGAGGCGGGCAAAAGAGGGGGATGTAGGGGCAGACGTTCTGCTAGCAGCAGGTGCACCAGTCAGTCCATTCTGTGAGGAGATAAACCACTGGCGCGACAGCCCTTAGACGGCCAAGGCCTACCAACCCGACTGTCGGCCTCACTCCCATGCAACCTATATGTGGTCAGCATCTCGGCATACCCCAGCCGGAATTGTTGGTTTCCGTGACCAGGGCCGCTTATATAGCGCAAGCTCCTCACTTTCCTCACGATGCTGAGTGGGCACCGGTCCTATACCCGGGATCTAAAATCCCCACCACATGGGTGGGATCGAACCCGGGCCGCTTCCCGTGGCCAGGGACCAAGGCATGCTGCCTTAGCCCGCTACGCCACGGCGCAGGACTCTGTGAGGAGATGAAGGTGTAATAAGCGTTTGTGAGTGGTGTTTGCTATACTGGGAATTGCGGTGTTTCCTTGTGGAAAAGGTGAAAACTACATTAATATTCATCGGGAACTTGTTTCGGTGTATGAAGATAAACCTGCGCACTCTGGCAATGCGAATATGTGGATTGCAAATTTTAAAAGGTGTAGAGTGTCCACCAGTGATCAACCACGAGAAGGGTGGTTATCTTCTGTACGCTCCGATCAGAACAGGAAATGTGTTGAAAAACTCATGGATGATCAGCATGTGACTGTTGAGCGATCAGAACAGGAAATGTGTTGAAAAACTAATTATGGATGATCGACATGTGACTGTTGTTGTCTTCAAACAGACCCAATAAATGGAATAGTGAAGTGAATCATTAAAGGGGACTTATAAATGTCGAAACTCAGTGCACGTTGGGTGCCCAGGATGCTGGATGATGTAAAAAAAACTGAATGACTTGCTCTGAAGAAATGTTGACGAGACACTGCTCAGATCCACAAATGTGGATGAAGGAATCACTATAGATGAAACATGTCACAGAATTTTCCCTCGAACACGGTACTGCAACCTGAGACACCCTCCGCATTCACCTGAGCTTGCTCCCTGTGATTTTTGGTTGTTTCACACATTGAACCTTGATCTTCTTGGGAGGCAATTTTCATCAAGGACAAGTCTGGATTCTGCTGTTAAGTAGTCTCTAAAACTGTACCTGAAGAATGCCACCAAATTTATCAGAAGTGAGCTGAATGCTGGCAGGTGTGCTTAGACAAAGAAGGAGACTATGTAGAAAAGTAACATCTGTGTGTCAGACATCTATGTGCAAATAAATAATTTTGATAAATTTTATGCAACACTTTTGGAGCACACCTCGTACACTTCTCAAATAGGAAGCCGTTATTCGTTTTTATCTCATGTGTATGCAAGGAAAGCGGTGTTGAGCAATAGAGACCGGCTCTGTAAAACACTTGACTGACACTTAAACACTGATATATGCTCTTATTCCACATGCCTACAAGAAAATTAGTAATAAAATAAATACATCGGAACTCCAAAACTCACTAAACGATCTTCAAAGTGATAGAGATACATCTACAAATGTCAAAAATGGTATAGTGCTCTACAGTATCCTTAGAACTATTTAAAACAGGCATAAAATCAACCAGAATGGTTCTAACTGGATCCAAAATACCTCTGAAAAGTACACATGTGTCTAAAATCATTATAAAACGTTTAAAAATCGCAGAAGTATCTCCAAGTGTGTGTCTACATGGCATAAAGACATTATATATGATTGGGTTTTAAAAAAGGCTAAATAATGTAAACATCCGTTAAATTTAGCGAAATGATCGCTAAACTGCCGACTGTAGCATTGACCCCAGCTTCACTTTAATCTATTTACTTAGGTGTTTTATCTTTTAACATCAAATTCTGTCCTGTATTATCACCCCATTCTCGTCCATCAGTTTCTTAGAACAGTGTCAACCAACTGAATTTCTTGTGACGTCTTACTCTTGGGTCACAGCTTAAAAGTCAGTAAGAAGTGCAAGGGGAAGGCGAAGTTACGGTTAGTGGGTTTGCTTCTTCCTACGTGGTCGTATCACACAATCTTTACCGGTCTTGTTGCGAATCATGCAGGTGTTATGTTGCACGGGTGATATGTAATATGTAAACATAGCTATTATACTCCGAGTACAGGTGAGATTGTATTGTGTGCTAAACAGAAATAAATAAAAGATAACGCTATCTCTTGTATTTAAAGTAGCGCAAAAAATTGTCTACTTTTTGAAACCTTTCGAAACTGCACTGCATCAGCGTCATTTGATTATAGAGTTAGCCTTTGCGCTGTGTTTTCATGTGTGCATTGCTGGTTTCTTCTTTGATAAGTTTCATGCTTAATAACTAGCAACATGTACGCTTAACAAAGGCGATTAATTATCATTTGAATGTATGCATACGCTTTGATACCAAACTGCCGGCGTGAAATTGCCCTTGGGACATTGCAGCTCTGTGTAACAGCTTCCATGCGTTTCGGATTTTTGTATTTCCCAATAACACGCCATAGTGAAAGAGAGTATTACATTTTTAGGCAAGATAAAATCTGATTATAACCGCCGTTCAACCTCTTGGAATCATCGGTTGCCCATAAAAATCTCATTCACTTAAAATAAAATAGAATAAATAAACAATGTATCAATACTGCTTTTCAGGATACCATTGTTACTAATTTTTCTTATAAGTACTATTCTTTCTTTCATCTACTGCTGCTTCAGTTTATACTCTGCGTTATAATTAAAGATTCACAAAGTTTTACTTCAGAATGCATAATTCACACATCACTGCTAGGCCACGCCATGGCTCAGTGGTTAGACCGCTTGGCTCTCACCAAGGTGGCCCGGGTTCGATCCCAGCTGACCGCAAAGTGAGATTTGTGGTGGACAACACGGCGTTGGGGCGGGTTTTCTCCGGGATCTCCAGTTTCCCCCGCCATCTCATTCCACCGGTGCTCCATCTTCATCTCATGTATTATCAGTGTCACCGCCTGTGGTGCCGTATGTAGTAAAAGCGGGCGTTAAACACTACACATTTCACACATCACTGCTAATAGTACAAACCGATTGATTCATCGGTTTGATGAATATCAAAACTCATATTGTGACTTTGTGGGTTCGTAGAATTAAAAGGCCGAGTTGCAGAAATTAAAAATCTCCTTTATTTTCGTAGAGATACACTGTTCAATTCTCACTTAACAACATCACATCACATATACACAATCTTCCAAGGTCGATGACAATAACAAACAGTGACAGCATATTACATCATTAGCTCTCGTTACAATAACACTTCCAGCTGTCTCTCGTTCACAACACTGTTTAACAACTTGCTGTTTTCTACAACTACTACTCGGCTCTTGGCCAATCGTCGCCTCTTTAAATTATTCACTGATAATTTCTAGATTATTCAAAAATAAACCAGAACCCGAACAGTCTTTAGCAGTCAAGAAGTAACTAGAAATTTCCATTTATCTCAGTTTGTTTGTTTCGGCAGAGCTTTATCTGCATGTTATTTTTTCTGCCTTCTTGGTTTTCACACTGCCTGCCTATCAGTTCCTTTTGTGTAAACATGCCGCGTGATCGTAGATACGGGTTTGCGACAATATAATGAAATGAAATGTGTAGTGTTTAACGCCCAATTTTACTACATACGGCACCGCAGGCGGTGACACTGATGATACATGAGATGAAGATGGAGCACCGGTGGAATGAGATGGCGGGGGAAACCGGAGGTCCCGGAGAAAACCCGCACCAACGCCGTGTTGTCCACCACAAATCTCACTTTGCTGTTGCCTAGGATTGCGACAATATGTAATCCGTATATTCTACTGATATAGCATTCTCCATGCACGTCAATATATATTTTGACGACATTCAAACATTCCTTTTTCTTTTAGTGTTTTATCCTCACCTTGTGCGATACCAAAATCAAGGGCATGTTTTGCTTAATTTATACATAACCTGTGGATTTCTCTTCATTCTAATAGACCTCGGTATAAAAAGCTAGAAATGGAACCAGTCAGGAGTAGGCAAAAGTGTGTAAAAAATTAGTTTCCGAAGAATTAGCAGTGTTTGAAATATTAGAATTTTGTATTCTATGTTAACATTTCTTTCTTTAAATTTTAAGTGCGTTAAATAAAACATTGGAACTTTCCTTTTTCACTTCGCATGAGCTTGTTACTGCAACTTACGATATAAACGTGTGACTATTGTTTTCGTATTCTCTATTAATCATGCTGTTTAGTTTGTAATTGTTCATAAGGAAGAAGCATGGGACATCAATAACGTAACTTTTACGTAATACTTTTCTGATGCATAAAACGTGAGAATTTGTAATGGGTAAAGTAGGTCGTTTGAATGTTACAGGATTTATCTAAAAGTCACTCAATTTACGGATCCTCAAAGCGTGCATTTTCATGATACTGTGGTACGTGAGATAGAAACGCTACTATAATGAAAAGACCACAAATAGTTTTGTTGGATAAGGCATAGAAACCTTTGAGTTGTGATGATGAACAGTTACTACTTATGGCCGCAATTTGAGTCAACGGAGATATTCTTAGGCACGATAACGTATGACTATTAGTAGGGGAAAAGGTTCCTTCTAGATACAAGCGTCGAGACGCCTTGGCGTCGGTGGGAAGGGGGGAGGAGGGGTGGACACCACCCAAGGTGTTACATCTGGTATGGAAGGGGCAGACAAGTCTCGACACGCATTATCAGGGTTTTTAAGGGAAGTCATCAATTATTGTATATGTTCTTTCTAGATATGAGCGTCGCGATATCTGACGTCGGTGGAAGGGGGAGAAGATATCGACCACCTGTTACTCGACAAAGATTATGTGGGAGGAAACACTGAAATGCATTCCCAGGGTTTTTGGTAGGGGTGTGAGTGCACCCCAAGCAAACAGGCATGTGAAACTTGACGGTTTTTTCTTATAATAATTAATAGGTCCCGTTAATTCTGATCTGACAAAGATGGCGTCGGATCTTATGTCAAGAGAGACACATTTACGTTGCAGCTGTAAGCATGAACGAAAACAGTGTCGCTCCCCTACGTCTATATGAGACCAAGATGCTATATATTTCAACCAAACTTTTAAGTGTGTGAGTAAACAGAAGAAAGTATTCCCAGGGTGTTTTTAAGAAAAGTCACAAATTTTCGTTTCCGTCGTCCTGTTAGAAGGAGGGCCTGCTGAACATCCGCCCCCGCTTGTGTGATATTTTCCAGCCTCCAAAGTGATAGGGGACCACCTTTCGCACAAAGATTTTTTTTTGTTGCGGGAGGTAGTGACCTCTCTCAAAGGCATGCTTCCATAATTCAATGCTAATTTTTAGAAAATCATTTGAAGTAAATGGTCCTGCGGTTAAGAGCGAAAATAGTACTTCATCTTTAGATTAACATGAAATTGATGGGAAAACAAAAAAATAACTTCAATGGTTGACAGCCAGTGGATCTAGGTTCGAATCGCAGCGATATAACGTAAATAATGCAAATAGTTTATTTAGTTTTGAGGTCGCAGCGCGTTTCCAAAATCTAGCGTTGGATTACTGCTTTTCTAGACTTATTATTAAAAACGGTTGATGTATGTTATAGGGTAATACTGCTAAATATTTAATTAACTACATTGAAGGACTCCAAATAATTTCCCATTCAAGGAAATATGTAATATATTTCTTCATTTACAGTTGCTTGTGGGAGAACATTCTTCAGTTTTTGTAAAAGGGTTTTACCGCTAAGAATGACAAGTTAACCGTAACTGGTGAACCGTAATAATGAGGGGTCTGCACACTATGTACACCTGTTAGAGAAATTTAAATTGAACACACTTGGAAATCAACATCATTCTTTTACTTTCAATGTTTATGGCCAATGCAGGGCGCCAGCAATTAATGCTAATTTTTTTAAAAATCATTTGAGATAAATATCCCTATGATTAAGATTCTGAGCAGTCAGGATCATTTCTTCATACGCTTATACTCTGTATTTACCATATCTGCTATGGGCCTATTGAGGGTGAAAAAAATAGCTCCAGCGGCTAATAGCCATTGGATCTAGGTTCGAATCTCAGGGATGTAATTTAAATAAATCTGAATATAAATAGTGTACGCATGAAACAAAAGGTTTAAAATGCCCTTAATAAGCTTAGTAATAGCTTTAGTATGTCATTCAGAGTTTAAGTATTTATCGCTGTCATTAATAAAAAACATACGCTGTATACATTCCGATAATGTGTCATGTAATATATCCATAACTCCACATTAGAGGTAAACCAAGGTCTTAAAGATCTACTCACTAGTGAGAGCTGGCGTTCTGCTCAAGACAGAGGTTTATACATCTATGTATTCATTTATTTACCATAATACACAAACTCCTCAAGCACACTAAAGGTCAATTTTATACCATGTAATGAAACCAATTTAGTATATGATCACATTGTGAAAGCGTTGCACCCTCATCTTCACGGGTATCTGCAATCAATTAATGAATATATCAGACACATACACGCACAGACGCACAAACACGCACACACATACACATACACACGCACGCACATACACACATACATTTACTTCGGTACATTGCAGGTATTTTCATTTAAAATATACTTTAGAAGTTTCATGATTTTGTGTCCTATAGACCCGCTGTCCGATTCCCGAAGATTGCTCTTCGAGATACAGCTTCTACGGTTTTCGGCGTGCGGAAAAAATCTGCATGATAAAATCCACATTCATGTGTGAATAGATATTTAAGAGCATACCACAGGCCCAAGCACATGCATTATGAGAAAGGGGCCACTGCTAAATTAATAAAATCATAACCTTAAGGGGAATTCTGATCATGAACTCAAGAAAAATGATAATTGGAGAAAGGATGTAATAGTGTTCTCGCATGTGCATGTGTATGTGTGTATGTATATGTTTGTATGTGTATGTGTGTGCGTGTTTGTGCGTCTGTGCGTGTATGTGTCTGATATATTCATTAATTGATTGCAGATACCCGTGAAGATGAGGGTGCAACGCTTTCACAATGTGATCATATACTAAATTGGTTTCATTACATGGTATAAAATTGACCTTTAATGTGCTCGAGGAGTTTGCGTATTATGGTAACTAATAAATAAATAGATCTATAAACCTCTGGCTTGAGTAGAACGCCAGCTCTCACTAGTGAGTAGATCTTTAAGACCTTGGTTTACGTCTAATGTGGAGTTATGGATATATTACATGACACATTATCGGAATATATACAGCGTATGTTTTTTATTAATGACAGCGATAAATATTTAAACTCTGAATGACATATTAAAGCTATTACTATGCTTATTAATGACATTTTAAACCTTTTGTTTCATGCGTACACTATTTATATTCAGATTGATTTAAGTTACATCCCTGAGATTCGAACCTAGATCCAATGGCTATTAACCGCTGGAGCTATTTCTTTCACCCTCAATAGGCCCATAGCATATATGGTAAATACAGAGTATAAGCGTATGAAGAAATGATCTTGACTGCTCAGAATCTTAATCATAGGGACATTAACCTCAAATCATTTTTAAAAAATTAGCATTAATTGCTGGCGCCCTGCATTGGCCATAAACATTGAAAGTAAAAGAATGGTGTTGATTTCCAAGTGTGTTTAATTTAAATTTCTCTAACAGGTGTACATAATGCGCAGACCCCTCATTATTACGGTTCACCAGTTATGGTTAACTTGTCATTCTTAGCGGTAAAACCCTTTTACAAAAACTGAAGAATGTTCTCCTACAAGCAACTGTAAATGAAGAAATATATTACATATTTCCTTGAATGGGAAATTATTTGGAGTCCTTCAATGTAGTTAATTAAATATTTAGCAGTATTACCCTATAAGATACATCAACTGTTTTCAATAATAAGTCTGGAAAAGCAGTAATCCAACGCTAGATTTTGGAAACGCGCTGCGACCTCAAAACTAAATAAACTATTTGCATTATTTACGTTATATCGCTGCGATTCGAACCTAGATCCACTGGCTATCAACCATTGAAGTTATTTTTTGTTTTCCCATCAATTTCATGTTAATCTAAAGATGAAGTACTATTTTCGCTCTTAACCGCAGGACCATTTACTTCAAATGATCTTCTAAGAATTAGCATTAAATGATGGAAGCATGCCTTTGAGAGAGGTCACTACTTCCCGCAACAAATAAGGTCTTTGTGCGACAGGTGGTCCCCTATCACTTTGGAGGCTGGAAAATGTCACACAAGCGGGGGCGGATGTTCAACAGGCCCTGCGTCTAACAGGACGACGGAAACGAAAATTGGTGACTTCTCTTAAAAACGCCCTGGGAATACTTTCCTCTGTTTACTCACACACTTAAAAGTCTGGTTGGAATATATAGCATCTTGGTCTCATATAGACGTAGGGGAGCGACACGGTTTTCGTTCATGCTTACAGCTGCAACATAAATGTGTCTCTCTTGCCATAAGACCCGACACAATCTTTGTCAGATCAGAATTAATGGGACCCATTAATTTTTATAAAAAAAAAACCTTCAAGTTTCACATGCCTGTTTGCTTGGGTTGCACTCACACCCCTACCAAAATACCCTGGGAATGCATTTCAGTGTTTACTCCCACATAATCTTTGTCGAGTAACAGGTGGTCGATATCATCTCCCCCTTCCACCGACGTTAGATGTCGCGACGCCCGTATCTGGAAAGAACATATACAATAATTGATGACTTCCTTTAAAAAAACCTGAGAATGCGTGTCAAGACTTGTCTGCCCCTTCCATACCAGATGTAGCACCTTGGGTGGCCTCCTCCCCCTCCCACCGACGCCAAGGCGTCTCGACGCTTGTATCTAGAAGGAACCTTTTCGCCCTACTACTATTATAAGTTCAGCGAGCTACCACTTTCTCATAGTGATTGCAGTTTAACGCAAATAGGGAGACAATCACTATTGCTTCTTATACATAAACTGCAAACGTCTTGAAATATACAAGAAATCCGCGGCTTCACAAGTAAGTAACAAACATTTAGTGATCTTTGCTTCACATATCAGGAGACCTTTCAGCGCTGACTATAAAAAATTTAGACAATCATTCAAATAGAAAAGATCACCAAGAGCTTTCTACGAGGGTAGTATCAATGAAGCAGTGACCCAGAAAAGGCCAATAAATGAAACTCGCTAATCGATTAATTTTGGCAATGATTAGTACAGTATACGGCGAAAACAAGAGCTGCTGGCCCAGACGGTATTTGTATAACCTTTTCCTTGGTGAAACTGCACAAGCTTCTCCGGATGAGTACCTCTTCATTCGAATATTCTTATTTCTTATCATTTTATTATCATTTATATCCTTTTTATTTTTATCATTTTAGATAAAATCAGCGGAATCATTTACTCAAATACTTGACGTTCAGTTCACCAAGTAACCAGTGGCTGAGCGGAACCAAATCAGTAACAGATTTACTTAGCAAAACGAAAGAAGACATTTTTTCTCAAAGAAATGCCATAACTATTTTTCCAATTTTTTTTCTTTTCGTGTTTGTTGTTTCGACTAATACAAAATCTCACATTTACATATGCAACTCAGTCTTTTGGACCACGGAGCACAAGCGCTAAGCACCACAGTGAGGACGGCTTTACGAGGGTCCTTTAAAAAATAACCGAACTAATTTAATTGTATTTAAATAAACAGCCCTGGAGCACCATGGCTGCTAGCGGTGGAAAGGTGAATCCTTCCTCTAGCAGTGCTGTGAGTGCCAGTCATGCAGAGTCAATCAGTTGAGAGCTCGTTACGTGAGGTCATGTTTACTGCACCCACCATGGAACAGAAATTGCAGCAACGCGCATCAATAAACTTGTGTCCTGTTAGACACAACTCCTACAGAAACCTATGGTGCAGCAAGCATACAAGGACCAATCTTTAGGCAAAACACAAGTCTTTGAGTGGTACAAACGTTTCAAAGGGGGTCATGAAGACCTTCAAGGTTCTCCGCGCCCTGGAAGATCCGTAACGGAAGTCAACATTAACAACAATTGACGCAATTGTGCGAGAAGTTCGTCACATGACAATTCCGAAAGTTGCAGACATAATGCATTTGTCTGTTGGAACAGTAGACAACATAATTCGTAATGATCTTAGCTATCGAAAAGTTGCAGCGAAATGGGTACCACACATGCTGAAGGAAAAACAGAAGGCTCACCGCGTCATGGCGTGTCAAGAAGTTTACGACGGGAGCGAGACTTTCTGAATAGGGTCATCACGTATGACGAGAGTTAGTTCCACCATTACGACCCATAAACAAAACAGGAGAGTTCGCAGTGGAAGCATTCGTCGAGCCCCAGGCCTATGAAAGCAAAAGTGCAGAAAAGTGCAGGAAAGGTCATGCACCTCTATTCATTGACAAACAGGGCATTCTGTATGATCATGCTGTAACTAATCAAATCACAGTAACTGCTGATTACTATTGTGACGTACTGAAGGAAAACATCACCGAAAAGCTACCAGATCTCCCAAGGAGAGAATGGATGAGGATAATGCCCCTGCTCATCAAGCTCGTGTAACTCAAGATGTCATCGCAGAAATGGGCATTGAGATCATGCCTCATCCACCATATTCTCCGGATCTCGCACCATGCGATTTTCACCTGTTCCCTAAAGTGAAACAGGAGCTTCGTGGTCGCCATTTTCAAAGTGATAAGGAGTTGAACAATGTTGTCATGGGTATTCTGAGCAGACTGTCCAAAATGGATTCAGTGAGTGTTTCGAACAATGGGTAAATCGTTGGAATAATTGTATTTCATCAGAGCGAGAATACTTCGAAAGTGTGTAGGAAAATGTTAGTGAAATAAAGCCATTATGTTTTAATTAAAAATTATTTCGGTTGTTTATTGAAGGACCCTCGTATGAGAACTTAAGGGAAAACGAAATGATAGTTTTCACATTTCAAGTAAGTTGGATTGAAAATTTCTGTAATATTAAGTTATTCTGTTAGTGATCTTTTTTAATTTTATTACTTAAAAAGAACTAATTTTCAATATCCAAGGTTTTCGATAGTACGTGAGAGGGAATGTACGTCGTAAGAGGACCGAGCTTGTCGTTTAGTCTGTTGAAACTTGAGATAGTCTTGAGAGTAAAAGCTATTTAGGTATCACTTACGTTGAAAGGAGAAAAAAGAATAAGGGAGGTGGGGAAGTATAAAGACAAAATCAAAGAGAAATGGATGAGAAGAGTAAGGAAGCTAAGAGGTAGAGAGGTAGAGAGAGAGAGAAGTGGAGGACACAACGGAATATTAGCTCAAGGTTGCATAAGGCGTTCAGGGAGCCAATACACTATCAGCCCGTAAATATATGGAGCTGATAATTTTGTACTAAGAGTGGAATTGCAAAATAAAATAGTGATTGGAATTGTTTAAAGTATTGTATGTTTAAGTACAAATAAACTTTTAAACAAATTTTATTTGAGAAAAATATAACTGCAATACTGTTAATTGTAAGATAAACATTGAATACCATAGTTTTTGTCTGAATTGGAACTTTGATGCCCGATTTCACCAACAGATGTTAATGCTTAACACGGGTTTAACAATAGTTAAAACAAAAATTGCATTTCACCAACAAGAGTTAGCTTAACACTCGTGTTAAAACTTCTGTTATACTAACAAGCCAAATTTCTGATGTTAAGTCCTTAACACTTGTAAATAGTCAAGATGGCGAGCATGAACTCAGCTGTTGATGTCGATTTGCTATTTTTAAGACCGTCTAAATAGCATTCGTAATAGAGTACGGCCTATGAGGAGATATGATTTTGAGGAGCTATCCGAAGAAAAAATTTTACGGAGGTATAGACTGTCGAAACAAGTTGCTATGAAGGTTACTGCGGAAGCACAGGAGAGGTTAGAACATGCATGGAAAGGAATATGGCGATCTCGCCTTTGCTTCAAGTATTAATAAGTTTGCGATTTTATAATTCACTGAATTATGTGGATAAATACACTGTCCACCTCCCGTCTTCAAACGTTCAAATCACTCGTCCTTCTTCGCACCTTGTTGTAATTTTACGTAATACTGACGAAGTTGTTTGGTGCTTGTAGTAGTGACACCTGCATTTGAATTAAATTCGTTTCCAATTTTTTCCCACGTGACATCCTTCTCTTTTACATTCACCGCATCCTTCCTCCTATTTTGAACGATATCCTTATACTTCGTCACCAGTTCAATTAATAATTCCTTCTCCATCGATGAGAAATTTGTTTTACGGCTTTTTTTACGATTTTGTATATCCGCCATTTTTAGCTGTGTACAGACGAAAATGAAAACAAAAGCGCATCGCAGTACGTTGAGACAATAATGCGACTCATCCATAGCCTTCTATAGCTGTGATATTTACAAGTTTCTTGGCCTCAGCACAGGTTTGTTAACGTTTTCAGAAAACAGGTTGGTGAAATGCAAGAAATTTAACAGCTATGTTAGCGCTGTGACAATTGTTACGTTACATTTATAAACGTCGATTTTAACATCTGTTGGTGAAATCGGGTATGAATTTAGTTATTCCGCATTTTTTATTCGGACCATTTGAGTGCTGTTAAGAACATTAAAGCACTTTAAGATGATGCAACAAAGATTCATTTTTTTGGCATTTGTGATCTATTTAAATAAAATAGAAATGCTTCGATTGCTTTAAATTAACGGCAACTTTTGCAGAGATATTTTTGTGTGCATTTCTTAGTGTTGTGTTCCTCTAATAAAGGTGGGGTGTGTCTACTGCTTTTAAACATCCGTACACCAAACCAAGGTTGTTATTTTCTGCTGATAGAAATTTGTTACCCCAGTTATTTTCACATTGAGACTATGGACCTTCTACCAGATAAAGAACAAAGAAACTAGAAACGTTTAACTTTTCGACTTCAGACAATGATAACAAAAGACGATGCAACTTACTCCATTCATGGTATTTTTATGGTGATATCTAGCCTTCATATATTCAGTTGGCTTATTGAGTGTCATAGCCTCAGCATAGTTTCCAACTGAGCCCTCTATTTAAACTTGAAATGGGTTGTAATGCTGTAATTATCTTGGAAATCCGATGAGGAAGAATAACATGTGAATAGAATGTAAATCTTGGCTGTGTCTAAACATAACAAATAAATAAAAGCTATGTACATGTATATATAAGCTCATCTCTCTATATCTCGACCGTTCCTCGGTCTCCCAGTCGGTCGCCTTCTCGCTGTCGGCCACGTTGCTGGGATGGTGTAATATTGTGACTTTGTGGGTTCGTAAAATTAAAAGTCCGATTGCACAAACTCAAAATGTTCTTTATTTCCACCGAATTACAGTTGGAACACTTGCCGATTACATAGAATTACGTAGCGCACACAATTACAATCCACCAGTTCGTCTGACAAAGGTCCACTCCACACTCGCAATTACGTAATCTCTTCTTATACACGTACGCAGTCTTCCAGTCCGTTCTCTAGCACGGCGCTCTTCACGGCTGCTTGCCAAAAACTGAACTGACTCGCCCACTGCAGCCCTTATATAGGAAGATCGGTGTTTCTGGAAGCTTCGCGGCTCGGAACATCATCCCGATGGTTCCAGACGTCAAGGGAAGGGGAAAGAGACGGCTAGTGATGCTTTTCCAACCATCCCCTCAGTGAACGCTACAAGATAAATGGGTAGGCGTGGAGTGAATGCCTCCTGTCACCGACCCAGCTTTCAATCGGTCGTGCCTTCCGATAATTAGGTGACAATATTTATTTTGAGAACATCAAAAACAGCTACAATTCTCACAGATATTTGCATTTGTTGAAGTGGCTAGACTAGAACTTCAAGGCCGATAACAGATAGAATAAGCCTATTGCGATGTCAGAGGACTCCGTTTCTCTTTTCTATCTGTACCCCTGCACCCCAAACTACCCTGCCGGATATCTCTGGTGGTCATAATATATTTCAGAAGTCAATTGAATTACTATGACATAATGCCATTTCTTTGGACTTGAACTAAAGTGAATATGACTATACCTTAAGCTACTACGGGATCACTAATACGTGAGGTTTTAGAGTGGTTTGGTCTACGCAAAAAATAAGCGTGTATCGAAGGGTATATGATGTCAGCCCTTAAATAACAATAATAAATTTAGCCTTTAGCTATAAGAGCAGTTATAGAGGATAGCATTGTTAGGCATCGTTAGCCCAATGAATAATCTGTGACGAGAGCGAGCGAGGCTCCTCTTGCTCCAGCCTCAGTGAGCAGTGCAGGGCAAGTGAAACAAGAGCAAACCAAGTTGCCTCTAGCAAAAGAACAGCAGGAGGCTGTACACTTTCTAGTCATGTACTTGTAAAACACAAAACTGAGCCCCTCTGTTTCTTTCGCACTCCTTGCCTATAAATCCCTGAAACGGTGTGACGTCGTAGGATTGACGCTTTGCGAGTAATTCATTTGGCTGACTCTAGTCTAGTAGGTGAAGTCGGCTTGAAATGGACATAGCTCATTTCTCATTCGTTGCTTATTCTAAATCGATCTCTTTCTTTACCGAGCGGGATGGCTCAGGTGGTTTCGTCTGTACCCGCTTTTGGAAGGCCCGTGTTCGATTCCCGTGGCCAACCTACCTGACCCATAGATTGTGTTGGGGGTTTTCCCGGACCGCTAGGCGAATGCTGTGTAGATTAATTACATCCCCGAATTTCCTGTCTCTCCATTTCATCTCCATAATCATTTCATATCATCTCTTATCTGGTGGTCTCGGCGGGTGTCTCGGCGTTGTATGGCAGGATGACATGTTCTGAATGAACCACTTTCTCCTTCGGTAGGTCGGTTGCCGGTCTCCGAACCGGCTGCTGGGACCATTCGAACCACAGTAAGGGGGAATGTCCATTGTCCTGGCATACCGGGAGAGATTACCATCTAATCACAAGAACTGCTGATCAGAGAGGGAGCGGAAGTGAAACTGTTTACTTTTTTACAGCAGAAACTCAGTAAATTAGAAACAACACTTATGGTATTAATATCATGATGGCTTCCACTATTTTCTATTCCAGATACCTACCTGCTTTACCAAAAAAAAAGACAGTTTTCTTATTAGCTAGAACATTCTAGAACAAACGGATGGGGAAGAAACAAATATTCCATTGGGCAGACGAATGAAAAGTAATACGGCTTCTTCGGATTACTAACGCTATATCTTTCAAAATTGCCTATGTCAATGACCTAAAAACGCATGGATAAGCACATAGGGCCAATTAAACAAAAATTATTACGTAAGTACAATATAAATTGACGAGGATTATCAACATAAGCAGTTTATGTTTTAGCTTGAGGTTCGTCAGTGCCTTTTAAATCCGCAGGAAAAGACACACAAATGTTAATTCATACGCCCCCTTTCAATATCACGTTACCTTTCTCTGTTATGACATCACGAAGATCTCCTAACATCAGGTAGCACAAACTTTTACCTAAGAATGCATAATTCACACATCACTGCTAATAATACAAACCGTTTTTGGTTAGTAGATGAGCTCGTACGAAGGAAAGAAAGTAGAAAGAAATGCGCGTTTATAAGTATCGCTAAACAATTTGGGATTTAAAGTGCTCAAATAGCAAACTAAGGAGTGATTCACATTCTTTTGTGATGCTTCCAATCCACCTCACACCCTGGCTCTACAGCAGTAGATAGGTAAAGTCAGTGTGTGCAGAAAGTTTATTCCCTGACACTGCTACTGATTGCCCAGGACAAGAAGCCAAGCTAGAGGAGTGTGCAACGTAATCACTTTTACTGTCTCCTGGTGTGTGTGCTCGCCTTCCGAGAATGACAAGCATGGAAGGCTCGTTTAAAATACACAAGTGTTGTCACATAACTCACTTATACATAATACCTATCGCTGCAACAAACATTAGATCTGGCAGCATGGGTGACTCATATGTAGTCTCATGCACTCATTTCCTACTATGTGTTTCAAATGGGAAGATGTTTGTCCTTGAGTGCTACTAGATGAACAACCAATCGGAGTCCTGCGGTGTTGTCGTATTGCATTCCCGCTAAGTGGTGTACGACGAGCACCAACATTCGCGCTAATACGAAAATTCAGATTTTGCCAAAACTGATCCATGTGGAAGGTAGAGAGTAATGTATCTAACATAACCATAAAAACAGCATATTTTATCTCAAATTGTTTTTCTAATACAAATAAATAAAACATTATTACCTGTATAACAATAAATCGCGATGTAAGCACTGTATGAATATCATTATTGGTTGGCATGAATGCGTGTGCATATATTTGTAATAAATCAGAACTTAAACGTAAATGTTTGACATGACGTGATAAAAAATTACTTTAAATAAGTCAATTAGAGCGAGAGGAAACAAATTCCCTGCTGTCCTTGCAGAGCGTGTCTGTTCACATTAAATCTTTGTTTATGAATGGTTCGTAGCCTCTATTTACTCTAGAGAGTTCAAAGTGGTTGGTGTGTATGTACGTATATATACTTTTAATTACTCAGTACTGAAATTTAAACTACTAACATGACGATAAAAGAATTACTGTGAATAAGTCAAAGTGTTAAATTTGAGAAAGATCATACACTTCACTTCCTGTTAGCCTATGGAATGCTGTATGCTTATGTTTATGAATGAATGCTGGATAAGAAGGGTTTATTTACTCTGAAGAGTTCAGATCAATATAATTCAGTTGTTCTTTACACAACAGTAGAGTAAGAGTTAAATAGTGCAGTGGCTTCTTGCGGTGAATTTAGTGGCGAGTCAGAAAGGCAGGTATAGCGAAGTCAGGCTCAAACAATTATTTTTAAGGTGTACACGTTCTTCAAAAAAAAAAAAAAAAAATCGGAAACAGAAACTAAAAATGAATTATTTCAAACAGTACTTCCGTTTAAAAACATGGAAAAAGTGTATCAACTGGATCAACTTGCAATTGTAATGGGACACGAAGTAATACGCCTCCCACCTTACCTTGCCAATATAATCCAATTGAGTTGATGTAGGCTCAAATAAAATGGGGGATTGCAAACAGAAATAATACTTTTAAACTGACGGACGTTAAACTTGTTCACGGAGAAATTGACATGATAACACAACAGGACTGGGAAAACTGCGTGATGCATGCAGAAAACCTTCAAGAAGACGATTTTAAGAAAGAAATAGCACGTGACGAGATTTTGGAACCTATAATCATAAATTTGCAAGACTCAGACGATGAAGACAATGACAATGACGAATTTTCTCTTAACGAAGTGACATTGACAGCGATATGGGTGAGCCACTGGCAGTTCCATTGGATTAGAAAACCAGGTAATTCATAAACTATAATTATAATTATAGTATTTTAAAATATACATAATTTGCGAAAATACTTTTTCCAATTTTGATTTTGGCAACTGATCATTGTAAAATTTTGTAAAATATAATTTGCTTACCCTTACGTCTGCGCCAAGCAGACCTGCATGTTTTATGAGTGTGCGAGAGAGAGGGAAATATAAAAGGAGTGGGGTAACAAGCTGGCACCGCTGAGTGTGATTAGCTGGACTCCCGAACTCTTCCCATTTGAAACACATAATAGTAAATAGATCCGTTACCGGAGCAGATCAACAGTTCAAGCTCCCCTCTAGCTTTCTTGTCGTGGGCATACAGTACACACCGGGCTATGCCACTATCAGCTACATATCTTTGCAGTCCTCTATGCCCGACACTTTACCATCACTATCACGAACAGTAAATGATAAATGATAAACAGTAATGCTATCACCAACAGCACGTTTCTCTTCGTTTCTAAATGAAAACGAACTTTAAACAAGCACGTGCAAGTTTCGCTATTTGCAATAAGAGGCTGAGTATCCTCACTAACCGGGTAGGTTAACTAATGACTTATTTCCGGTGCCTAATGAGAGAGGGGCATGAGGTCTAAGACAATATCTACAACCCTTGCTGGTATAGGCTGGTCCACTAGTTCCAATGAACTTTTCATATGCCAAATTGTTTGACGATAACTACACTAGCTGTTACAGCGTACCAAAATTTAATCCACAAGAACATAAGGATGTAACAATACTTTGGAAAACTAATGCTGCGAACAGAATATATTTTAAAACATTTGAAATAATGAGTTCAGCATGTTAACCCTGTCACATAAAATTGGAATATCTAATGAAATTCAATACAATAGTGCTCTCTTGAAGGATATACCAGTATCTCAATCATAGGAAATTTTCATTAAACAAAACTAAATCAATTTCACGTAATTTTGCTTCAAACTGGACGAATTTTGTGAAAATCTTTGTCCTGCAGGACCCAAATACGAGTTCTAGCAGATATGTGGGTACTTACTGCTAATCGACACACAAGCGCGCACAGCCAAGAAAGATTCTCTGATCGGATGTATTGCTACGGTACTTCAAAACACGAGAGGTCAGATCTGATATCTTGAGAAATAACTTTTGGGGGAAATGAAATATTTGATTTTTCAACCACGCATTTGTTCTTAGGCCTCAAGTCTGAATTGACTAAATTCAAGTGATACACGCCGATAGCTACCGCTAAGTATGCAGGCTATTAAAATGAACTAATTTAATTTCAGAAACTCTCGCCAACCTATCTATGGCTTCCTTGCTGTCATCAGAAGAGCAAACCAAGAGGAATATCAGGGCCTGGATAAAGACCTTCATCATAAGCAGCAGCATGGTTTGCTTCAAGTGTTACACAAATTCCAGTCTCGGATGGAATGCTCATCACTTGTTTGGCACATTTTATGAAATCGCAGTAATATACACAATCTTATCCACCTCTTAAATCACATCCACCTGTTAAATCTTATGCATCTCTCTAACAATAACAGACATCAGAGTGTCTCTCTCTGAATACAGTTCACAACATGACAAA
The DNA here is from genome assembly GCA_030765055.1 of Mantis religiosa. Lineage (NCBI taxonomy): Eukaryota > Metazoa > Arthropoda > Insecta > Mantodea > Mantidae > Mantis > Mantis religiosa. The sequence continues at coordinate 273,833,587 of CM060948.1, forward strand.
TAATGGGTCAGAAAGATCCATTTTCACTTCGACTTAATGCAAAACTCGCACAATGAAACGTGCTTGTTCAAGATAGCAACATGTTGAGGAAGTAGAAACAAAAGAATTCCTTTTATATTATAGACATTCAGTACAGATGCAGCCCAGTTTATTTCTCTTTTTTCCTTTTATTCTACTTCCTTTCCTACTATCCTATATTCTTCCCTTATTCTCTTCCTCTTCCCTACTCCATATTTTACATTACTTGTTTCTCTAAAGGAGAAACAATGCCTTATTTTTACGAGCTTTCCTATACTTTTCTTTCTCCGCCGTTTCTTTAACAACCAAAATCTGGATCAATAGCCTTTCTTTTTTGTCACCCAATCTGGAAAAACACTACCAAAGTAACGATTTATGAAGCATGTTCTTCCTAACCGGGTGAGATTTTCATAAGTGTTTTAATCGCCAGCGAAGCACTCGCACAAAATCAGGGGCTACTGTGTATACCGCTCACAAAATTTAAATAGGCAGAAATCTTAAGTTGCTTATTTGTCAGAGGCAAAATTGGGGGGCTATCTTTGTTGCATGGGATGGAATCTGGAGTCCAAATATCCTCCATAAATCTATATGGTCAGGGAAAATTGTATCACCTTTTTTCAGGCAGCATATCGTTTGAACCTCCTCTAAATTGTGTAGCAACTGCGCACGCGCGCGCGCGCGCGCGCACACACACATACATTTGCGTATGGTATATTGGGCCCTAGTCCTCCGGGAAAATGTGAGTGACGAGGGTAAAACAGAAGGTGGTTCCACATAAACAAGCAGTTTTTATAGGTATTTTAAGTGACTTTTGATTTAACAATATCTTATCAAGGATTTTGTATTTTTAAAATGTGACATTGAATATTAAGCACTGAAGTGAGAATTCATGTTAACCTCTGAGCGATAAATTAGGCTAAAAGCGGTTTATCTCAGCAAAATGAGGGGTTTTCTAGTCTAGAATGTGATTTCCATGTATCATGTGCATAAAATAAAATATATACCAAAACCAATAATAAAGTATGATAAAATAGCTATTAGAGTATATAGGCATATGTACGCATATTTAGGTCGTCTTTCATAAGTAAGGGATAATCCAAATGAAACAAAATACGCTCAATTTAAGAAAGGAGAATGCTGAGTAAACATATCAAATTGAATATTCTGAAATAAAAATTTTACAAGAAGAAACACATTGTTCAGCTATTATTACGAGGATGTCACGCCATCGACAAAATGTTAAAGGTGAGACTATATTTTCATTTATTTACTTATTTATTTACTTATTCATTCATTTATTCTGTAAAATGTAGTTATCTAGGTCGCATAAACAATTTTATCTCATACAATAGGTTCGACTGCTATTGAAAACGTTTAACTCTTGAATTGCTTAACAATTTCCTACAGTTTGCACAATTACTGTAGCAAATGGAACTTTGATTACTTAATAAGGTGTTCAAAATATCTCACATATATAGTTCAAATGTTCCTATAGCACACAAACCTGTTTATGAAGTAAATAAAGTTGTTCGTAAAACATAATAAGATTTCTACCATTTAGAATTGTTCTTTATTATATTCACACCTTTACAATAATTTCCGAAGATTTACTTACTTTCTATAAAAACTACCTTACGAAAACTAAATTTGACATGTTCGAGCATTTGCTTTTATTGCAATATGCAGAATCGTAACATAATGAGTCATCTGTTTCTCTACCCCTATGATGCCCAAACCCATGAGAAAGCGAGAGAAAGGAGGACATATTTGCCTCCACCTACTTTTCACCGAGGTATGACGCATTCGCGAGACTCGAAAAAAAAATCTTTTTAATTCTTGGTTGCCGTAATAATTGAAGGGGAAATATCTCATTCAAAGAACTAAGGAAGTGGTGAAGAACGATAAAGTGAGGTATTTAACCTATAAGCGTAAACAGTGGTCACTACTAGTCAATCTGTTTATTCTTCCAAACACTCATCCATCCGATTGGTTGTCCGTCCCGCCCACCTGCAACCTGTCTATATCAAGTTACTCATATTATACAGAATTTTGTATGGAATAGTGTAATTCTTCCATCTACTGTAGCTTTATGGTAGAGAAAGTAAAAGTAAAGGAAATTTTTATTGAAAAAAAATTATTTTGATGTTTCAACCGAAGACTCAAAACACATCTAAGATGAACCCCTGGAGAATGGAAACACGTTTCGGATATTTAAGTCAAACCACGGCTTTATTTATTTATTATCTGAAAAGGTTCCCAGAGCCATAGCTCATACTAGGGAACAGTAGAAAAATATATAAAATGATGGCAAACAGCCCTTAACAGTACTTATATTACATTTTCATAGTAGGAATGAATTACCGTACAAGAATAACGTATACGAAACATACAAAGGTACAAACATTCACTGTAACTCAAGAAATAATAGTAACAAAGAACATTACAGAAAAAAATACATATTCTATGGGACATTAATCCATATTAATTTTTAACCAGTTCAGCTATCAAAACAGCTATAAATGAGTGACACTATCAACTATCAAAATATGCCTTCAGTAATTTTTCAGCAACTTTCCTTTTAAAACCTTTTATGTTCCTGCAGCCTTTCAGTTCCAGTGACAGCGCATTATATACGTTGATAACGTGTGAGGTTAAGCTGTTCAGGCCATAAGTAGAAGAGTTCACTGTTGGTTTTGTTAAGTTTCCTTTATTTCTTGTATTGTATATGTGTGTGTGTGTGTGTGTGTGTGTGTGTGTGTGTGTGTGTGTGTGTGTGTGTGTGTGTGTGTGTGTGTGTGTGTGAGGAGCTTTCAAATGTTAGATTAGACTTTAGAAGATTATTTTTTTATTTTGTGGAGGTATATTATCAAGGACAACTCTATGTTTACTTATAATGATAAAATGTTAGTTACATGGTAGAGTGTTTTATTTTCAAGGCATGATTTTGAAGTACTTCGAGGTCATGAATTAAATATTTAACAGAGTTACCCCATAAGATGTTTAAGTAATCCAAATGAGATTTAATACTATACCAAACCAATATTATAAAGAGGCAAAATGTATATGTACCTTAGAGTCACAAAACCGATTTTAGTAAATAGTTTACCATTGAAGAACCTCCTTATTTATGGTGCATATGGGCTATACAACACCTCATTTTAAAGCATAAATCGCTTAAACAATAACATGGACTTACAAAGCATTCGTCGAAAGTAGTTGCTGCACTCCTCAAAAATAACAATTAATTACATTTCAGTTCAAGCAATAATCGGAATGGACAGAAATTTCTCTCTTTTTATTAAAGCCACTAACGTTCCATTTATACCCCGCCTTTAACTGCAGTGGTCATATCGCCGAAAGCCACTAACGTTTGATGTTGTGTGGAGATACTATAACTTTACTGCAACAGGTTTTGCTTGCTGTGTAACCTTTATAGTTATTTTTACTTCTTACTGACTCACCTTGTGGTGGTCCTTTTCACAAAATTTAACGCCTCTGCACTTGTTAAGATAGTGAACATTTCTCATTCAAGGAGTTTTTTCGGGCATTTCTGTGTTTTCTTCTATTGAAAGTACATAAACATAATTAATTAATTAATTAATTAATTAATGGTATGACTAAATATTAAACAGGGAGAAGACCTCCATAAGAAAAATACCGCCATTGGCGATTACTAGCGGGACATGATGTATATCCTTTCATTGCGTATCATTTCTTTTGATCTTTTGAAATATTTGCTTCCATGGTACTAAAGGCATTAATGACGTTCTCCTGCAATAAGTTTTGGATTTTTCGTGTTTTCTTACTCGTATCTTCACTTAATCCTTTTCTATTGTAGTACGTTTAAATCACCAAACACAGTTCCACCCGGAGATCCGAACGGAGGACTGCAACTCCGGACTGTTTTGTATAGGAAGACATAAAATGGTGTATTGAGCAGGTTTCAACTGTTTCTTATGGGCACCTCTTTTTTATAAGTAGGCAATTGAACTGTTCCTTCTTAAACCTCATATTGTGGAGGGAACACGCCTGTCGCTTTCCTACAGATCCATTGGAACAGGCTTGGCAAATCATTAGGATATAATCTTGCTTACCTTCATTTACCAGATGAAGGACATTCCTACTGCCATGAGAAGGGAGCAGTAAATGTGTAAATGGTATTCCGTCCACTTTTGATGGAAGTTATACCGCTGTAGCTCGGTCTCAAGAACCTCTTCTGTTAGAGCAAGTTGCACCACGGGCTGGAAGAATGCGATTTGGATAAGAGAGGGTAAAGGAGGTGTCCCTCATTGAAAACATTCCTCATAGCTGAAGACTTCAAGGTCGATATCTGCGCTTCAGAATGCAGTTTCACTTTGTCACCCAGAGAACAAGAACGTCACCAGTAGCAAGATCTGCAGCAAGAAGAGCTTCTCTGCAAAACCAACTCAGCAGCAGCAGCAGATGTGCAGCAAAGCCACCAGGCTCCACGACAAGAACCACGAAAGTTTGGACGCCAGAAAATTTCATCAGGATTAGGTTTCTTTTCCCCAAGTGTTGTGATATATTTACCCTCAGACAGGCACTTTTTCCAGTTGATCCACAGCCTTCATTTTTGTTTTAATTTTAGTTTTAGTTTTACACAAATGGCTCCGCATAAAAATTAATTAACAATTAACAATATAAAGACCAAGAAGCTTTTATTTGCTGTATCTGTAGAGGACAGCTACGTCAGTCTGTCCTCACATAATTGTATTTCTGATTCAATTTCGCACCATGCTAAGAACAATAAAAAGAATCGCAACTATTAATCAACTTCCTATTGCTTTCTTCAGATGTTTAGCTAATACTGCCAGAAAAATAAAAAGTAACTTACGGGAGTACCAAGGGCTTCTTTTGTGGCGATCAAACACATATTCCTCTTTCATCATCAATTTTGTATACATAATCTCTTTAGTTCTCTTTCGCCACCTCCCAGCGCAATATTTTCTCCTTTATGTCTGGCTTTCTTCTTTCCCTTCAATGTGACGAGCTGCATCTTCCAGCTTTTCACCACAGGCTCTTCGTGACTTTTTCCCACACTTCCAGGAAATTTCAAAACCAAGTAACCAAAGTAACGATCAAGTTTAGCAGCTCCCATTTCCGATGAGATAAATCCAGAAACGCGCTCTTCATTTACTGTAGCACTTCGTTAGTCTTAATGCCTTCATAAAAATTTATAAAACCATACAGTATTTTTTTCTTCAGAAAACACTGCTTTAAAAAGTAATTTTAGGGTCTACTTTTACCACAGTGCTAACTTTCATATGTTGCTTTTATAGTTCCTAAGACATTTGGCATAATTCTTGTGAGAAATCTAATAAAACTTTTAATGGCGTGATTTCACTGTCAAATGTCACTGTTGATCTGCCTTATTTTGCTTTGAGATGTTTGGTCTCCTTTCATCTACAGAATGTTGTTCTCAGTATCTTATAGTTAAATGGCTTCTACTGAATAAGTGATCAAGTGCTATCACTATTTTCTTTGCAAACGACTAAAATGTAAGTTTTGTGCGATTTAATTTCTTTCCATCATGATCGTATCGTTTATATTATTTTTACTTTATTTGTGTGTATGTGTACAATTATTCTTTGTTGTATTTGGAACTATAATCACAGTCTAGCATAATCATCATCATCATCATCGTCATCATTATATTGTTGTTGCTACTGTATACCTAGAATTATTCAGAATTACAAATTACTAAGTATGTTTCTACAGAAATATAGCCTTGTAAATTACTATGGGCGTTCAAAAATGATTGGCGCTACAACTTTTTGTTTTGTTTAAGGAACCATTTATTGAACAAACGCATTCAGGTAACATTACAGGTATTCCCGCCAATGTCTATACACTTGTTCCATGGTTCTGGCAACTTCCGTATTTGCGTAGCGAATCATTCTTTGGGGATATCCCGGCGCCACTGATGGACAACTGCATGAATTTCGTCATTAGTGGTGAACTTCTTACACCGCATGACCTCTTTCATCGATTCGAATAGGGCATAGTCACTGGGAGCTTTGGGGTTGGCGCGCGTAAGTGGCGTATCCACTTCCATCCTGTCTTGAGTCCATTGGACCAGATGGGGGGGGGGGGCCTTGTTAGTCTCTAGGTCTTGCCCTGTGGGAAGCGCCACAGAGGCGCTGGGTGCCCTTTTGGGACAGCTCAGTAACTCCCTGGTCATTGGAGGGAATGTCAGTCTTCACTTTGTGTGGATTACCCTGGTAGACACCCTCGAGCTTATATATAGTCACTGGGAGCCAAATCGGGTGAATATAGAGGATGTGGCAGCACAGTAAACCCTAGTGAACGAATGATGGCCAAGGTCTGGCAACTTACAGGTGGTAGCGCATTGTCTTGTTAGAAAAGAACACCAAGGCCCAAATTTTGATGGCGGCGTCGTATACCTTCCTTATCCCAGAACACAGTTGTGTTTCCGCACGAGTACTCCTGGCCGTGAATTCTTGGGACGAGGACTCACAGCATGCTTCCACTCCATTAACTGGCGTTTATTTTCCGTAGTCTCGTGGAAAACCAGGACTCGTCGACGGTGATCAGCTTAGCAAAGACTTCCTCTGGATCTGCACTATACTGTTGCAGCAACTATTGGCATATCTCCACACGCTTCTGTTTTTGCGCATTGATGGGGGTATGTGCACCCACTGCGCAACGCCTTTTTCATCATCAAGTCCTCATGAAGTATGGTGTGGAGGGTTCCTTGTGATGGACCTGTTGCCTGCCCTAATTCATGAAATGTGATTCGCGTGTTCTTCTGTATCAGGTCATTGACAAGCTGGGTATTGTTTGGTTTGTGTGAGGTTGCTGGATGTGCTTATGTGTTTTTCATTACTGTCCTTGCCGTCTTTTAATTCGGACACCCAACGAAACACAAGACATGCAACTTGGTGCAGACTCCCCACATATGGCCACTAAACTCTAGTGGGTGTCTGAAGAAGTCAATCTGTCCCTCCAGAGAAACCACACAGTCCACTTTGGCCCATACGTGTCTGCTTCCGTGTTGATTCACTGATATCCACAAGCGTACTCACGAGACGGTACAATTGCTGCTCCAGTGCGCCATCTACGGGAAGTAGCAACATCAGCTGGTGGCAGTATCGCCTATCTTTACCCTTACATCGACTTATATTTTAAACTGCTACTTTGCAGGAGTTATTGGGGAGTGCCAATCTTTATTGAAGTTACAAAATACTTTCTGGGCTACCAGCTTCCGAAGAATGGCATTGTTAGACTGCTTTATGCTCCCAGTTCTGTACTTTTGCACGCCGTTAGTATATTATTATACTAAAATAACTCTGTGAAATAATATTCTACTAATATGAGCTGAATCTTTCCTGGCGGCGTATATGTTCTAGATGTTCTCGGGCTTCGAGCCAGATAAGCAGATGCACGCTACCGAAACGTCGATGTCACAACATCTGCTTACCTAGCTCGAAGCCCGAGAACGTCTAGAACAAAATATTCTACTAGAAAGATAAATTACTAATAGTTTCACAAATTACTCATAACATTAACGGACATACAACAATTGTTGTAAAGTGAGGCGGTACTTGCCCGTTAAGTACCTCGTTGAGCCCTTCCGGCACTCAACACCCCATATGATAGGATATGTGACGCGTGAGGGTTACGGATGGGAGGTTTACAACAGGTTGGGGGTTTTCTCGGGGTAGGTCTACATTGATTCCCTCTTTTGGGTTTCAGGGAGTGAGTGTGTCCTGACAGTGTAGGGGTATTATCACACAGAAGACACCACGACCGTTGAATGGCAAGTTTATTTATACAAGTCGCCCTCTCCACTCGTCAATGTTGTGTTGATGTAACTCGCACATTAGGCGCAAGGCTTAGGATTTGCCCGTTGCTGCGCGCGTGACCTGACGGCTAGTTTGCATCACAGTCGGGAGTGAACTTGTAAATTACTAGGACGTGCCGAGTGATGTATGAAGCCGTATACGCGTTGCCATTTCTGGACGTCGCAAGAGTATTACTTCGCACTCAAGAGTATTTCCGGAGGATTATACAAAAACAGAGTTTGGTAGAATCCTGATGAAGTTGTAATGTATGCTATTTCTCTCACCCGCTAACACAGAGTTTTTGATAACCAACTAACATGTGCTGCTCCGTCTATTCGCGTATACGGACTTCGATGAACTTTCAGTACGTGTTGCTCCTTTCACTCGCCAAAACAGTGTTTTTTCTAGCAAACATCAAACGTTGCCATTGCACAAATTTCCCCTTCCTTTTGCCGAATTATGGACACTTTAGAGGTCATGTGACCCGTTACTCGTACCTTATAGGTTGTGTTTCATCCCTACTCTTAAATTTCATCACAATTTTGAGTTTCTGAGGCATGTATTCCATGCAACTTTCTCTTACCCACGGTCTAGGTAATTAATGCGGAATCACGCGTGCAAAAGTGTAGCTTAAATCTCGGTGTTTTCCTTCACATTACGTATCATGTGCAAATCAAAGACTCGACGGGCGACTAGTTGTCGCTTGTGTCTAGTCTTGGGCGATACTTGAACAATGCCCCTTTGTCGGCTCTACACAAGGAACATTCCTGTGAGGGTAAGTGTTCATTTTCCCGGCTCTGTTTACACGTTAGGTTCACGTGCTTGCAATAAAATATATGTATTGGGATTGCAAGTTTAGTTTCTGCACCTGTATATTAGATCATTATCCCCTATATTTGTTATAAATTTAGCTTAATTCAAAGTGTGATGTCTATCCGCCCATAATTATGCATTTAATATGACTTTCGCGGTTGTTCTGCTAATGTTACGCCTAACAGGGACGGTAACAAAAGCTCACGACTCCTTTACTGTATTCGTTATACCAAATGAATTTTTGTCATCACCTTTGTCACTTATTTTGATTAATATAGCTTTTAAGCTGTTTTGCATTAAGAAATTAAGTAACGAAACAAATGTTTATTTACTGCCATGTTAAAGAAAAGCAGTGTTGCTTTTAATAATTCTGAAGGTCTGCTAGCAAAAATAGTCGAAGTTAAACAACCACTGAAAGCTTCTTCTCGCATTTGGTGAAATTTGAAAATGGTTCTAAGGTTACTCACTGAACCCGAAAAAAGAAACAGTTTCTGAACTTTTTGCATAAATAACGATTATTGTTTTTATAGTATACATAAACCCAAAACATACATACTTAATATAAAAATGGGGAACTGAAACTGTAGGATTTGTAAAAGAGTATCAATTGTAGCAAGTAATATATTAGAATATTGTTTCCATTTATCGTAAATATATCATTTCGTGTTTCTGTCCGTATATTTTAGAGAAACTATCGCGCAATCTTTACGAAATTGTGCAGTGAAGTACGTATGCTTGGAGCATTTTATCAATATCAATTTCTCATTAGCTTTATTTGCAACCTGCATATAGGCGAATCTTTGAAAACATAAATTTAGAAGAGGTATTTATATCACTAATGAGTAAAGCCTGGGGCTTTAGCAAAAAATTGTAACTGGCTGCGCACAAGGCAGACATTTCTTTCTTTCTACTCGTAATTAGTAAATAACTCGTGCTGCCTGTGTTATGTCACGCCGCATTAGTTCCGGTAAGCAGAAATGGAATTCGCTGCGAGTGAAACCAAATAATGTATAAGAGAAGACGTCCAAAAAGTCACAACAGATCTACTGTTGGCAGATTATGGCAGTGAATACCACTCTGAAAGCTGTGCAGCCGTGCCACTTTGTGTGCAGCCAACTAAAGGGGTCACTACCACAAATACGTAGGCCAACATTTCGCCACTACAAACATAAAAGTACACGTCGAAACAAATATAAACAGAGAAAGAGGGGGGAACGTATTGACGCAGCCCCTGTCAGCTAGGAACACTGAGACGACATATAGATTGACACCAGAAAGACATTAACACAAACGAATAAATATAAATAAATTATGTATACCAGAATAGACATTTGCCATAATGCTAGGATATACTCCAGAGACCGCCACAGTGACAAGGCCTCTCTACGAAGGTCAGTAAACTCCCTTTGTAATCCCTGTAAACAAACAACCCTACTCTATTGTCTGTTTTGCCCTCAAGGCAAATTTGCTGCCATCCAGTCGGGAACCAACCTATTGATAAAATCCCATGCGTGCTTCTGACAACAGGTTATAAGATTTTGAACGACGCGCAGAACGCATGTCCCGCATAAATTTTTGCATGTGGACCGTTAGAGAAAGCGTCTCTGATGTTAGGTCCCAAACTGTAAATTCTGAACACTGATCTCAAGTGGCGATAGTTAAGAGCCAATAGAAAATTGATATTTGTTCATGTGATTTTGCAAACTCTCATAAATACCAAGAGTGGGTGTAATTCAAAGAGATGGGGAAAATAGTTTTGCTAGTAAGAGCACTTCGGTCCTGAGTTCTACGTGAGATGGACGCGCATTTGGCGCCGCCTAACAAGTACACTTCCGCGCCATGCACAGAGACAAAGTGCAATATCTAACAATCTCTCCAGTGAGAGTTAGCACAAAGAGTAATATATAGGGAAGACGATAAATATATCCAATTCGACTACGCAGTGCTACTGCCTCCGTGCTTCACATCACAATATTGACAGTGACGCTAAACACAGCAACCACACCGACGACTTAACGGTGGCGAGCAAAGGAGCCTAAGGATAACAATAAACTTCTGTCTACCAGATTCGAGGTGTCATCATTCAACCCACAGCCAGTCAGGACGCACCCACTCCTGAAGTACACATGAGAGTTCTCATGCGGGAGCTACAAGTCACCTCGAACCGATTAAAATCTCCCTTTCCTTAACCCCCTCACGCCACCAATCCTTAATTGTGAGGCGTTGAGCACAAGGGAGAGCTCGACGTGGTTCGCTATGGGCCGGACCGCCTTAGTATTCCTTCAACGCCTAACAAATTCAGACAGACACAGTACTACTTGTCTTGATCTGCACAACATGATGGTGGGCACAAACACCCGCCTCTAGAAATTCTAAAATTGCTATTCCAAACTCTTTATAGTAGAAAAATACGGGCTGTGCTACCCTTTGTGTCATTTGAGATGAATTAGAAGGTTCTAGAGAGAATGTTAACTAACATAAAGAAAGCAGCAGGCGTCTTGATTTAAATTTGCCCCAATCACATGAGAGAAGCTTATCTCAATACATATGTTTGGAGGAGAGCAGAAAATCATTTTATTTGCAAACTTAAAAATATATATGTAATGTTATTCATTGTAATAAAGAAATGTGCAGATGCACTTTATGACCTAGTCTCTTTTCATCTAGTGTCCACATTATTAACAGTAATGATTATTTTAAGTATGTGAGCATTGAAAATTATTGAAAAATATATTGTGCTTGTATAACATAAATAAATGTGCAATAAATGTAAGGGCACTGTATCTGTCGAGTCCCGTTAAGTCGGTGCCGTTGCCCTTGTCCTTGGTTATGGAACAAATGTATTTTGTGTGTGACTCCATGCGATTCAACCCACTCCCTTATGTTTACGAGACGCAGGTAAAGAGTGGTTACTGCTAAAGTCTGTCTAGTGAACGCGAGTGGAGTTTGCCCCTCAAAGGGAACTCACCCTCCCGCCCACTAATGACCGTCATAAATCCATCTCAACACTTCAGAAATGGAACACTGTCGTTGAGGACCAATAGCAACCCTGATTTTCTCGAAGTGACAGTCGCATGTCTACTCCACGTGGAGTCTCAGTTGCCAAAGTTCCAACTTCCAGTTGATCTGTTTCATTACGTGCAGCAATTCGTTGTGTGTCACGATGTGGAGACCGTGGGAGGGAAATGCAGTGGTAAGTGCAAATGAAGTAGTAGATAACTTTCAGTCAAGTGAAGATAATCAAAGTGATGACAATAGTGTGAATAACTGGGCCGAGTTATATTACTGGAAAAGCCTCAAAAAACAAAGTTATAACGTGAATTCTTTCTAAGCAAATTCAAGCGTTTGTTTTGAACGCATATAAACATGTGCTGAATAATAATCTTGGTAAGGGGTCGTGCAATGAACCTGATGATAAATTCTGGGTATTCACAGAAATACAGTAAGAAATATTGTCACGAAAGAAATACGAAAGATGCCGATCAAGTGTGAAAACAAAAGGAAACGTTTCTCTAAAGAAGACAATTTCACATGCGATTTAATTCGTCGATAAATTTATAGATTCCATGCAAAAGGGAGAGCGCCCACCTTAGACGAATTGTTTGCACATTTGCAAGAGATTTGTGATTTTCCTTATGGGCACTGCACTTTGCGCGGCCTCCTAAGAAGCTAGGTTTCAAATACCGCACTTTGAATAAGATAAGAGTTATTATGAAATCTAGTAGAATTGTAGCTTGGCGATATAATATATATATATATATATATATATATATATATGTGTGTGTGTGTGTGTGTGTGTGTGTGTGTGTGTGTGTGTGTGTGTGTGTGTGTGTGTGTGTGTGTGTGTTTGTTTGTGTGTCAAAGCTAAGGATGTTTTACAGTAATGGACATAAGAAAATTTATTTAGACGAAACCTCGTACGATACCCATGATGTATTGAGAAAGATGGCAACCTTTCAGAACGGTCTGGGCGAAGGAGGGCCGGGGTTGTAATACGATTATAAGTGTTCGTCAAAGGCAGCGGCCGACCTGCACATGAGTTAACTAAACAGACTAACTTGCTGTGATATTTCTGTGGCTAAACCGCCGGGCTGTATTAATGAACATACAGAAAAGCTAATGGGAAGTTACCGTTCCATATATCCAAATTTGTCGTATTAGAATAAAATTTGACGAAAATGTAGAATTGTTAAGATTGTTTAAATAAAAAAAGCTGTTGCTTTATTAATTTACAAATATTGATTATTTCAGTGAAGATATTCTAGAAATTAGGTTCAAACACATGCGAAAGAAAATATTTTTTAATTAATCAAGTGTCCTCTAATACATCTGGTGGGACTTAATGAAGGACATCATTATATTAGTACAAAGTCACCCCAAAATGTCTCGCAATAAACAAAAAACGTTTTTAATTATTTCAGCTTCGTTTTAGTACTAAACGGCAATTTAAGAGATGGGTTAATCATTTTAATAACAACAGGAATCAATTTTCATAAAAGAGGCAAGCATTAGAAATTAATATTCTCGTTATTATAGTGGATACTATGCTCTCTATATTACGTATATTAGGGGCTGTCATGTTCATGTCACCTAATTACAATCCTATACATTGATTTCTATAGAAAGGCTTTAGCTGAGCTCCACACCGCAGAATTACTTTTGCACCCATCGTGCTTTGTAAATGACCTCACCGAGCGGGATGGCTCAGGCGGTTTCCTTTGTGACCCGTATTCGGGAGGCCTAGGTTTGATTCCCGAGGCTGACATACCAACCCATGGGTTTTTCCGGGTTGGAAAACCTAGGCGAATGCTGGGAGGTTAATTACATATCCTGGATTTTCCTGTCCCTCCATTTCATTTCCATTATGATTTCATATCGTTTTTCATCTGTTGGTATCTTTCAGGCTTGAAGTGTCGGCGGTGCGTAGCAGGATGTAATGCTCTGAATGAACCACTTCTTTCTTCGGTAGGACGATTGCCGGTCTCCAAACCCAGGTCTCGTGGTGGGACAGTTTCCGAACCACAGTAGAGTGAGATGTCCGTTGTCCTGGCCTGCCGGGGGAAGTTTCCATCCACATGAAATGTAGGGACCCTGCCTTCTGCACTGTCGTGACCCCTTGGGATGGCCTCACTATGTCTCCTCTCGCATCATCCTTCCTCCCGGGGATACCCCACTTGGGGGTATAGGTACAACAAACTATGGTTTCCTCTTCGAGTCCTCTCCAAACTAATTCAATTATCCAGTAAATGACCCCCCACCCCCGCTCATAGTCTTTACATTTACTAAAGCATAGCGCCCATTCTGCGAAAATTCTCGAGATACATCATCTCCCTACTGCATTAATATGTGCTCTCTGGTGGAGCCTGCTCGCTCACTTCCAACGCTATGGGTATGTATAAAGTGCGGCGTTGACGGACGGCGCCCTGACCATTAGCTAAGCTTCTATCTTTCGGGCTTGTGGGCCGTGGTGTAGGCATCGAAGATACCGACGTTTTGCCAAGCACTGCGCTTGCATCTGATCCGTTGTCTGCACTGGTCAGAACTCGAAACGCAGTAATAGGCGAAACGTCGGAATGTTGGATGCCTTCTAGACTAAGACCTACAAGCCCGGATGATAGAAAGTTAATTCAAAGTTATTGGTATGGTTTTAGAGTGCGTGACGAGTTTTATATTACGGAACGCAAATAGTGTATTGCGGAGGAAGCAAACAATTCGATTTTTTCTTTTTTTTAAATTTAGGGCCTCCAACATTGTCAAATCGGACGATGAGTGAAATGGGTACAGTGATGCTCAAATGAGCCCAGGGTCCATATATGAGAGAGTTACTCGACATTCGTCTTTCAGGATAAGCGAAAATCCCGGAAAAAGCCTTATCCAGGTAAATCACCCTGACCGAGATTCGAACTCGGGACTTCTTGAACGTGAGGCATACTTGCTACCATCTACGCTACCGAGGTGGGCATACAATTCGATAGTTTTACAAAGAGAATATGCTTTTTCGTTAAACATACAATGAAAATTTACAGAAAGAAGAGAAAAGTAGGATATTTGCCGAATTAGAGTGCGAGTCAGTTAGCGATTGTCTCTTTATTCACCTTAAATCTTTAGATCTGCACAAATTCTTCTTCTTCTAAAACGTAATCTTTGACTTTTGCTAGAAAGATGAATGGCGTAGCTGAATAATGGAAAAATATGAGTTAGCAATCATATAAATGATAGCAAAAAATGAATGTAAAATAACTTTTACATTCATCTTGACAAACTATTACTCAATCCGGAACTAAATTTAGCGTAAATGCTCAACCATTATATTAATTTAAAGTATCTTCATTAATGCAGCGGATATTTCTGCCTCTATCTGAATGAAAAAAGAAGTACTAGAAACTAAAAAGAGTAATTTTATCATCACTTGGCCACTTGTAAAAACTGTGGCTGGTATTTTGCTATGTGTTAGCAATTTGGGCCTCAATTATGGGCTCTAGGTGCTCAGTCATCTTGCATCCTGCTCTCAAACAGACTTGTACCTATAGTTCTGCACAAAAGCATTACAACTTTAGAGATAACTTAGCACTTATTATTTATTTTCTCCTCATTCTGTCTGTCTGGAATATACAATCACAATCTGGTCATACTCTCTATGTTATTTCTAGTTCTCTATCGTAAAAGTAAGGTAAAATATTTTGTTTCATTAATGGTGCTAGATTATACCATAACGCTGGTATTAAATAAACATGCGTACAGTGTGAAACTGTTTTGAAGCAGGCTCATCCAGTAACAACCTAAAGGTTCTCTCATACAGCCCAGATATAACTACATAAAAAGCAAAAATATATATAATTTTTTGTTATAGCTCACGATCTACAAATTTCGTATTTCCCTTGGACCATTGAGTATATTGGTGCTTTATATCAGTATCGAACATCGAGAATCAGTTATTAAGTCCCTTTCCGATTCCATACCCAAATATATTTTATTGATAAGCATTTTTGTGCTTGGAGTTTGTAGCGATATGTTTTAGTTAGAACTTTTTATATGAATACCCAGTTGGAAATTCTTGTTTTCTGATCTGACTGTTAGTGGACCATGTAATGACAGTGTAAAAAGTATGTGTAATTTTGTGATTGGCCGTAGTAATAATTGTATTACGTAATGTGATGACGTAGCAGTAAATCGGCCAATCATAAAATTAATAGAGGAGTAACGATAGTAACGGAAAATCAATCTTCATAGATATATGTTCTGTACTCTTGTTAGGCCACGCCGTGGCTCAGTGGTTAGACCGCTTGGCTCTCACCAAGGCGGCCCGGGTTCGATCCCAGGCGACCGCAAAGTGAGATTTGTGGTGGACAACACGGCGTTGGGGCGGGTTTTCTCCGGGACCTACGGTTTCCCCCGCCATCTCATTCCACCGGTGCTCCATCTTCATCTCATGCATCATCAGTGTCACCGCCTGCGGTGCCGTTTGTAGTAAAAGCGGGCGTTAAACACTACACATTTCATGTAATCTTGTTTCATAACGATGGAAAAATGTCGCGGTGAATATAAAAGTTTTGTAACGAAAATGAATAATCTTCATAGATATATGTTCTGTAATTTTGTTTCATGACGATGGAAAAATGTCGCGGTGAATATAAAAGTTTTGTAACGGAAAATGAATAATCTTCATAGATATATGTTCTGTAATTTTGTTTCATGACGATGGAAAAATGTCGCGGTGAATATAAAAGTTTTGTAACGAAAAATCAATAATCTTCATAGATATATGTTCTGTAATTTTGTTTCATGACGATGGAAAAATGTCGCGGTGAATATAAAAGTTTTGTAACGGAAAATCAATAATATTCAGAAATAAATATTCTGTATTCTTGATAGTGATGAGTGAACGTGCAAAAGTGAGCAGTTTTAAGCAATTAACAGAAATGATATATGAACTTGAAAATAAGGATTTATCAATGTGTTGGAGGAAACCTGCAGTGATTGATTGGGAATGAAAGTTCGAATAAAATGTAATCCAGATTATACAATTAAATTATATATTACGAAATTGGATTTATCTGAAGCTTTATTTATGTCATTAGAAACCACACCTGAAAACAAGAGATCTCATGACTCTTATTTAATCAAATTCAATTCAGACGATAAAATTAGTGACTTGAAGAAACTGAGCCGCACAAACTGACGACATGGGAAAGAATTGTACTTGCAGGGAAGAAATGCCGCTACATATTGCGCCCGAACGTGTGCTTGATTAAGCTGGAGAAACAATTCAAACTACAGCGAAGTAACCCTGTTACATCTGGCTTTTCGACCTGGGTCTTCCTTTCCTATCTGCTGCGAGTGGAGGATCGGGTCACAAGTTGTATCGTCAATAAAAGAGAGATTATCAAAACTGCTTTAGGAACGAAGTTCCTTGAGCGCGTCTCTCTCCCTCCCCCTCTCTCTCCCCCCCCCCCTCTCTCTCTCTCTTCAATGCAGTTTCAAATACGTTGGTCTTTGATGAATATGCTTCTTTCTGCTACTGCTGTCCACCCACCAAAAGAAGGTAACGCAGAGGAATGTGTAACGTGATCACTAATCACTTTTGTTGTCCGCATGACATTTATGCTCGCCTTCCGGATATAATAAGGACGCTAGGTTCATGTAAAGTACACAGTTTTGTCACATAACTCACCTATAAATAATAGCTATCACTGCAGTTACTGAAACGAGCATTAGATCTGGCAGCATATCTGACTCATATGCACTAATCATACACTCATTTCATAATAAACAGATCCATTGTCAGCGCAGATAAACAGTTCAAGCCCCTCTCCCTCTTCATTCCCCACTTGCCTTCTTGCGGTGGGTTGTGAACAATGGGGTATTTTTCTCATGTGTTCGTAGGTGGGTGTAAAGTAGAAGAATTAAGCTCACTGATAAATTTGATGGAGGCTAATAATAAGTTATTTGAAGTCAATTGCTATCTGTTTAAGGATGTTGAATGACTGTTTCTGAATCTCAGCACTAGAAACATGAAATGTCTATAATAAGCTATTACTTGCTAAATTCTAAGAATTTCATTCCCTTTCTGTTTTTCAAATGTTGCCTATGTATCTTAGTAAACGTACTGATTACCCAAGTTAATGAGCTTATGCGGAATGAGCTGCTTGCTGAATTAGTTGACTGGAACCCTAATTTCCTTAGCTGCAAAGATTTATACTAATTGCTTCTCCATAGCACGAATGTGGGCTAATGGCTTCTTTCCTGACGAAAGAGAAATGGAACTACTGTTTCCTATATTATGCATCGATTTTAAATTATATGAAATTATTTATTGCAATTATTTGTTTATCTACCTAACATTTATTTATATAATCTTTAATCTCACCCATCAAGAATTGCAGTATCAACCTTCGTATACTACTGTAACACAATAGAAATATAAAATATAATTTGAACTTAACTGTTGTAGCTATAAGAAATACAAAATAGCAACATACTGAGGGCGCATTAACTACAGAACCAAGAAATGGAACAAAATATCTAAATAGAAATTAAGACACAAGCCATAAGAATAATAAAAGTGATAGTGAAAATAAAAGCTTCCTTTTGTATTTAAAAGGAAAATACTAATAGAGCCATAACCTGACTTGTTTAGAAAGACTCTTCAACCAATACTAAAAGACGGAAAATATATTCTCTTGAAATCAAGTCATGTAACTCACTGAATAAAACTTTCTCGAATACTTGCACGCTTTATATTGAGCTTCAAAATGGTGTTGTCTAAAATGACAGAGCAGTAACTTTCAGTCTTTTATGCAGTCGCACCTTAAATGATATCATGGAAGGCCGTAGTAGTAGTAGAATTGGGGATTAAGGGCGCACAACTGCTGAGGTTATTAGCGCCCTGTCAACGGTAAAATGTCTACACAGCTAAAAACACACTAAAACCGTAAAATCAGGTAAAACACGATTCCAATAAAAAGCTAAAAACCAAACCATAAAAGACTAAAAGCAGATGTCGGTAACTGCAGAAGGCAAAGGATAAAATAGGTGGAATTAAATGAGAACCAAAAGGGGCCCCAAATGGGTCAGAGCAGGCGCCAAAACCCACTCTGCCGGATAAAAGCAAGCACGCCTTCCATAGTATGATCGCTATCTGCCAATACGGCACAAAGAGTGGCTGGCAGCGACAGACTGGCACGTAATGGGTCTAAAAACCGACATTCAGTTAAAATGAGACGTACCGTTAGGGGTACGTCACAATGGGCACACAGAGGTGCGGGTTCGTCACGGAACAAGTGACCATGGCTAAAACGACAGTGTCTGATACGT
Source organism: Mantis religiosa (assembly GCA_030765055.1). Lineage (NCBI taxonomy): Eukaryota > Metazoa > Arthropoda > Insecta > Mantodea > Mantidae > Mantis > Mantis religiosa. Next base: position 273,852,558 of record CM060948.1, read on the forward strand.
AGACGAGCTAAAATAATTTCACCACTCGAAGCTTGTTGCCACGCATAGCCGTCCACTCATCTTCCCAAAGGGTATGAAGGGCCTGGCGTAAAAATAAAGAAAGATCACGATGAGGAACAAAAGAGCGGTAAGATCTAGGCGAGCAAATGGCAGATTTAGCCGCGGCATCGGCAGCTTCATTGCCAGACACTCCCACATGACCTGGCGTCCACACAAAGGTGATCCTTGTGCCAGTGAACGCCAGACGGTGGACGCCATCCTTTATACGCTGCACCAGAGGATGGTAATGGTACAGAGTCAAGAGGCTTTGAAGCGCGCTGAGGGAGTCTGTACAGATCACGCAGGCACGTATGGAATGCCACTCAATATATAAAATCGCCTGGTATAGACCAAAAAGTTCCGCGGTAAAAAGTGAACACTGTCGCCGTAAACCGAAAGTAAAACTCCTACGATTAAAAACAAAAGCACATCCGACCCCAGCTTCACTCTTAGATCCATCCGTGTAGATAAAATCTAAATCCGGGAATTGCGCCTGGAGTTCTAAAAGGGCAGAACGATACACGGGAACGGGGGTTTTATCTTTCGGCATGGACGTGAGCCCAAGGTGGCCAACGGACCTTCTCGCGTATCCAGGGAGGAAAGTGAGGTTCTCCCCTAGGAAGTGTTGGCACTAAGTCGACATTCAGGTGTTGTAGAAGAGAGCGGAAGCCAACCCCCGGGGGGTGTAAAGACGACGGCTTTACTGCATATTGGCGATCAAGATGGAAGGCCGTGAGTTGTAGTATTCGAAATTATTTGTTGTTTCTGTTCAGGTTAACCAAGAACTAAAGTAAAGGAATAAAAAGAATGGCTCCTTTTATTATCCACAGTAGTTCGTGATGTCGATGCAGGATCTGCTTTAGACAATTAGTACTTAAAATTACTGTTTCAGTTTGATAAATCTAAAGTAAATCTGTATGTCAATGCCCGAGAACAGAACAAATACGGGGATTTTTCAAAAAGAAGAAACAGACTTTAGTAGCAGTAGGTTTTTTTTGTGTAATTTACGTCCTTCAACGCTAAGTCATATCGGACGATGAATGGAATGGGTGAAATAATGCTGCTTACATGAGCCCAGGGTCCATAGAGGTTAGAGTCACCCGACATTCGTCTTTTAGGATAAGGGAAAACCCCGGAAAACCTTATCCAGGTAACTCACCCTGACCGAGATTCGAACTGGAGACCTCTTGAACGTGAGGCAGACACGCTGCCACCAGGCTACCGAGGCGGGCTAGTAGGGTTTAGGGGCGCACAACAGCTTAGGTCATTAGCGCCCTGGCTTGAACTGCGAAATGACTACTGCGGAGAGTTAACCGCTAAAAATATTAAACACTAAAAAAACAGAAACACTAAAACACTAAAAGTACTAAAACAGTTAAAATACGAGTGCCGAGATATACCTAAAATGAAGTACAATGAGAGGGTGGTAAAACCATACGTGACGTTTCATTATGCTGCGCTGCAAAAAGGCGAAGAGTCCCTCCACAGTAGCAGTGTCATCCCTCAGCATTGCGCTGAGGTTAGGGGCCAAACACAAGGACGAGCGCAACGTCGAATAAAATCGGCACTCCACTAAAGAGATGCTGCACCGTCAAAGGCTCACCACAGTGAGAACAATGAGGTGCTGGTTCCTCGCGTAATAAATATTGATGGCTAAAATGGCAATGCCCTATGCGAAGTCTAGCTAAAATAATCTCTTTCCTCCGAGAAGAACGCAAAGGTGTGGCCCAGGGAACAGGAAGAGGTTTAACCTCCCAAAGCTTTATCCCACCTAGCGCGGACCAGTCGTCATGCCAACGCATGAGGATGGCGCGGCGAAGGGATGCAGCGAGATCCTCAAAAGGAACAGAATGGTTAAAAACAGTGGGAGATAAAATTGCAGACTTCGCAGCAGCAGCAGCAGCAGCAGCATCAGTAGCCTCATTGCCCGGAATACCCACGTGTCCAGGAACCCAAACAAACGACACGCGGAACCCAGAAGTAGCGAGCGGATGCAGCTGATCCTGTATACGCTGTACCAAACGATGGCATGGGTACAGAGAATCGCTGCAGATGGCAAACTGGTTCGAGTACTGCTGGCAGGAACAGACTTTAAACATTTATTTCATCCAAATTACATAAAATAGAAACAATTCCGACGTTCATGGAAAGAGAAAAGTTTAATTTTTACTTTTAATGCATCATTATAAGTACCATGTGTTACACCTCAAATACCAAAATGGTGGCTTATTTCCATCCCCACACGAATTGACTGGTTTCTCGTAATCGTATTTATAGCTTCAACAGTTCGTTTGTTTATTAAACTGGCGAGAAAACGCACGTTTAATAATAATTGATTCTAGTTTTGTTGATTGCAGCATACAAAATAGTCATTCCTATAATATTGCCATTTTACTACAATTAGCATGACAATCAACAGCGCCAATGCAGCCGTCGCTAGAACTTCTACTTCGACTGTTCAAATTTTAAACTTCTATCTGTCCAGGAACGTTGGAATTATAGCTCTTCCTTTTGTTATTTGGAAGAAATAAATCTTTGGAATCTGTTCATTCTTTATGAAGAACCCACACTGCAGTGAAATGTACAAATGGAGTATGGACAACGATGTTCATTTGTTACTTTGACAAAGCACATTCCTTCTTGATTGGAACCGTGCGTGCCACTAGGTTTCAGAGCCAAAGATAAAGGCTGTGAGTAGTACATAGTAGATAAAGTACTATTTAACATAGTCATCACTCCACAATGTTCTCATTATAGTGTCCTGTCAGCTTCCTATTTCCGTTGTTGGATTCTGAGTTCTCTCAAGAATATTTTCATGTACTGTTTTTAATATCTTACATAGGGGCATACAACAACCACTTAACTTCCTCCACTTCAAATGATTAATACAGATAAAAACATACTTTGTAAGACGCACAATAAGCAGGCGAGCGCGCGCGACCACACACACACACACACACACACACACACACACACACACACACACACACACACACACACACACACACACACACACACACTCACACACACACTCTCACACTCACACTCACACTCACACTCACTCACTAACTTCTGTACCTATGTTGCACATAAGTTCATAAAAACAAAATAGATTTGTACCATGAAACTTTGAATTTAAACGAAGAGAAATTCTACTAATAACATTATTATTTATCTGCAGTGCAGTATGTATGCTATAAAACCTGGATGGCCGCATTGCTCAACTTCCGGTTACATATTAGAGGATGTCAAATCAAATCTCAAATACCATTAACAATTATAATTGTAAAACAAACGCATCATCAGAATTAACACAAAACCTTATCGCACGAGATGCTGAAAAGCCCGGCTCAGTAGCGTCATTCTCGAGTTAAAGACTATTTTTAGGAAGAAAATAGCATACTGATTTGAAATTACATTTCTTCTCTTACAGAGACATTTATTATTGAACATAACTTAGCAAAAGGCTTTTGTTCATTGATGCCCCTAAAATTAATTTAAAAGCAGTGATTCTGAAAAACGACAGTAAATTCCCATTAGTACTTGAGGTCCTGAAATTTTCTTGAATGTGATCGTGTCGATTCCTTAGAATATGCTAAACTTACATACGAAGTCCACTTTTCGTTTTTGAGTTCGTAGAGAAAAGCATGCAAACTTCAGAGTATGTTCTATTTCAGTGTCATTTGTTCGCGTCCTACTATTGTCACGTATCATCATCATCATCATCATCATCATCATCATCATCATCATCATCACTAATATCTGTTTCATATAGCATTGCCCCGCTGACATGCATTACTCCGCGTGCAACTACCCTCCCCCTCAGCCTAATTGGCTAATGCTTTCGCGCCATAGGTCATAGGCGGTGCCTTCCCGTCACATTTAAACCTGCAGTAAACATCAAATTGTCAGAAAGGTAGATAAAATCATACAAGTAAGAATATGAAGGCATGCAAAACTACAAGTTTATAATGAAACTGAGTAAGTTGAAACTAAATGAATGAGCAATGAAACTGGAACAAGTTTATAATGAAAGGCCTTCGGCCTTTTCCAATGGAATTTTTTTTAAACCAGCACACATACCTTGCAAAAATGCTTGTCTTTCAGTCTTAAAAGTCGTGTCACGCCATACTTTTCGTGTGTCCTTCATTCACCCAAGTCTCGTCAAGGTAGTATATTTTGCGATTTGTATCCCTGTACAGTCTGATTGTCCTTAAATAACGTCTTCGCCACACAGCAATATCGCTCCTGGAGTGGTAAGTTTTCCTGTTGTCTCCATTTCATGTCCATTGTTCCTACGCATCTAACAAACCTGTAAGTTCAGAGCACAGCTGTTTAACTTCTATCACTGACAAAGACGGATTCTTCTCTGTGAATACATGAAACACATACACCACAATTCTTTTTTCGCCGCTTTTTAAAGGTTTTCCCTTGCGATGCTTCAGCGAAAAACTGGCGATAGACTCTGTCATTATACATATAAGTACACGCGCAATAAACGATCAATAAAATAATTTAGCTCTCGCACTCGGCACAACACACCTTCGAATGGTGATATATGACTAATCCAGTTCAAAACAAGGTCAGTGATAAAAGTCATATAAACAAATATGTCATCACTACCGCTAAATCACGTGCTATCGTGCCATGTGCTTGAGAGCAAAGGAACCTCCTCCTTACTTCGTTTAAGAATTGATATGCATTTCAGATAAATCAACTCTTTTGCGTAATATATTTAATGCAAATTGTTACGAAAATATAAATTTGAGAATTCTCTTCCAACATATAAAGATATATCACCATGTTAAATAACGAACTAATTTTTACCGCGCAACAGTCTATATTACAACAGCAGCTAATGAGAGGTGATTAGGTCACGTGACCGTTAAGAGATACGGGGCAAGCTTATGTGAAGCAAGGATTACAGTCGTTATCGTATTTATTATTGCTATTATTATCCACTGTACGTGTGTAGAGCAAATCTAAAATTTAAAGCGTCATATGCTGAAGATAAGCAGAATATGAATCACGTTCTTGTCGACATCCCTAACTTTCTTGAAAATGTTTTCTTGAGCGACAAATGTCTTTTCAGTAATGGTACTGCTATTAATAGACACAACATGCAGTACTATTCCTCACAGTCCTCGCTGGGTTTAAAAAGTTCTCTTACAAAAGTACTAGAGCTTAAAAATATTGGTATGGTATTTAGGGGATCAATTTTATCGGGTGTGTATTTCTGCAACTCAGGCTTAGAGGACCACAGTACCTGGAATTCCTGCGAGGTAAGCTTCAGAATTTTCTCAGTGATGTTCCAGTACGACTTACTGTACAAAACTGGTCCCAACAAAATGGAGCGCAACCTCACAATTATGAACTTCGAAAGAGCTACTTGAATCAGCCATACCATGGACGCTAGATCGGCTAAGGTGGCTCAATATCACGGCCACCTAGGTCTCCTATAGATTTTTTTGTTATTTTAGTATCATATGAAGAATATTGTGTTTGAAACAGATCCACCCAATCTAGAAGTGTTACGTCAAAAGATCGCTGAGGCATGTGCATCTGTCACACCCGCAGTTCTTAGACAAGTCCATATGGATACAAAGGAAGATGGTGAGGTAAGGACACCGTTTTAAACATCTATTCCATAAATGAAATCAACATAGTTTTACCGTTTGAAGCATAATAAAAACAAAACAGTAACAAAGTAATTATAATACAGATAACAAAATAATAAAAAGTTTAATATAATGAAACTGATGGCATGGATAAAACAATACTGTAAATAAAACAAATGAAAATAAAACTTATAATATTGATACTAATGATAGTGATAATGGTTATGATTACCTATAATAAAACTTCAAACAGGAATAATAATAATAATAATAATAATAATAATAATAATAATAATAATAATAATAATAATAATAATAATAATAATAATAATAATAATAATAATAATAATAATAATAATAATAATAATAATAATAATAATAATAATAATAATAATAATAATAATAATAATAATAATAATAATAATAATAATAATAATAATAATAATAATAATAATAATAATAATAATAATAATAATAATAATAATAATAATAATAATAATAATAATAATAATAATAATAATAATAATAATAATAATAATAATAATAATAATAATAATAATAATAATAATAATAATAATAATAATAATAATAATAATAATAATAATAATAATAATAATAATAATAATAATAATAATAATAATAATAATAATAATAATAATAATAATAATAATAATAATAATAATAATAATTATAATAATAATAATAATAATAATAATAATAATAATAATAATAATAATAATAATAATAATAATAATAATAATAATAATAATAATAATAATAATAATAATAATAATAATAATAATAATAATAATAATAATAATAATAATAATAATAATAATAATAATAATAATAATAATAATAATAATAATAATAATAATAATAATAATAATCATCATCATCATCATCATTATCATAATAATAATAATAATAGACTATTTCAGAGATATAAATTTCCAATATAAATGTTATAGGATATTGACACAAATGAATACTAAGCGCTAAATATAAAGTTTCCTTCCGCTGGCGTATTCGATTACGACAGTTATATTTAATTGGTTTTTGAAAATACGTACTACAATGCAGAGCGTAGAGCCGTATTGACCTTCAGTGACATTCACTTGTTATCTTGTTTACTAGAAGAGCGGAATATTAGAAATACGGTGTACAGTAAATGACGGAACACAAATTGAGCAATTGATAGCTGTGTGTCTACAATTAAGGTTTAGCCAATTAACTATTATACGCAAATGTAAATTACCAGTGCTGGCGCCCATTTGTAGCTCGACACAAAGGAAGTTTGCTACCCCCTTCTTTCTCCTTGTCACAATATTCAATCACGTTACATTAATCCTATTCAGTGGAATAATGACCAATGATTTAAGGTATTTTACTTCCCTCCTGTTCGTCCTTGTCACAACATTCAATCACGTTATATGAATCCCATTCAGTGGAATAATGACCAATGATTACAGTTATACAGCGCTAGTAATCACGCAGTTTGTTTACAGGGAAACAAGGCAACACGTATGAATCTGCGCGACAGTACAGAGGAACATTCAGAGTCATAACAGATCTCATTTAAACCTCTCAATATTTCAGCCTATCACCAGGAAACTGGTTCCTTGAAGGTACAACGATTAGACACAGGTGCAAGACGGAAAGTTCGCACTCCGGTTTTTTAGGTAGACGTGCTCAGAAGATTTTTCGAGACTCCTCCAACTAGTACGCGTGATGCCGATAGCCATGCATCTAAGAGTATGGCGGGTGATGCACGTGGACCAATTGCATCCGTTTCATCTTGAAGGTACAGTCGAAAGTACAGTCCTCGAAGCCAATTGAGACGGATAACCTTTGCCCACGTTGGTAGCGTATATGGTAGCATGTCTGCCTCACGTTCAAGAGCTCCCAAGTTACAGCCTCGGTTAGGATGAATTAACTGGATAAAAAAAACTTTTCCGGAGTTTCCCCTTATCCTGAAATATGAATGTATGTTAACTGTAAGCTCTATAGACCCTGGGTTAATTTGAGCGTCTTTTCATCCATCGGGGGATATCACTTAATGCTGCAGGACGTAAATTAAAAAAAAAAATACCGATATCCTTCGTTGGACGAATGCACTTCTGTAACTGGTTGTCTGAACAACACGTCAAACACCCTGATTTCATTTACCAAGACCTCTTCACTAATGAGTGTTGCTTAGCAAGGGATGGAACGGCATTCAACCAAAGATATAGCCATTAAGTAGCGCTTCTCGGGTTACCAGCCATGCAATATATATGAAGTTGCTCCAGCTTTCGACCATGCTTACTCTATGGCCTTCTTCAGGAAGAAGGTTGGCCATGGCTAAACGATTGCTCCTGATACCTGAGCTTCTAGAGGACGTTCCTATTGTTATTCGACGCAGTAGGTTTCAACATAAATTAGCTCCCACCCAGTTTGACAGGGACATTAGAAACCATCTAAATAATGCATTTCCAAGACCACGGATTCGTCGTGGTGGTATTGTTGCTTGACCGTCACGTGCTCCTGATGTCACGCCTCTAGGTTACTTCCTCTGGAGTCACATTAAGAGATTTGTGTACGATCAGACAAGGAACTGCTCAGGAGAATAATGACCTCTTGGGGTGTAATTCACGACACTCTAGGCATTTTCCAAAGAGTACCAAAAATGTTTCTTCGTCCTTTGAACAACTGTTTGCACGAATGCATACGTAACTTGTTTAGTTTCTTTTACTTTTTCTTATCATTTTCAAGTTTCATTCACTCCGAAGTTAAAACGTAGCACTTATTTCCCTGATCTTCCATGATTGTACAAATTTCTTACATAATAAATGGAATAAATAGCAACTTAAATTTTCGTTTGTCTTCCTCGATTTATATAACTTTTCTCCAGTCTAAGGATAAACAAAATGTTTAATTTCCCTTTACCTTTCCCAACGATTGCAACTTTCCTCGGAACTGAAGTGTGGACATACTGTTTTTCCTTCTAATTCTTCATTACCCTTCAATTTCCTCTAATCCGAGGATAAACAAAAACTTTTATTTTCCTTTGTCTTCTGTGGTTTCTACAACGTTCTTCCAGTATGGGGTGTGTACCGATATTATTCCACCTTCCAAGTATACAATTTTTACCAATTTTGTATTTTTCAAAAGTGTATCAAAATATTAACGTCACAATATTGCCATGAACAATTTTCTCCAAGGAACAAAGCCACCGATATGACAACAGATGTTAAATGGAACAAAAAATTGCATTTAAAAATTATATTCGATTAGTACTATAATGTAAAATGAGAAGTGTATGGAATTTGTAATGTGTAGAGGAAGATTTGAGTGTTGCATCTTTTATAAAATAGCCATACTGAGTCCCTACTCCAGAAAATATTGTTGGGTCACCATCTAAGACACACTCATATATTCCTGATTTATATAGATGTGTATCAATGTAACGGTGCAGATTTATTTCGTCAATTACCCATAGTACGTAAAGGGAAGCATTGAATTCCACACGAAAGTCCTATGTCGAGATTTCACCGAAAACGCAAACTTTTGAGGTTCCCTGGATTCATAAAAGGCTTCTCTTTATAAAGAAAGATGCGCGTGACTATGCGTGGGAACATCGTAAATGAAAGACCATATGGCCTCACCGTAGCCTCTCTCACCAAAGCGGCCCGGGTTCGATCCCAGGCGACCACATGCGAGATTTGTGGTTGACAAAACGACATCTGGGCGGATTTCCCCCGCTATCTCATTCCATCGGTACTTCATCTTCATTTCATGTACTATAAGTATCAACGCCTGTGGTGCCACATGTATAAAAGCGGACGCTAAACACTACAAAAAATGAAAGACCATATGCCGGGTAAATATAAAATGTGATACTTGAGTAAGACACCGTTTAAGCACCCCTGACGGGGACATCCGTAAACTCCTTCCAGCGCAAATTACCCATTATGTGAGTGTTTTTCCGTTATTTTTGTTTTATGAAAACATCTGACGAATAGATCCGTTTGAAGTATTGAAATAAAGTGTGCATTCTTGAATTCTCTATGAATTAATATTTGAAGATCTCATCATTCTCAATTATTTTATATAATAATTATGTAAAATTATATAAAATATAATATATATTATATAAAATTATATAAAAATTGGAAAATCATAATATGTAGGGTAAGTCTTACTGAGGAAAGTGTATAGTTAGTGAAAACATTCAGCTAATGTCGAATACCTTTTTTCGTAGCGTAAGCAATTTGTAAATATTAATTAATGTGCAAGAAAGACTGAAAAGCCCATTTTTCACCATATATGAATGTTTTAAAAATAAAAAGAGCAATATATTTTACATAAATTTATAAATAATAATAATAATAATAATAATAATAATAATAATAATAATAATAATAATAATAATAATAATAATAATAATAATAATAATAATAATAATAATAATAATAATAATAATAATAATAATAATAATAATAATAATAATAATAATAATAATAATAATAATAATAATAATAATAATAATAATAATAATAATAATAATAATAATAATAATAATAATAATAATAATAATAATAATAATAATAATAATAATAATAATAATAATAATAATAATAATAATAATAATAATAATAATAATAATAATAATAATAATAATAATAATAATAATAATAATAATAATAATAATAATAATAATAATAATAATAATAATAATAATAATAATAATAATAATAATAATAATAATAATAATAATAATAATAATAATAATAATAATAATAATAATAATAATAATAATAATAATAATAATAATAATAATAATAATAATAATAATAATAATAATAATAATAATAATAATAATAATAATAATAATAATAATAATAATAATAATAATAATAATAATAATAATAATAATAATAATAATAATAATAATAATAATAATAATAATCGTCTTGAGTCGCCGACAGAATGCTAAGCGGAAGGTTAACTCTTGGTGACAACCCGAGTGAGGTCTTCAGCCGCTACGGACTGCCGATAGTTGATGACAGCAAATACTTCTATAAGTATGAAGACATGAACACTTATTTTAAAAATATATATTCTTTATGAAGTTAAGTGCCTCTAACGTTTTTACTGCAACCCAAAGTTTCTACTTATGCTACGATATTTCAAGTTTCCCATTCGCCAGGATTTCTCACTGGGTGCTATGCCAAATTCTAAGAACTTCATTTCTTTTCTAATTTTCAGAAATGGAATATGTGTATTCTCAGTGTACGGCGTTGTGATCGTTACATTCCAGGAAAGCCTTGAGCTAGTGGTTTTCTTGTCAATATGGTCTCACTAGAATCCTAGTTACCCCAGCTACATCGCCTTGACTAATTGCTTTCTCTTCAGCTCTTAAATTTACTAGCTCATTATCCTTACATTATGTATTGATTTAAACATATGGAAGTTATTTCTTGAAATTTATTTATACAATTACTTATCTTAGCCGTTAATAATATCGGTAAACTTCTTTAGTGTTTCGTTGGTACAAGTACGACCTTCAAAATAAATTTACAGCGGACTAAAAAAAATAATTACGACCATTAACAGAACCTGTTGGAAAATAAAATCTACTGATTGTAGCTGACAAGCATTTTAAATGCTTCATATAACCCAGCATTTTATTTAAGGACACACTGAACACGTAGTAAATAAATGTTCTATTTAATATTCAATTCAAGGGAAAAGAATCTTGGAACCTTCTGAAGGTAACATCAGATAGCATATAATATACTTGCTTATTGAATCCAGGTGCAGGATGATAAATGTGGTTAATACTACAACTACCGACACTTAAACAAACTGCAGTTCTAGGCTCCAGCACATAGGTGACGATGATATGCCTTGGAAGTTTGACTAACTCGTGTTGTAGGGACAGTCATTCTACTTTCTGACTTCAAGGGTTCAAGTTCAAATCTCTAGTGGGGCCAGTTGCCTGGATATATATTTCTTTAGTAGCTATGCCCTTCCCTCTTAAGACAAATATCAAGTAATACTCATATTCATAAATCGTGGGTTCAATTGAGCGTCATTCCAGTTTTCAGTAATCTTTCTTAAACTAGAGAAAGGATCTCCCCATTGTAAACAAATGGAGACAAACAAGAAAGAAAAACAAAAACTTACTTTCATGCTACTGACTGCTGGTAGCCGCCAGGAATTTCCTCTATGAGCACCCAGGAATTTTCCTCCACCAATCAACAGCCTATCAGCGTTCGGTTACATTATTTCCGTTTTTCTTCGCCTCCCATGTGTTTATAATCGAATCGCTTCAGTTTGAGATTATAAAATGGGCTTTATATCTGTATAAAAGCGTACTAATATCATTTTTTGCTTGAATTTCTTCAAATGTGGTCATGAGGGAGTGTTTTTCGTATTATTCGAATAAACCTTTGATACGTGGGCTGTAGGACCTGTGAAATTGATAAATACCCCGCAACTTTCGGAAGATTTCGCTATCTTACTTTCTACAACTAATGTAGAAACCTATACAGTATTGTCTATCTGGCAAAAGTTGTACAAAAATTACAGTCTCACTCGCAGTTCTCACATAAAATACTATCCATATTATACACAAACAAAACTCCTTTAAAACTACTGAACAAACTCAAATTGTACGTTTACGTAATGTACCCCCCAGGGATTTTATGTAAACTCTTAAGAAAAGCGTCCTCTGTTCATATTTTCATATTATGACATAGACGATCAGGTACCGATAGAAATTAAAGTTTTAATGAATTTCGAAGAACCATCTTGCATCTTTATTTTAAAAACCAACTGTTTGAAGTTCCCGTAGGGGAGGTCATCAGTCCCCTTCAGCTGCCGAGGTGCGGGAACTGCGGACCCTTAGCACTCGTGGTACCTCTGACGTTACTAGAGGAACCTCGGGCCGAACATTCGAGCCCCTCCCTGGATGGGAGTTGTTCGGATTGGGTTGGACTCGAGGGGGTAGTGTTTTTCGGACAGCCAGGAGGAATTGGGTACCTCCGACCAGGATACGGCCGCCCGGAGGGGGTAGAGGGTTGCCTCGTAAGTCCCGGGTACTAGCCTGCAGAGCTAGTAGAAGGTGTGCTAGAACACCAGGCGGCCCCACCGAGGTTTTCGGTTGTCTTCCCTGCGGGGTTGACGCGCGTAAGTGGCGTATCCACTTCAATCCCGTCTTGAACTTGTGCTCAGCGGGGAGGGGGGGCTTTTTAAGAAATCAGGTATTGCCCTATGGAAAGAGCCCCGGAGTATCCATCGCTCCCGGGTAGAAGGAGGCCCGGGTCCTTGGTCCTTCGGGTCCAGGACTAATGGGAGTAAAACCTCTGCACTTAACAAAATTGTTTGAAGTGTCTGGACAAAACTTCCTACAGTCATTGTTATTGATGACGATTCGCATTTCGGCTTATCTCTCTTCTATAAAAAGTTCTAAACACAACGTATATATGAAATATTGAAAATCTGAAGCGAACTTCAAAATCGAAGAAAATAAAAAATCTGGAAAAACGCCGAAACCCATACAAATTTTGTTTGCTCTTTCTTTACATAAAGAACGAAAATGTTGTCTCCATTAATTTGACTACTAAGCTCGAGTCAGTGTTAATTTTTCACCAATCGTGACTCAACGATGTATCTCAAATATAGTGAATATTTTTTTTTTACCTTCCCCTTTAGAGAAATTGTGCAGCTACATGCGTATTATCATTATTTTCGTGAACGGGTGAAGATCAAAAGTAATCACTAGACAAAAATCTATGTGTGGAAAGTAAATAAGAAACGTTTTAATAAAATAAGCTCTTCATGCTGGAAGGAAACTTCGTATTTGTCTCATTACGTAATTGGATTAGTCAATGAAGTTGAAAAATATTTTGTTGTGCGAGAGTAATTACCGTCACTATCGGGATCTTATTCTTTCTTAGGAAATACAGTACAGTAAAATCTGCCTAAAACGAAGCCCTTATATGCCAGAAACCTGGAAAAATGGAAAATAAATTTCGGAACGGAGCTATTGTCCATGTGAAATTACACTCTAAGCCGGAGAACTACCTAAAGCGGAAACGGAGATATTTTTCGGGAACCGTTTGCAAAAATAACCTGATTAAACTGGATTACTTTATATGCAATAGGTTACAACGTACGTATTTTAAAAAGTGCAATAATTTTTAGGGCGACTGTGCTTGCACCGAAGCTCCATGAAGCACAACGTCATAAACCGTAATTCTTCGAGGAAAAGGGAAAACAAACGAACATCTCTCTCAACTGTCTTCCAACACACATGGTAAGCGTTCAACTGTTTTGCTGTGTGTTCATTCTCGTTCGTTGCTACAAGTGATAAATTACGAGTGGAAGAGAACTAAACTTTGGTGATTTTCAAAAACACACACAAATTCTGTAAATGAGCTCTAAACATGATAAATTAAGGTTCTTGAAGAACTCGAAAAGAACAACAAACGTCCAGCTAAAGAGTTAACTGTGTTGTTTAAAGTGGGTAAAACTCAGATTTATGAGATTTTGAAAGAAATAAAAATTAAAGACGAAAGGTTAAAGGGGAGAGCAGGGCATATGAAATGCATCACAAAATCTATAGAGTATGATGAGTTAAATTGCGCTATTTTCGAGTGGTTTGTTAGTGCACGTCCTAAAGAAATTCCTATTTTTGGACCATTGTTTCAGACTCAAGCTTTAGAAACAGACAATTAGGCAAAGACAATTCAGAGCTTCCACTGGATGCCTCGAGAGTTTCAAACATCTTCATAACATTGTTTTGTTGTTGTGTGTGGTGAAGTAAATGATAATATGCAGACAGTTGCAGAAAATTGAAAACAGAGAAACTAGGTGATAAACTACAATTATTGTATGTACGTTGAAGATATAGAACACAGTAAATATCAGCCTATTATTATTTAAACTTCATTCTCTATTATTCCTTCACTGTAAACCTGAGAAAGTATTTCGTAATTTCTTTGTATTCTAACATAACATAACATTCACGGAAACCTGTGAATGAGGAAAATAAATGTCGGAACGATTGTGTTCCGTTTAGAGAGGTTTTACTGTACATCCATGGAGCAAACAGGCAATACCAGTGTGACATCAGCTCACGGCGCTGTATATGCTCGCACTAAACAGAGTTCAGCGTGTGAGGTTACCCGCTCTGTACATATTGCTGCCGCAAGGCAAAGTGTGCGGATAGACCAATGTAGAAAAGACAGGAATCATGTCTAGTGTTAATAATACAACGTAGCTGCTACAGAGCACGGAGATATCGTACGCTAAACCTTTGTTTAGCGAAAGTTTGTACAGCGGTGTGGGTTGACATTACAACCGGCATTGCCCGTCCCCCCCCCCCCCCCCCCCCGCCGGGCAAATCCCATGTTAGCGCATATAGCTGTTACTGGGGGTGCACGTTAAAGTGGAATTAACATTAAAAGATTTAGTCAGGAAATTCATGCGGATCCTTGTTCAAGACTATAAACGCACTGCAGGGAAAAGAGATGGAAAATAGTCGAAAATACAGTTTCTCATAAAAATGCAGCATATTTACATAAAGATGCAAAGAGAGCTTCTTCAGGAACTTTAAGGAATGGACAGTCACATCTCCGTCAGCGTTTCGAAATTCGAAAAGTGAAACAGTAATTTGTAATGTAAACCTTTCATGGCTATAATGTATCGTCAGGTACAATATTTAGAGTAATAAGCAGAAATGTTGTTGTCATAAAAAGTAGTACTTGTTTCCGAACTGAGACATGTATACACTTATCCTGCAGCTAATCCTGCTGATACAAGCACTTAATGTAATTATTCCTAGAGTAATTAGTTCACAATGTTTTGTTCTTAGAGTGTGAAATACGTGAGACAGAGGCTACGACCATGAAATTCGCTCATTTAGTTTAAAGCTCAAAAGCAATATTATTTAAAAATTTGTTAAAGCGAATGAGCGAATTCTGCTTAAATGTTTTATATATTTTCCCAAAACAATTTCATATATGCAACATTTTCGTTATCCCATTCCGCCAATAACCCTATTCGTTGTTCTATGAATGTAAACAAACTATTGTGCAGCTCAGAGACAACGACTGCAGTAATAAAGGAAGGGGACAGTAACAGAATTGCACGAACCGTATTCAGGAACCTGCACACAGTTTTGTGAGAAAAGAAAGAATCGAATTCGGTACCCTCATTTAACAAAACACGCAGAGACGCGCGCACATTGCTGTAGATTGGCGCAGCGAGCATTAAATATGTTGATCGCTTTTCGAAAATGTGCCTTGAATAACCTTCAGAATCAATTATTTTTGTTTGCCTGTGCAAAAAAAGAGTCCTTAAACTGAAGTTTTTATTTTCCATTTTCTTTGGTTTTAATATCCGTAGAATAAGACCGAAAAGAAAAAAGAACTAAACCAAAATTTGAATTCCCAAATTTGTTAAATTCATAAAGGGTTATGCAGAAGCGAATAATCATTTTATTGTGAGGCAATACAAATAGCTCACCAGTCCGTGATGC
Source organism: Mantis religiosa (assembly GCA_030765055.1). NCBI lineage: Eukaryota > Metazoa > Arthropoda > Insecta > Mantodea > Mantidae > Mantis > Mantis religiosa. Next base: position 273,868,746 of record CM060948.1, read on the forward strand.
AGGTGGTGTTGGCTCTCCTGGGTGCTTGTCACATGCGCGCACAGCTAGGGCAACAAGTTCCCACTAAACTGAACAGACCTTCATTTTACTGCAGCTCGCTACTGCCACCAGATGTCTCTGCTTATGTATTGATCTGTTGCTAGGAAACGGTTTAGTTGCAATGTTGACCTGCGCGATGGTGGTCGGTCAGTTTAACTGAATGACTCCCACGCGTGAAGGGAAAGGGAAGGGCCTTCTTGAATGAGAAAACAAATTGCTTCGAGTTCTTATCTCTAAGGATCTTTGTTTATGTCAAATAATTCAAACAATAGTGCATCATCTCCCGTGAGTTTACATTGCATCAATAAACTTAATCGTACTGGACAATCGTCATATTATAAACAATAAACAGCCCTTTAATGCTACTGAAAGATGGTTATGTTTGAGCAGTGTTTACTTCATAAAGGTTTGTAAGTTACCTGAGCGGCCATTGTAAGTACTAACAAAAAGGACGCAGAGTTGAAAGAAGTCAACTCCGAGTATAAAAACACAAAGAGGGAAGGAAAAAAAAAATATAAGCGGAGGCGCCAGAGTAATGATTTGCCTAGACTCTAGTGCACTCTCAGAAACTCCCGCGCTCTAAAATAAAAGAAAGACGGGAGATCCCCTTTTTTTCCGTTTGCCTGTCATTTTACTATCACTGTGCTCATAAAAAAACTGAAGGTTTACAAAGGTATCTCCACGAGCCCCAGATACCTGCATCTCTATGATTAATAAAATAAGAGTTTTAATAGTCACATGCTCTTCACTAGTCATTTACTTTACTACTCTGCAAAATATTTGCACAAGGTGTCTTTTTCTACTCTCTCATGTTGGTCACGATATAATTTATGTAGATGTGGTTCCAATAAGGTAATAACGTATCTGAGTACACTATTTTATGCAGGAGCCAAATAGATCAGCTGTTTATAAAGAAAAAAAGAAAAAAGAGAAAAAACCACACAAGAAGGTCACTTACGACGGCCATTCAATAAAGAACGATCATAAGTTTTTACGGTCATACTTTTTCGCGTTAAAATTCAATCTTATTATATTCTGTTAGCTCAACATGAAACAAACATGCCGTAGTAGTTTCATTGTTTATACTCCTGGTTCTTCCTGGTTACCTGTGAGAACCAGGCAAGTTCAGATATGTTCAGTATCGCCTAACGCTGCAATGGAGGTAACATGCAGTTAAAGTTGTTGTTAGAGGAAGATCTGGAGTTTTTCTCAAACGTAATCACTGCTGATGAAACTTGGCTACATCATTTTGATCCTGAGAGCAAACAGCAAAGCTCAGTGTGGAGATCTCCTTCATCACCAACCCCTAAAAAGCAAAAGCGGTTGCTTCTGCTGGGAAGGTTATGGTCATCTCATACTTTGATATTCATGGAATGGTTTATCAGTATGTTGTACCTGATCATACATCAGTAGCTGGACAATGCTACAGGGATGTCCTGAAAATATTGCAAGTCCATATCAGGCGCAAAAGACCACATTTCGGTGAAGCAGGCTAAATGCTGCACCACGATAATGCGCAGCCGCATATTACCAATGTTGTTGCTGCATATCTTGTAAAAATCAACATGAGGTGCATCTCTCATCCTCTCTATAGTCCGGATTTAGCCCCATGTGAATTTTTGTCTATTCCCTAACTTGAAGAAACGCCTTCGTGGGAGGCATTATCCATCATCAGAAGCTGTGGTGAACGCTGCGGAGGCGATTTTGAAGGAACTCTCAAAAAATGGTTTCCAGCATGTCTGTGAAGACTGTCAGAAACGCTGGGACAAGTGCATCGCATTCAGGGCAGACTATTTTGAGAACAACCATCAAAATTATGAGGATGAATAAAGGTGCGTTGTCAAAAAACAATTGTGATCATTTTTTATTGAACAGCCCTCGTAAAATTTCAAAATCTAGTATTTATTTCAAATGTTGGAAAAACTTGTATTCCGAGAATAGTTAATGCGATATTAAAGTTATGATTCTGTGGAACCACAGTCATTAGGCCGACTACCAATTCGTATGGGGATGGTTTAGAGTAGCGGTCATCTAAAAGTTACAGGGCGATGATGTTGCCAGTATCACTTTTATCCGAGCCATAAATGATAGCTTACTGGATCAACAGAACGTTATCTAACGTAACTCATCGCTATTGGCCGAAGCATGAATCCACTGGAATTGGCAGCCATGTTCTAGCAATTGTTTATTTAATACTCTAAATAATCACGATTATTATTAGGTTTGTTTGATTTTCTCTGGTTCCAAAATATAAACCTTGGCACTACAAATAAATATACATTCTGTCAAAAATGTACCGGGAATTGATCATATAAACATCTCGTATAAGAGGGGATACGAAATTATGTTGTGGCTAAGTTTACATCTTTTCTCCATACTCACACGGAGTTTGTCATCTGTCATCTAGATTGTTTATAGGACGCAAATTCCGCGTGATTATAGAGGAAATATGACAATCAAATTCCCCGTGACTATAGAGGAAAGATGTACTAACTTAGTGAAAACAATAAATTCGAATCCCTTCTTATACGAGATTTTTATATGATCAATTCCCTGTACTTTCTTGACAAAGTAGTATACCTCACAGTTCTTTATTAGAAGTGCAGTTTGTCCATCAACTCAGGACCTCTGGCAGGAATGTGATGTGAGTAAACAATTTTAGCTACACAGCGATAATTGAATCTAATCCTTGTTTCACATAAGCTTGCCCCGTATCTCTTAACGGTCACGTGACCTTATCACCTCTCATTGGCTGCTATTGCAGTATAGACTGTTGTGTGGTAAAAATTAGTTCGTTATTTAACATGGTATTATATCATTATATGTTGGAAGAGAATTGTCAAATTTATATTTTCGTAACCGTTTTAATTAAATATATTACGCAACAGAGTTGATTTATCTGAAATGCATGTTAATTCTTAAGCGAAGTAAGGAGGAGGTTCCTTTGCTCTCAAGCTCAGGGCACGATGGCCCGTGATTTAGCGGCAGTGATGATATATTTGTTTATCTGACTTTTTTCACTGACCTTGTTTTGAACTGGATTAGTCATATATCGCCATTCGAAGGTGTAGTGCCGAGTGGGAGAGCTAAATTATTTTATTGATCGTTTTTTGCTCGTGTACTTATTATATGTATAATGACAGAGTCTACCGCCAGCTTTTCGCTGAAGCATCGCAAGGGAAAACCTTTACAAAGCGGCGAAAAAAGAATTGTGGTGCATGTGTTTAATGGACTCACAGAGAAGAATCCGTCTTTGTCAGTGAGAGAACTCGAACTGCTGTGCTCTGAAATTACATGTATGAGTGTTAGATGTGTAGGAACATTGCGACATGAAATTGAGACAACAGGAAAACTTACCACTCTGGGCAAAAGCAAAAATAAACAAAAGCGCGTGCTCGGAGAAAGTACGTGAAAAAGGGCTGTGCGTCGTCGTGTGCATAGTTTTTTCTTTAGAAACGAACTCCCTAACATAAATAAAATTTCGTCTGTTTTTACCAAATTTAAGCAGATTGCTTATACGGCTGGGGTTTGTGAATGATAAAAGAGGCAAGAAAAATGTGCTAAAAGACAGAGGCGATATTGCTGTGTGGCGAAGACGTCATGTAAGGTCAATCAGACTGTACCGGGACACAAATCGCAAAATATACTACCTTGACAAGCCTTGGGAGCAGGAAGGACACACGAAAAGTAAAGTACGGCGTAACACAACTTTTAAGACTGAAAGACAAGCATTTTTGCAAGGTATGTACGCTGGTTTAAAAAAATCCCAGTGGAAAAGACCGAAGGCCTTTCATTATAAACTTATTTCAGTTTCATTGCTCATTCATTGAGGTTCAACTTGCTCAGTTTCATTATAAACTTGTATTTTTGCATGCCTTCACATCCTCATTTGTATGATTTTATCTATCTTCCTGGCAAATATTATGACGTTTACTGCAGGTTTAAATGTGACGGAAAGGCACCGCCTATGGCACGAAATCTTTAGCCAATTAGGGTGAGGGGGAAGGTAGTTGAACGCGGAGTGATACATGTCAGTGAGCCAAGGTTATATGAAACAGAGATTAGATTAACAACTTAATAGGCAGCCTATAACCAGCCATCACAACAAGCTTAGTTCCTACTACCGCTAAATATAAACAAACTCAAGCTATTTGTCTCGGGTAATACACATAAAACTAAGGGAAATTAGCAGTGAGTAAACATAGTGTGAATAGCATTGGTGTAGTAGGTTACTATTACCAACACCTGAAGCAAAACAACCTTTGCGTTAATGTTTATAAAACTCAGATTAGATATGTGGAATGTCTCTCCTCTCCCCCTCATTCCCCTGAGGCAATGAGCTCGCGGAGAGACAGTAAGTAGCATATGGTTGATTTTGTCCACTTCCTCACTTTGCTTTTATGACTGCTTGCACAAAATGCGAGTAATGAACCTTCCGCCATACTTCTTTTGAAAAGCTCTGGAAGCGCAAGCAGTTTTATAAAAAAGGTTAGTGCCGTTTTATTTTAAACAAGATCAAAGAGCCCGGTGCATGCTTGACACAATGTAACACTAACGTTCACAATGCAAAAGAATGATGGATACCTTAGTACTCATCTGTTGGGAACCGCTGTTCAACTGTGATGTTATCACAGTGCCTGCCTGCAAAAGGAACACAAAGATCAGAGAGACACGTTTGAACAGAGCCATCTATTGTTCGCTGTACGCGACACTTCAATAACCAATTCTATAGCCCCTCAATATCTACATACTACGTTCATGTTTCAATGAACAAGGTCCTAAAGGGTGTTACAATTTTTTTTCCGCCAGTGTATAAACATTAAAAAAATGAAATATTATAAACAGTAACAATGATCTTAGATTATTCTTTTTTCATCAAATTGCCATTAATATTTAAATTAATTGCCAAACATGTTGATTCTTTGTATTATTATGGTGGAGACATACCCAGCGGGATGGCTCACGCTGTTTCGTCTGTGGCCCGCATTCGAGAAGCCCGCGTTCGATTCCTGTGGCTGACTTACCTGGCCCAGAGGATTTTTCGGGGTTTACCCCGGTCACCAGGCGAATGCTGTGTAAGTTAATTACATTCACTGAATTTCCTGTCCCTTCATTTCATCTCCATTTTCATTTCACATCATCTCCAATCTGGTGGTCTCTTTCAGAGTAGAAGTGTCGGCGAGTTCCTCGGCGTTGCATGGCAGGATGATATGCTCTGAGTGAACCACTTCCTCCTCCATACATCGGTTGCTGATCTCCAAACCGGCTACTGGGACAGCTTCCAAACCACAATTGTCCTGGCCTACAGGGGGAGATTTCCATCTAAGTAAAATGTATAGACCCAGTCCTTTGCACTGTAGTGGTTCCTTGGGACGACCGTCCTCTATCGCCTCTCGCCTCATCCTTCCTCCCGGGTATGCCCCACTTGTAGACGTAGATACAATAGACCAAGACTGGTCGCAGTGCAGAATCCCCTCTGTAGTAATCTTAATCCTAAACCACGCAGGAAGATATAAACGAAAGGAATCTATACATTAACCAAGAATGCTGCAATAAGTATTGAACAATTTAAAAAGTGAATGTAACCTCTAAGCAGAAATATCGGGCACCACCACTGGATCTCCTAGAAATGTTACAAAAGAAACTCCCAGCAATAAAGTGATAGCGGTAGACACATATGATTGGCTAAATATCAGTACTCCTTTCCGTTGTGGTGATTGGAAGTGTTACAGGAGTATAAGTGAAAGAGGAATTACATTAACCCTAATCTTAATGTTGGAGACATGGGAGCACTCCTAAGTATGTACCATAGACATCAATTACTTGTTAGCCAACCGTATAACTTCAATAATATTTCTGTAATATCACTTAGTAATATCATAAATATGTCTAATCATTCAAATCTACCTGAACTGCGGCATTATTACAACATATAATAATGTCTAGTAAGCAACACTATGTTTTCCAGCGCAGTATTTTTGTGTGGTCCATATACCTTTCAATGTTATACCCAGTAACAATAAACGTATCTTTTTTCCTCTTAATATTTGAGTTTAAAGCTGATAAAAACACATGATCAATTGAATTGAAACACTACAATGTTAGTGAAAAAGACGAACTTGTACCACACGTCATGCAGTCCATAAATAGCTTCACAGAAAATCCATATACCAACGTACATTACCGGAACTCCGACAAGAAGAAAAAAAGAGCACATTTTCTTCTAGCAAGCACGTATCAGCTAACCGTCAACAACAACAGCAACAATAATAATTAAAATAATAATAATAATAATAATAATAATAATAATAATAATAATAATAATAATAATAATAATAATAATAATAATAATAATAATAATAATAATAATAATAATAATAATAATAATAATAATAATAATAATAATAATAATAATAATAATAATAATAATAATAATAATAATAATAATAATAATAATAATAATAATAATAATAATAATAATAATAATAATAATAATAATAATAATAATAATAATAATAATAATAATAATAATAATAATAATAATAATAATAATAATAATAATAATAATAATAATAATAATAATAATAATAATAATAATAATAATAATAATAATAATAATAATAATAATAATAATAATAATAATAATAATAATAATAATAATACCTAATGATAAGGGCCCAGATTTTGATCTAAATATATCTAAAAATGATCAATAACATGATCTACAGAGATCAATAAAGAAATCTAAAAACCCGACTTAAAAATTGTGTCTTCATTACACAGTATGAACAACACACACGACTGTACATTGAAGATCTGAATGTCAGACCTTCGGTCTCAAGCCAGATCAGGGCTAGGCCCTCTATAGCGGGAATGCAATACGACAACACCGCAGGACTCCCATTGGTTGCTCACCTAGTAGCGCTCAAGGACAAACTCCTCCTTCCCATTTGAAACACGTTGGCCATAGTAGCTCCATGGTAGAGCGGCTGGACGGAAACCAGAAGATCCGTGGTTCAAATCCTGGCTATGGCATTGAATTTTTCATTCTGACTCTACGTTTCCACATATTAACAGTTTATGAGGAGCTGGTAATGAGTTTTTAACGAAAGCACTGGCATAAAGACGTTCCGCTTGTATTTTTCCTCAGATGCACGTTTATCGGCCACCCTTGACAAGAAATTTGCTTTTTGTGATCTCCATTGCGCCAGGTCAAAACTCATTAACTCACATGCAAACAACAGTCACGTCGTCCTAACAGCAAACGCAACACATTACCTACCACATATCGCACGCTGCTATCGTGCCTGCCGATAATTAGTTGTGGGTTGATAATATCATGAAAGGCATTTTGTTCCTTTTACTGAAGAAGGGATTTGTAAATGTATAGATTATTATTTAATTGAGTGGGAAAAAAACTTAAAGCATCTCGTCGTTAATAATGTGAGGCGACAACAATTCTACTGCCATGCCTGTTCTTTGATAATAAAAATTAGGCTAATTGTACAGTCCTTGACAGCTTATCTTTCTAGTCGGAGTTTGTTGGAAAACGTTAATGAGCACAGAAGTCGTGCGCCCTTAAGTCCCTCCCCCTTCGTGGGGAAAACGAGTGGTTCGAAATCTCAAGTGCGTTCGAAACTTTTATGACCTGTTTTCTCATATTTAGTGAATATTTAGGGAGAATTACAAACTGTGTGCAGCACTGAGAGTCCTCATCTTTAATTATCCTAATAATGCACCTATGTCGGGCCTTCTGTGTGCCGTAACGCTGTGGCCGTAAAGGTAGACCACAAAGGCAGACACATCGACACTATTGCGGCTAACATTCCACAGGATGAAGAGATGAAATAAGGGAACCACAGGAGGCCACAGGGTCACAAGTAGACAGAAATGAGATACACGCGGAAGTCCATAACAAGTGCTGAGAGTCTTTACTCCAACGTTAGGACTTGCTGAGCAGCCAGCAATACTCCAGATCCGGTCGGCCTCCCACGTAAGGACAGCGACCACACAACGCCGCCCAGCGCTAAGAACACCGTTTACAATGTGCAAGCATTCGCGTCATCTGTTCGGCACCGCCATACGCTTCACACCAGAAAGTATACCTAAAACATATAAGGAATAAGCCAAATGATTGAAAGGCAATTATGGTAAAAAATAAACAAACCCAAGCGTTCGACCAAGCACACGGCACCGCAGGCGGTGACACTGATGATACAAGAGATGAAGTTGGTGGGGAAAACCGGAGATCCCGGAGCAAACCCGCCCCAGTGATGTGTTGTCCACCACAAACCTCACTTTGCGGCCGCCTGGAATCCAACCCGTGTCGCCTTGGTGAGAGTCAAATGGTCTAACCACTCAGCCACGGTGCGGCCGCAAATCCTGTTTTCTCTGGCTTTGATGATGTTGCAACGTTCCATGTTTCATTTGGAGTGGACTAAGGATTGCTCCAAGTTTCACCATTGTAACACAATTTGAGAGTTTATCTCATTAACGCGTGTTATCCTTAACACGATATTAACTTGGACTTTGGAAACTCCAGATTTGCAACAGCATATGAAAGTATTCAAAGTTCCAAAACTCTTATTATCTAAAACTCAATTACCTCTTACTGGAGAGAAAAGACTTTCTTAAATATCCTGCAATAGTTACTATAAGACTGCAGGAATGGTAAGGAATAGCCAACCGAATCAATCTGTATGAAATACTATTCGCGCTAAGACAAAAATTCAGATTTTTTCCAAAACTGATCCATGTGAAAGGTAGAGAGTAATGTATCTAACATAACCATGAAAACCCCATATTTTTAGCTCAAATAGTTTTTCTAATACAAATAAATAAAACACTATTACCTGTATTATAACAATAAATCGCGACGTAAGCACTGTATGAATATCATTATTGGTTGGCATGTATGCCTATACGTATATTTGTAATTACTCAGAACTGAAACGCAAATATTTGACATGACGTGATAAAAGAATTACTTTGAATAAGCCAATTCGAGTGAGAGGAAACAATAAATTTTCTGCTGCCCTGGCAGAACGTGTCTGGTCACATTATATCTTTGTTTATGAATGGTTCGTAATCTCTATTTACTCTAGAGAGTTCAAATGGTTGGTGTGTATGTATGCACATATATTTTTCATTAATCAGAACTGAAATTTAAACTACTGACATGACGAGATGAATGAATTACTGTGAATAAGTCAAGATGCTAAATTCGAGAAAGAGCAAACACTTCATTTCCTGTCAGCCTGTGGAATGCTGTATACCTGTGTTTATGAATGAATGCTGGATAAGAAGTGTTTATTTACTCTAGAGAGTTCAGATCAATATCATTCAGTTGTTCTTTACACAACAGTAGAGTAAACGTTAAATAGTGCAATGACTTCTTGCGGCAAATTTAGTGGCGAGTGAAAAAGGCAATTATTGTGAAGTCAGGCTGGAAGTATTATTTTTAAAGTGTACACGTTCTTCAAAAAAATCTTTGGAAACAGAAACTAAAAATGACTTATTGCAAAGAGTACTTCCGTTTAAAAACACGGAAAAAGTGTATCAGCTGGATCAACTTGCAATTGAAATGGAACACGTGGTAATGGGCCTCCCACCTTACCACTGCCAATATAATCCAACTGAGTTAGTGTGGGCTGAAATAAAAAGGGGGATTACAAACAGAAATAATGCTTTTTAACTGACGGACGTTGAACGACTTTTTCACGAAGAAATTGACAAGGTAACACAACAGGACTGGGAAAACTGCGTGAGGCATGCACAAAACCTTCAAGTAGGCCATTTTAAGAAATAAATAGCACGTGACGAGATTTTGAAACCTATAATCATAAATTTGCAAGACTGAGTCGATGAAGACAGTGACAATGACGAATTGTCTTTTAACGGAAGTGACATTGACAGTGATATGGATGGGCCACTGTAAGTTCCATTGGAATAGAAAAGCAGGTAATTCATAAACAATAATTATATCTATAGTATTTAAAAATATACATAATTGGCGAAAATGCTTTTTCGAATTTTGATTTTGGCAACTGCATCATTGTAAAATTTTGTAAAATATAATTTGCTTACCCTTACGTCTGCGCCAAGCAGACCTGCATGTTGTATGAGTGTGCTAGAGAGAGAGAGCGAAATATAAAAGGAGTGGGGTAACAAGTTGGCAACGCTGAGTGTGATACGGCATCTGATTAGCTGGACTCCAGAACTCTTCCCATTTGAAACACATAATAAATAGTTCGAATGTTTCTGTGGTCGTTTGATCAGCTTTCTGGGTACTCATGCTAATATTGCCAATTCAATACCTAGCTGGAACTGTTTCTTTAACTAGTAATATTTTCAAGATACATACACACCAACCACTTTGAACTCTCTAGTCTAAATAGAGATTACGAACCATTCATAAACAAAGATATAATGTGACCAGACACGTTCTGCCAGGGCAGCAGGAAATTTATTGTTTCCTCTCGCTCAAATTGGCTTATTCAAAGTAATTCTTTTCTCACGTCATGTCAAACATTTATGTTCGAGTTCTGAGTAATTATAAATATACGTACACGCATACATGCCAACCAATAATGATATTCGTACAGTGCTTACGTCGCGATTTATTGTTATAATACAGGTAATAGTTCTTTATTTATTTGTATTAGAAAAACTAATGGATCCTAAAATATGGGGTTTTCATGGTTATGTTGGATACATTACTCTCTACCTTCCACGTGGATCAGTTTTGGCGAAATCTGAATTTTTGTCTTAGCGTGAATATTATTCCACACAGATTGATTAGGTTGGTGCTCCTCACACACCACTTAGCGGGAATGAAATACAACACCGCAGAAATCCCATTGGTTGCTCACCTAGTAGCGATAAAGGACAAACACCTTCCCATTTGAAACACATAATAGTTGCCAAATCCTAACAGCAGATAAAAATGGTTTATATAAAAAAAAGGCAGTAGTTCATTATGACATAAGGTGTTTAAGGAAAAATTTGACATTATAAAAATATGCAGGTCAGCTATTGTTCTATCAATTGTGCAGTAATACTGTTTTAACCCTTCCACGTTTGCATGAAATGTGCCCATACATTTTTCTGGGTGTTATAAATTACCATTCGTCTCTGCAGGTAGCCCCACCTTCTAGGATGATATCCATATACCTTATACTTGGTGTACCTAACAGCCTGCACTCTTCAGATATAATTAATTTTATTTAATGTTCATTAACTTGTTAAAAAGTAGAACTACAGTTCATGAGTAATTAACTGATTTATTTTTATTTTTTATCGTTCTTAGTAAAAGGCTGATCTCATGGTCTCTCTTCTAACTTAAGAACCTAGGGAAGACATTATCTAAAGATCATGTATTGCATTTTTTTTCGATTTTCCAATTTATTTTGACACATGGAGCATATTGCATGTGACTCTTACTTTATGTAGTAATGCAGGCACGCAAAATTTTAATAAACACTGGATTCTATAACATTGGCCCATAACACAGAGCGACGTATGTATTTTGTGCATGGATTGTGGAAAGTGGCAGTGATGGAGTTTCTGATTCAGCGAATGCTCACTCTTATAAAACGTGAACCGGCCACTTTATTTTATTCAAATGATACTTCAAACCCTTCATTAAATACACCAATGTTTACAGCATAGATCTACTTAGACTTGCACCATATCTACCATTCCGCGGACTAATATCGTACGGACATGGAAACACTTCAATACAACGTCAAAGTACCATCGCCTCATACTAGACGTTTTGTTCATCACGGTCCTGTCAGGAATTTTCAGGTAGAATCAATTTTCAAGCTTTATAGCATTCAAAACTCATTGGTCATTCACAATTTCAGTCTTAATGACTTTCCTTCATTCTCCAGATTACAAATGAGCATTATAACGTCTCTAAATGAAAGAACTGTCCTCCGCCGTGGGTAGTGGGCTGTTTTGGTTCTCTGCTACGGAAGGCGCCTGAGTTCGATCCCAGCCCTGGGGGTGCGGACTTTAAGTCCCTGTAATAAGAACCGGTGAGGAAATTAAGGAGCTAAGATACATAGCAAATTCCGGTCAAGAAAGCCAACTTTGCAGCTGGGGGTGCCGTGATGCTGACCACATCCCCTCCCAATATCGGTTGGATGATCACCCACCTCTTTCTTGCTTATGTGGGCGTGAGCCCGCAGTCGGTTTGGCAGACTTTGACCCGCTCCCGGGCTGTTAAGCCGTGATTATTATTAATTATCTATTATTATTATTATTATTATTATTATTATTATTATTATTATTATTATTATTATTATTATTATTATTATTATTATTATTATTATTATTATTATTATTATTATTATTATTATTATTATTATTATTATTATTATTATTATTATTATTATTATTATTATTATTATTATTATTATTATTATTATTATTATTATTATTATTATTATTATTATTATTATTATTATTATTATTATTATTATTATTATTATTATTATTATTATTATTATTATTATTATTATTATTATTATTATTATTATTATTATTATTATTATTATTATTATTATTATTATTATTATTATTATTATTATTATTATTATTATTATTATTATTATTATTATTATTATTATTATTATTATTATTATTATTATTATTATTATTATTATTATTATTATTATTATTATTATTATTATTATTATTATTATTATTATTATTATTATTATTATTATTATTATTATTATTATTATTATTATTATTATTATTATTATTATTATTATTATTATTATTATTATTATTATTATTATTATTATTATTATTATTATTATTATTATTATTATTATTATTATTATTATTATTATTATTATTATTATTATTATTATTATTATTATTATTATTATTATTATTATTATTATTATTATTATTATTATTATTATTATTATTATTATTATTATTATTATTATTATTATTATTACAAATGAAAGAACTGACCGTTGATAGCAGTGCGTCTATTCTACCATAGCTATACCATTTCCTAGAAACATACTAAGCATTCTACAATATTACTGTGAAAGAAGTCATCTATGTAAGGCAGTTTCATTAGGCTTGTCAGACTTTTGACTTCAACGAAACATTTCAGTTGAAAAGCTTAAACTAGAGCGTTGATTTATAAGAATGTACTCTTAGAAATGAACTGCCTCAACCCATCCTAATGAAACCTAGGTCTTCCCCTCTCCTTCAGGATTATAACTTTATCCAAAAATAGCGAAGGTGATACTGCTCACTGGGCAAACGTAAAAGTAATGGAAGTTTAGTAAAAACACCCTCATACGATATTGTATAAGCGCAGTTATGAGGACACATTTCAGAAATAAAAATAAGACGTAGAAGCTGGAACTGCACTTATTCTTCGGCGAACCTGACAAAAACATAGGCGAGAAGATCGTCCTTGAAAGCGAAGTTATTGAACGCGCACAACATGAATGTTACAGGTATCTGAAAGTATCAGAAGAAAATCATCAGTAAAATTGGCAATCGACACTACTGATGAGTCGTGTCTTCTCCTTTTTATGATATTCCATATGTTTTTATACTGCCTGCCAGAGTGTTAACTTAGTACCTACTGCAGCTGTTGGGAAACCTAATATTTATTTGCAAATGTAACATAAAATTATGTTAAGCGAAGTTTTACAGCTAGAAGTACCTGGAAGATAGAGTTTAAAATTACCCTATTTTATTAACAGCAATACTTAGCAAAATCCACTAATACGACAATTTCCATGAATATGAATAAAGGACATATTAAGAGAGGCCAAACTAGAGACAGCCAAATTATCTTCTCTAAAAGTTGAATATTGAAGTGTAACTCTTTCGTTTTCAGCCGTCAATTTAATGCATGCCCGCTTTCTAGAGTAGGGGGTAGAGTGTCTGCCTCAAGTTAATGTCGCGAATTCGAATCTCGCTAAGGATGATTTATCGGGATAAGTTTTTCTAGGGTTTTTCCTTATGCTGAAGATGAATGTCTGGTACCTCTTAGCTCTACGGGCCCTGGGTTCATTTGAGCGTCATTTTACTCATTTCATTCATCGCCCATTATGGTGTGTTGAAGGAAGTAAATTAAAAATAATAAGAAAAAAAAATTAATGAAACACCAAGTGTTTACAACTTGAATCGACGCAGTTTTCAGGCTCAAGATCTTAGCAGCACCTCAAAATGCAGACCTTTACGAAATGAAAACCGGAGGAAGATAATGTAATAATATCACACATGTTATCCGCAAAAGAAATGGATTTTGCACAATTAGAGTATAGAAGTTCAAAGAACTGGTTATATTAACCAGAGAGCAATAAACTAGGGTTAACCATAATGCAAAAGGTGTAAATGCACCCAAGCGCGCGCACGCACACAAACACACACGCACGCATAACATCAGTTTCCGACCAAAGGATGTGGAATAAATTTTAGGCGAGTTTAAAGAAGCTACACAACGTAACATCTCATTCTCGCAATCCATTTGGTGAAGACGTTAGGAACTACACGTCACGCATCCACTTGAGAGTGATTTATAATTTTAAGAAATGTGCCATTGGGTAATTCACAAACAGCAATGCACTATCAGAGCATTACATAAGATGTTTGGTGATTTCCTCAGCCACCTTCGTCATAATTAGATTACGTCCTTAACAAATTCAAAGTATGCATTATGAAAGTAAATCGGAATAAATGAAGAATGTCGATCGAAGAAATATTTTAGTTTAGGTCATATTGAAAGACTGAATCAAGGCCAACCATGATCGCATGAAAGCGATACAAGTCATAGTCTCACTGAAATACACTAAACGGCTAAAATAGCTGCTGTGCATACTACAATATGATAGGAAATTTGTGATTAAATATGCCGAAAAGATCGCTCTAATAAGGGAATTACTGATAAAAAGTAAGCAAATGGGTACTCACACAGAACAATAGAAACTTTTCTATAACTTAAAGCTAGCATTTCAGAAAAGTATTCTTTTGAATATATACCAGGGGGCCCAAGCGTAAGCCTTCGTGCTTTAAAACAGTTGCAGAACGCCACGGGGAAATTTCATAAATGTAATACAATACTATGGTAACAAATATATGATAACAAGTATATGGTAACAAATAATAAATGGTAATTGCTTAAATGAAAAGCTATTCAGACAAAGCACGTTTAACATTTGTTACTGTTGTATATATTCTTGGGGAGAAAGATGACTGGCTGAGTAGAATGTCGTGGGAAAAATTTCGCTTTAATCTTGTTCAGTGTCTAGTTTTTGTTCAAAGGAGACATTCCTGATCTCCAGAGGCAGGTAGTTTGTTATAGAATGATTTTGCTAGTAGTCTTAGGTATTGTTCAACGGGAAGAACTCTTAGTTCTTGATAGAGTTGACTGTTTCTTATAAACTAAGGAGCGTATGTAGCAGCTCGAACAAGTTTATTTTGTAGAACTTACTACTGATGAATGTCCATTTTGATGACTTTATCCTATAAAGGAGCAGCATATGTGTCGAAGAGGGCGCATCAGTGTTTTGTAATAGCATTGAACGCCTATGCTTGGAATGTCTATTGACCAACGAATATAACTTGGGTTTCTAGAAGAAACAAGTGAAATTGTACGTGTAATAGGTGCATTGCAGGTCAAATTTGTATCTAATAGAACGGCAAGATGATTTACTGGTAACCACGTTAGTGTTGGTTCAGAAGGTACAATGACGGTGGATTTTGGTAACAGTTTAGTGAGAAGATTTTAGATTCAGTTTTATTCATGTTTAGAGGTATATTCCAGGTTGTATACAATTCTGCTAGTATAGAGAAGGAGATCTGAAGATGATTGATTGTCATTTCTAGGCTGTAATCTGAGCAGAGTATCGCCATGTATTCTGCATTAATAGCAGTACAAATGGGGTTTACGTCTGGAGGATCGTAATGGTAAATATTAATCAGTATGGGGGCAAGAATTCAGCCTTCTGTCACTTCTGTACAAGTGGGACGCAGAGTTGACGCATAGTTACACTTACAACGAATTAGTGCTTAAAGAGAAAGCTGTTAACTATATGAGTCAGACAATTTGGAAGACATAATATACACAGTGTAACTGGAGATCTGCTTGCCTTACTGGATAGCTGCTTGTGCTATTTCAAGGAATAGAGCATGGTTGGTAAGGAAGGCATGAATTTACCCTTCCTCTTGTTCCCACTACTTTCTAGATTTCTAGACTGAACGAACTAAACCGGTTACAGTCGCGTGGCTTCATTGCAGTGGTGGATTACCTGTGTAACATGAGCAAGCAACGAATGTTTGATCGAGACTGGTACAACAAGCATTTTTTCGTTCTCCATGATCGTGACGCCTATATCCTACTAATATTGAATACATTATAAGCGCCTATGCTGAAGCCTATAGTGAAAACAAATTTTCAGAGCATTATTCAGCGAGAAGACTGTGTGAACTCAGCCACTGTGAACAAAATTGTCTTTCTGTTTTAAAATAGTAAATCTAATTAGGTATAGCACATTTACTGTTTCCAAACTTTTCTATAATCTGAGACTCGAAATATTTAGATTTGCCATACTGCTGCCAGGTAAGATGGCTAAGAAAAGGCAAAATGTTGCATGGAATACTGAAGCTGTGGAAAGAAAAACACATTTGCATAACAACAAAGGGATTGCCGTTCCTGAACTGAAAGATGACATTTTTTATTTGTGACTTCTCTTTTTAAAAGATTTGACTTTTCACCACAACGAACTTAACCTTAGTGTACAAAGTAAACACAACATATTTATGCGTTTAAAAGGTTGTTTGAAAGCATTTATGTAGAAATAAAATATGTGGCAAAGCCAAACACGAGGCGTGTCCGTAAAATAAGGTCTCCAAGGCGCTGGAGCCTTGAGAAACGCTATTACGCGAGATCCGGCAACACTGGCGTATAGCTTGGTTTCACTCCTTCAAATCCCTACCACAACGAACCCGTTGCAACCAGTAGTCTTGGCTGGGCAGCCGTTTGCGATGGAACTTCCTATCATATCCGCCGCCAAGTGCGAGTTTCGTGCAGTGATCCGTTTTTTGAGTGACAGGGCCACTACTCACACTGAAATTCATTGTCAGTTATGCGAAGTCTATGGGCCACAGTGTATGGACGTCAAAAAAGTGCGAAAGTGGGTCAGAGAGATCAAAGACGAATGTACAGACGTCCATGACGAACAGCGTTCTGGTCGGCATTTGGTTTCAGCCGAAACAATTGCAAAAGTGGAGCAAGAAATGCTTAAAGATCGGCGTGTGACAGTTCGCGAGCTGTGTGAACTTATCCCTGAAGTCAGTAAGACTACGATTGACAAGATTTTGACCGATAATTTGCATTATCGCAAGGTGTGTGCGAGTTGGGTCCCCAAAATGCTCAACGGCTGATCTCGTGGCCCAGTTCGGATGGGACATCCTCACTCATCCCTCCTACAGTCCATACTTAGTACCTAGTGATTATCATCTGTTTCCTGAGTTGAAGTCACACCTGGGTGGAACACATTTCCAGACCGACGATGATTTGGAACACGAGGTTGAGCGCTACCTGCGCAACTTGGCGGGAGAGTGCTACGACAAGGGTATACAAAAACTGCCACAGCGCATGCAAAAGTGCATCGATCGCAATGGTGATTACGTTGGAAAACAGCTCTAAGTTTCGCCTGTGCATCAATGTAGCATTCATTGACAATAAACATGTTTTGTAAATTAAATAAAATTGGAGAACTTAGTTTACGGACATGCCTCGTAGAACGGAACGAACAACTCCATTTTGCATATTTAAAATTGGTTGTGAAAGGTTTAGTGCATAATACGAAACAAAAGTAGATCACTGTATTAGAGGAATTTTAGACTTGGAGTAGCGTTTCGGATGAGCATTTTCAAACTGTTCTACGTTTAAGTTCATTTATTTGTAGCTGGTCCTTGAAATAGTAATATTTAAAGAGAAACCAGTAAGGACAGCAATCGTGTAAATTAAGGAACTATCATTATGAGTACGCCACTGTCTATCAATGTACACTTTAAACGACTTCAGTTCACATTTCTGATAAACTGTGTCCTTTATTTTTGAACAAACAGTATAGAAACCAATTAAATGTCTTTAGCAGCATAAGGGATATAATTAACACTGCATAACTAAACAAAATATAGGTAATAAACATGTTAACTAAAGAACTGCTTTCGGCAGATTAAGGTTTGACTAAGGTTAGTATGGTGGTGAGGTGGCGGTTTCTCACACAACGCCAATATAAGTTGTCTAGCAGTGTTGTTAAGACATTCATTCGTGTTCTCTAATGTCATTAAGCCTGTTTGTTGACGCAGCCTCCGTCACCTAGGAACACTGAAATGACATATAACCTGATATCAGAAAGACACTAACACAAACAAACGAACAAATATACATAAATGACGTATACCAGAATAGACATATGCCATAATGCTAGCATATACTCCGGAGACCGCCACAGTGACAAGGCCTCTCTACGAAGGTCAGTAAACTCCCTTTGCAATCCCTGTAAACAAACAACCCTACTCTATTGTCTGTTTTGCCCTCAAGACAAATTTGGTGCCTTCCAGTCGGAAACCAACCTATTGATAAAATCCCATGCGTGCTTCTGACAACAAGCTATAAGATTTCTACCGACGCGCAGAGCACATGCCTTCGCATAAATTTTTGCATACGGACCGTTAAAGAAAGCGTCTCTGATATTCGGTTCGAAACTGGAAATTCTGAACACTGATCTCAAGTGGGGATAGTTAAGAGCCAATAGAAAATTGATATTTGTTCATTTAATTTTGCAAACTCCGAGAAATACCTAGAGTGGGGGTAATTCAAAGTGATGGCGGAAAGTAGATTTTGCTAGTAAGAACACTTCGGTCCTGAGTTCTACGTGAGACGGACGCGCATTTGGCGCCGCCTAATAAGTACACTTCCGCACCATGCACAGGGACAAAGTGCAATATCTAACAATCTCTCCAGTGAGAGTTAGCACAAAGAGTAATATATAGGGAAGACGATAAATATATCCAATTCGACTACGCAGTGCTACTGCCTCCGTGCTTCACATCACAATATTGACAGTGACGCTAAACACAGCAACCACATCGACGAGGACTTTACGGTGGCAAGCGTAGGAGCCTAAGGATAACAATAAACTTCTGTCTACCAGCTTTGAGGTGTCATCACTAACCCACAACCAATCAGGACGCACCCACTCCTGAAGTACAGATAAGAGTTCTCATGCGGGAGCTACATGTCACCTCGAACGGGTTACGATCTCCCCTTCCTTAACCTTCTCACGCCACCGATCCTTAATTGGGAGGTTGAGTATACTCCTCCACAGGAGAGAAAGTCTCCGAGGGGCGAGACGCAGGGGGTTGGCTGAAGGTCCCCATACCCTCCTTGGACAGGTTTATGACACCCCATGTCAGTACAGTTACAGACCATTCAAAACTATTCTGACGGCTTCTACTTTTGTGACTGAATCTTCTCGGCTTTAATGTACAGAGTGAATAGGGCGCATGTTTTTTAACGGTCTGCTCCTTGTATAGCAAACGTTCTCTGCCACAACATTCGCTGTCCTTGTCCCACAGGACAGACCTTACAGGGATTCTCTTTGCGTTGCTATACTATACAAGGGAGAGCTCGACGTGATTCGCTACGGGCCGGACCCCCTCATTGTGCTGTCCTAGTGAAACCTTGTGTTCAATACGTTAATGTCAGGGGTTCTACTCCCATTAGTCCTGGACCCGTAGGACCAAGGACCCGGGCCTCCTCCTTCGGAGTTACCGAGCTGTCCCAAAATGGCGCCCGGCGCCTCCGTGGGGCTTTCCATACGGCAAGACCTAGAGACTAACAAGGCCCCCCCATCTGGTCCCGTGGACTCAAGACGGGATAGAAGTGGATACGCCAATTACGCGCGCCAACTCCAAAATGGGAAGGCTACCGATATGACCTCGGTGGGGTCGCCTGGTGATCTAGCACACCTTCTACTAGCTATGCTGGCTAGTACGCGGGAATATTAATGGCTTCCCTCAACCCCGTCCGGAGACGTACCCGATCTCCCACGGGTATCGGGAATCACTACCCTCTCGAGCCCAATCCAATCCGAACAACTCCCTATCAGGGAGGGGCTGGAATGTTCGACCCGAAGTTCCTCTAGTATCGTTAGGGGTACTGCGAGTGCTAGGGGTCCGCAGCGCCCACACCACGGCAGCTGAAGGAGACGGCTCCCCCCCTACGGAAACCTTGTGTTCAATAGTATGCATTTGATTATGCTCCATAAAACCTTTCATCCAAAACCCGAATGACACCACTGTGCCACACATCACCTGTTTGTATAGTGCCAGGGTGACTGTAGGGGTAAAGCATTTCGCACTTTCGGTGCTTATCTACCGGCTCTGAAATAGAGCAAATCGGTATGACTTTCTTTGCAAGACGTTAATGAAATAATGATGATAATAATAATAATAATGATAATAATGATAATAATGATAATAATAATAATAATAATAATAATAATAATAATAATAAATAATAATAATAATAATAATTAATAATAATAATAATAATAATAATAATAATAATAATAATAATAATAATAATAATAATAATAATAATAATAATAATAATAATAATAATAATAATAATAATAATAATAATAATAATAATAATAATAATAATAATAATAATAATAATAATAATAATAATAATAATAATAATAATAATAATAATAATAATAATAATAATAATAATAATAATAATAATAATAATAATAATAATAATAATAATAATAATAATAATAATAATAATAATAATAATAATAATAATAATAATAATAATAATAATAATAATAATAATAATAATAATAATAATAATAATAATAATAATAATAATAATAATAATAATAATAATAATAATAATAATAATAATAATAATAATAATAATAATAATAATAATAATAATAATAATAATAATAATAATAATAATAATAATAATAATAATAATAATAATAATAATAATAATAATAATAATAATAATAATAATAATAATAATAATAATAATAATAATAATAATAATAATAATAATAATAATAATAATAATAATAATAATAATAATAATAATAATAATAATAATAATAATAATAATAATAATAATAATAATAATAATAATAATAATAATAATAATAATAATAATAATAATAATAATAATAATAATAATAATAATAATAATAATAATAATAATAATAATAATAATAAATATAATAATAATAAAGAATACAGTAACAGTGTATTGGTTTCTTTCAAAGCCTTTGACGATAGCTTCTGTGCTTCTTAGCAATTAATGATTTGTTGAATATTGAGGATGGAAGCCAAATTTAAAGTTAGGTGCAATATTGTTGTGATAAACGAAATAACATATGCGCTTATGTATAACCTTTCCAAACAGCTTTGATAGTTTAGAAAGAGGATTAGTGGAGCACAGCTTGATGGTAATGGCTTAGATTTGTTTACTTTATGGAAAACAATTATTTCCAATAATTTTCACCTCTAACCAAAGTACCTAACTTCAAAATTAACTGCTGAAACTCTTAATTAAAGTGCTTCCAAGTAAGTTTATTTTTAAATATATTGGGAATAAGATCGTGATCTAGCATCTTTATATTAGGTAACTCTTTGATGAAATAGAATAATCGCTGTAGAGAAATGTATATAATTCTATTCGACACATTGGATTTGTTAATATTTTCAAGAAGTTCACATTTAGTTACTGATATGGTTTCCAGGTTGTCGTTCTGGCTGTATACGAATACTTCAGCATAATAAGTTATAAAACCATTGCATTTGTATTTACTATCGGTAAACATGAAGTTATTCTCACGACGAGAAGTAATAATGGATGGTTCTCGCAAAATTCGCATAGTTGCCTGCCAAAGATTATCTCTTGTTTTCTGTTGATAAATAATACTTATTAGTATTTTAATGATGCTGATCCAACTGCTATTTAACTTAATGTATGAGATAGCTGAGTTTTCTATCCTACAATGGCTGCCTCATATGTTACCACAGTCTACGAACTGTGTTTGCTTTGCTTATAAGTTAGAGAATTTCAGTTCATGCCAGAGGATCTACTCCCATTAGTCCTGGACCCGTAGGAACAAGGACCCGGGTCTCCTTATACCCGGGAGTTACCGAGCTGTCCAAAAGGGCGCCCGGCACCTCCGATGCTCTTTCCTGGGGCAAGACCTAGAGACTGACAAGCCCCCCCCCTTCACCCATCTGGTCCTGTGGACTCAAGACGGGATGGAAGTGGATACGCCACTTACGCGCGCCAACTCCAAAATGGGAAGGCTACCGATATGACCTCGGTGGGGCCGCCTGGTGATCTAGCACACCTTCTACTAGCTATGTCAGCTAGTACGCGGGGATATTGATGGCTTCCTTCAACCCCGTCCGGAGACGTACCCAATCTCCCACGGGTATCGGGAACCACTGCCCCCTCGAGTCCAACCCAATCCGAACAACTCCCTATCAGGGAGGGGCTCGAATGTTCGGCCCGAGGTTCCTCTAGTAACGTCAGAGGTACCACGAGTGTTAGGGGTTCACAGCGCCCGCACCACGGCAGCTGAAGGGGACGGATCCCCTCCCCTACGGGGATAAGTTCGAGAATACATTGGTAGATAATAACTACAGTAGCTACAAAATAAGAATGAACATGGGAACAGCCATGGAAATGGAACATACATTTGTCTTTGTCTCACCGAACCCGTGTAGCAAGTGAACAAAGATGTATTAAAGGCGCTGACAGAGAAATTCGCTTAGTATTTCACCAGGTGTGTGAAAACATGTGTATATGTAATCTGAACCTTAAAACTGAACCAGAAAACAATTCACTTGCGCAGCCATCGTTCATATGCAAGCAAAGCAAAATGACACAAATTTCAAGGATTTGTGTATAGTCTCTACTTCAATGATGCCATAATAAGTTGTATACTGCCTGTAATGGACTTTACCAACTTTTGTTTCATTAAAATGCTTAATAAATACGGAAGTTACCATTGTACATTTATGAAGCATTTTACACCATAAATCAGCTATATTTCTAATGTGCATTGTCATCAAAAATTGTAATCTTGCAGCAAAAATATCGCTTCTCTCAAGCTGAAATTTCCGACCAACATTGGTTCTCCTAAATTTGAACCCAAGTGATTTCAGAATATTTTACTAAGAAGATACAGACCTGTATGTTCTATTTTCTCCCTCATTAAATTGGTCAGCATGTTGGCAGTTGAATATTTACCCCTGTTATATAAATCATAAATTGTACTACGTAAAGCACAGTTTTGAAAATCGTCTAATTTGGTAGCACGTTTTTAGCTGCTCGAAGTTTCCAAGGAGACCTAAATACGGGAACTTCTAATTTGGTGATCTGTTAGCCTTCTTTAAAAATGTTCGTTACAGAATGAGCACTCAAGTGGCAAACTTGTTCAAATTTTTACTTTCGAAAATGTGTTTAACTGACAACTGTTTGAAAAAGAAATACACATGAAAAATAATATTTCTAGTCTGCTTATGCAAAAATCTCGCAGTTAGTACTAGGCACACTAAGCTTGCCAAGCGACATATGTACCAGCTTTGAAAAGCAAGTCTGAATGCACGTGTATGTTTTTCTTCACTGATCGTTAATGATTCTTTGCTTTCTGGTCAGGCGCCTTATTTCTCCATATCTGCGAAACCAGATGTCTAAAAAACATGGGGTTTGAACAGTCACACTCAGAACATATAGCTCTGAGTAATGGGGAAAACAAAATAATTGTGTACCTAGTATCTTTTGAGCGCGCAAAGAAACTGACCGTAAAGTTCAGCAAAGCAAGCCGGTCCGCGTGTTGAAATATACAACGTCGTACACACCTCATTGGGTAGTCAACATTACACCAGCCCCTCCTAGCCCCGCCTTATGTTCATTCTGTTTGAAGGGGCTGTTGCTTAACAAAAAAGCAACTTCTTTCCGTAAAGGTTTAACTGCATTATTGATATCAGATGCTGTTGCTAAGTTGTATATTGACACGAGGGTGGCATTCAGTGTTAACTGAATTTATCCTAGATTACAAACCCGCTTATTAGAGGTGATGCTTAATTACTGCATCAAGCTGTAATTGGACACTGATTAAGGCTGCATTCTGTGACTTTGTGGGTTCGTGAAATAAAAAGTCCAATTGCACCACTCAAAAATGTTCTTTATTTCCACCGACTTACAGTTGAACACTTGCCAATTACACAGAATTACGTAATGCACACAATTACGATTCACCAGTTCGTCCATTACAGTTCCACTTGCACTCGCAATTACGTAAGCTCCTCCGACGCACGTACACAGTCCGTCCCCTCACTGGGCGCTCCTCACAGCTCGCCAAGAACTGACTGAACTCACGCATTGCAGCCCTTTTTATAGGAATATCACTGTTTTCCAGAAGTCTCTAGTTTCAGTGAATCACCGCGAAGGTTCCAGATGGCACAGGAAGGGCAAAGAGGCGACCAGCGACAAATGACACTTCCCTAATCATCCCCTCAGCTAGTGACTGACATAAATGGGTGGGTGTGCCCCGCCTCTGGTCCCTTCTCAGCTGTCGTTGATCGGGCTTTCCGACATTTGGGTGACACTGCTCCCTCCTCAAAGCTGGTCGTCCCGAACAGCACCATCGTAGCGGGCTAGACGATCCAGGTGTACCACCAACATCATTCCTCGGGGCACCTTCTGGATGCGGTAGACCACGTCATTTATCCTCTTCACCAACCGATACGGTCCTTGCCGTGGCTGCTGGAGCTTCGGGCAGGGTCCCTTGGTCCGGGTAGGACGGTACAACCAGACCAGGTCACCTTGCTGGAACCGTTGGCTTTTGGCTTGCCTGTCATACCTGGTCTTCATGCGGTCGCTCACCTTCTGGATGTTCTGGCGAGCCATATCGTGCATGTCGTGGAGATGGTCCACCAAGTTCTCCACATAATTGGTCGCTGGCTGCTTCGCTCCCGGAGGGCTTCCAAAAGCCAGGTCACAAGGGAGACCGAACATTAAGCTGGCTGGCGTCATCCCAGTTGTGTCGTGTGTAGACGAGCGGTAGGCCAGCAAGAACAGTGGCACCTTGACATCCCAGTCTCGCTGATGGCTGGCCACGACCTTCCTCAGGTGTTCCTCTAAGGTCTTGATGTACCTTTCGAACATGTCATCCGACTGGGGATGTAGAGGCGTCGTGCGGGTCTTGTTCGCCCCAAGCCTTTGTAGTGCCTCCTTCATTAGGTTGGACTCAAAATTGGTACCCTAGTCACTGTGCAGCTCTAACGGCACCCCAAATAGTCAGAAAACTTGCTCCACGAGGCAGTCTGTGATTGTCTTTGCCTCTTGGTTTGGGATGGTATACAGCTCCGGCCACTTGGTGAAGTAGTCCACGACCACCATTAGGTACTTGTTGCCTCGATCAGAAACTGGGAACGGTCCAGCAATGTCAACGGCGATCCGTTCGAATGGCGCCCCGACGTTGTACTGCTGCATGCGACCCCGTCTCCTAGTCTGGGGTCCGCGACTCGCCGCGCACACGTGACACTGACGGCACCATCTCTCAGCATCTTCTCGGAGTCTCAGCCAGCAGTAGCGCTGCCCTAGTTTGTCAATCGTTTGGTTCGCTCCCAGGTGTCCTCCTGAAGTACCGGCGTGCACTTCTTCCAAGACTTCGGGAAGTTGTCTCTGCGTCTTCCCATCGGGTGATTCCCATACCCAGAACAGCACGCCCTCTCTGGTCTTCAACGAGTCCCATTGGGCCCAGTACGACTTGTAGGTGGCGCTCCTCGGTGCGATGTCCTCCCAGGTCGGTCTCGTCCCTGCCTCCACTTCCCTCAAGAGTGGCCCCAAGTCTGCTTCACCAGCTGCTCCCTCCTCAGACCTGCGCTATCCCAGCCGCCCGCAGGCACTGCCACAACTACTTGGACTGCTGCGGCACGCTCCTTCTCTTCCACTCTTGTGCACTGGCCGCACTCTTCTGGACAGGGTCTTTGGGACATGGCGTCTGCGTTACCGTGGCTCTTCCTTCTACGATGTTCCGAGGTGAAGTCTTACTCCTGCAGCCTCTGGACCCAACGTACTGTCTGGCCTTCCAGGTTCTTAAAGCTCAATAGCCAGGTTAGGGCGGAATGGTCAGTCCTCAGGTGGAATGGCTGACCGTACAGGTACTTGTGGAAGTGCTCCAAGGTTTTACTACCGCCAATAATTCTCGTCGGGTGACGCAGTAGTTCTTCTCTGCCTTTGATAGCGTCTTGCTGTAGTAGGCTATCACCCGCTCATGGCCGTCCTGGATCTGCGATAGGACACCTCCAATGCAATGGTCGCTGGCGTCGGTGTCCACAATGAAGGCGCCACCCGGTTGTGGGAAACCCATAATTGGAGCACTACTCAGGGTCTCCTTTGGGTGCTGGAAAGCGTTTTCGGCGTCCTCCGTCCACACATAAGGCCGGTGTTCATCTCTCAGGCGGGTGAGGGGTTTTGCGATGTTGGAGAACCCCTTTATGAAGCGGCGGTAATAACTTCACAGCCCTAGGAAACCGCGCAACTCTTTCTTATCCTTCGGACGAGGCCAATCTCTCACAGCCTGTGTCTTCTCCGTGTCTGTGGCGACTCCGGTTGCTGAGACTATGTGGCCCAAGTAGTTCACTTCCTTGCGAAAGTGCTGGCACTTCTTGGCGTTCAGCTTCAAGTTGGTCGCCTGCAGTCTCTGTAGCACCTTACTCAGATTCTCAAGGTGATCTTCAAAAGTCTTCCCGACGATGATGATGTCGTCCAGGTATAGCAGGCAGGGCTCGTAAGTCAGTCCTCTCATCACTGACTCCATAAGGCGCTGGAAGGTAGATGGTGCGTTGCAGAGGCCAAAGGGCATAACCGTGAACTGCCAGAGCCCTTGGTCTGTCGAGAATGCGGTCTTCTCCTTGTCCCTTGGGTCTAGACCCACCTGCCAGTAGCCCGACTTCAGGTCCAGGGTCAAGAACCACTGTGCACCTGCTAGCGTGTCCAGGGTGTCGTCTATCCGGGGTAAGGGAAAACAGTCCTTCCGGGTGACAGCGTTCAGCTTTCTGTAGTCTACGCAGAAGCGCAGCTCGCCATTCTTCTTCGTCACCAAGACTACAGGGGAACACAAAGGGCTGTCAGACTCTTCAATCACTCCCCTGGGTCTCATGTCCTCCAGCATGTCTCGTACGGCCCCTTGCTTCGCCAGCGGAACGCGTCTAGGTGGTTGTCGAATTGGCCAGGCGTCCCCGGTGTCGATGCGGTGAAGCACTTTTTCCGTGCAGCCGTAGTCACTATCTTCTTGGCTGAAGACGCGCTGGTATCGTCTTAGCAATTGTCGAACTTTTTCCAGCTGCTCTGCGGTCAGGTGGTTGGCCGCCCTCTCCAGTAGGCCTTCTAGCCGTGGCCCCAGGTGTTGCGTCGGCATCGGCTCCTGTGTCTTGTCGATTGCTGTTACGCTCACCACGGGCTCACACGTTCCCTAACTCCGTCCCGGCCTGGACGTCGTGATCAGTGTCCGTTGGATTTAGCAGTCTCACTGGCAGTTCCTCTCAGCAGGGTAGCAATGCCCTGGCTATACACAGTCTGTTTACAGCCGTCATCTGGTCCAGCATCATGTTCCTGGTTCCCTGGCCCTCCAGTCGCGCCGTCACCACCACCTCGCTCCTCGCGGGGACAACCACGTCTTCGTTCAAGATGACCCTGCAGACTCCAAGGCGCTCTTCGGGTTGACGGAGTATAACCTCTTTTCAGCTAAGCCGCAGGACTTTCCTGCCGACGTCGACCGTCGCCTCGTGGCTCCTGAGGGCATACAGTCCCAGAATCACCTCCTCAGCCACCTTCGCGACGAACACCCAAAGACGTACGATACTCCTTCCCAAGGTCAACTTTAGCAGGGCCTCCATCTCCACAGGCAAGGTGTCGCCCGATGCCGTCACAAGCTGGTATGGTCGGCTCGGCTTCCTTGTCGGCAAACCCTTCGCCACGTCAGGTCTGATGATGTTCACGGCCGCCCCAGTGTCCACCAGTACGCGACACGGCTTTCCTCTTACCCAGCCGTCCGCGATGAGGCTGTAATCCATCCGCCGGCTGACGGCGCGCAGTGTCACTCGAGGAGATGGTGTGGACGGCGCCGACGTGCTCCTCGCCACACTGGGCCTTACTCGTTTTTCCGACTTTCCTTCCTGGTGTCGGCAATCTCTTTCCAGGTGTCCGGGCTGTCCACACCCCCAACACAGGCCACTAGGTCTTCGCCGGCGTCCCTCGGCTGGCCTTCTGTCTCCGGTGTAGCGGACACTCCTCGTTCTCGACGTCGGGATAGCTGTTACCTTGGCCACCTCCATCCTTAATGCTGCCGTTAGCGCCTCGTGGATTGTTTTATAATCACCGAGCATTAGACGCTGACGAATCTCCGTGTCCCGTACCCCGTCAACGAAGGTGTAGGCAGCTTCCCGGGATACGAACTCTGGTGGGAGGTCGACTAGGGCCTTGCTAGCCAGTTGTTCAACTGCCAGGGCGAACTCCTGCAGCGTCTTCCCTGGCTGCTCTGACCTTGCCTTTAGCTGGCTGCGGTATGCTGCGGCTAAGCGATGGTTTCCGAAACGATTCTCCAGGGCCTCCCAGATGTCCTTGGGCGCTGCCGTTGTCTGCACCGCGTTTAGGACTTTCACGGCCCGTCCCTGTAGGCTGGCTATTAACTGTGTGGCCACCTCCTCTGGTGACCATTCGTTGTGCTTGGCCACTGCGTCGAATTGGTGGCGGAAGACATCAAACGTTGACGTGCCGTCATATTTCGTAGGTTTTACCCGCGCCGATGTTGTGTCGCGTCCCGGTGCGTCGGCCTTCAAATCCTTCAACCTCCTGCCGACGACGTCCTCCACCATGGCGTTCAGGGACTTGACGCTGCTTTCGGCCTTTCCTTCCAGTCCATTAACGCGGTTTGCCAGGTTTCCGACGCGTTCGTCCACTTGGCCGATCTGCTTGCCGAGCCCCGTGACGTCCTCCCTCACGCCGGCCAACTGTTCCTCAAATTTTGCGGCGAGGGCCTCGTTCGCAACCTTCATTTCTTCCATCTTCTCCAAGAGGTTATCGTTAGCCGTCTTCATTTCTTCCAGCTTTGCGGCCAGGTTTTTATTTACCGCCTCCGTCTTTGCTGTTAGTTCCGCGGCCAGGCTGTTATTTGCCGCTTCTGTTTGCGCAGGGAGGTTGTCCTTTGCTGCTTTCATTTCCGAGGTCAGTTCGGCCTTCATTTCCATCACCTTTTCCAAAATGTTTTCCAATGCCGCGTCCATGGTTGTAATGTTCGGTGATGTTGTCGTCCCGCTTCCTAACACCAGTGTGACTTTGTGGGTTCGTGAAATAAAAAGTCCAATTGCACCACTCAAAAATGTTCTTTATTTCCACCGACTTACAGTTGAACACTTGCCAATTACACAGAATTACGTAATGCACACAATTACGATTCACCAGTTCGTCCGTTACAGTTCCACTTGCACTCACAATTACGTAAGCTCCTCCGACGCACGTACGCAGTCTCACTGGACGCTCCTCACAGCGCGCCAAGAACTGACTGAACTCACTAATTGCAGCCCTTTTTATAGGAATATCACTGTTTTCCAGAAGTCTCTTGTTTCAGTGAATCACCATGAAGATTCCAGACGGCACAGGAAGGGGAAAGAGGTGGCCAGCGACAAGTGACACTTTCGTAGTCATCCCCTCAGCTAGTGACTGAGATTAATGGGTGGGTGTGGCCCGGCCTCTGGTCCCTTCTCAGCTGTCGTTAGTCGGGCTTTCCAATAATTGGGTGACAATACTGATCTGAGTCCATTGTTGTAATCGATATTACGTAAGTTGGAATATGCACGTTCTTCTATACTCCAATGTTAATGATTTCAGGAAGAACAGCTAGCTTATATGTATATTAATAGGTTGGTTTAGTTGGGGATAAAATATGTAGACTATAGGTAATGCTATAGTTTAGAAAATGCTTACATTTAGGATTTGCTATTCTGCAATCTCATGACGTGTTTTACCATTTAAGTTATCCAATAGTAGAGTTGAGCCATAGACTGGAAAAGTTAGTAAAAGAAGTTAAATACGGTATGAGCCAAAATATACTCATTTTTGTGCAGTGCGCATGCGCATGCCTGAGCGACTGCGTGTTGTTACATCGCCATGATGTATAGTTAGTTGTGTAAAGAACGTTGTGCTCTGAGACTGAAAGTGACAATGAGTCTTGCGACGGAGGAAAAAGTGTTTATAGTAGAACATTATTTTCGCTCGTATGGACACCGTTATCAAGGCGGCTCGCGTTTAAAGTCAGTAGCGGAACAATATCGTGAATACTTCAATAAGCCAGCACCTAGCAACACAGTTATGCCATCTGTTGTTGAAACATTCCGTCGTATAGGTAGTGTGACACAATGGAAGGTCTGGTAGGCCAGTAACTGTGTCCACAAATGAAAATCATGGACGTGTCCTCAAACAGTTGTTGCAGTCTCCAAAGCGATGTCTTCGGCGAACATCCCTGAAATCAAACATCAGCAATACGTCACTTCGGCGGTTGTTTGAAGACATAGGTGGATTTCCGTACCGAATACGGGTTGGGCAATGGCTGACGGAGTACGATAGGCATGTCAGGGTATAGAATATTGTGCACGATTTTTGGCCGTGGTGTACGAGAATCCAGATTTCTTGTTCAACGTGTGGTTTTCCGACGAAAGTCACATTCACTCAGACGGTTTTATCCGTCACCAAATAACTCGTCTTCTTGGTTTCGAGAGGCCAGACGCTATAGTCCAGAAACCGCTACATGGTGTGCGTGTGACGATTTGGTGTGCAGTGTCAGGAAATGTGCTAGGTCCGTATTTCACAGAGAATAATGATGGAGCACCTCTTACTGTTAAACAGGAACTCTCTAGCAATATGGTGATCGAGCCATTTATTCAGGATCTAAAAAGGTTTCGTCGTGCCAGGAGCATGCAGATGAATATACAGTGCTTCCAACAAGACGGGGCGACCTGCCACACCACTCGACAGTTTATGGCTATGATGCAAGAAACCTTTCCAGGATGAGTAATTTACCGCCGAACCGACCACATTCTCCCGATCTCACACACCTGATGCTTATGTATGGGGAATGCTAAAGGAGAACGTTTTCAAACATCCGGTTCCTCCCAAAACTGTGCCTTCATTACGTCAGAGGATCGTCTCGTTCTTCGAGACAACAGCAACCTGCGTTCCGCATTATGTTGGAAAATCTGCGTGATTGTTATGAACAGTGCCTACAGCGCAATGGAGCACATTTTGAACATTTACGCTATCATCTCGATACGCAAGGTAATGACAATAAGAGTAGCATAATTTCCAGTACTGTATATTTTGGCGCATACTGTATAAGGAGGACAGGATGGAGGCTCACATATTAGATCGGATTAGATTAGACTGATTTGCTGTCGGTGAGTTCACTAGTAGCCACAAAGGCCTGTCAACATTAAACATGTCAAAGAAGGGTACAGTTTCATAATATATATACTTAAATATTCAACAGGAAATACATATTATATACAGGCAATATGAAAAACGAGGCAATGATAATTATATGTATATACAAAATCAATACTCCTATGCAATTAGAAGACCAGCAAACACACACACACACACACACACACACACACACACACACACACACACACACACACACACACACACATATATATATATATATATATATATATATATATATATATATATATATATATATACATTTTGGTAGTTTCATTTACTTTTGCTAGAGCATCTCAACATTTTATATTGGATCTTCAGTGGACAGCATTTTAGTCAGTTCTTCAATACACAAAGGTATATTAAAATTACTTTTGAACAGGCATCAAAAGTAAATTATCATTGACTTGTCATTGCAACAGCTAGATTCTATTTATAGAGCTTCATAAGTGCCACACGATAATTTGGGTTTCACATAATCTTGTGCAGAATAAAATGATTTTGACCATAGGTACTCTGTAGCAGCAATTTTAAAAGCAATGAAATGATCAATTTTCCGCTAACATCATAAGGAAGAGTGTCAAATATTTTGATGGCTTCATAATACATCCTTTCTGTAAGAAAAAAAAAGAATGTAGTGCTGGGATAATGAATGTCGCACTTTTGTCTAATGTTTATTCTATGAATGTTATTGTTTGTTATAAATGAGACCCGACTGCATACAAAAAATTTAGGATCGAGAGTATATACACGCAAGGAAGGGTTAGGATTATGATTAGGATCTACTACGGAAGGGATTCGGCACGGAGACCTGTGGTGATACCCCAAGTGGGGCACTCCCGGGAGGAAGAATGAGTTGAGAGGAGAGAGGGTGGCCTTCCCACGGAGCCACGCAGTGCAGAGGACAGGGTCCCTAAATTTTACTTAGAGACCTCTCCCGGCAAGCCAGCACAATGCACATGTCCCTCTACTGCGGTACGGCAAAGGGCCCAGCAGCCCGTTTGCAAATGGTCCCTGCAGCCGGGACAGAAATATTTCCAGCAGCAGGTTCGCAGACGGGCAACCGACCTACCGGAGGAGGAAGTATGAATGAATGAAAGGGAGTTTTCAACAAGTAATCCATTCCATTCATTTTAGAGCTATATTACATTGTCCATCGAACAATTAAGTTTATAACAACAATCACACGAATGCTAAACTTAATGCAGCGGACCACAACCAGCTGGCCCCAAGCGTTGCTAAACGCGATGCATGAAGAGATGGTGAGTAGGGGAATGAGACAGATACAGCCATGTTACTGGAAAAGTGTATAAGTGGGAGAGGAGTGACTGCAGGCCCATGTACTCTGGTCCTTCGCGATAGGGAGACTGGCAAGGCTGTGCACAAGCTCCAGTAACAATTAAGAATCATAGCATAATAAATTATTATTTGCAATGATTATTACAACTGAATAAAATATAAAATAATGTTTTCTTCACATTAAAAAGCGCCTAAAATTTGCGTAATATCTGGAGGGCCCAGCCCCTCTGACCCTTAATGATAGATCGCCCCTGATATATAAGTACATAAAATATGTGAGATTGTCATTGAGAATTGTAAAACAGATATACCTAATTTTGTACAGAATAAAGGAACTCGGGAAAAGTGATTCTTTAACAGCAATTTAACAAAAAAAAGCATTGAGCATATTTTGTCTAACTTAGTATATCCTAGTCCACGAATAAATGGGTAAATGAAGGGAAATAAGATACTGAAAATACTGTATAAATGTAGAGTGGAGTTGATGTAGTCACTTTGAAAAACTATATCCCACGCGCTCTCCCTTATTAGGATGTTGTATTTTATTATAAAATAACTGTAGCATGTATGATTAGCAACTGCCAATCTAAATGAGAAGCAAGATTTACTGAACTGGTGATATTTTGATTTATTCTTATCATTGGGGTTTAGCTACTTAGATCCTCTTGCTGCACCTTGTTGTTGCTTTGTGACACTCATAACTGCCTCACTCCTCTTATAAAAGCATCTATCAACTATGCTTTATCCCTTGGTTTGCTAAATCAGTCATTGGTTGCGTACGTTATTCATTTTGACAGCTGGGAGTATGTATCTGTAAGAGACAAAAGAAGTATAGGATGACATCCGTAGCGAAAAATCGTGAATGTGATACAGATATAATGTTTTAATTGTTTCAAAATAACATTTCTTTGAGGCAAAGATGCTTTACATTCAGAAAAAGAGTATTTTCCTCTTGTCTAGTGTCTATGCTATGAATTTATATGTTTGTTATTAATATTACATAATGGCATACATCGAATTTTAAGATTGAGGATATCTACCTGCAAGGTGGAGTTATATTCAATCTGACAAATTACTGTACTTCTCGGTGCTAGTTACTTAGTAATTTGATTCCATGTCCAGTTAACAAATTGGTTCATATAATGAGGTGGCCATTAGCTAGTAGCAAATAGCCATTATCCTTCATTGCCATAAATGAAAACCATAATAAAACCTTACAAAGCTTGGAAAATAAGTGCTTACAAATTGTAAAGTCATCATTGGGGTAAGGGATATGGAATTAGCGTTTCCTGTGGTCTACCAGGGAAATGTAAATCAGTTGGCGAAGATGTGACTCGCTGAAGATGCTATCATTCATAATCATGGAAGGGCCCCTACGTATGTGCGGTGCAATAATGAGTCGTAAATCGGCATTACCTTCAGCATCTGCAGTATCTCTCCAACACTGGAGAGTGTTGGAGGATGAGACTCTTTTTTGATATTCATGACGCCATCCCTCCTCAAAGGATTGACCGCTTTTCATGTTGCATAGGTTGGGTGGTGACACTGAAAGCACTCTCTAGGTTGATTGCGGAGGTTGACAGTTTGTTTCCACCACAAGGCTCAGCGACTCCAATGGAGAGAATTTTTCCAGACTTATACAAGATATTTTATAATGTTGTTCCCAGGAAGCCTTCCAGAACCTTTCCAAAACCTACATAGTGGTGATCTGATGACACTGCTGTCAAAGGATGCCAGTCCTTGCAGAGAAGTCGAGCCATAGTTGGGACCAGAAAGCGGAACGATGAAGTTCAAAAGTACCTGTGCCAGAAGCAGTACCGAGAAAGTAGACTTCAAGGTGGCAATATTATAAGTCAAGCATACTGCTAGGCAAGTGGTCCTCAATGAAACTGGCTTCATCTTTAGAATTAAGGTTATAAGTTGCCACAAAAAGTTTTTGATTGTTGTGGTCTGCTTCCCTCTCTGATGACCGTTCACTAGAGGTTGCACGACCACTATTTCAGGTCCATTTTTCCAGCTCTTGCACTCAACGTACAGTGCCCAAAAAAAGACACGTCTCAACCATCATTCCTTCCAGTGATTCTCTGAGTACCGGGGCTGGCTGATGGCCCTGAAAATTGGTAGTTCGCAAAGTTATCGATGCAGTTTAATTTTTTAAAGTTACAAACAGTTCTTTAAGCCTGTCACTATAGACTGGAGTACACTCAAGTTAACAGTAATTCACAACATATAACACAACATTCACATTTTTGTAAACATTATAGAGCATATAATACTCACCTATTTATGTAGAAACCCAGATCTTCTCTACTTTCTGCTGACAAACTTATCAATGACCAACTCGTTGAAGTTCTTGATCTGCATGATGAAGTCCCTTTCAATGGAAAGGATGGCCAATGGAAACAGTCTCTCTTTACACATTGTGTTACGCATAGTCTATACCTCCGTACAAAATCTTCTTCTGGTAGCTCCTCAGAATCATTTCTCCTCATAAGCCATTCTCTATTACGAATGCCACTCAGATGGTCTAAATATAACAAATCGACACCAAGGGCTGCGTTCGCACCCTCCATTTTTAACAATTCTACAACTGTTAACGACTTAACAGAAATATGGCTTCTTAATTTAACAAGACGTTTAACACGCGTGTTAAGCTCACACATGTTGGTGTAACGCAATTTTTGTTATAACTGTTGCTAAATAGAGTAACAGAAGTGGCAAGTCTTAACATCTGTTGGTGTACGAAGGTACACCAACCTTAAGACCTACGAACGTAGGGCGTACGAAGCTTAAAGGATTCGCTAAAAGTGTAACAGAAGTTATTTTCTCTGAAAAGCTCCATTAGCGGAACAACCCTAGCTATGTTTTTAAATTCCTCAGTACTGTAAGTTGCAGAGAGCTCTGTGATCATCTTTTTTTCTTCGCAAGAGAATATTTATAAAGAGCAGATTTTACATAGTGTGCTGGAAACGATACCTAATAGTCTGAAAATCTGTGAGGTCGAAACAGAACTGCTGTTTCCATATCGCAAACAAACCTGAATCTTTCTATCATTTCAGTAATGATAACATCACATATTTCAAGTGCCTCTCTTTTCCTCTCAGTGTGTTCTAGGAATTTTATTCTCTTTATTTCATTCTCCACAACTTCGTTGAAATTTATGGAACCTCTAATTTTAAGAATTTCCACCTCAAAAGAATTCAGTCTATTCTGGACCATTTGAGGGGCACAGTCACTCCTCTGAAGTTGATTATAGAAAATATTGACATGGGGCATAATTTTGTGTAAGAAAGACAGCCAAAACAGGAAATCTGTATCAGTCAAAATTCCAATAAAACCAGGTGCCTGAAAAACTGAGTTTGTTTTGGTGATTCTCTCGCCGCTCCTAATAATTCTCATGCACTTTATTAATTCCTCTGTGTTCAAAAACTGTATTGACGGATCTGGATTGAAAGTTCCACCACCGTAGGCACTGACCTCGGCAGTCGCTTCTGTACCACTTCCTCTAGAACTGCTATTCTCTGAAGGTAATAAGAGAAAAGAGAAAGCACAACCTCAATGAAGATTTGTGAGAAAGATACTTACACTACTACTCGCTGATACTGCATTCAACATTATTAGATTTAACTGATGTGCATGGCAGTGAATGTATGCTGCAAATGTACTTTTCTGTTTTATGTTGCGCTGGCCGCCTTCTTTTCGCCCCAGACATAACATTAGCCCATCGTATGTTTGATCTATTTTTTTTTTTTCTTTTGTAATGTACGTCCTCCAACGTTGTCATATCGGACGGTGAATGAATTGGGTGAAGTGATGCTCAAATGAATCCAGGGTACATGGAGCTTACAGTTACCCGACATTCGTCTTTTAGGATAAGGGAAAACCCCGGATAAATCTTATCCAGGTAACTCACCCTGACCGAGATTCGAACTCGGGACCTCTTGAACGTGAGGCAGTCACGCTACCATCTATGCTACCGAGGCGGGCATATTTGAGCTGAGTTTATGATCACAGTTCACAGCTTCTCATATACAAGTACCATTTGATACTTGGAAGCTACATCACTGGTTTCATCTGCTATGACAGCTAAAAGTAGAGTCTTTGATTTATTGTGATATATCTTCATGAGTGACTTCAAGGATACCTTGCAAAATATTCTGGATGTTTTGAAGGTTCCTTTAAACACCGTAGCATTCTCCAGATGGGTTTTCAGAACACAGTCTAGCCCTGCACTGAAGTTTATCGGTCCATGAAAAGTACCAGGATTACTTGATGCAGCTGACCCATCGTGTCCTCGCAGAGCTAACTCTAAGGCCCCATAAAACCTAATGGAGTTGGCAATAATGTTTTAAACATACCTATTTTGAGCCACTTCCTAGTTGTGTTCTTCAATTGTTTTCCGATGTGCATCATCCATCTGCTTTGCTATATTTACATTGCCAAGCATAGCAAAACTGTACTTTTGTACTGTTACACCAGAACTTCAAACATTATTCTGGAGTGAGTTTTGAAGGTTTTCTCTGCGTTCATGATTTATTTATGGTCTTAAAACGTCCGTTTGTCCTGCCCTGTAGCATTGTATGCCAGTGGATTGCATCTGGAAGTGAACTACTCGGCACCTGCAAACAAAACAGCGCGCTGATGTCCACTGCACTAGAGGTCCCGAGTTCGAATCTCGGTTAGGGTGAGTTACCTGGATACGGTTTTTCCGGGTTTTCCCTTATCCTGATAGGCGAATGTCAGGTAACCCTAAGCTCCATGGACCCCGGACTCATTGAGCATCATTTCACCCCTTTCATTCAACGTCCGATATGACTTAACGTTGGAGGACGTAAATTGCAAAAAAAAAAAAAAAAAAAAAAAAAAAAAAAAAAAAAAAAAAACAGGAATGCACCTATGCATTTATGAATAAGAATAACTTATTAACTTTATTCAATGAAGGAGATAAACATTTCTAATATGAATTTTAAAGTAAACAACTCTATTCATACTTTCAATGGGATTTTTGAGCCCACTTAGCTGCATACAGACAGCTGATTTATGGTAGAATTGTTGGCAAAACAAGCTTCATTTCTTCATCTATGAATTTGAGTCTCTCTCTCTGTCTCTCTCTCTCTTTGATGTTTTGATTTCAGTCAATCTCGAGAGGCCCAGTTCACACAAATATACAGATGAAGATGGTAATAACACATTAGCTGCCTTCTTGGAAATAGCCAAATATTCACTGCATATTAACAACTAAAATGTTACCAAAGGCACTTCAGAAAATGTTAATTTCAGTACTCTGACAGCCAATTATTATTTGGAAGATGTTTTGAGACCATAAATAAATCATGAACGCAGAGAAAACCTTCAAAACTCACTCCAGCATATTTTTTGAATTTATGGTATAACAGTACAAAAAGTTCTTTAAATCCATCAACACCTCCTTATTATCAGCAAGGGAAGATATAGTTAGAAACATTTTATATGATACATTTCCTAGTGCATTTATCCACAATTTAACTTATTAATAA
The DNA here is from genome assembly GCA_030765055.1 of Mantis religiosa. Taxonomy (NCBI): domain Eukaryota; kingdom Metazoa; phylum Arthropoda; class Insecta; order Mantodea; family Mantidae; genus Mantis; species Mantis religiosa. Next base: position 273,907,194 of record CM060948.1, read on the forward strand.
ATCCTTGAATCTTAACCATACAAGTCAGAATATTTTCGTCTATACCTTGCATTTTTTGTTTAGTTCAAGTGTATGAAAACATCAGAAAGTTATTCCAAGTTAGATAACCATTCGTTGCCTGCAAATAAACCTGCATACTCATGGCCCTCAATAGTCAAAAATGCAAGTACCACATTTTTTTAAGTTGAAACATCCCACTTAACGCCGGTGTAAAGCATGGTATGATGTTTATGGAGGCACTACCTGTATACAGGCAACAAGTTTCGAACCCAAGTCTGCAAGTTATAGATATAAAGGAGCCGCTTCCGTAAATGTCATGCCATGCTTGGCCACTGCTTCACACTTCAGCTTCCCATAACCATCACAATTCTGTATGTAGCACAACTGTAGTGTGCTCCGATCCCATTTCTTGACACAAAACATTAAAAAGCTGCAGCATATATAGTGGCTGCAATTTCATGAAATTCACAATTTTTAACATTTTTTCCATCATAATTTCAGAGGGGATGGCAAATACTTAGCAATAATGACTTCATGGTCAAGAGTCAATGGTGAGATTTTAAGTTAGGATTTGCCTCATGTACTTCTAACCCATGAATCCTTTCACTTGGCCTGTCATAGAAGTGGCTCCATCTTTACAAACACTAATGCAGTCCTGCCATGTTACATTACGAAACCACACATTCATTAGTCATACAAAACATTTCTTCTCTAGTTGTTTGGTTGGATAGGTCTTGGCAAAAAAAGAAAAAGAAGACTTGCAATTAGTGACCACCAAAATACCTTATGTGGGAAAGTTGTGTGTGACCATCAATATCAGTGGACTTGGCAATATGAAGTGACAATGTCTAACTGCTGTTTATTTTCTCCTTCATAATCTTTGATGTCTTTGGACATCAGCCCAACTGTGTCATCAGAGGGAGGCACCCTTTTGAAATTTCAGTAGCAGCTTCTAAATCCATTTCACATTTCTTTATTTTTTTGTGCTACTGTGCATATGTTACCTTATAGGTAACTTTTTATAGTTTTTGATAATACATACCAGCATTGTCATGAGTGTATTTGTATTTTATTATGTTCCAAAAACCTAAAAAATAATTCACATATTTACTCAGCAGAGACGGATGTTTTGTTGATAAATGATTTGTATTAGTTAATTGATGAAAATTAATCACTTCTTCACACTAGCCAAATATAGACTAAGGTTTTTGATAGATAGAGTCAACATGAAAAATTCACTGCCATGGCCAGGATTTGAACCAGTGATCTCCAGGTTTCCGTCCAGTCGCTGTAACCCATTGAGCTACCACAGCCAACTTGCTGTGATGATATTAAATTCTCCATTTGACTCGTATATTTCCCCGGTAAACCACTAGGGGCTCTTGCATCTGAGATACACCGTTTGTGGCAACTTACTATCATAAGTACTTGAGTCCCAGGCTTCATCATTTAACTCTTATTATTTTAGTTAATTGATGGAAACCAATCATTTCTTCACACTAGCCATATATATAGGCTAAAGTTTTTGATAGAGTCAACATGAAAAATTCAATACCTATATACTGATGCCTAATTCTAGCTATATACTATATACTATGCTATTATACTATTATATTATTACGGGTCTGCTTAAATGACTCCATACCTCCTAACCCTCACATCACAGATATACCGACCTTGGAGACGGCGATCTCCTCCTTCACCTCCATCGTAGGACGAACAGTTCGCAACCTCACCGTTCACACTCCAGCACCTCTACACCCTCACGTCATCCCGCTAGACATCCATCTTCTCATTCGTCGCTCTTGGGCGGCTCGCAGACTATATCAGCGACACCGCACTCGTCATAATCAGGTTCTGCTCGCGCGCTTGCGCCGAGAGGTTCGACTTCGACTACGCGAGCACCGTGTGCGCGCGTGGGAGGAGTTGATGTCTCGAGTGAATTTTGAGAATGGCGAGGCGTGGAGGCTTGCAAAAGGACTCCGGAACCGTGGAGGAGCACCAAACACCCCTATCCAAAGCACCCAAGACCTGGTGTACGAACCCCAAGCTAAAGCAAATGTGTTTGCCGACTACCTAGAGAGGACCATGAGGCCACGAGATGACCCCCAGGACCTAGACTTCACTGGCCGCGTCAAGCGGGAGGTTCGTCAGTACCTTCGACGCCCTCTTGCTGAGGCGGACCGACTACCTGTCATTAGACCCAGTGAGCTCCAGGGCGCACTCCGGCGTCTAAATCCCAAAAAAGCGTCGGGACCTGATGGGTTGACACCTATCATGCTCCGCCATCTTCCATTCAAAGCCGTTCTTTTTCTTACTCGGGTTTTTAATATGTGTCTCGCCCTGGGCCACTTTCCACGGCAGTGGAGGGAGGCTCGGGTGATTTGCATTTTGAAGCCCGGTAAAAATCCGGCTCTCCCCGCCAGTTACCGCTCCATTAGCCTCCTGTCAGTCCTCTCGAAAGTTTTCGAGAGGCTTGTTTTAGTCCGCTTGTCGCCCCTTCTGGGGGACATTCAAGCTATTCCTCCCCATCAGTTTGGTTTTCGTCCTGGGCACTCGACATCACAGCAGTTACTCCGTCTGGTGGAGGCCGCTGCCCTGGGTTTCCAGGAAAGGGCATTCACTGCGGCGGTGTCTCTGGATGTCGAGAAGACCTTCTCTACCACCTGGCATGCAGGCCTCCTACACAAACTAATCACCCTGGGGCTTCCTGCACACATGATACACATCTTACACTCATTCCTAAAACACAGACATTTCACAGTTGTTGTGGCGGGAAAGCTTTCTACCAGACGACCCATCAGAGGAGGCGTCCCAGAAGGCTCTGTCTTATCCCCTACACTATTTAGCGTGTACGTGGCGGATCTCCCCACGGAGCAACACGTCAACATTGCCCAATATGCGGACGACGTGTTATTATACAACACAAACAGAAACGCACGCAGAGCCTTCAACCCAATACAGCGACACCTAAGCCTCATTCATGATTGGTGTAGGCTTTGGCGATTGTCTATCAACCCAGAGAAAAGCCAAGCCATACTCTTCACTAAGCGTCACTTTCCCGCCAACCTCCCCGCCTTTAATTATTCTGGCAGAAGGATAGAGTGGACAAATTCTCTCAAATACTTAGGTGTAAAGCTGGACAAGGGCCTAACTTTTCGGGGTCACATCCAGGAGGCGACTCATCGGGCATGCGGTGCTTCGGCTTCGTTATACCCCATGATGCGCTCAGGAATGCCGACACCCCTTAAGTTGCGCCTTTTTCAGGCTTTAATTCTTCCCATCATGCTTTATGCTTGTGAGATCTGGGGCATGGCCGCAGGATCATATCTGCGTCAAATTCAGCGTGTACAAAATAGATGTCTCAGGGCTATCTATTCTGTTTGCTGGAGCTTTCCCGTGAGATACCTTCATGAAGCCTCATCTCTCCACTATGTGGAAGATGTCATTAGGCGCCGGGCCACAAAATTCTACGCGAGTTTGCCTCAACATCAGAGCGCCCTGGTTAGGTCTCTAGGGAACTACAGAGCAACCGAAAGACGCTACAAGCTATACCGGCTTCCCCGCATGGCGTGCGGGCACACCCGGTAACAATAGAGTACTTATTTCAGCCTAAAATCACTACTGTTTGAACTGAATTTAACAGGCATTCTAAATTAAACTCTTCCTGAAAATTATCACACCAGCGGTGCTAACATAGCGTTGCACCCGAGTTGGCTACCAAGAGGAGCTACGGCTACCTCCCTTCTTTTCTTCTACATTATCTTAAACCACCAACCTGCAAAACCCCACATTTCCTGTCATTAAGTGGTTAAGTCCGTGTAGGACAGGTACACGAATGACACACATCGTGCTGACCCTCAGTCAGCCGCCAGCTACTTGAATGAATGAATGAATACTATTATATTATGGGCTATACACTAGCCGTATAAAGGCTAGAATTAGGCATCAGTATATAGGCATTGAATTTTTCATGTTGACTCTATCTATCAAAAACCTTAGCCTATATATGGCCAGTGTGAAGAACTGATTGGTTTCCATCAATTAACTAAAATAATAAGAGTTAAATGATGAAGCCTGGGACTCAAGTACTTATGATAGTAAGTCGCCACAAACGGTGTATCTCAGATGCAAGAGCCCCTAGTGGTTTACCGGGGAAATATACGAGTCAAATGGAGAATTTAATATCATCACAGCAAGTTGGCTGTGGTAGCTCAATGGGTTACAGCAACTGGACAGAAACCAGGAGATTCCTGGTTCAAATCCTGGCTATGGCATTGAATTTTTCATGTTGACTCCATCTGACAAATGATTTGTATATTTACTGGAAACCATAGCAACATTACAGTTCTTCACCACACACCACTCACACAGAGATTAGACATATTTTGTTGCCACACCTAAAAGCATATAAGATCAATTACACTAACCAACATGAAATTTACCTCTGCAAAAATAATGAATGTTTTTAGTTTATTTTCACCTGCAGATTCTGAAAATGATGCTAAAATGGCATATCACATCACAATTTTTAGATATTTTAGATATACATAAATGAAAACGAGTTTGAGCACAGCCAGTAACACACATGTCATAGGTTGTTCACTCTTGACCTACACGATTACTTATGTAGGTACCTACATAATGTAAAGACAAAAACTTGTTGTACAATTTAACCAAGTCTCTACATCAAAAGATTGTAGAGCAAGAAGACTTAAATGATTTGTCAAAAGAAAAATCTGAACTTTTACTTTCAGGTTCCAGGCTGCAACAATGGAAACTACTTACACCTGGTGCAAAAATTACAGAGTTTCAAAATAGACATCAGAAATTCGGAAAATATTTTTCAATGGAAGACAATATATATTTCTGTATAAACATCAATGCTTTAATGAGTGAGCTAGGAATTGAGCATAGTCCAGATGACTGTTTATAGATTCATCAAAGTTTAGCTTAAAGGCTATGTTACTTCATAATGGTAATGAACTTCCATCTGTTCCAGCTTTCCATTCTGCAGGTCTTACTGAAAGTTATGAAAGTATGGCCAAAGTTTTACATGTTTTAAAATATGAGAGCCCGTCTCGGTAGCGTGGTGGTAGCATGTCTGCCTAACGTTCAAGAGGTCCCGAGTTTGTATCTCGGTCAGGGTATGCATAAAGTTTTTTCCGGGGTTTTCCCTTATCCTGAAAGACGAATGTCGGGTAACTCTAGGCTCTATGGACCCTGGGCTCATTTGAGCATCATTTCACCCATTCCATTCATCGTCCGATATGACTTAATGCTGGAGGACGTACATTACAAAAGAAAAAAATATATGAGGCTCATTGTTGGAAAATATGTAGTGACCTTAAAGTAAATGGCTTGTGCTTGGATTACAAGAGGGTTCACAAAATATTGTTGTTTTTTGTGTTTGTGGGTCAGCCGTGATAGGCAAAAACATGGGTCCAATAGTGGGACAAGTGGCAGGAATATCCCAGTGGAGAGTAATATAAAACAAGCACCATTGGTTTAGCCTGATAAAATTCTCCCCTCTCCCTTACACATAAAATTTGGACTGTTGAAGAATTTTGTTAAGACACTCAACAAGGATGGCAGTGGATTTGCATATTTGCAAGCAAGTTCTCACAGTTAACTTACAAAAAACTGAAAGAAGGAATTTTTGTAGGACCTCAAATGCAAAATCTCGTGAGGAAAAAATCTATGATAAAACATTACAAATGTTGGAATTAGCAGCTTGGCAATCACTTACAGGGGTTGTGCATGGTTTTCTTGAAAACACAAAGGAATAGAGACTATAAAACTTTGGTCTCATATTTGGTTGTAGAATACCTTTGAAAATTCTTTTCCCCCATTCACATTTAGACCATTTTCTGGAAAATCTGGGTAATAGTGATGAACAAGGGGAATATCTGTGTCATGGAGAAGAGGTACCAAAGTTGCAGGGCCCCAGTAATAATGGGGGATTATTCTTGGATTTTTGTGAAGGAGAGTAGACAGGAGTACAAGAGGCAATCACACGTTACCAAACACTTCTAAACATAGTTATAGATATGTTCCTTTAAATAAATAGTCCAAATATTATTAAATTTTAGATGAGTCGCATTTTTTACACATCTGCTTCACTTTCGTACCTATTTTGAGGACATGTTTCGCAAATCTTCGTTTGCATCTACGGCTCTTGTGCGACTGACGCTAGATCCAGCGGTGTGGGTAATTCTGGGGTTGTTGCTGCCTTCTGTTGATTTAGTGATGAACTGAAATGTGGGATTCTCTTCTAGCGGGATTTCAAAGTTCATTAGTTGGTTTTTATGTTTTTCTATGTATATCCTCTCTCATATGACGAGTTCACTATGTTTTTGTACGTATTTTAGTAATTCTGTGCTATCTTCAATTTCATGATTTTCAGACCAGAAATGAGCTGCTATTGCGGACTTATCAATATTTTTGTATCTTAAGTGCCTGAAGTGTTCTTTCTTTCTAGTGCCTATGTTCCTTTTTGTCCTTCCTATGTACATTTTTTCACAGTCTTTACACTTAATTTTGTAAATGCCTGACTTTTCCTCTGGTTTTATCTTATCAGTATTATTACTGTGAAGTAGGTTTTTAATGTTGTAATTGTTTTTTGGTGCCAATGTTATATTGTATTTCTTGAATATTTTTTGGAACTTTTTTGTGGCCCAGGGGTGGTAAGTAAATTTAGCAAATCTAGTTTCTTGTTTTATTGGTGTGAGAGCTGTGATCTGTTTTAATTTCTTTTGAAGTTTGAATAATTTTAGTTTTTTATCTACAAGGTTTTTTCCATATCCATTTTTAATTGCAGTTTTTAAGATTTGATGGTATTCGTTTTGATATTCTTGCTGGCTGAGAGGTAGATTTACTAATCTGTGTGTCAGACTGTTGATGGTTGCATGTTTGTGTGGAATTGGGTTGAAACTATTTGCTTTGATGTAATTATCTGTGTGTGTTGCTTTTCTATGAATGCCAAATTCTAGTTTTTCATTGCCTTTTTTGATTTTAAGGTCTAAAAAAGGTAGAGTACAGTCCTCTTCAGTTTCTACTGTGAATTGTATGCTGGTTTCTTGCAGGTTGAGTAGTTTCAAAGCATCATCTATTAGTTTGTAGGGCACTATTGCAAAGATGTCGTCTACGTATCTGTACCATGTTTTAAACATATGAGGGAAGGCTTTAGTAATATGTGTTTCGAAAAAACTCATGTATAGATTGGCCAAAAATGGTGATAGCGGGCTTCCCATAGCTAGTCCTGAAATTTGTTTGTAATATTTTCCATCGAAGACAAAATAATTTTGATGTATACATAATTCAGTCATTGCCTAATAGATGATGCTTTGAAACTACTCAACCTGCAAGAAACCAGCATACAATTCACAGTAGAAACTGAAGAGGACTGTACTCTACCTTTTTTAGACCTTAAAATCAAAAAAGGCAATGAAAAACTAGAATTTGGCATTCATAGAAAAGCAACACACACAGATAATTACATCAAAGCAAATAGTTTCAACCCAATTCCACACAAACATGCAACCATCAACAGTCTGACACACAGATTAGTAAATCTACCTCTCAGCCAGCAAGAATATCAAAACGAATACCATCAAATCTTAAAAACTGCAATTAAAAATGGATATGGAAAAAACCTTGTAGATAAAAAACTAAAATTATTCAAACTTCAAAAGAAATTAAAACAGATCACAGCTCTCACACCAATAAAACAAGAAACTAGATTTGCTAAATTTACTTACCACCCCTGGGCCACAAAAAAGTTCCAAAAAATATTCAAGAAATACAATATAACATTGGCACCAAAAAACAATTACAACATTAAAAACCTACTTCACAGTAATAATACTGATAAGATAAAACCAGAGGAAAAGTCAGGCATTTACAAAATTAAGTGTAAAGACTGTGAAAAAATGTACATAGGAAGGACAAAAAGGAACATAGGCACTAGAAAGAAAGAACACTTCAGGCACTTAAGATACAAAAATATTGATAAGTCCGCAATAGCAGCTCATTTCTGGTCTGAAAATCATGAAATTGAAGATAGCACAGAATTACTAAAATACGTACAAAAACATAGTGAACTCGTCATATGGGAGAGGATATACATAGAAAAACATAAAAACCAACTAATGAACTTTGAAATCCCGCTAGAAGAGAATCCCACATTTCAGTTCATCACTAAATCAACAGATGGCAGCACAACCCCAGAATTACCCACACCGCTGGATCTAGCGTCAGTCGCACAAGAGCCGTAGATGCAAACGAAGATTTTCGAAACATGTCCTCAAAATAGGTACAAAAGTGAAGCAGATGTGTAAAAAATGCGACTCATCTAAAATTTAATAATTTTTCGCTTCACTGTGGTGTTCCAATACAGTTGAATCTCGATATAGTCCAAATATTATTTCTTGTATTTAAAACATTCTGAATTAAACTTCACTCACCATGATGCTTAGTACTATAAAATATATCAGTATATCATAATAATAAATGTAACATAATATCTTCATCTGAAACCTTATAGGTGAGAACTTAAATGTTTTGGTCTAACTGTAGGGACTGAAGCCATATTTGCATGTACTCTATAAAACAGAAATAGAGGGATACCTTTACTTAACTAATATTTGCATTGAACAGTCCTCTTTTACATTCAATAAAAAAATTTTCAAACAAAAATCAGGACTATCTATGGGCAATCCATTGTCCCCATTTTTGGCAGACCTCTTCATGAGCTTTTTGGAAACCCATATCACAAAGGTATTCCCACTAATTTTTAAACATTGGTATAGATATGTGGATGACATTAGGGCAATAGTAAATGAGAAACAAGTGGATAATTCATTAAAACTACTTAATTTACAAAATCCTGCAATAAAATTTTCCATAGAAAAAGAGACAAACAATGAAATCCCTTTCTTAGATTTGAAACTTACCAGAAAACATAATAAACTTGAATTTGGCATACATAGAAAGGAAACACACACAGAAAATTTAATAAAATCAGATTGATATAACCCAAGACAGTACAAGTATGCTGTTATCAACAGTTTAACTTACAGGCTGGTTAATGTACCTTCAAACAAGATAGAATATATCAAAGAATACAACAATATCATTCACATTGCAGAATACAATGGATTCAGTGCTGAATTGGTCAATAAGAAAATTGATAAATTCAAAAGACAACAAAGATGCAAACAAGTAACTACTCTTTCCCCAATCAGCAATGAAACTTCATACAGAAAATTTACATATCATTCCAGAGCTACACACCTTTTCCAAAAAGTCTTCAAAGAACACAGGATTACTTTGGCCCCACAGAACAAATTTAGTGTACAACACCTTTTGAAATCACATAATACAAAAGAGATACCCACAGACAAAAAATCAGGTGTGTACCGGATAAATTGCAAGGGCTGTGACAACTTTTACAATGGAGAAACAAAAAGGAACTTGAACAGTAGGCTTAAAGAGCATTTTAGGAACATCAGGAACAAAGAAATAGATAAATCAGCAGTAGTGTACCATTTTTGGAAGGAGAATCATGATATACAGCGAGATATCCACTTATTAAAAAGTGTCCAAGGTCCAGCTGCATTAACCAGGTGGGAAAAAATCTTCATAAATAAATATGAAAGAAAATTGTTCAATTTCGACACTACCTTTGAAGAAAAGCCAAATTTCGAGTTCATCAAGATACCGACAGAGACGCACCTATCTCCTCCGAGGAGTTCACCGAACCGATGTCCATTAGTTGACAGCAGCTAATGATGTTAGGAAGATCCTAACAAAACGTGTTCTAGGTAAATACTAGCAATAAATGGAGCATTGAGTATTAGTTCGACTCAAAATTATATTAATTTTGTGCTTCATCGTATCATAGTCCTTACACAATGGAATACTAGTTCTTTGCTTGATTTGCTGCTGTGTATTATGCTGTTTTCTGGCAGTTTGTTGTATATTTTCAACATTTCCTCTGCAGTTATTTTTCTATGTGAAAAAGCATTTATAGTTCTACAGTATAATAGCTACTAATATTATTGCATGCACACACACTCACATGTTCGTAATTATGACAGCAAGCCAATAAAATAAGATTACTTATGTGGACAGGTGCGCGAAGATCTTTATACTCCAGCTCGACAATGCTGAACAAACACTACCATAAACAAACCTTCACACTTGCGAACTAGAATGTGATCGTATCAACACACGTTCAAAAGAACAATGAACAAATAGCGAGCATAATAGACTGCTGGAATCATTAGCAATGTTGCCACATGCAAAAATGTAAAATTGGGGTATTTTATACCCCAGCTAATTTATTATAATAGTTGGAAAAGTTCGTGTCACACCTTTCACCTTGTGACAGTACACCAGTTGCTCTAAAGTAACATGAACATTAAGTTATTTTTGTTTTTTATGTTTCTTAAGTTTACTCTTTATGAATTGAGGTTTAATAGCATTCCCAATATTGTAATTTATCATTAAATTCTTCCTTGGTAAGCGGAACATTTAGTAATCTGTGAATCAAATTTCAAAACTGTGTATGTTGGTGTGATACAGAACTGGAGTAATTACTTTTATGAACTGTCAAGATTCAGATACAGGATTTTCTATAAATTTAAAAACTTAAAGTTCTAGAAGGTTAGAATGAGAATTGAAAAATTCAATGTCACTGCCAGGATTTGAAGCATCAACCTTCTACACTATGCACATCTGCTCTACCACTGAGCTACCTTGGCAAAATGCTAGCATGTCACTATATTCTCCAGCTGATTCACATCTTTCCAGCAGACCAACAAGAAAACTTCAGTTCCAAACCACCATTGGTGACTGGCAGCGAGTTATCACTTAATTCCAATGCTTTTTAATGTATTTTTATTATAGTTCTCCATAAATAATTGCCTTTGGAAAACCTTTAAGTATTATTGCTCCACACTTTTGCTAAATCTGAAAAAGATACAATGTAACTTTTTTCCATTTCCATGATGAAAGTGGTATCTATTATTGCCTTGTGTATTTATGTATCATGAAACCCTCACATTCAATATATCTGTAATAAGTTATTGCATGTGGTATTCTTACTACCAAATTTAAAAAGATCTGTATCAAGAAGATGGTATATTTTTCAATGTTTTAGAGTACTTCTAGATATGGTTTGATACTATGGGATAGCAATCCAAAGATTGTGGAGGTACTAAAAATTTAATAAAAGGTTATTGAATATTAACAAATTCAAAGAAATTAGAGCATTGTAAGCCACTGTTTGTAGCAGCAAAAATTCCTGCAGTAGTTAATTTATATATACGTAGTTCTGGAATATCTTAAAGAAAACGCACACAAATATAACATGAGAAATCAAATACTAAATACAATACATACAACATGAAAACACTAGATATATCCCTCCAAAGGCTTAATCCTCAATTAGGCACATGCCTTGGCAGAACACCATTGGTTGTGTGGGTCCTAGGAGGCCCACGCTATATTTATTTGCATATATGCCTGTATTTTTTCTTTTTTTTTTTTTTCTTTTTTCTTTTTTCTTTATCTCCCCAGTTTTTGGCTTTATTTAGGTTGAACGTATATTGCTTTTATTGGTATAATCATACTAAATGCATCAGCTAAAATATAATCTGAATAGAGGTTACATTATAATTTGCATTACAATATACGGTAAGAAAATATATTTTAAAATACATCTTGTAATAGGAAATGTTCAGGTACTCAAAGTCATCAACTATTTCCTCTCTGTTTCCCCTGCCTAAGCAGTTATCGCAAATAATTTTAGCATTTTTTCTCAAACAGAAAGGAGTGTTGCATTTCCCACACGCATATTTAGTTTTGCTGTTATTTTTGTCTTTACTGCAGGGTTCACATCGTTTCCTTTTCAGTGATTCTGGTGCATTCGGGAACTCATCTGCTGTTGGTTGTTCAGGTTTATATTTCTTTAGAAGCTCTTTCAGATCATTGGTAGCTATTGCTGTTCTTTTTAGCTGTTGAGACAGTAAAGCTAAGGGCAGTACTTTCAAATATTCCTGTCTTGTGGAATATTTGTTTTAGTTTTCAAGAAAGATAACTCTAGAATTAATACCTGCAATATTCAACACATGATAAACGGTTACCATTGGCCACTTTCATGTTGTTCTGGCTACATTGTACGTAGTACACAATTTATCTATTACATCAGCTCCAGATTTAGTATCATTGTAATGCATGATTATTTCAGGTTTTTTTTCGTCACTTTCTGACAGTTGTTCCATCAAAACATGTAGCCTTGAGATCAAAACTACTGTTTCTAAATCTAACGATCTTGTCTCCACTTTATCTTGAGAATCAGAATCATCTGATTCGTACAAATTGTCATCCAACAGTAAGGCATCATCATCGCAAAGTACACGATGTACTTCTTCCAAATCCTTAGGATTCTGTAGATCATACCTTTTACTGATATTTATGATGAAGAACTAATAGGTCCTTCCACTGGCAATGCAACATTCCACAACTTACTAACGAAGAAAAGCATATCATCAACATGTAACGGGAGTAGGTGCAAGGGGCCTGCTAGACCCATACAACACCTAACTGCTGATTCATCATTCTTGTCGCTACAATAAAGAGACAAATTTGTCGCTGCAGCAAACATTTGAGTATGGTGTAATGTTAGATGTCCTAGTCTGGCAATTAGATAGGTGTGTTCATTTGGAAACTGGAGAATTTATATAAAGCTAGAGGACTTCCAGGCCTCACGTGACTAACAGAGGGTTAAGTAGACCTCAGTATTATAAAATAAGCGACATAAAACTCTTTAATGCACTTCCTGTAGGAACACACACACATTAACTCTTCAAATGTTTAAGAAGAGACTATACAAATGGTTAACTGCAAACCCTTTTTGTAACTTACAGGAGTTTATAGAAAAAAGTAAGCAGAACATATAAATCATGTATTTTGAGGTTTAAATGGCCTTAAATTTTGGAAATATTGTTTATATATAGTGTTTTTACTAGAGTTTAAGGTAGCTTACATGTTTAGAACAGTGTCAGTAAATTGCTGAGAGTTATAGCAAACACAACATCCACATTTCACAACCAAACTTTAAACATGTCCTGCTTAATAAGCAAAAGAAACAAATGAACAAATGTACAAACGAACAAAGAAAGGAATGAATGAATGGCCAATCCATCCCTAAAGGGCAAAGGCCTCCTATTAGTGCAGGGAGTTGTTGCTATGAGCTCATTAGGGTAGCAAGCCTCATGCTTGCTTGTTGGTACCTCCTTATCTACTATGATGAATATTAATGTTTTATATTCTATACACAGTGTACTTAGATCTATGTTAGCTTGTTTTATATTATATGTTCTATAACCTATGTTCCACTGAGCTTAAGGTGATGGTTCCGTGATATTGCTATAATTTGAAATATCCTAAATTTGGTGATCCATAATCTTAAGTTCCCTCCTGTGCAGCTTGATTTTTGTAGTTTACATTGACCTTACTTCTCGAACTGCACTTCGACTTAGCACTGACACTAACACTAACACAGACTTAAGCAATTTACGACTAGCTTGTATATTTAATTTGATCTCTCCATTATTTTATTTCTAATCATTTACTTTTAAGAGAGAGTATGTATTACAAATGACATGACTTAATTGTATTCAAACACTGTATTAAGTTGCAATAAATATAAATATATGGAAAAAAAAGTCATTATCTACCTTTTTGGATTTAACAAAAATATAAGGCAGTAACACTTTTAGAAAATTATGAATATGAATCTAGACAAGTACATACAAAATAATTACCTGCTTCCTAGCTGCCCCTCTTAGTATTTCAAAGGACCCTGAACAAAGTATATAACAAGTGCTATTATATAAAAGGCTCCATAGGTTCCTACTTTTGAACTTGTCTTCTCAAGTAGCACAGCTTTAAACACATACTGAGCCATTTCTGTTACAGAGGAATGCTTATTCTGTTTGTACAGAACTGTAACAGTCAGATCAACTGTAAAGTTTTGGTTTAATTTATGAATCTTTATTGTGAATGTTTGCAAATAATGATATTTTAATTGTTCCCTGATTGTTATACAATTATAATGTAATGAAGTATCTTATCTCGTTGCTTACAAGTCTGATTTGTAAGATAGTGCACGTCCATGTGTGAACAAGGTTCTATTAACTTCATTTATTTTCAAGAAGCTGAAACAACTCTACAAGATTGCAGTGATCAATAATTTTTCCGCATGACTGTATATAAGTAATTGGAAAGTATGATTATGGGTAGTGCTTTGAATTTGTTTGGTATCTGTCCTATAATTTTAGCTGTTCACCATAGTTCAGGTGTACAAGAATCTTGCCTAGTTGATGAGAAGTATAGTTTCATCCATAAGGAGTTGAAATGAAGTGAGGATAGCTTGTGTAATCTTCCAATAATATAGTGTATCATGTATAGTTATATGTGATATTTATTTTTTCAAATTTGTAACCTGTGTAACCTATGATTTCTGACAACTTCCACTGCATACTTGTGCAAGATTTTTACCATGTGTTGTAAATAGTGCAGATTTTTACATAAAGGGTTGAAAATATGGCAGATATAGCTTTTTAGGACTATAAGACAGTTCACACTTTTCATTGGGATGTATAGGATATATGTACAAAGTTTAATCAGATTGATCAGTGAATATTGATGTATATTTAAAGTTTGAATACAAATATTGAATAAGAGGGTGACTTATGAGTTTTGTTAAGTTTGTAGAATCTGAGTGTACCCATTTTTATCAAAATACTACTTGATGTATGAGAAAAACTGCCTAGAATAACACTGTGGTGTCCATGGATAATATAAAGCAATACATGAACATTTTTATGAGTATAGGGAATACTTTATTTGTTACAGAACAATCTCAGTGTTACAATTTTTGTTAATGATAAAGATATGTTGTGCTTATAAAACAGTCCAAAGGTGCCATCTGTGAAAGGTGATGCAAGGGATCCTTCTCAGCCAAAATTTCTCCAATGAGTAGTTGCACATCGCAGCAGAAAGCCGACAGCTCATCTCTCGCAGGATTTGTTTGTAGTGGCACAGGAGTCTGTGAAACTGAAGATGTAACTGTAGTAGTTGTAGCAGCAGTCTGATGCACTCTCAATAGCAGAAAACTTGTGAAGGAGATCGTGCTGTTGAAAACTGTTCCCCAATTTGTTTAGCTTTGGTATTGCGTTGGCAACCGATAAGGAGCATGGCAGAGTGTGGTTCCCATGTTTTAGCCGTCCAAATAAAGGCAGAGCCTGATCGTATATGGTGTAGTGTCCCACGCAGTATATAAAATGAGGTCTGATTCTTGGATAAGCATCCTTAAATATCTTAGAGATCGCAAGGATCCAAGCAATAACCATTTTAAAAGGAATATTTGGTTTGGTGTAACTAACAAGCAGATTCGCCAACTCTTTTATTAAGGTTGCATTGTTTCTTTGCCAGGTTTTGATAATTTCATTTGCAAACGCAATAAACTCCACGGATCTTGGGTAATCACGCGTGTGATCGGAAGCTCATCTCCGCTAAATTGCGTAACTTCCCATCAAAACGTCTTCATAGCTCTCGATAAGTCTGCAGCTTCTTTTTGTACTCTTTCTCGAGCACGTGCAGTCGTTTGAATTCTTGGTTCACTGTATTAATCCATTTGCATAACTCGTTCAGCAAGAGACCACATATTTTTTTGATTGAACCATTTTAGTCGTCACTACAGAAGGAACTCCTTGAAAAATTTTCTGTGAGTGCAATGCATACTTCATTTGTTATAGTATTGTTATCTCCATGGAGTCTCCATGTCGCAGTTAAATAAAGATAAATAGTAGATATTCTGTGCCTTGTGCTATATAAATTTATTACAGAAGATATAGTCCGTGGTTTCACTAGTAAATAACTTCAACAGATGTTTTAAATTATCTTTAATCCTTCTCATTTACCGCTTTATGCTGAAAGTGATTACAATACGCCATTTTTTATTAAAGTCTCTAAAATAGCCTCTGATATCGATACTAAACATTGGAGTATGTTGACATAAATGTGAAAAAGAACCACCCCAATTTAAAAAAAATGAAAAAAAAAAATTATGCAGCTTTTGATTATCTGAAAGGGTGTTTGTTTTTAATGGTGAAAGAATTATCAAACTCGATTTCATAGTTCTTAAAACCACACGCGCGCGCGCGTATTTGTGTAGTTGCTAAACAATAATGTAACGTCTTAAATTCAACCCTTATGTTATTCATAAGAGCACTACAATTACGAATATCTTATTGCATAATAAAAACTTGCCTTTGGGGAATGAATACCTTAGATACATAGCTGTTTATGTTTTGTTACTGCTCTGATAGCATCCGTTGATCCGTTCCAACACATCTGTTATTTTCATTAACCTGGGTTCATTTCGTTGAATTTTAGAGGTAAAGCGTATTTGGCATTGGTATTATTACAAATACTTCTATTGCAACTAAGTAAGCTAACCACTGCCGTAACTGTCAACACCTTAGGTGAACATGTGGATATAAGAAGTGAGTGACTAGAATAAGCAAATATCTTATGCTATGTCCAACAAGAGAATAAAATACCGTAAAAAAAAAACGCCGATTTGTATCACTCAGCGTTCACATGCGTTCGGAATGACAGTACTGTTACTGCTTCGTTAACTATAATATTAATATGTATTAATAATATGAATATGCATTTTCAACACAAAAACACGCATTTATTCAAGCCAACCGCTTAATCACTTCGTTAAGGCACATTTTTCAAGCTAAGTATCACGCAGCACACTATTAATATCCATGAAAATTAACTGCTACTTTCGTATTTTTCGTACTCTTTAGCATGAGACTTGACCATTGCCAGCAATTCTGCCTTAATTCTGTTGTTATTCCTCCCGGGCCCGTAGCTTTCCCATCTTTTGTGGTTCTCAAAACATTCCGTACCTCATCTTCTCTTATAGATTCCATTAGATCATCCTTTTCATTATCTTGAAAGCTAAAATACATAAATTCTTTTCTTGATTCTGTTAAAAGAATTTTAAAATACTCCTGAAAATTTTCCTTGGTACTAAATTAAAACTCTTTGTCCTAGTATTATTTCTCATATTTTTAATTGTCCTCCATGCTTGGGCTGACTTTGTATATCCTACTGTATGTTCAATTTCTCCACATAGCCTATTCCAAATTTCTTTCTTTTTTGTTTCCTGACTTCTAATTTGACTTGCCTTTTAAGTACCTTATATATTTGATTAGTGCATGATAAAACAGTAAATTGAAATCAGTTATTATTGTAAAGGTGAAAACGTATCAAGTGTTGAAGAGCTGCAAAGGGACCAGGGTATAGATCAGCGGTAGCCCAAAATGTGGTTATTTTAGTGCTTAATAAATGTATTATATAAAAGTGGAGATACTTTAGAATTAAACAAACAACCATGGACAAAATTTTGTTTATAATCCATATAGAAATTATATTTCAATGCCTCTCCTTAGCAAATATACAAAATCTATTAGAAATTAGTATCTATATAGATATCTTGAATTGAAAATACGACTATAGCTATTAGCACAGTTATATCCTTTTCGTGAAAATAGTAACACAGAAAAAAGGGGAAAATAGGAAATATAGTACTCACATGACTGTCTCTACTCACTCTTGTACAAATTATTGTTGTTATTCTTCTTCTGTCTACCTCATATAAGACCAGATAAGCCTTTGTAGAAATGGAAATTAATATTTGTTCCACACTAGCCGCGTGTAGGCTATGGTTTTGGATAGGTAGATTCAGACTGAAAAATTTAATGCTATAACTGAGGTTTCAGTCAGTGTCCGTCCGGTTGCTCTTAACCATTGTGCTACCATGGCAACATACCAGCATGACATTAAATTCTCTGACTCGTATTTTTTCCCCAGCAAACCACTACATTTGTAGGAATGGTTTTATTACATATTTAAATACAAATCGATCTGGGTGGCTCAGTTGATTCGACCCTGCCCATTGATGCCAAGATCGCGGGTTCAAGCCCGGCCGAAACAGATGACATTTAGGTAGGCTTAAAACCGACAGTCCCATATAAATAGATTTACTGGCATGTAAAAAGAACTCTGTGGGATGAAATTCCGGTGCACAGACGGCGCCGATATGCTCATGGCGATTATTTGCATCGTTATCAAAAAATATATTTATAGTCACTCTTGGAGTAGAATATGTAGCCTTAAACGAAAGTCACGTGTTTTAAGGATATGTATGACTGAAATTTCATGAACATTTTCAAACAAATCACCTTTTCCTCTTTTTAGTCTATAAAACAGTGTAAGCCTTCCTGAATTTATTTATTTATTGTTATCTGAAAAGGTTCCCAGAGCCATAGCTCATGCTAGGGAACAGTACAAAAATATATAAAATGATGGCAAACAGCCCTTAACAATACTTGTATTACATTTTCATAGTAGGAGTGAATTACCATACAAGAATAACGTATATGAGACATACAAAGATACAAACATTCACTATAACTCAAAAAATAATAGTAACAAAGAACATTACAGAAAAAAATACATATTATATGGGACATTAATCCATATTAATTTTTAACCAGTTCAGCTATCAAACCAGCTATAAATGAGTGACACTTTATCAGCTATCAAAATATGCCTTCAGTAAATTTTCAGCAACTTTCCTTTTAAAACCTTTTATGTTCCTGCAGCCTTTCAGTTCCAGTGACAGCGCATTATATAAGTCGATAACGTGTGAGGTTAAGCTGTTCAGGCCATAAGTAGAAGTGTTCACTGTTGGTTTTGTTAAGTTTCCTTTATTTCTTGTATTGTATTGTGTGTGTGTGTATATATATATATATATATATATATATATATATATATATATATGTGTGTGTGTGTGTGTGTGTGTGTGTGTGTGTGTGTGTGTGTGCGTGCGTGTGTGTGCGGAGCTTTCAAATGTTAGATTAGACTTTAGAAGATTATTTTTTATTTTGTAGAGATATATTATCAGGACAACTCTATGTTTACTTGTAATGATAAAATGTTAGTTACATGGTAGAGTGTTTTTGTGTTTGTTCTAAAGGGCAGATTGTAGATTATTTTCAAGGCATGATTTTGAAGTACTTCGAGGTCATGAATTAAACATTTAACAGAGTTACCCCATAAGATGTTTAAGTAATCCAAATGAGATTGAATTACAGCATGGTAGATACTTCGTAAATGATTTACACTGAATCCTTTGAATTTCAGCCTGTGAATTACAGCTAACACAGGAAGAATCTTATTTTTTACATGCATAATATGGTCCTTGCATGTAAGGGTACTGTCTAGAAACAAAACCTAGATATGTGATTTTTGTTACTCTTTCAATCACTGCGTTATCAACATGTATCTTGTTATTTACTACTTTTACGTATGATCTTTTATGAAATAACATGGATCCAAAGAATGCTTAGTCATTTTTAAATACTCTAACCTAGTTTGAAAGTTACGGGAAAGCTAGTGTTAGATATGAATTCTAATTCTTTATCCTTGTTTTCTCACTATTAAGAATGTCAGCATTTTTCATCATTTAAGATGCTCCTTGAGTCGCAGTTCTAGTGTTGGACTAATGAAACTTGCTACACACGTTCATAGAGAAACAGTGAATAGAAATTGCCCTGGGTTTTATTGTGAAATGCATTTAAGCACACTTTCTTTACTTTAAAACACAAAAATGTCAAATTTTGGGCAAAAAAAGCCATATTCGTAGGTTTAAAAATTTCTGGAGCCTAAAGTTATTGACACACAGAGAAACCTAGGGTAAATTAAAAATGGATGTATTGGGAACCTGTTGTTAAAATATTAGATTAAAATTTCAGTTATTTTGTCGCAAGGAACTTTTTAGGTGACGTAACTAAAAATAAATAAATAAATAAATTTGATCATTTTTTTTTTTTGAAACTATCAAAGTGAAATTGATAAAATTTGGGCTGTACCATATTTGCACTAAGTTACATCTATGGTATACATATTAAAAAGCTGGCATTGTTAGTTCAGGGTTTCAAATTTTCAGTCATAGGTATTCCTAAGAATTTCCTGTAGGGAAGGAGATCCGTCCCCTTCAGCTGCCGAGGTGCGAGCGCTGCGGACCCTTAGCACTCGTGCTACCTCTGATGCTACTAGAGGAACCTCGGGCCGAACATTCCAGCCCCTCCCTCTGGGAGTTGTTCGGATTGGATTGGACTCGAGGGGGCAGTGTGTTCCCAACACCCATGGGAGATCGGGTACCGCCGGCCAGGCTTCGACCGCCTGGAGGGGGCAGAGAGTTGCCTAAAAGATCCCGGGTACTAGACCGAGCGGAATGGCTCAGACGGTTTCGTCTGTGGCCCGCATTCGGGAGAACCGGGTTCAATTCCCGTGGCCGACCTACCTGACCCATGGGTATTTTCGGGAGTTTTCCCGGGTCGCTAGGTGAATGCTGGGTAGGTTAATTGCATCCCCCGAATTTCCTGTCCCTCCATTTCATCTCCATTATCATTTTATGTCATCTCTCATCTGGTAGCCTCTTTCAGGGTAGAAGTATCGGCAGGAGTCTCTGTGCATGGTGGGATGATATACTCTGAGGAAAACTACTTCCTCCTCCGGTCTCTGCTCCTCTGCTGGGACCATTTCGGGACCGCTAGCCAATGACCATTAGGGCTCGGCTGCTGGGCTCGTTGCCGTCCGCTGTGGGGGAGTGAGTTCGTTGTCCTGGCCTGTCGGGGAGATCTCTATCAAAGTAAATTGCAGGGACCCTGCCCTCTGCACTGCCGTGCCTCCTTGGTTCGGCCGCCCTCTGTCCCCTTCACCTCATCCTTCCTCCCGGGAGTGCCCCCACTTGGGGACATAGGAGCAATGGGCCCAGTGTGGGGGACTAAGTACCAAATCCCCTCCGTAATAATATCCCAATCCCAATCCCCCGGGTACTAGCCTGTAGAGCTAGTAGAAGGTGTGCTAGATCGCCAGGCGGGCCCACTGAGGTTACTCGGTAGTCTTCCCTGCGGGGTTGACGTCCGTAAATGGCGTATCTACTTCTGCCCATCTTGTTGATGATGGGGGCGGGGGTAGGGTCGTTTTAGACTCCAGGTATTGCCCTAAGGAAAGAACCCCGGAGTTTTCCATCGCTCCCGGGAGATAGAAGCCGGAGTCTTCGGACCTCACCGTGAACTGTGAACTGTTTTAAGAGCTGGTCGTTGTGTTTTGCCTTTGATTTCCATTCTCTTTCCGTGGTAGAATATAAAAAAGGAACGACTTCCTATTTAAGCAAGGAATAACTATTAGACATTTCAATATCTTGGGAATGGCTATCCCCCAGAAACAAGTATTTGCTTGAACGAGATGTAGGTACTTTTTTGTGCAATAAGGTTTTGCCAGTGTCTTCGGGTATACCAATTAAACAAAAGTCATTCACTTAAGGCCTCGCTCCGTAGCTCAGTCGGTACAGCACCTGCCTGCCGTGCTTCGATCCCCGGCGGTGAGGGTGGGGAGTTTTCTCCGACCAAGATAATTCCTCCAGAGTCTGGAAGTATGAATGAGAGTGCGAAAGTGCGTGATCTAATGATTAAAACCCAACGAATACGAGTTAACACCTTCGATATGTTCCAAAGCAGAACGGCCGCCGAATGACCATTGCAGTTAAAGACGAGGTATAAATGGAACATATAATAGACACTTAAGATTTGATGACGTAGAGCAGAGGTGGTTGTTATGGAGCAGCCGGGAAATATGGAATACCAGGCCCTGCAAAGTGAGATAGGAAGTTCCGGCGGTGCATAAATGTTCGCGAAAAGGGCGGGGTCAGGCGGGGGTGAAAGGTACATTCGAGCGCTGCATGTACGCTAACAACCGGATACTAATTATATTCAATGTCGCCAATATAATTATTTTGGCTGCCATGTTGCATACTATAATATGATAATATAAATATAATATAAAATATATAAAATTATAATATAAAAATAACCCCTGTTTAGTTCAAAATTTAAGAGTTATTGTATTATATTTTACTGCATATGAAGTCATTTCTGTAATATTATTCGCCTATTTTGTACCTTATTCGAGTTCAATTTACGATATGAATAAGATATAACGTTGGCTAACCTGTACATATTTGAACGAAATGTTAAAGCTGGAAATTGCAATTTAAGCTTTAACGGTATTAAGGCCAGCCTAAATTAAGTTTAAATAAAAGTTTCCTCGATTTATGAAATTGTAAAGATTCGAAAGGCCTGCGAGGACGTATGAGCAGCAAAAAAGAAGAGAATTGATTTTCACTAAGACCTATTGGTAAGTACGATTTAGCACGTAGCTAAATACCCAAAATTTATATCATGACATAACCAGAATTGTGCCTTCATACATATTCATGTATAGTTAAATTTTTAGATTAATGTAGCATTTATAATGGATCATGTTAAAGTTTTGTGTTTTGAGTACAGTTGAATTTAATACAATTGTGACACAACCCCGTCATCATTAGTAAAAAATTTAATGATTTCTTCATAAAAGGACCAATGCATATACCAACAACAAATCATGCTAACACAGACACTTTGATTAACTCTACCTTTTTTCTTGGGCCAACATTGGAAGATGAAATAATTAAATTAATCAACAACTTACCAAATAAAACAAGTGGGTGGGATGAAATCAGTCCTTTACTATTAAAAAGTTGTAAAAATGTTATAGTAGAGCCACTCACTCTCTTAATTAATTACTCTATAGAACAGGGCAAATTTCCAGAAGTATTGAAATTAGGGATTATTAGGCCAATATTCAAAAAAGGGAATGAACAACAGATGAATAATTATAGACCAATAACTTTGTTATCTGAAGTAGCTAAACTGTTTGAAAGAATTTTATTGATAAGATTAGACAAATATTTAAGCAAATATAATGTACTAAAAAACTTTCAACATGGCTTTAAGAAGGACCGATCTACGATTTGAGCCATGAATCAATGCATACATGAAATAATTGGGAAACTGGAAAGCAATGAGAAGGTTAGCACCTTATTTTTTGATTTGTCTAAAGCGTTCAACAGTGTTGACCACCATATTTTAATTAGCAAACTTGAGAGCTACAGCATAAGGGGTCTTCCCCTTGATCTACTTCACTCCTACCTGGTGGGCAGAAAACATTTAACAGAGATAGCACATAAAAAGGGGAAATACATAAAAAAGGTAAAATCAGAATTGGATACTGTTAAATTTGGTGTACCACAAGGCTCTGTATTGGGTCCATTATTATTTATTTTATATATTAATGACATAAAAATCCCACCAAAGACTACTGTTGTAACCTATGCAGAAAATACAACAGCCATATGCTGGAATAAATCAATAAAAGGGCTGAACATCACTCTAAACAACACTAACTCTGAATTGCTGAACTATTTTCAATCTGTCAAACTACAATGTAATATGCAAAAGACCAATATGGTGCACTTTAACTTGCTAAAAAAATATGATAGTAATATAAATCTAAAAGTAAAGAGTGACATTGTATCAGAAGTGAAAACACATAAAGTTTTGGGTATTGTGTTAGATAATCGACTAACTTGGGCTGATCATATTGAAAACATATGCGGAAAAATTAGTAAATCATTACATCTCTTAAGATATTTTAGCAAGTACAACAATACAAATATCCTAAAATTAATATACTATGGATGTATCTATCCATATCTAATCTATGGAATAGAAATATGGGGTTCAGCAGCCAAAACACACATGGATAAACTGCTTATTTACTGCTTATTTAGGGTCATGTATAATCTAAAAGAAAGAAAATCTTGCAGGGATACCTTTATAAATAAAAAAGTAATCACCACCTACTCTCTGTATGCTTATACAGTGGACAAGTGTATTGTGGACAAGTATAACGCAGTTAAAAACAGTCAGATACATGAACATAACACCAGAACCAATAAGAATTACTATAGAGGTAGTGTAATTAAAACTGTCTCTCAAAAGGATGTACATATACTAGGAATTAAGCTTTACAATAAACTGCCATCTGATATTAAATCAATAGCTAGCATCTCAAAACAGCAGTTTAAATGGAAGTTAAAGGCTTTCCTCATAAATAAATGTTTGTATAACTTAAATGAATTATGACATTGCAGCTTTAATTAACTTGAAAGTGATAAATTCATTAAGCTGATTAAGGGATCATGTGTAGAATTAGTTTTTAATGCTGTAATTGACTATGTAAATTACTTTCTGTAAATTAGATTCTAATGTTGTAATTGACTATGTAAATTTGTTTCTAATGCTGTAATTGATTATGTAAATTAGTTTCTGTAAATTAGATTCTAATGCTGTAATTGACTATGTAAATTAGTTTCTAATGCTGTAACTGACTATGTAAATTAGTTTCTGTAAATTAGATTCTAATGTTGTAGAACTGACTATGTACAATTAGTATTAATGATGAAAAATTGACTATGTCAGAAATTGTAACCAACAATCTTTTGACAATATTTATTTGCTTTGTCTACTTTAGACTTTTGTTGGATCCTGTATCTGTTACAGTTTTTAGTCTTATGTAACTTTTTATATTTATCTTTGTATCTTGAAGTGACGTGTCCTATAACATTTGTATTATATTCCAAAGGAGGAAATAAAAATAACTTGTGTATAGATGTTGGCAATAGGATTATGTAAGTGTTGGCAATCCGGTTACTAAGCACCAGTTGTTTATTATAATGTGTTCTTGTTGAGTTGTAAAATAAAATCAATGATGCTATTACGGAATAACGTGTTGTTCCTGAGAAACTCTAACAGGTTATGGGCCCAGGTGCGCTATTGCGAAGTTCAAGGCAATTGAAGGAACACAGTTTGTGCGTTTTTTGTAAGTAAATAAAGTGAAAACTTTGAAATTAGTGTACTGTTACTTTCATATGCCATATTCCGTAACGTGTGGATTCAGTTGTGAATTTTGAATATTGATCCGACAAGAGTAATCAGCACTGGTTTATTGGAAGGGCAATCAAACTGGAATACGTCGAAGTATAAAGCAAGTGTGTGTTTACGTGGTATTTCTGGAGCTCTTGATGTCATTGAAGGTAGGTTAGTTAAACCTACAGAACCCGCGGAAGGTGCTACAGCTCAAAAAAAAAAGCATACAAGAACACATTAAATAATTATCTTAAGGCTGTTCACAATGCTTTGATTGTGTTGATTACTAATATGACAGAAGAAACATCGCAGAAAATAATGCGTCTTAAGACATCTCGTGAGGTATGGGCAGAATTGCATAAGTTATTTGATTGTGTTTCTGAAGATAAAGTGTATGATCTTTGTTTACAACTTTTTGGGTATGTGAAACATTCAAATGATGATGTAGCAACTCATATATCAAAGCTGAAAAATCTGTGGAATGATTTGAAGCAAGAAATGGCCAAAAATGCAGAAAATAATCCAGAATTACCCAATTTATTTTTAATTTGCAAGATTTTAGGCACTCTACCAGATGAGTATTTTTCATTCAAATCAAGTTGGATGCTTATGATAGGACTGTTGACAACTTGACAACTCAACTTTGTGCATATGAGGAAGCCTTGTCGAGTAAAGGAGGAGATTCAACCTCTCAAGAGACACTTATAAGTAACTCATCTAGACAATTTTCTAAGCAGTCACAGTGGAAAAAGAAAATTGTTTGTCATTATTGCAAGAAGCCAAACCATGTAATCAAGAAATGTCGGAAGTGGATTGCAGAAGGTCGACCACAAAAGACTCAGAAATGTAATGTGTCTGAAGTTGAAACTCCAAATAATTCAACAAATATGGTTCTTTTCGCTGAAACATCTATGGTTATGTCATCTGTGTGTGATATTTGTAGCTGGTTTGTAGACAATGGTGCAACAAGTCACATCACCAATACAAACTATTTCTTCAAGACATTTGAACCATTTTCTATGACACATACAGTTACATCAGCAGATAGTGACACTGTTGAGCCTGTTGGCAAGGGTGACATAGAAGTGGAAGCAATAGTAAATGGAAAGTGGCATAAAATCACTTTGAGTGATATGTGGTATGTACCAAAAATTAAAAATAATCTGTTTTCTGTCTTAGCAGCACAAGACAAAAATCCAAAAAGTACATTTTTATCCAGAGCAGAAAGGTGTTATTTTACAATTGGTGATGTCACTAAACTAGTTGACATTTGTGATCATTATGGAGAACTATTTAGGTTAATGATAAGAAGTGTGGAGCCTTCTATTCCTGCTGAAGTAAATGAAATCAGCTGAGAAAACCTACTACAGTTGTATCATGAAAGATTTGGACACCAAAATAAGCGACATGTCAAAATGTTAATTTCCAAGATTTTAGGTGTAAATGTGGGACTGGACTCTGAACTTTGTGAAGGTTGTGTTTATGGTAAAGTGCATTGGCTTCCATTTGGTACTTGGAAGAGGGCATCTGAAGCAGAAGAGCTCATTCATACGGACGTCTGTGGCCCTTTTCAAAAGTCCATGTCTGGTTATCGCTATTTTGTATTATTCAAAGATGATTACAGTAAATTTCGTGCTGTTTACTTTCTCAAGGAAAAATCAGAAGTTCCCTATAAACTAAGACAGTTCATAACTGAAACGAAGACTGCTGGGCATATAATCAAAAACCTCTTAAGTGATAATGGAGGAGAATTCAACAATGAACAGACAAGGGAGATTTTACAGAAGGAGGGCATAATTCAACGTTTTACTATGCCATACACTCCACAGCAAAATGGGTGCAGTGAAAGGGAAAATCGTACTCTTGCTGAAAGTGCCAGGGCTATAATGCATGCTCATGAAAACCTTCCTCAGTCACTTTGGGCTGAAATGATAAATTCTGCAGCGTAAATTCTTAATCAAACGGAACCTTCTAGTATTGAGGGAACGTCTCCATATGAAATATGGTATGGAAAGAAGTCTGGTTTGAAGCATCTACGTATAAATGAGATCTAAATGTTATGTTCATGTACCTAAACAATTAAGAGTAAAAATGGATCGAAAAGCAGTAAAAGGGATTCTGATTGGCTATGACCATGATGATGGTTATCGAATCTGGAGTCAAGAAATGAATCAGCTAATAAGATCATGTGATGTTATTTTTGAAGAGAAAATTATGCAACATGAAAGTCCAGTAGTTCCTGTGGACCTTGATTTTTTTTTATCAGACGTCTCAAGAGTCGTCAAAAGAAAGTAAGAACAAAAAGGAACCTAATATTCCAAGAGAAAATGACTTCTACAGTTATGATGATATACATGAAGAAACTGAAGAGGTATTAGAACAATCTGACACTGAAGTAATTAGGCCACAGCTGTGTGAGCGTTCAACACTAAAAGGTCCTAAGGGATTTCAAGACTATGCAATGCAGCTAATGACCTTAGATGAACCAGAATCTTATTGTGAAGCTATGAATTTATGTCAATAAGATAAATGGAAATCAGCCATGGAACAAGAAATGGCAGCACATCAAGAGAATGGAACTTGGACTTTGGTAGATTTACCTCCAGGAAGAAGAGCAATTCCTTGTAAATGGGTTTACAAGCTGAAGACGAATGCTGATGGATCAGTTGTGAGATTCAAAGCTAGTCTGGTTATCAAGGGGTTTTCTCAACAGAAAGGAATTGATTATGAACAAACTTTCAGCCCTGTAGTGAAGATGGTGACTATTCAAACATTCCTCAGTGTTGCAGCCAAGGAAAAAATGAACATTGCACAAATTGATGTGACTACTGCTTTTCTTTATGGAGACCTGAAGGAAACAATATTTATGACACAGCCTGAAGGTTATAATGATGGTTCTGGAAAAGTATGTCAATTAATGAAAAGCCTATATAGTCTAAAACAGGCATCTCGTTGCTGGAATGAGAGATTTACTAATTATATAATGAAATTAGGATTTAAGAGAAGTGAAGCTGATCCTTGCCTCTTTACAAGAGAGAAAGGTTTTTCTAAGATTTTCTTTGTACTATATATTGACGATGGATTAATTGCAGCAAACAATTATAATGAACTGAAGCAGTTTGTTGAAGATCTTGAAAGAGAATTCAAGATTAAATCAAGCCCCGCATCATATTTTTTAGGACTATAAATTGACAGAAAAGTAGATGGTTCTATTGAAGTTAGTCAGACCCACTATGTCAAGAAGGCTTAGGAGCGTAGTTTACAACTCCAATTATCAAGGATGACCATGTGGAAGGGAGTTCTGTCAACCTGGATATCCTTACAGGCAAGCAGTTGGATCCTTGATGTACTTGATGTGTGAAACAAGACCAGACATAGCATATGCTGTTGGAGTAGCATCTAGAAGTCTTGAAAGTCCGACAGAGCGTGATTTATAAGAGTAAAAAGAGTATTTCGCTATTTGAGAGGCACATACGACTATGGACTTATTTACAAAAGTGGTGAAGACAAAGCCATTCTTGAATGTTTCAGTGATGCTGATCATGGAGGTGATTTATAGACTGGGAAATCTACATCAGGTGTTCTTTGTTTGTACAATGGTGCACCTATCAGTTGGCTGAGTCAGCGACAGATTTCTGTTGCAATTTCTACTACAGAAGCTGAAATTGTTGCAGCAAGTGAAGCAGCAAGAGAAATTGTTTGGATCAAGATACTTTTAACTGAACTTGGCCAGCTAAAGGAGTCAAAACCCTACCTATGAGTGGACAATGATGCAGCTGTTCAACTGGCACTCAATCCTGAATTTCATCGACGGACAAAACATATCAGTATCAGACACTTCTTTGTTAGAGAGCTAGTTACAGCTGGTGAAATTGTCATTCAAGGGTAAATATAGCAGATCAGCTTGCAGATCTGTTGACAAAGCCATTAGTTGCTGTCAGATTACAACAGTTGTGTAGTGATAGAAGACTATGCAAGTTATTAAATAAGGGGGAGTGTTAAAGTTTTGTGTTTTGAGTACAGTTGTATTTAATAACTTGTGTATAAATGTTTCTAAGGGCCAGTTGTTTATTGTAATGTGTTCTTGTTAAGTTGTAAAATAAAATCAATGATGTTATTACAGAATATCATGTTGTTCTTGAGAAACTAACGGATCAAGGATATTTTACATACAAGAGCATTAGTTCCATTAACCTTGTTCCTTTATTAGTGGAATAACGAATTTTTTTTTGTTTTTTTGTCTTTCAGGGATCATCATCTCAAGCTACCAGGAATACGAGGGCAGAAATCGAAAGTGCAGGATTATTGGATACTGTGTATGTTTCTTGTTTTGGTAATGTGCAGTGATCTTCAGGAACATTAGTAATATAACACAAAGCTCTCTTTCCTGTATATACAGCAATTTAATGTGGCATATCAAATATGTCTTAATTTTTTTTTTTTTTTCCATATCAGTGGAAAATTTAACAAAAGCTTTGAGGAATACTGTGACCAACATGTTCTAAACTTTTAGAAAAAGTGAAGTTATTTTAGGCAGTTGATTGGGTATACTAGTTTTTGTGTTAGTAGTTTTAAATTTAAAATATTTGAGTCATATATAAGTCCATGTAAGGTAAGTAATTTCCAGTTTAAATTTCTGCAAAAACAGCTGTGAATTTTCATATATACCAAAACTGTGGCTGTGGATTTGTACAGAATTCAATTCTCTTTGATTTCTGTAGAATTTATTTGTTTATAATTGACAGCATCTGATTTTACATATAATTTGGGCGGCTTAAATTAAAAATTTTGGATGAGATCCTTGATGAGAATTTTATAAAATTTTTCTTTAAATTGCAATGACAAGTATTTTGAAGAATTAGGTTCTCTTAACCTAGCTCATCAGTATATATCTACATCATTGATAAAGAATGTCACAGCTTTTAACAGCAATTAAAAATATGATCCTAGTTTCCATAAACCCCTGTTCTATCTTGTTTAATGCAGTAATCACTATGTAGTATTTTTGTATATACTACACCAAAAGATTTACCTGAATAACCATCTTAGAAGAGATCTGGTGCGATTAGAATTGATTTGAAAAAGCTTTACAAATTTTTAAGTGTAATTGTGCATTGCAAGAAATGATTAAAATGTCATTGTCATCATCATCATTATATGCCACTTTTACTTTTATTTCTAGTATTCCACTTATTCTTAAAACATGTACAATGTCAGCAGTAGCTAGAATCTAAAGACCGTGTGGCTTGATCTCAAATTAGTAACGCTTCACAATAATAGGTTATTAATCCTTATTAATCCAGTAGATCTGTGGTTCAAATTCCGGCTGTAGCATTGAATTTTTCAGGTCGACTCTATCAAGCCAATATCTTAGCCTATATACGGCTAGTGTGAAGAAATGATTAATTTCCATCTATTAACTTAAATAATAAGAGCTATATGATGAATCCTGGGACTCAAGTGCTTACAACAGTAATTTGCCACACTTGGATGCGAGAGCCCCTAGTGGTTTACCAGGGAAATATATGAATCAATTGGAGAATTTAATGTCATGACAGCAAATTGGCCATGGTAGCTCAATGGGTAAGAGCGACTGGATAGAAACTAGTAGATCTGTGGTTCAAATCCCAGCCATTGCATTGAGTTTTTCATGTCGACTCTATCAATCCAACATTAACCTTCTTATATTGGTAGCTTTCTATATACCTACTGGAGTATACAAGGTCTTAGAGGTATGAGGGTGCAGACTTCTGCAGTAACTTCCTGATGTTAAGCTGAAACATAAGTTTCTGTAACATTTTCCTCTAAAATGCAAGGTTGCATACATAAAAAATAAAATTGAAAAAACTTTGGATTGTGAATATGTCATCAGACCTTAATCATTTACTCCCGGAATTAGGATAATGAGGTAGAGCTACAAAAGACGAGTTATTTGTGTCTTTACTATATGAAGCTAAAATGATTCATGAAGTCGCAAAATGATATTAAAATGCTGAATTCCTGCATGTCTGTTGCAATAATGTCCAAGGCTTATGCTGGGCAACCTTGTAACATTTTTTCTTGTAATTTACATCCTCCAACATTAAATCATATCGGACGATGAATGAAATGGGTTAAATGATGCTCGAATGAGCCCAGGGTCCATGGAGCTTAGAGTTAGCCAACATAGACATGCTAACATCTACACTACCGAAGCAGACATAACATTGTTATGCGGTAGATTTGCATTTGGAACGGAAGGTCAAGAATGTAAACACCAACCTATCTGCCATGACACATGGCACGACAGGAGGTTTCTGTCGACGCTTCAGACACATCTAATGCATTCAGAACTATGACAGTCTTTACAAATCCAGAGTACGCTTCCTGCTTATGGCAAAGCCAACTGCAACACTTAGATGCTTCCCAATAGGAGAATTCTAAATCCAGCAGTCATAGCATACAGTTTAACGGAGCACATTTTGAGTATCTATTGTAAATAAGCATCATGTTGAAGTTGCAATTATTTACCATTAATGAATTTTTACTTAGCAATGTGACTTTGATTTAATTTTACACGATACGCCTGAATGATGTGTTTCCAAAATTAACATTTGAATTTGTTGTCCTTGATCATCTAATACATAGCTTCCTACATTTAGGTCTTGTGAATACAATTGAATAGCATAAAAGAAATTTGTTCCACCCCTCGTTACTAGCAATAGCTGATAAACACACAGGCAGTGGCGAACAGGCTTTCAAGCGCTGGCCTTGTTTAGACTTTGCAAGTCTGAACACATGCTTGATCACAAACCAAAACAGTAACATTAAGCTCTGAAATCCTACTCTGTTGCCAGACTGTGCACATAATGTATTCAGTAATATTCAATTATCTTCTTTATTTTTCAAGACAGATGAAATTGTAATGGGATTTTATAATATTTGAATCTTCCAGCTCGTGAAATCTACGCACTCATACCTCTAACACCCTCTATGTTATACTTTCATAGGGTTTCAAGCAGAATGCTCCCTAAGCAATAGTCCAGATATTTGGTGAGGATTTTTAGAACTCCATTCTTAAGAAACAGTGGCACTTGTAATTAAAAAAGCCCCGTACCCAACTTTTGCTTACGTAAAGTAATATCAAATTCAAAGATATCATCCATAAATGATTTCGCTAAGGATCGCAGACAGTTTGAAAGAAATATTAAGGAATGTAAATGGAATAACATAAATTAGCATGCATTAGAAGCATTAATATGCAGAACAAATTTATGAATTCAACATCTAATGACTCCATGTAATAATAAAACTGAAGTAAAAGAAATAAATTTCCAAACTTTCATCTGCAAGAGAAGCTACTGTGCTCTCTACTGTTGGGTTAATAGTTTTATAGCACACAGAGTCATGTCATTTCTATATAATGTAGTGATTATGTTTGGCATCTGCTATATGAAAGACCAGAATTCACTAACACAGCTTGTTGATTTATTTTTTCTCTCTTATTAATCCTTAAATGGTCATTGTATCATCATTCAGTTGCAGTTTTGTTAAAGATCATAATTATTATGGATTGGTAGAGTGAGATTGAAGAATTTAATGCCATTGTCAGAATTTGAACCTCGGATTTCTTGGTCTCTGCCCAGTTGCTCCTAACTATTGAGCTACCATGGCCAGCATGCCAGCATGACATTAAATTCTCCAACTGACTGGGAGATCCATGGTTCAAATTTCAGCTATGGCATTGAATTTTTCCATGTGACTGTACCTATCCAAGTCTTTGCCTACATATGAGGGTAAGTAAAATGAAAGCATTAAATTTGTAATAACAAATTGAAATTTCGCGCCATTATCCTGTAAGTTGGTAAGTGTGCTACAAACAGCATGCAAAATGACCTGTAGGTGGCAGCATAGTGCAGATGCACACATGATGTTGCAGTATCAGTATAAAGATGGCCGCCCCACTTGCGACTTGCACCAGAGAACAGCGTTCCTGTTATTCAGTTTTTGCGTAGTGAAGGTGTGAAACATATTTAAATACATTGACAAATGAAGGTTCAGTATGGTGATGTATGTTTGTCACAGCAGCAAATCTACGAATGGAGTAGAAAGTTTGCAAATGTGACTTCAGTGGAAGATGCTCCATGTTCAGGTCAGGCACAACGAGTTGTGACTCCACAGAACATTGCAGCAGTTGAAGCCATACTGAAGGAAAATCGCCGAGTGACACTGAATGACATCGCAGCATGTTTACAAATTAGTCGTGGGTCAGCACACCACATTGGTGCATGATGTGCTCCAGTTTCACAAAGTGTCTGCAAGATGGGTGCCACGGCAGCTGACTCCTAAAATGAGAGAACGTGTTGATGCTTGTGAAGAACTTCTTTGGCGCTTTGAATGGGAGGGTGATGGCTTCCTTGCAAGAATCATTACTGGGGACGAAACCTGGGTTCACTTCCACCAACCGGAAATGAAGAGAGCGAGCAAGGAATGGCACCATCCCTCATCACTGAAACCAAAGAAGTTTTAAACAGAACCATCAGCAGGGAAGTTTATGCTGACTCTCTTTTGGGATGAAAAAGGCGTCATTTTGGAGCATTACATGACTAGAGGGACCACTGTCACCAGTGCATCATACACAGATCTAAAATGTCATCTGCAGCCTGCAATCAAATCAAAGCAACATGGATTGCTGTCAGCAGGTGTCCTTTTGCAACATGATAATGCAAGGCCCCACACGGCTCATACAACAGTTGCAACAATCACAGACCTGCATTTTGAGTGTTTTCCTCATCCACCATACTCACCAGACCTTGCCCCAAGTGATTTCTGTATGTTTGGACCACTCATAGATGCAAGGGAGGAAAGAAGTTCCGTTCCAATGAAGAGGTACACCACGCGGTGCATGAGTGGTTATGCAGGCTACCAAAATAATTTTTTTCTAAAGGCATTTATGCACTTTGTAAGCTCTGGAGGACTTGAATTGAGCATGGAGGAGATTATGTTGAAAAGTGATACAGCTTTGTACCACTTCTGCACAGTAAATAATATTTAACAAAATATTTAAGGTTTTCATCTGACTCACCTTCATATGTCTAGTGTGTGCGAACAATTAATTTCCATCAATTTATCTAATAGTGGTTAGTATTGAAGCCTGGGACTTACGTAGTTATGACATAGTGAGTCGCCAAAAACAATGTGTATCTCATTGTATATGAGACCCCCTAGTGGTTTACTGGGAAACATATGAGACAGTTGGAGAACTTAATGTCATGTTGCCATGTTGGCCATGGCAGCTCAGTGTTTAAGATAAGCCACAGAGAGACTGGAAGACGAAGACTCATGGTGCACATCTCGGTTATGGCATTTACTTTCTCAATCTGACTGTACCTATCCAAATCTTTGCCAACAAACGGCTAGTGTGGATGAATGATTAATTTCCACTATAATTATTATGCTTCCTACTTTACATACATTTGCCATGTTATGTGCCCAAACCATCAAAGGTATGCTTCGACTTCATGTCATATATCCTCTTAAGATAACACAGTACTGTACATGTTTAGGCTTTCACGGCCAGCGTTAATCCAATAGAATGTTGTTTCCGAGCTTGAAGGCTGTGGTCTAGATAATGAAAAAATATCTAATGTTTTGCCCGTAGCTCTGTCAGGCATCTTCAGAGATTCAGTCCTGTTGAGTCTAGTTGTGAACAACCAGGACTGAATCTTTGAAGATGCCCGACAGAGCTATGGGCAAAACCTTAGATTTTTTTTTCTTTTTTTCATCGTCTAGACAATGGCCTTCAAGCACGGAAACAACATTTTATTGGATAACACAGTACTAACATTAAAATAAATAAAATACTGGAAATCTTATAGATTTGCATAGACAATCTCATAGGTTTACAAAACATCCTATCACCCAATGTAGTCATAAAACTCTACACAGGTAAAACATAAAATACACATTAGTTTAAGTTCTGAATCGACTCAGATTGAAATCTCTCTTTGATTGCGTTCTTGACTGTGTACAGGCACAGATTCATGTAGAAATATATGATGTCTGAATACAGTTAAAATATGTTAGCAACATGGAAATTATTCACATTTAATTTATATATTGAAAGAAATAGTAATGTGTTAAGATGTATTTACTTAAGATGAGTCGGTAGTAGTAACACTAACATCATTTTTTTTAATCTCTTGTTTCGGGGACATGTGTTCCCATCTTCCGAACATGGTTGACATGGCTGTGGCAGAAGCTATATCCCTTGTAAATCAAGGACAGCTTTTAACTGAACTGGCGAAGAAGTCAGAAA
The DNA here is from genome assembly GCA_030765055.1 of Mantis religiosa. Lineage (NCBI taxonomy): Eukaryota > Metazoa > Arthropoda > Insecta > Mantodea > Mantidae > Mantis > Mantis religiosa. Next base: position 273,942,459 of record CM060948.1, read on the forward strand.
TTTCTCCTTTTTCCACCAAAATAAGTAAATGCAGAGATAAACATCGTGTCAAGTGTTTGATGACTCTTTAGATAGAGACATAAAAAGAAGAAATGCAACAAGAGTGGCAAATATCATCAAAGAAGATTTGAGCCTGAAGGGAGAGGGAGTGTTGTATGCTGCAGGAGAATTTTAATGGGCGAGTGAAGAGCAATATTTCCAATAAAGTGTGTTCCAAAACTTTAAATAGCTTTTCTCCATATAACTTTGTGTGTGTGTGTGTGTGTGTGTGTGTGTGTGTGTGTGTGTGTGTGTGTGTGTGTGTGTGTGTGTGTGTGTGTGTGTGTGTGTGTGTGTGTGTGTGCTGTGAGGTAAATTTTTTGCAGAAAATATTGATGAATAAAGTTTAAATTGTCAGAATATATAGAATATGACCTGTGAAAGAAAACTGTGCATTGGTGTTACTTAACTGATGGAAATTAATCATTTCTTCACACTAGCCATATATCGGCTAAGGTATTTGATAGATAGAGTCAACATGAAAAATTCAATGCCATGGCCTGGATTTGAACCACGGACCTCCTGGTTTCCATCCAGTTGCTCTAACCCATTGAGCTACCGTGACCAACATGCCATCCTGACATTAAATTCTCTAGCTGACTTGTATACTTCCCCGGTAAACCACTAGGGGCTCTTGCATTCGAGATACACCATTTGTGGTGACTTACTATCATAAGTACTTGGGTCCCAGGCTTCATCATTTAACCCTTATTATTTTAGTTAATTGATGGAACAAATCATTTCTTCTCACTAGCCGTATATGATGGCACGTTGGTCATGGTACTATAAATGGTTGGTCATATTTATTTACAATAAATAAACTACATACAATATGTGTGAATAATATGATTATTCAGAAAGATTATCACAAGATTTCACACCTCTATCTTTTCTTTGGTGAACTACTAATCCTTAAGGTTTTTCTTTACAATAAACTCCATACAATATGTGTGGATAATATGATTATTCAGAAATATTATCACAAGGTTACACACCTCTATCTTTTCTTTGGTGAACTACTAAACCTTAAGGTTTTTCTTTACAATAAACTCCATACAATATGTGTGGATAATATGATTATTCAGAAAGATTATCACAAGGTTACACACCTCTATCTTTTCTTTGGTGAACTACTAAACCTTAAGGTTTTTCTTTACAATAAACTCCATACAATATGTGTGGATAATATGATTATTCAGATACATTATCACAAGATTACACACCTCTATCTTTTCTTTGGTGAACTACTAACCCTTAAGATTTTTCTTTACAATAAACTCCATACAATATGTGTGGATAATATGATTATTCAGATACATTATCACAAGATTACACACCTCTATCTTTTCTTTGGTGAACTACTAAACCTTAAGGTTTTTCTTTACAATAAACTCCATACAATATGTGTGGATAATATGATTATTCAGATACATTATCACAAGATTACACACCTCTATCTTTTCTTTGGTGAACTACTAAACCTTAAGGTTTTTCTTTACAATAAACTCCATACAATATGTGTGGATAATATGATTATTCAGAAAGATCGCACAGTTGCATTGCTAACAGTGAAATGGAGGCATCAAAAAAGAGCAGAGAGGTGTAGTTTGTTTTCTGACAGCAGAAGGATTTTTTTTTTTTTTTTAATTCTGCATTTCTTATGTCTTGGCCCCTAGATGCTATACCAAGACACAGTATTACAATTTTATACATACTCAAACATAATAATTATATTGATACCTACATACATTTTGCAGAAAAGTAAACCTACACTGTATAGAATAAAAAGAAATATTTCAGAAAGTGGAGTGCCATTGTTACTTAAGTTAGGCAAGTGAGTCAACCTTGTATATACTTTTCTCCACTTACAAGTTTTTTTGATGAAGACTCGTTTCTGGGAACCTCTTCCCAGGTGATGGTGCGACCCCCTAGACACTTGGCGGTTCTGTAGAACTTCTCCACTGTGATGTAGCCATCATCCTCGTACTCAAGCATTTCAAAGAGCTCTGTGTTGAAGATGATGATCTTCTCGCCATACCGTTGCTCTCGGTTATGGATTATGGATTCCACAAATTCTCACACCTGCATCTTCTATGTGATCTGCGATACTTTCTCCTCCAGCTACAAAAATCCAGATATAGAGCTGGAAATTCCTCCTGGTTGATTTTGTTGTCATTATCCTTATTGGCCCTGGCTACCAATTTCTGGACTATCTCCCAGGTGATGGTGCGATCCCCTAGACACTTGGCGGTTCTGTAGAACTTCTCCACTGTGATGTAGTCATCATCTTCGTACTCAAACATTTCAAAGAGCTCTATGTTGAAGATGATGATCTTCTCGCCATACCGTTGCTCTCGGTTATAGATTGCACAAATTCTCATACCTGCATCCTCTATGTGATCTGCAATACTTTCTCCTCCAGCTACAAAAATCCAGATATAGAGCTGGAAATTCCTCCTGGTTGATTTTGTTGTCGTTATCCTTATCGCGCCTGGCTACCAATTTCTGGACTATCTCCCAGGTGATGGTGCGATCCCCTAGACACTTGGCGGTTCTGTAGAACTTCTCCACTGTGATGTAGTCATCATCCTCGTACTCAAACATTTCAAAGAGCTCTGTGTTGAAGATGATGATCTTCTTGCCATACCGTTGCTCTCGGTTATGGATTATGGATTGCACAAATTCCGGGAACTCGATTCTGCCGCTGCCGTTAAGATTGAAGCAATTAAACATGGCCCTGAGCCAGTCATCGTTGTGTCTCGGGTATTGCAATATTTCTAGCGCTGCGGCAAACTGCTGGATATTAATTCTCCCGATGCCTTCGCTGTCAGTGCAAACTCTGTGACCATAAGAAGCATTGGCATTGCAATATTATATCACTTTCTGCAAAGATGAACTTAAAGTCTTGTAGAAGAATCTACAATAATTCTTGTTTAATAAATTAAAACAAATGAGGAGCACATGGGCATTGGTTACTAGAAACACATCAATTAGGAAACGAATGATAATGGACAAATATTTTAGCAGGCCATGTGATACACAGATACGCTTTTTTTTTTTTTTTTTTTGGTTTGATTTACTGGAATGTTCCATTTCTTAAGAATACTATATGCCAATGATGAATGATAAGAAACATGATAATGGAGCAATTGGTAAAATGATGGTGGGGGAAATCATGTTGTCCACAAATATCACATGGGATTACACAATCTGGGAGGGGTACTTAAGCTGTGATCATAAAATACCAGGCACGTATTTAGAGGTCAACCTCCGGAGGGGGGGTCCAAAATATCTACAATGAATTATTTGCTTTTAATAAATAATTAATCAGGGATATGCTTTTATCATGTCAGTAAAAAATAAAAACACATGTAATATATTATATTCACATGACTTTCTCCACCCAAGCTTCTACAAATTGTTGTTAGAAAAGTTTGCTTTTATCTTGTTTCTTTGGATAAAGTCTGTAGAAAGGCCTTGCACATTACACATTTTTTGTTCCTTTGTAATACTGCAGAGAAATTTGTTTTGTATAACCTGAAGTCGAACAAAAGAAGTCGATGAATGTGGGTTTTGCTGGCTGCACCCCATACAGGAGCAGCGTAAGAAATTATGGGGTGTATAAGAGACTTGTTGATAAATTTTGAGCACTCCAGACCAAGCTGTGATTTCTTCTGTAGCAATGGATACAGCTTTTTAATTCTAGAAATGGCTATTGTGGAAATGAGAATTCCAGGTTAATTTAGTGTCAAGCATTATGCCTAAATATTTGACTGGTGTTTCTGGAGGCTTCCATGTTAGTTGTTTTCCCTGCAGATCCAATGGGGGTGGATTTTGATAAGTTCCTAAGGAGAATATCTTCGTTTCCATTTTATTAATATTTAATACAACTCGCCACATTTTGAACCACTTAGATAACATATTTAATTATATTTGTAGCCTGTTGATTACAGTACTTAAGTCTGGATGCGAAGAGAAAATAACGGTGTCATCAGTATACATAGCTGTGGATATGGGATTGTATTTGGAAGGTCTTGCACGAATATATTGAATAATAGTGGGACCAGAATTGATCCTTGTGGAACTCCTGCTGGTATTGGTCGAAGATCGGATTTGTAACTGTCTATTCGCATTAAAAATTGGTAATGTGAGATAAAACTTTCAATTATTCTGATCACAAAATCTGGAATTCCAATTCTATGTGGTTTTACCAGTAAACCAGTGTGGCATACAGTATCGAAAGCTTAAGCTATATCTAGAAAAATGGCAGGGGTATACTGTTTCTTTTCAAATCCTTTTATGATGCTTTCAGTAACTCTTAATAGTTGATGAGTTGTTGAATGTAGAGGACAAAAGCCAAATTGATATGCTGGTATGATGTTGTTGTTGAAGACAAATTCTGCTAAGCATTTAGGATTACTTTCTCCAAAAGTTTTGATAAGGTTGGAAGCAGACTAATTGGCCGATAACTTGATGGAAGATGTTTTGGTTTTTGAGGTTTGTGTAAAACCATTATTTCTGCTATTTGCCATGAGAGAGGGAAGCAGCCGATTCTTAGAGAGGAGTTAAAGATTTCTGTCAGCCAAACGAGTGTGTTCATTGTAAGTTTCTTTATTACTATGTTTGGTATAAGGTCATGATCTGGTGATATTTTAATAGTAAGATTTATGATGAAGCGGGATAGCTCTTTCGGCGATGTGTATAAAATTCTATTTGGTTCTTTAGGTTTGTTTTTTTATGTATATACAGTTCATGTCCAATATCGGAATACTTTTTTGAGGCGCTCTATGCGCAGAAGATTCGACAAGTTCATCTTCTGTTGTTAGAGGGGGAAATGTCAGTTCTGCTTGCGAGATGCACCTGGTAACTTATCAAAAAGTTTATAACAACATAAACATTTAAGTTCCTTGGGCTCGCGTGTTATAAAATTAAAGTGGAATGGAAGGAACACTTTTTGAACACATAGTTTTGTATATAATAGTCAAGGCCGTGGGCATTGACGAAAGGGAAGTGATGTATAGTATAATTTGGAAGAGAAGAGGGGAAAACTCAGAAATGGCGGTTGGTGAAGTGAAGAAGAAAACAAAGAAAAATGAAATTGCATTATGGCGAGTACAGAGTGAAACAAATGTGGGGATACAGGGGATTAGAAAAGGAATGAGAATTAGATAGGGAATGTCATGCTGTAGAGACATATCAGCAAAAAATATATTACTAATTTACTATAGTGGGTAAATTGCAGGAAGGAAAGAATAGAATAGGGCTATGAGAAGTAGAGAACAAGGAAAAGACATGAGCAAATGTGATGAAACAGTAAATAATTGGGGAAGGGGAAAAATGGATTAATAATTGTTATAGGAAGAGAGGAGGCAAGAACGTTGAAGCTGAAGTGAGAAGATAAAAAACTGAGGTTAAGTAAACCCAAACTTGATAGTAATAAAATGTTGAAATAATGAGTAAATAATGGTCAGGAAACTTTTAAAATTTTGAAAACAGCAAAAAATTAATACTGTTGTACACACTGTAGTAAGTGAAGAGAGATTAGAGTGGTGTTGTTAGAAGTAGAGGAGAAGGTTTGAGAAAGTGTGACGAGGACAGAGTGGAATGGCAGAGGCGGTTTGTTCTGTGACCCGCATACGGGAGGCCCGGGTTCAAATCCTGTGGCCAACCTACCTGACCAATTGTTTTTCTCGGGGGGTTTCTCGGATCGCCAGGCGAATGCTGGGTAGGTTAATTACATCCCCCGAACTTCCTGTCCCTCCATTTCACCTCCATTATCACTTCATATCATCTCTCATCTGATGGTAGAAGTGTCGGCTGCAGTCTCGGCGGAGCGTGGCAGGAGTGAACCACTTCCTCCTCCGGTAGGACGATTGCCGGTCTTCGAACCGACTGTAGGGACCGTCTTCGGAGTACAGTACTGGGGAATGTCCGTTGTCCTGGCCTGCCGGGGGAGGTTCCATCTAAGTAAAATGTAGGGACCCTACCCTCCGCACTGTAGTGGCCCCGTGGGATGGCCACCCTCTGTCTCCTCCCACCTCATCCTTCCTCCCAGGGTTACCTCATTTGGGACCTTAAGGTACTATAGACCAAGACTGGTCACAGTTCCGTATCCTCTCCGAAAATTAAGTGTGACGAGGTTGTAAACAACTGTAGATAAGAGTTGGAGAAGCGGCTGGTGAGGTTTAATAATTTGTAATAGGTAAAGAGGGGATGTGCAAGTGAGAAATGTGAAGAGTGAGGTTATGTAAATACAGACTCAGTGAAACTAATAAGCTGAAACTAGTTGAAACAGGGGTAGACAAACTTTGGCAAATAGCAAGAATTAGTGCATGATAAAATAGTAAATGAAAATCAGTTAATATTTGAAGGGTGAAAACGTATCAAGTGTTGAAGAGGCCATATTAGAAAAGGGACCAGGGTCTAGATCAGGGGTAGCCCAAAATGTGGTTATTTTAGTAGAGCTTTAGGCTGCAGGCACATTGAAATAAAGTCAGTAGAATTGTTCTTTCTCTTTCATTTCTAAGGCATGCTTTGCATGTGTAACTATGTCGTGGGGGGAGAGATTAATTTTATATAATTTGATTTAAACCAAACCTATGAGTTCGACGTTATTTTAATTATATGTTTTCATTCTGATCTATCATTATTAAACTAACAAGAGATTGTGTTTCATTATTAACTGCAATAATAATGATAATAATAGTAATAGTAGTAGTAGTAATAATAATAATAATAATAATAATAATAATAATAATAATAATAATAATAATAATAATAATAATAATAATAATAATAATAATAATAATAATAATAATAATAATAATAATAATAATAATAATAATAATAATAATAATAATAATAATAATAATAATAATAATAATAATAATAATAATAATAATAATAATAATAATAATAATAATAATAATAATAATAATAATAATAATAATAATAATAATAATAATAATAATAATAATAATAATAATAATAATAATAATAATAATAGTAATAGTAATAGTAATAGTAATAGTAATAGTAATAGTAATAGTAATAGTAATAGTAATAGTAATAGTAATAGTAATAGTAATAGTAATAGTAATAGTAATAGTAATAATAATAGTAATAATAATAATAATAATAATAATAATAATAATAATAATAATAATAATAATAATAATAATAATAATAATAATAATAATAATAATAATAATAATAATAATAATAATAATAATAATAATAATAATAATAATAATAATAATAATAATAATAATAATAATAATAATAATAATAATAATAATAATAATAATAATAATAATAATAATAATAATAATAATAATAATAATAATAATAATAATAATAATAATAATAATAATAATAATAATAATAATAATAATAATAATAATAATAATATTTAATATTTAATATTATATACTCACAATCTTCTATAGCTTAACGTTGTGACACATTTAAATCGTGTATTTATATTACGGCAATGGTTTATTTGTACGGATTGATCACACTTAAGCATTTTTTTGTTGTTGTTGTAATTTACGTCCCCCAGCCTTACGTCATATCGGGCGATGAATGGAATGGGTGAAATGATGTATATAGCTCTAGCAATCTCCATTCATTCTCATATATAATGTTATCCACAATCGCAGAAAGGAGTCGTGACGCATTAATGACAAATTCATGTTGCGATAATAAGTACCCCGCTTAATTTCACAGACCTTCGATAAAGATAAAAACAAAACAGTTAAGTTAATGCCAGAGGTTCTACTCCCATTAGTCCTGGACCCGTAGGAACAAGGACCCGCACCTCCTTCGACCACGGAGTTACCGAGCTGTCCCAAAATGGCGCCCGGCGCCTCCGTGGGGCTTTCCACAGGCAAGACCTAGAGACTAACAAGGCCCCCCATCTGGTCCTGTGGACTCAAGACGGGATGGAAGTGGATACGCCACTTACGCGCGCCAACTCCAAAATGGGAAGGCTACCGATATGACCTCGGTGGGGCCGCCTGGTGATCTAGCACACCCTCTACTAGCTATGCTGGCTAGTACGCGGGAATATTAATGGCTTCCCTCAACCCCGTCCTGAGACGTACCCGATCTCCCACAGGTATCGGGAACCACTGCCCCCTTGAGTCCAACCCAATCCGAACAACTCCCTATCAGGGAGGGGCTCGAATGTTCGGCCCGAGGTTCCTCTAGTAACGTCAGAGGTACCACGAGTGCTAGGGGTCTGCAGCGCCCGCACCACGGCAGCTGAAGGGGACGGGTCCCCTCCCCTAAGGGAGGATAAAACAAAACAGCACGAAATGCGTTTGGTAGGACACATACCGTACAGGCCCCTTCTTTTGCTATGACGTGCAATATTCTCACGTTCAGGACGAAAGCCTTGCTTGCTAAGTTAACTTCTGCATTATAACATTCTTGTGGCTCTGTGAAAGTACTAGGTAGATGGAACTCTAGGCTCGGCGGCTAGACATAAGTAATTCAAGGCATACTGAAATAAATCTCCAGTATATGGTCTTAAATGCGTGGAATGCATTCGTCATAGAGCTTTTTTTTTATTTACGTCCTCCAACGTTGTCATATCGGACGATAAATGAAATGGGTGAAATGATGCTCAAATGGTCCCGAGGTCCACGCAGCTTGGAGTTATCTGACATTCGTCTTTCAGCATAAGGGAAAACCCCGGAGAAAACCTTATCCAGATAACTCACCCTGAACGAGATTCGAACTAGGGACCTTTAAAACGTGAGGCAGACACGCTACCGTCTACGCTAACGAGGCGAGCCCGTCATAGAGTTAATAAGGTGAGTGCGAACCTGCGGTCGCTAGTTGTAGGAAGTATGTATTTTCATACAAAATATCTAAAAGCCTCAAGATATGTTATATATGAATGCCACAGTTATCATCTATACAGTCACACAGGTATTCTTCCTCTTCATCGCATTCCATGTAGGATGGTTTACATCCCAGATCTTCAACGTACCATTGCAGGCGGGATTATCCCTTCATTCATTGCCGCAATGTTTTAAAAGTAGGTTAATGACTTTCTTTCTTTTTTCTTCAGACAAAGGTCGTTTCCCTTTTTCCCTCTTTCAGGTGAACTGCACCCTCTTTCCTCCCTTTCTTAACCAGTGTTCTACTTTGTGATACAATGGAAGATTCAAATCTGTAGTTAGCGAGAAATTTCGCCCTTGTCACTGTATCCCCTTGCCTTGTTACATGCTTTTGAATGTCAGTTCTCTTAGCATTAATAATGCCTTTCATTTTGGTGTAGGTATTTCCCAGATCTTTGATATTAAGAACAGGCCAGTCCTTTCCAAGTTCTCGCACTTTTCACACTTTCACGTATTCTTCTGACAGCTTCCGAAGAATCCTTTCAACTCGTCCAAAGACCCGGTCTGGTGGTATGAAGCTATGGCCTCGTACGGGGAAAGTCATTTGAACTTTCGAAATGTGGAGAGGGGATTCAGCCTGGATTCAATGGCACAGCATATGAACGACATGTGCATTATGGTTTTGTCCACCACACCCGTCACAAAATAACGTTAATGTGTCCAAATTGACGTGAAAGTCTAAACTTCTTATATGATGAAGAAGTGCAGAACCTATTTCTGTTGATCCTCTGGCTGCCTTATCTTCAGTCCAAGTAAAATACGTAGGATCTCTTGCGGAGAGACTAACACAGCAAAATGTATAAAACGCTATTTTTGGGGAAGAGAATGCATCGTGTATTGGTGTTTTTGGCAGTGGATGTACCTGCTGCAAGTCGAAAGCAAATGCAATGAACTTTTCGTTTTTGTGATGTTCCTTCATCAAACCATAAAATGCATTGGCTCGCAACTTATGAATACGTAGTTCGGTCCTTAATGACTGAATTCTACGATCATCGCTATGATGCGATGCCCGGTTTTCATTGTTAATCCAAATACAGAATGCACACACGTCAGTAGCCAGTGATGAAAACCCAATGTTGTATGTACAGTGTTGTAAAAGCTTTATAAAACAGAGGAAGCTTCACTTTTTAGGTATTTGCTGCACTGGCTTGATATATTCTGTGTAATTTGGAAATATTCAAGTCTGCAGAAAGGTATACACGCTTACTTTTATTTCGGCTATAATATGATGCACGACCTTGGAAGCTTTCCCAAGAAGTTCCTAACTAAATCTTTCTTTGCAGCAAATTTCCGCTTACCTGGGTAAGGCAAATAACTCTGGAGGTTTCCCTGTATCCAGAGGCCCCATTATTGATACATTCAGCCCTGTGCCATTCACCCTTTAGCACGGGTCGCTCAACACCTTGGGGTTGGGCTTGGAAAGGAAAGGAAACAAGGATGGGGATGGAAGATGGTCATAGTGGGACGCTCTTCGTTTGGTTCCTTCAGCTTCAGCCTATCCAATATGGATGAACCTCTGCGGCATAGCCCTCAGCATCATCAGAACACATAAACCCTCCCGTCTGCCTGCACGGTCAGTGCTACGATAAGGCGGTGCCTTCCTATACATATATACACACATAAATTAGTTAACCTATTCCATTCATCATCCGAACAATATTGGAGGATGTTAAAAAAGACTTATCAAATCAGATTTTAACTAAAGAAGAATTTTGAATATTACATAAAGACTTAAAAGCTTGCACATCTTTCCAATAGAATTGATGAGTGTATTGTTTTTACAGAAGTGCAGGCTATGGCTTAAACCAAAAAGCATGCAATGGTTTGAAGTCACAATGTGTCAGACTTCTTAACAAAACTAATTTTCCTGCCAATAATAATTTAAACAACATCACTAAGAAATTTAATGCTCATCCTTTGATTTATTTAAAAGCAAAGACAAATAGATAGTAGTCTTAAATATTGATGATTACAAAAATAGTAATTCAACTTTTGCAGAAAGAAAATTGCATTGCTGTTAAGAAGTATCATTTAAATTTGTATATAAAGTCTATCAAACAAGTGATAGCAAAGTCAAATATTATACCATCACATGCTAAATGGCAAATGAAATGCAATAATATGTTTCCTAATCTTTACTGTTTACCTACAACCCATTATGCAACCAATATGCAACCTATCAATAATATTGGCATTAATATTATTAAGTGGCTGAAAAAGAAATGTTCAAAAATTTTTTTAAATTTGAAGTATAAAGAATTCTGCAGAACTAATGAATAATATAAAGAATTTAAACATTAATAATGAAGATCTATAGTTGCCTTGTATGTATCATCATCACTGTTCACTAATGTTTCAGAAGGCAATATTCATGAATTACTAAATAAATGGTTAACCTTAATCAGTATAGCAGAAAGTCAAATAAAACATCTTATTTGTAGTTTTATCTTGCTGTTTATCTCATGGTCATTTTGCCTATAGTAATATATTTTACAAACAGACATATGGTCTTGGGGACTTCTCCTTGCGACTCCGACGTGTACACATCTCTCTCTTTCGAGACAACACCGATTAAGGATGGGAAAGAAGACCGTAGCGAAGAAGAAGAGGAAGAAGACAAGCCAGCTAGCGAGGACCGCTTCACCGCAGCCTTCTTCTGCCAGCTCTCGGGAGCCGTCTCCCGCCTCCGCGCCACCTCTGGCGGCCGAGAGGGAGCCTTCCGCTGAGCTTGCCGGTAAGTTCTGGGCAGCTAGCTCCTCACGGAGGCCCGCATCGCACACCAGCCAGGCGCGCAGCGATTCACCGTGCAACACGGCGACTGGATCTCCGAGCACTCCACAGCTAGCTACGGCTGCATCACTGCCAGTAGATCCCTCGCCTTGCAGCCATGCAGGCACACAGACTCCACCAGCACCAACCATCCGAGCGACGGCAACTACTGCCACCACTTCATACCAGCCGACAACTGCCACCTCACACACCGCAGTTATCGTCGGAGCTCCTAGGGACCTACCTTCTAGGTTCCTGCTCACCGCCGCCTCACAGAAGTGGCCCTCAGTGATCAGCGCCACCCGCATCACTAACAGGAGGGGTCCAACCACATGTGTGCGTCTGCAGTTCAAAGATCAGAAGGATCGCGACGCCGCCTTGGCTTCAGGCTTGCCCATACTTGGGCAGTGTCTAAAAGTTGAGAACAGTCAACTGCAGCGCCACATTCCATGCAGACACTGCTGCGCCTATGGGCACACCGCTGATTCATGCACCGCGCCTCCGCGGTGCCACTACTGTGGCGCTCCTAATCCCACAGCAGTGTGTCAGGCACACGACCTCAGGCGCCAACGCAGGTACTGTGCCACCTGTAATGGTCTAGGCCATTTCACTGGACAGGCCCAGTGCCCACTTTACCCACGCCGAAACACCAGTAGGCCAACACTTCGGAACACAACCACCAGTAAGCCCGCCGATTGGCAGCAAGCTCTTGGTTGTCTACGAGAGGAGCTTCGCCGAACCAGCATCAAGCTATGCAGACTCGAGGAGCTCCTGACGACCACTGTCACCGCCGTCAACAACCGCCCCCCAGCGGTCCTAAACATGAGGTCCTAAACATAAACCAGTGCCTGGGTAACGTGGAGGAATCCTTAGAAGCTGCTGCTGGCCAACGCAGCACGACCAACGCCGCCCTCCAGGACATGCAAGATAGGCTGACCATGCTCTCCAGCCAACTCATGGATGGACTTACACCGTAGAAACAACTGTCAGAGTCAATCCACACCCAGCTCCAGGACAGCGCAGCCCATCATGAAGAAGGAATTGCCGCTCTTCAGCTAAAAATTGACCGCATTACCAACGCTTTCTGCGACAACCCACCCTACGGCACCCTAAGTTACTGCAAGGGCAAGCTTGAAAAGATTGTTGGATACATCAATGATACAGCACCCAACAAGAAGCTACATGAAGCCCTTCGCGAATACCAGGACCACATCACCCAGAGCATCTACGACCTGAAGATGTCCCTGGCTCCAGATCACGGAGTCCCTCCGCCGCAATTTCTGCCACATCGAGACACCCGCACGCGCAGGACGCCGCCGCCATCAGACCTGCAACGCCGCCTCACTCCTCATGAGCTGTCGACGGCCTTGGCCCTTCCACATCACCGCAACGCAGTTCCCACGAGGACTTAACGACTTCAGCAGATTACGCATATAATTATCACCACTGTACACAGGTCGCAGTCAGGGTCCCCTGAATCATGGCTGCTACCTGACCACCACAAGCGGATTTTCCGCACACCTAGCTTCTACCCACGAACAGCCGGGTTGCTTCGGCGGTACCGGCCATCAACTTCGCCTCAACAGTCCAAACTAAACTAGCACCACAGGCCCCAATAAATGGAATCACCCCAGAACAACATCCCTCCCATGCCCCATCCCTCTTCCTGCCCAAATACCCAAAATACCCTGTTGTTGGTTTTTCCTATACCTTTATTTCCGTTTCCCCCCAAAAATAGTCTTGCTATGGGCCACTCATTGTTACCATTGACTGAACAATATAGGAGTTTTTTTTTTTTTAAGAAAGAAGTTATTATACCTTAAGCAGAAGGTGTTTAAAGTTTGGTTGTGATATGTGGATTTTGTGTTTGCTCTATTCATAGCAATTTACTGGCACTACTCTAAACATATTAAATACACAAGATCATAACATCACTTCCATCACAGGAATGGAAAAAAGTCATTATCTACCTTTCTGGATTTAACAGTAACACTTTTAGAAAATTATGAATATGAATCTAGACAAGTACATACAAAATAATCACCTGCTTCCTAGCTGCCCCTCTTAGTATTTAAAAGGACCCTGAACAAAGTATATAACAAGTGCTATTATATAAAATGCTCCATAGGTTCCTACTTTTGTACTTGTCTTCTCAAGTAGCACATCAAGCTTTAAACACAGAATGTTGATATTGAGCCACTTCTGTTACAGAGGAATGTTTATTCTGAGTGTACAGAATTGTAACAGACAGACCAACTGTCAAGTTTTGGTTTAATTTACAAATCTTTATTGTGAATAATTTAATTGTTCCCTGATTGTTATCGTACATTACAATGTAATGAACTGTCTTAATCTTGTTTTTACAAGTTTGATCTGTAAGACAGCACATGTGTAAGGTGTGAACACAGTTCTGTTAAATTCATTCATTTTCAAGAACCTGAAGCAACAATACAAGGTTGCAGTGATCAATAATTTTTTTCCAACGACTGTATATAAGTGATTGAAACGTATGATTATGGGTAGCGCTTTGAAGTTTTGTGGTATCTAACCTATAATTTTAGCTGAGTCCCATAGTCCAGGTGTACAATATTCTTCTCCAGTTGATAAGCAGTGTAGTTTCATCTATAAAGAGTTAAAATGAACTAAGGGTAGCCTGTGAAATTTTTCAATAATGTAATGTATCATGTATCGCTACACATTATATGCTTTATCAAAGTTGTAACCTAGGTAAACTATGATTTTTGACAACTCCTACTTATACAACATTTTTACCATATGATATAAATAGTGCAGATTTCTAAATAAAAGGTTCAAAATATGTTAAGACAGCTCACAATTTTCATTGGGATGTATAGGATAAACGTACAAAGTTTAATCAGATTGATCAGTGAATATTGATGTATATTTAAAGTTTGAATACAAATATTGAATAACAGGGTGACTTATGAGTTTTGTTAAGTTTTTAGAATCTGAGAGTACCCATTTTTATCAAAATACTACTTGATGTATGAGAAAACTGCCTAGAATAACACTGTGGTGTCCATGGATAATATAAAGCAATACATGAACATTTTTATGAGTATAGGGAATACTTTATTTGTTACAGATCAATCTCAGCGTTACAATTTTTGTTAATGATAAAGATATGTTGTGATTATGAAACAGTCCAAAGGTGTCAGCTCTGAAAGGTGATGCAAGGGATCCTTCTCAGCCAAAATTTCTCCAATGAGTAGTTGCACATCGCAGCAGAAAGCCGACAGCTCATCTCTCGCAGGATTTGTTTGTAGTGGCACAGGAGTCTGTGAAACTGAAGATGTAACTGTAGTAGTCGTAGCAGCAGCCTGATGCACTCTCAACAGCAGAAAACTTGTGAAGGAGATCGTGCTGTTGAAAACTGTTCCCCAATTTGTTTAGCTTTGGTATTGCGTTGGCAACCGATAAGGAGCATGGCAGAGTGTGGTTCCCATGTTTTAGCCGTCCAAATAAAGGCAGAGCCTGATCGTATATGGTGTAGTGTCCCACGCAGTATATAAAATGAGGTCTGATTCTTGGATAAGCATCCTTAAACATCTTAGAGATCGCAAGGATCCAAGCAATAACCATTTTAAAAGGAATATTTGGTTTGGTGTAACTAACAAGCAGATTCGCCAACTCTTTTATTAAGGTTGCATTGTTTCTTTGCCAGGTTTTGATAATTTCATTTGCAAACGCAATAAACTCCACGGATCTTGGGTAATCACGCGTGTGATCGGAAGCTCATCTCCGCTAAATTGTGTAACTTCCCATTAAAACGTCTTCATAGCTCTCGATAAGTCTGCAGCTTCTTTTTGCATTCTTTCTCGAGCACGTGCAGTCGTTTGAATTCTTGGTTCACTGTATTAATCCATTTGCATAACTCGTTCAGCAAGAGACCACATATTTTTTTGATTGAACCATTTTAGTCGTCACTACAGAAGGAACTCCTTGAAAACTTTTCTGTGAGTGCAATGCATACTTCATTTGTTATAGTATTGTTATCTCCATGGAGTCTCCATGTCGCAGTTAAATAAAGATAAATAGTAAATGTTCTGTGTCTTGTGCTATATATATATTTATTACAGAAGATATAGTCCGTGGTTTCACTAGTAAATAACCTCAACAGATATTTTAAATTATCTTTAATCCTTCTCATTTACCGCTTTGTGCTGAAAATGATTACAATACGCCATTCTTTTTATCAAAGTCTCAAAAATAGCCTCTGATATCGATACTCAACATTGGAGTATGTTGACATAAATGTGAAAAAGAATCACCCCAATTTAAAAATGAAATTGGAAGTAAATTATACAGCTTTTGATTATCTGAAAGGGTGTTTGTTTTTAATGGTGAAAGTATTAGCAAACTCGATTCGATACTTCTAAAAAAACACACCACACACGCACGCCTACACGCACGCACACGCGCGCACACACACTTATTTTCTCTCTTTATAGCATTAGTGTTGTCCCTAAACAATAATGTAAAGTCATAAATTAGGCCCTTATGTTATTCATAAGAACACTACAATTACGGATATCTTACTGCGTAAATTATTATTTAGCTTGCATTTGGGGAATGAATTTATAACCTGTCGTACATCACATACTGAAATAGAAATCGTGATTAATGATATGTTATTAGAAGAAATTGACAGCATAAAATTTCTGGGCCTTCAAGTGGACAAATGTTTAGATTGGAAAGCTCACATAAATAATATCTTACCTAAACTCAGCTCTGCCTGTTATACTATCCGAGAGCTGGTTAATGTGAGTTCTATTGACACACTTAAATTAGTATATTATGTATACTTTAACTCTATTATGGAATATGGAATATTATTTTGGGGCAACTCAGTAGAAAGTCAAAAAAAATTATTTCTTATGCAAAAGAAGGTTATAAGAATCATTACTAACACCCACAACAGATGCTCCTGTAAAGATCTTTTTATTGAAGATATTAACGCTTCCTTGCATGTATATATTCTCGATCCTAAAATTCTTTGTATGCAATCGTGCCTTATTTGCAACAAATAATGTAATTCACAAAAAAAAAACACTAGACAAAAGTATAATAT
Source organism: Mantis religiosa (assembly GCA_030765055.1). NCBI lineage: Eukaryota > Metazoa > Arthropoda > Insecta > Mantodea > Mantidae > Mantis > Mantis religiosa. Next base: position 273,959,268 of record CM060948.1, read on the forward strand.
CCATTATCCCAGTGCTTAACTTTCTTGCTTCCAGAAAGGTGTGTATTATGAAACTATCAAAATATTTGGCGCACTTCCTAATGTTCTTAAGGAAAAAGTTGATAATTTCGGTGCTTTTAAAAAAGCTGTTAGAGAGTACCTTTGCTCAAAATCTTTTTATTCTGCAAGATTATCTGAATGACAAATTATCCTGATAATGCTTCTGTAGCTCTATAAGTAGTATCTAACTATTACAGTGACAAATCATTACTTATAAATATTTGATGCAAGTTGAAATTTTATTTTTAATGTATATGTATTTAATAAATAAAAGAATGGTATCCATTGCAAAAAGGTTGAGACGTACTGGCATAAGCCAAGTGAAAGCTGGTTTAAAAAATGTTTCATTTTGTATCATATATAATTATCCCTGCTTTGTTTTCCATATTTTTGTTCATATTTCCTGTATACTGTGACTTTGTGGGTTCGTGAAATTAAAAGTCCAATTGCACAAACTCAAAATGTTCTTTATTTCCACCGATTACAGTTGGAACACTTGCCGATTACATAGAATTACGTAGCGTACACAATTGCAATTCACCAGTTCGTCTATCACAGGTCCACTCTACACTCGCAATCACGTACAACTCTTCAGATGCACGTACACAGCCTTCCAGTCCGTTCACAAGTACGGCGCTCCTCCGGCTGCACGCCAAGAACTGAACTCACTCGCCAACTGCAGCCCCTTTTTATAGGAAGATTGCTGTTTCTGGAAGTCTCGCGGTTCAGTGAATGATCCCGAAGGTTCCAGACGTCAGGGAGGGGAAATAGATGGTTAGCGATGTTTTTCCAACCATCCCCTCAGCGCTACAAGATAAATGGGTAGGCGTGGCTAAATGCTTCCAGTCTGGTCCCTAACTGCCAGCTGGTCCTATCGGGAATTCCGATGTTCGGGTGACAATATGTGACTTTGTGGGTTCGTGAAATGAAAAGTCCAATTACACAAACTCAACAATGCTCTTTATTTCCACCGACTTACAGTTGAACACTTGCCAATTACACAGAATTACGTACTGTACACAATTACGATTCACCAGTTCGTCCGTTAACGTTCCGATGTACGTACACAGTCTCCTCATCCGTTCACTAGCACGTCAAGCACTGACTGACTGACACTGAATTCACTCACTGCAGCCCTTTTTATAGGAATATCGCCGTCTTCTAGAAGTCTCTGATTTCAGTGAATTACCGCGAAAGTTCCAGATGGCAGTGGGAGGGGAGAAAGAGGCGGCCAGCGACAAGTGACATTTCCCTAATCATCCCCCTCAGTTAGTGACAGAGACTAATGGGAGGGTGTGGTTGGCTGCCTCTGGCCCCTTACTCAGCTGTCGTTGGTTGCGCTTTCCGCTAATTGGGTGACACTGCTCCCTCCTCAAAGCTGGTCGTCCCGAACAGCACCATCGTAGCGGGCTAGACGATCCAGGTGTACCACCAACATCTTCCCTCGGGGAACCTTCTGGATGCGGTAGACCACGTCGTTAATCCTCTTCACCATCCGGTACGGTCCTTGCCATGGCTGCTGGAGCTTCGGGCAGCGTCCCTTGTTCCGGATAGGACGGTACAACCAGAACAGATCACCCTGCTGGAACCCTTGACTGTTGGCATGCCTGTCATATCTGGTCTTCATGCGGTCGCTCGCTTTCTGGATGTTCTGGTGAGCCATCTCGTGCAGGTTGTGGAGGTGGTCCACCAGGTTCTCTACATACTCGGTCACTGGCTGCTTCGCCTCCGGAGGGCTTCCAAAAGCCAGGTCACAGGGGAGGCGTAACTCTCGGCCGAACATTTAGCTGGCTGGCGTCATCCCAGTTGTGTCGTGTGTAGACGAGCGGTAGGCCAGCAAAAACAGTGGCACCTTGACGTCCCAGTCTCACTGATGGCTGGCCACGACCTTCCACAGGTGTTCCTCTAAGGTCTTGATGTATCTTTCGACCATGCCATCCGACTGGGGATGTAGAGGTGTCGTGTGGGTCTTGTTCACCCCAAGCCTTTGTAGTGCCTCCTTCATTAGGTTGGACTCAAAGTTGGTACCCTGGTCACTGTGTAGCTCTAACGGCACCCCAAATCGACAGAACACTTGCTCCACGAGGCAGTCTGTGATTGTTTTTGCCTCTTGGTTTGGGATGGCATACACCTCCGGCCACTTGGTGAAGTATCCACGACCACCATTAGGTACTTGTTGCCTCGTTCGGAACCTGGAAACGGTCCAGCAATGTCAACAGCGATCCGTTCGAATGGCGCTCAGACGTTGTATTGCTGCATGCGACCCCGGCTCCCAGTCTGGGGGCCGCGACTCGCCGCGCACACGTGACACTGACGGCACCACCTCTCAGCATCTGTTCGGAGTCTCAGCCAGTAGTAGCGCTGCCGTAGTTTGCCAATCGTTCGGTTCGCTCCCAGGTGTCCTCCTGAAGTACCGGCGTGCACTTCCTCCAAGACTTCCGGGACCTTACTCCGGGGAAGTACCAACTGTTCTCTCTGCGTCTTCCCATCAGGTGATTCCCATACCCGGAACAGCACGCCATCTCTGGTCTTCAACGAGTCCCATTGGGCCCATTACGACTTGTAGGTGGCGCTCCTCGGTGCGATGTCCTCCCAGGTTAGTCTCGTCCCTGCCTCCACTTCCCTCAAGAGTGCCCCAAGTCTGCGTCCGCCAGCTGCTCCCTCCTCAGGCCTGCGCTATCCCAGCCTTCCGCAGGCACTGCCGTGACTACTCGGACTGCTGCTGCACGCTCCTTCTCCTCCGCTCTTGTGCACTGGCCGCACTCTTCTGGACAGGGTGTTCGGAACATGGCGTCAGCGTTACCGTGGCTCTTCCCTCTACGATGTTCCGAGGTGAAGTCATACTCCTGCAGCCCTTGGTCCCAACCTGCTGTCTGGCTTTCTGGTCGCGCCGTCACCATCACCTCGCTCCTCGCGGGGACAACCACGTCTTCGTTCAAGACGACCCTGCAGATTCCAAGGCGCTCTTTGGGTTGACGGAGTATAACCTCCTCTCCGTTGAGCCGCAGGACCTTCCTGCCGACGTCGACCGTCACCTCGTGGCTCCTGAGGGCATCCAGTCCCAGAATTACCTCCTCAGCCACCTTCGCGACGAACACCCTCAGACGCACGGCACTCTGCCCCAAGGTCAGCTCCAGCAGGGCCTCCTTCTCCACAGGCAAGGTGTCGCCCGATGCCATGACAAGCTCGTTTGGTCGGCTCGGCTTCTTCGTCGGCAAACCCTTCGCCACGTCAGGTGTGATGATGGTCACGGCAGACCCAGTGTCCACCAGCACGCGGCACGGCTTCCCTCTCACCCAACAGTCCGCGATGAGGCTGTCGTCCATACGCCGGCTGACGGCGCGCAGTGTCACTCGAGGGGATGGTGGTAATGGCGCCGACGTGCCCCTCTCCACGCCGGGCCTTACTCGTTCTTCCAGCTGCCCTTCCTGGTGTGGGCAGTCTCTCTGCAGGTGTCCGGGCTGCCCACACCTCCAATACAGGCCATTAGGTGTTCGCCGGCGTCCCTGGGCTGGTCTTCTGTCTCCGGTGTAGCGGACACTCCTCGTCCTCGACGTCGGGATAGATGTTACCTTGGCCGCCTCTATCCTTAATGCTGCTGTCAGTGCCTCGTGGATGGTTTTATAATCGCCGAGCATTAGGCGCTGACGAATCTCCGTATCTCGCACCCCGTCCACGAATGTGTAGGCAGCTTCCCGGGATGCGAACTCTGGTGGGAGGTCGACTAGGGCCTTGCTTGCTAGTTGTTCAACTGCCAGGGCGAACTCTTGCAGCGTCTCCCCCGGCTGCTGTGACCTGGCCTTTAGCTGGCTGTGGTACGCTGCGGCTAAGCGGTGGTTTCCGAAACGGTTCTCCATGGCCTCCCTGATGTCCTTGGGCGCCGCCGTTGTCTGCACCGCGTTTAAGACTTCCGCGGCCCGTCCCTGGAGGCTGGCTATTAACTGTGTGGCCTCCTCCGGTGACCATCTGTTGTGCTTGGCCACTGTGTCGAAATGGCGGCGGAAGACCTCAAATGTTGACGCGCCGTCATATTTCGGAGGTTTGACGCGCGCCGATGTTGTGTCGCGTCCCGGTGCGTCGGCCTTTAAATCCTTCAACCTCCTGCCGACGACGTCCTCCACCATGGCGCTCAGGGACTTGACGCTGCTGTCGGCCTTTCCTTCCAGGTTGTTAACGCGGTTAGCAAGGTCTTCGACGTCTTCCGCCATGGTGTTCAGGGACTTGGCGTTACTGTCGGCCTTTTCCTCTAGGTCATTGAAGCGGTTCGCCAGGTCCTCGACGCGCTCGTCCACTTGGCCCACCCGCTTGCCCAGCTACGTCACGTCATCCCTCACGCCGGCCAACTGTTCTTCAAATTTGGCGGCGAGAGCTTCGTTCGCCACCTTCATTTCCGCGGTCAGTTCGGCCATCTTTGCGGTCATTGTCGTGGCCAAGTAGTTATTTGTAGTCTCCAGCTTCGCGGCCAGGCTGTTGTTTGCCGCTTCCGTTTTTGTTGTTAACTCGTTCATCTTCGCCAAAAGCATTTCCAATGCCGATTCCATGGCCGTAAAGTTCGGTGATGTTATCGTCCCGCTTCCTGACACCAGTGTGACTTTGTGGGTTCGTGAAATGAAAAGTCCAATTACACAAACTTAACAATGCTCTTTATTTCCACCGACTTACAGTTGAACACTTGCCAATTACACAGAATTACGTACTGCACACAATTACGATTCACCAGTTCGTCCGTTACCGTTCCGATGCTTGTACACAGTCTTTTCGTCCGTTCGCTAGTACGTCAAACACTGACTGACTGACTGACTGACTGACTGACTGACTGACTGACTGACTGACTGACTGACTGACTGACTGACTGACTGACTGACTGACTGACTGACTGACTGACTGACTGACTCACTGACTGACTGACTGACTGACTGACTGACTGACTGACTGACTGACTGACTGACTGACTGACTGACTGACTGGCTGGCTGGCTGGCTGGCTGGCTGGCTGACTGACTGACTGACTGACTGACTGACTGACTGACTGACTGACTGACTGACTGACTGACTGACTGACTGACTGACTGACTGACTGACTGACTGACTGACTGACTGACTGACTGACTGACTGACTGACTGACTGACTGACTGACTGACTGACTGACTGACTGACTGACTGACTGACTGACTGACTGACTGACTGACTGACTGACTGACTGACTGACTGACTGACTGACTGACTGACTGACTGACTGACTGACTGACTGACTGACTGACTGACTGACTGACTGACTGACTGACTGACTGACTGAATTCACTCACTGCAGCCCTTTTTATAGGAATATCACCGTCTTCTAGAAGTCTCTGGTTTCAGTGAATTACTGCGAAAGTTCCAGATGGCAGTGTGAGGGGGGAAAGAGGCGGCCAGTGACAAGTGACATTTACCTAATCATCCCCCTCAGTTAGTGACAGAGACTAATGGGAGGGTGTGGTTGGCTGCCTCTGGCCCCTTACTCAGCTGTCGTTGGTTGCGCTTTCCGCTAATTGGGTGACAATACTATAATATGTGTCTTATGTTAACTTTTGTGCATATATATGCTATTAAACTTTATACATCTGGACATGTTCAATGTTCACAGCCTTTTCTGGCTACAAGTGAACCTACTGAACGCAAATCAAACTAATCTAACCTAATCTACCTTAGGTACATATGTAGCAGTTTATGTTTTGTTACTGCTCTAATAGCATTCGTTCCAACGCATCTATCCTTTTCACTATCCAGAGGTCAAGCGTATTTGGCATCGGTATCATTGCAAATACTTCTAATGCAACTAAGTAAGCTAACCACGGCTATAACTGTCAATACCTTAGGTGAACATGTGGATATAAAAAGTGAGTGATTAGAAATTGAGCAAATGTCTAACCCCTAGTGTCTAACCTAATGCCCACTGACAAATGACAAGTGACAATCACAATCGACGACAAAAGTAATCGATAGTAATACTATCGGTGGTGGTGGTTGGCGGTGGCGGTGGTGATGGATGATAAAATAGATTCCCCATTGATGTTGTGTTCCACACTAATGTAATAAAAGTTTTCATGTGCACATTCTAATATCCTGTTTACACAAAAAGTCAACAGACATGCATAGAAAGAAACTGGTGAATTCCACAATAGCTAACATGGTTCAATGACATATAAGGTCGTGCTTAGAGCATCACCATGAGCTCACTTATGTTATTATTTATCCCAGTTCATATGATGCAGCTTGATTCATAGTTCAACTCTTCATTTGGCTTTCTACTATGCTTTTACTATAAAGTAATTAATTAACTGAAAGGAAAGTGGAAAATGGAAAAGAGAAAATAATAGTGATGTCTAGATTTGCAGTAAAGTACATGTCCTTGAGTGGAAAGCAATTGTGTGATATGAAAATCAAATACAAAATGTCAAATTAAAACAGAAGAAATCATATGTTAAGTATTCCAACATTTTCTGAACATAAATGCACACCAGGTATTCACTTCAGACAAACTAATGAACAAGAATTATTTTATTTCTTTGAAACATTTACTCTGGATGGTACATATAGTTTTGACATTTTAGGTTTGTTTTTATTTACACAATGATTAAGTATGTTATGCAAAATTGAACACCTTCATGTTTCAGAACAGGTCTGAACATAATTTTTTGTAGCATTTACAAACTCTTTAACAATAATTATAAGATAAGATTTGCATTTGCATTGACATATATTTTTACTTATTTTCAAAACTAAAATAAAAGTATACATTTTACAATATATGTGAAAAATATAATTATGTTATTCTATTCCTCTATCTTTTTTTCACAGCAATGCACAAAGCTCTCATGTAGGAAACTCCATCCTATTACAGTTTATACAAGTATGTGGAAAAAACAGTACTTACAAAGTAATATTTGTACCCTTACATTACCAATTATCCTTTACATAGTACTGAAATATTCTTTTGAAAGTGATTGTAATTTATAACTTCATACATAGCTCAAAGTTCTACAAGTTGAACTTACTATACTTGTGCATGTATACTCATTATGTCAGCTGTAACTAAAAAATAAATTTTCTTTGTTCACTTTTCTAATTTCTCAATCACATGTCAGAGGAACTTGATATACTTATATTCATGAAAGTGAAATTCAAGTATTTCACAAATATTTTCTCCAAACAAGGCAAGTTATCTTTATGCAGCACAAAAGTAGTTTTGTATTCATAATACCTAACTTAAGTATTTTACCTGCATGGGTTTTGTTAAAATTCTATGGAGTGTTTTATAGATACTGTCTTGCAACATCTGTTCTGTGCAAGAACTTTAATTTATATATTTAATTTGTTTATAAACTGCTAAGATCGAGAAATATGGTAAGTAAATAAACTCATGCTGTAATTAAATTGTATTGTATGTCAGACTACTTCAATCCTGATGTAAACTTCTGGGAGGAAAGGGAGACAGGTGACCATTAGGCCATTAATCAAGTCAGAGAAACTATTTAAATAAATTATAATACCCAATACTTTGTTTGAGTCAATCCACACTCTCACAAACATCTGCCTATTGCTTTCTCTGGCTTCCTTCCAAGAAGTTTACATCAGGATTAGAAGTGTTGACATAGTTTGGCATACATGAAATTTCCAGAGCTTAAACACAAAAATTGAGAGAGCCCTTTTTCAGGGAACTAATGAAAATCAATTAATCAGGATAAAGTTACAAATATATCTTAATTATATAAAACCTTTCGGCATTACAGCTTTATACCATAAATGGTACTGTAACTATTCAGAGCTAGCCATTGTTTATTCTGAAGTACCTATGATGCAAGAAAAGAGAAAGAAGAAAAAAGGAACAGAGGGAGAAGAGAGTAAGAAAACCTTCTTTTGTCATACATACTAGTTTTCAAGAATTACAACAGATACTATATGTCTTAAATTCATAGAATTTGCTCTAATATTGTGCAAAAAAAACTGAAGTAACATGATGACTTTGCTTAGTTTCTAATACTTTCCCTAAATTGTAACTTTTAAGGGATAGTTATTAAAATTCTGACAACTAAATAAATAAGGGTTGTTATTGTTTAACTTAAAGATTTATAAATTTAATAACACTAATAAAATTTAATTTTAATAAAATTAATGGAATGTTTCACTTTATTTTGCATTAAAACATAATACAATTTATTTCTAGAACTGTGTTTGAAATGCACAAAAAGATATTCCAAAAGTTTGGAAATCAAGTATATCATAAATGGCAGAGACATTACCCGAACAAATGATCAAAGAAACTAAAATACCATCATCTGGACTAGTTTCAATACTGGTCTAACTTGATCAAATTTACAAGGCACTTTTGCAGGTGTAATATGTCTATATTGTTGACAGTATAAGTGCAAAAAGAAAAGAAATAAAGAAGAGAGAGAGAGAGAGATCCAGTAAAATAGAGGAAGAAAAAAAAGAAATAGAGAAAGAAAGAAAAAGAAATAGAGAAAGAAAGAAAAAGAAACAGAGAAAGAAAGAAAAAGAAATAGAGAAAGAAAAGAAAGAAATAGAGAAAGAAAGAAAGGAGAGAGAGAGAGAGAGAGAGAGAGAGAGAGAGAGAGAGAGAGAGAGAGAGAGAGAGAGAGAGAGAGAGAGAGAGAGAGAGAGAGGGATAGAGAGAGATTACTTGGAACCATACCTTGTAATTCTGCAAGTTACATTGTTGTTCTTGGTTATTCCAAATGATAGTACTATTGTACTATTGTGATCTCCTACCATCTGAATGTTAATATATGTCCTGCCATGTTTGAGCATTTAATCATACCATTTATAGACATCTGAAAATGTATTCTCGTATAATTATGTTTTAAGTTTAAGTATTTACTTAGATTATTGTTTTTCTGAAACCAAAGCTTTTAAAATTACACCTACATTCTTATTTAATGTCTAAGGTTATGTAAATTCTGTTAGTTACTTGCAAATACATTCAATTTTTAAAGAATTATCACAAAAATTATGTTAACTTATAGCTATTATTCCTATTTTTATGAATTATCATCAAACATACGAAAAAATTGAAAAGGATCATAGTAGTATCATCTTTTTATAGTGTAAAATATGTTGATACCTTCTGATGCAAATTACAACTAAATAATTTTTTTTTTAACCTGCCTCATAATTGGCACATAAATGGATTACAAATATCCAGCTTCAGTCAGGTAATTTCTAAGACAAGATCTGCCAATAATTTTTGTGTTACACAGTTTTGAAGATGGGATCTGCTTGTATTTCTGAAAATTTGTGACGTCTGTACAGTTTTCTAACAGCTATATATTGAGATAGGATTTAGACATACACAACATTCATATCAAAGATGCTAAAAACTCTTCATAACTCCAAGCACTTTATATGCTCCATTTTGAATACACATCTGTGTCATACCTGGTAAGCCAAAGACAAAGATCCTCAGCTTCAAACACATCTTAACTGCAAATAGAATACAGCAAACTTTGTCTTTGCAGGAAAATTACCCATTAAAAACAGCAAATCAAAGGAATGGAAATAAAGAGTTTAGACATCATAAAATCAATTGTGAATATAACACTGCATTACAAATACCAGTGAAGTTCAAATGACTAATTGAAACATTACACAGTGTACTTGGAATTCTTGACAACAATGTATGCCAACATTAACCCTAAATTATACTTTAACCTTAATTAAGGTTTCTCCAAGTAGTATTACTGAACATGTTTCTTGTTTACCAAAATTACATATATTTAAAATACTTTTAAAACATGCTTCTAAAACAAGTATAGTCAGAGAGAGAGAGAGAGAGAGAGAGAGAGAGAGAAAGAGAGAGAGAGAGAGCGAGAGAAGCTATATGACACATCTCAGATCCACAGAGAATAAGAGCTGACTTTAAACGGTCTCTAGAACATACATTCTCCACAGTCTGTCTCACCAAGGTAGCCCGGGTTCGATCCCAGGCGACCGCAAAGTGAGATTTGTGGTGGACAACACGGCGCTGGGGTGGGTTTTCTCCGGGATTTCCAGTTTCCCCCGCCATCTCATTCCACCGGTGCTCCATCTTCATCTCATTTATCATCAGTGTCATCGCCTGCGATGCCATATGTAGTAAAAGCAGGCGTTAAACACTACACGTTTCATTTCATTTCCACAGTCTGGATAATACAGAATTAATTTACCCAATTATGGATTGGCTTTCACAAGAAATTGCATGCATAACTCTCTACTGTAGAATTCATAGTCAGGAATACTGCAATAATTTGGTAAGTGCCCATTATTTTGGCTTACCTATCGTGTAATTGACAAAAGAACAGAAGCTGCATAATCAGGTCTCACATTTGAGGGGTCCTGAGTTTGAATATCAGTCAGGGTGAATTAACTGGATATGGAGCTTTCTCCGGGGGTTTCCCTTATCCTGTAAGATAAACTTCTGATATCTCTAAGCTCTGTGGACCCTGGGCTCAACTGAATGTCATTTGACAAATTTCATTTATCGTCCGTTATAATTTAACATGGAGGACGTAAATTTAAAAAAAATTTTAAAAAAAAATCATGTCTGGACTGAATATATTCAATTCAGTTCAATTTATTCATCCTTTAAATCTCCATACAAGATTGTGGACACGTCAAAACAAAAATATTTACAAAATTTAAGTACAAAATTTAAATACAGAAATTACAAAAAAAAAAATGTATAAGAGTAAATGCCAATAATATACTGATAATATAACTTAACTTTCCAAATACTGTTGAATAGAATAAAAACATGCTTCACTTAAAAATTTATGTAGTTTCAATTTAAAAATCTTTTGGTTGTCAATCTGTTTTAAATAAAGAGGTAACTTATTGTACAGTTGGGTACCACTATAAGTGAAGGAATGTTTGTATAATGTGGTATTATGACTAATTGCTAGTAGGTTTGAACTGTTTCTTTTATCATGCTGGTGTGTCACTGCATATGTTTTAAAGCAATTTAAACTAGCTTTTACATGTACAAGTACTTTGTATATGTATAAACATGGTAGGGTTACAATTTTCTGTTCCTTAAAATACACTCTACAGCTCACATGTGTAGGTTGGTTCACTATTATTCTTATGGCACTCTTTTGCATTCGAAAAACCTTTTCTGACATATTTGAATTACCCCAAACGATGATACCATAATTCATAAGGTAATGAAAATATGCAAAATATGCCATTTGGATTGTCTTTACATCTGCTATCATTTTTAATGTTTTTAAAGCATAACACTGCTTACTTAACTTTTTAATAAAATCTTCTATATGTACAGTCCAATCCAAGTTTTGATTTAACCACAAACCTACAATTTTTGTATCTTTTACATATGAAATGTTGATGCCATCCAAATTAAGGTCAGGGAAATTTGTTTCCAACACTATCATATAAGGTGCACATAAACTCCAGCAACAGTTTTCTAAATGCACTAGAATAAAGTGTAAGAGTATTGAAGTTTTCCTACGTATGTTATATGGAAAGCAAAAATTAAATTAATGTTGAAAAAACTATTTGTAGTTGGTTCTTTTAATACTTAGTCACTTACATTTTATATTTTTTATGGACTAATTTTTCAGAAGCCATCACCTCCATTATCAATCACTTTCAACCTGCTTTCCAACTTTCCAATGCTGGAAAGAGGTTGATAATGGCTTCCAAAACATGTCCCTCAAAAATATAAAATGTAAGTGATTAAGTATTAAAAAAAAACAAATACAAATAGCTTTTTCAATTAACTTTGATGTCACTGTTACTAAATCCCTCCAATCAGGGATAATCCATTAATGTTGTTTGAATTTAAAAATAGTGCAAATAGATCACATATGCAACACGTTTAAGTTTCAGTAAAGATACCACAGTATAGCTTGTTAATGATTAATCTACATACATTATTACACCACCAAGGAGGCTTACAGTAACATTCTTTTCCAATGGGAAGGAGCACAGAATAATTTCCATTATGAGATACATGATTACCACAGTACTAAATTAACTCACTGCTGAGTTAAGTATGCTCAGCTTTGGAATAGGTAAACATTTAAAAACGTGACACTACAAACATCACACATGACTGCCTTGAATTTCTTCTATTGGGGTTATCCATAAAAAATTTTATGTGCAAGAAGAACACAAATATAGATTCCAGAAGACACTAATACTGGATTATGCCAGATAATCCATATACAATGAGATACATACATTTTTCGGCAACTTACTACGGTAAGTACTATAGCCCCGGGCCTCACAGTTCCATTGTTGGGATAACTGATAGAAGCTAATTAGTTTTTTTCCACACTAGCCACATTGTAGAGCCAGACAGAAAAATTCAATGCCATAGCCAATATGTGAATCACAGCTGCTATGGCAACATGCCAGCATGACACTGTAAATTACAATTGACTCGTTTTATTTCTGGTAAACCCCTGGATGATCACATATACAATGAGATACATACCTTTTGTGGCAACTTACTACTCTTTAAGCACTTAAGTCCCGGGCCTCGTAGTTCTACTTTTAGCTTAATTCAAGGAAGTCATTTGGTTTTTTAATCAACACTAGCCAGATGTAGATTAAGTCTCTGGCGCACAGAGCTGGACTGAAAAATTCAATACCACAGCCAGGACTTCAACCACAGCTACCATGGCAGCATACCAGCATAACACTGTAACTTCAAATCACTCTTATTATTTCTGGTACACCACTAGGTGTACATATATCTCATATGTATATATTGTATATCTCATATACAATAAGATACCTATATTTTTCGGTAACATACTATGCCTTAACAAGCTTCATAATTCCAGTATGAGGTTAATTGATAGAGGCTAATAGATTTTTTTATTCCATACTAGCCAAACATAGATTAAGGTACAGTAGTGTAGGGCCACATTGAATTATTCAATGCCATAGCCAGGATGTGAACCACAGCTACTATCGCAAAGTGCCACCATGACACTGTAATTTCCAATTGACTTGTTTTATTCCTGGTAAGCATCTGGGTGACCACATACAATGAGATACATAGCTTTTACGGCAACACACTATGTCGTAACAAGCTTCATAGTTCCACTATCAGATTAATTGATAGAAGCTAATAGGCAGATAGAGTCAACATGAAATATTCAATGCCATGGCCGGGATTTGCACCATGGATCTCCTGGTTTCCGTCCAGTCACTCTTACTCACTGAGCTACCAATGTGCAGTCCTGACATTAAATTCTCCAATTGACTCACATATTTTCATGGTAAACCACTAAGTGCTCTTGTGTTTGAAATACACCATTTGTGGCAACTTACTATCGTAAGTACTTGAATCCCAGGCTTCATCATTAAACTCTTATTATTTAAGTTAATTGATGGAAATTAGTCATTTCTTCACACTAGCCACATATAGGCTAGGCATATGGCCATGGCATTGAATTTTTCATGTTGACTATCAAAAACCTTAGCCTATATATGACTAGTGTGAAGAAATGATTAATTTCCATCAACTAAATTTAAAAAAAAAAAAAATCGGTTTTTTATTCCATACTAGCCAGACGTGGATGAAGGTACAGGTGTGCAGGGCCAGACTGAAATATTCAATGCCATAGCCAGGATGTGAATCACAGCTACTGTAGCAAAATTCCAGCATGACACTGTAATTTCCAATTGACTTGTTTTATTCCTGGTGAACCCCTGGATGATCACATATGCAATGAAATAAATATCTATTTTGACAACTTATTATTCTTTAAGTACTAAAGTCGGGGCTTAATAGTTCCAGTATTTGTTTTATTTATCGAAGGAAGTTGGTTTTATATCCAACACTAGAAAGATGTAGATTAAGGCCCTGGTGCACAGTACCAGATTGAAAAATTCAATACCATAGCTAGGATTTTAAGCACTGCAATCATAGCAACATGCCAGCATGACACTGTATATTCCAATTGACTCATTTTATTTGTGGTAAACCCCTGGATGATCACATAGACAATGTGATACATAGCTTTTGGCACAGCTTACTATGCTGTAAGAAATAGAGTGCTGGACCTCATAGTTCTACTGTAAGTTTAATTGTGGGAGGCCATTTGGTTTTTTAACCAACACTAGCCGGAAGAAGACTAAGACTCTGGCACATAGAGCTGGACTGAAAAATTCATTGCAACAGCCAGGACTTCAATGTTCCACTTCTATGTTCCACAATTGAGATAATTAGTAGAAGCTAACTGGTTTTTTTTTCCACATTACCCACATACAGACTAAGTTTCAGCCATGTAGAGCGAGAGTGAAAAATCTTTTGCCATAGCCAGTATGTGAACCACAGCTGCTATGGCAAAATGCCAGCATGACACTCTATCTTTCAATTGACTCTTATATTTTCCTGGTCAATCACTAGGTGATCTCATATGCAATAAGATACATACCTTTTTCAGCAACAAACTATGCCTTAACAAGCTTGCTCCACTATTAGGTTAACTGATAGAAGGTAAATAGCTTTTTTTCTCCATACTAGCCAGATTCAGATTAACATACAGATGTGTAGTGCCCGACTGAAATATTAAATACTATAGCCAGGACTGAACCACAGCTACTATGGAAAAATGCCAGCATGACACTAACTTCCAGGAAACTTATACTATTCTCGTAAACATTTGGGTGATCACATACAGCATGAGATATATAGCTTTTTTGGCAACTTACTATGCTGTAGCAAGCTTCATAGCTCCAATATTAGGTTAATTGATAGATGCTAATTGGTTCTTTATTCCATACTAGCCTGATTCAGATTAAGGTACAAATGTGTAGTGCCAGACTGAAATATTCAATGGCATAGCCAGAACTGAACCACAGCTACCTTGGCAAAATGCCAGCATGACATAATATCTTCCAATTGACTTGTTTTATTTCTGGTAAACCCCTGGATGATCACATATGCAATGAGATACATAACTTTTGTGGCAACATATAATGCTTTAAGTACTAAAGTGCCGGGCCTCATAGTTCTACTATTTGTTTAGTTGAAGGAGCCATTTGGTTTTTAAACCAACACTAGCCAGATGTAGATTAAGGCTCTGGTGCATACAGCCAGATTGAATAATCAAATGCTATAGCTAGGATTTTAACCACAGCTACCATAGCAACGTGCCAGCACGATACTGCAACTTCCAATTGACTCTTATTATTATCGGTAAACATCTGGGTGATCACATACACATGAAATACATAGGTTTTTTGGCAACTTGCTATGCCGTAATGAGCTTCATAGTTCCACTATCAGGTTAATTAATAAAAGCTAATAGGTTTTCTATTCCATACTAGCCAGACATAGTCTAAGGTAAAGGAGTGTACAGCCAGATTGAAATATTCAATACCATAGCCAGGATGTGAACCACAGCTACTATGGCAAAATTCCAACATGACAATGTATCTTCCAATTGACTCGTATTATTCCTGGTAAACATTTGAATGAACACATACAATGAGATACATAGCTTTACCAGCAACTCACTGTGCCCTAACGTGCTTCATAGTTCCACTATCAGGTTAATTGATAGAAGCTAATAGGTTTTTTATTCCATACTAGCCAGACACAGATTAAGGTACAGAAGTGTAGGGCCACACTGAAGTATTCAATGTCATAGCCAGGATATCAACCACAGCTACTTTGGCAAAATGCCAGCATGACGCTGTAACTTTCAACTGATTCGTATTATTCCTGGTAAACCTCTGGCTGATCACGTATACAATGCGTTACATACATTTCTCGGCAACTTACTATACTTTAAGTACTAAAGCCCCGGGCTTCATAGTTACACTATTGGGTTAATTGATATATGCTAATTAGTTTTTTTCCACACAAATCACATATAGAGTAACTTTCACACATGTAGAGCAAGACTGTTAAATTCAATGCCAGCGCCAGAATGTGAAACACAGCTACAGTCTGATTTTTAAAAGAAGATACGTGAAGGTCATCAAGCAAGGGACATGAAGTGTAAGAAGGGAAGGTTGTTGCTATGGTAACATAAGCAAAGGTTGCCAGATTGGATACATTGGTGAATTACATACTCCTCAGCTCAGTTATTGCTAGTTGTATGCAGCAAACAGAGTTTGCTTGAGTATTCTGTTGCTCAGTGTATTGTTAGCCTGCTTTGTTAAAACACAGTAAGTTTTTATGGAAGCAAGACGTAGTGGCAGATCAAGAATTCATGGCCCAAAGCAAAGATCAGTTTACACTTGGGTTGTTACATTGCATAGCGCAGCTTGAGAATTTTTCTGTTCTCTTAGAGAATTTTTCCAATAGGAAGACGAGACTATGGATCCTGTGCTCATTTGAGCTTCATTTCAACCATTCCATTCATCGCTGGATATGACTTAACGTTGGAGGACGTAAATTACAAAAAAGGAAGATGAGAGTTTGCTCCTTATCAATAAACAGCTTATTCCTTTTATCTAAAAGCGACAGCTCCATGTCAGTAGATATGCTTGCACGTAAAAGAATTCCTGTGGGTCAAAATTCTGGCATATCAGCGGCATTGATATAAACATGGCAATTAACAAAGTCGTTAATAATAGTACATATATTATGACACTAATGTATACCGAACGAGGAAAGGTTTGAAAAAACTAGGCACTAGGTTGGCATGTATGCGTGAACGTATATTTGAAATTACTCAGAACTGAAACGTAAACGTTTGACATGAAGTGATAAAAGAACTACTTCGAATAAGCCAACGTGTTTGTTAAATTCGAACGAGCGGAAACAAAACACTTCCTACTGGCACAGCAGAACATGTCTGGTCACATTATATCTTTGTTGCCCGCCTCGGTAGCGTAGATGGTAGCATGTCTGCCTCACGTTCAAGAGGTTCCGAGTTCGAATCTCGGTCAGGGTGAGTTACCTGGATAAGGTTTTTCCGGGGTTTTCCCTTATCCTGACAGACGAATGTCGGGTAACTCCACGCTCTATGGGCCCTGAGCTCATTTGGGCATCATTTCACCCATTCCATTCATCGTCCGATATGACTTAACGTTTGAGGACGTAAAATCACAAATATATATATATCGTTTTTATCTTTGTTTGTGAATGGCTTCGTAATCTCTTTTTACTCTAGAGAGTTCAAAACAGCATTATTAAGTTGATCTTTCGTTTAAATACCAGGGAAAGTATCAGCTGGATCAGCTTGCAGTTGAAATGAGACACAATCCACCTCTTTACCACTTCCATAACTATCCAATTGAGTAAATGTGGGCTCAAATTATGTTGCAAATAGCTGCAAATTATGTTACACATATGCTTGAGGAATTTCTCAAGAATGCAACATATTACGTTTTAGAATTTTATTTTCCAGGGAAACAGTTCAAAAACTATTATTTTCATACAAAATATCTAAAAGCCTCAAGATATGTTATATATGAATGCCACAGTTATCATCTATACAGTCACACAGGTATTCTTCCTCTTCATCGCATTCCATGTAGGATGGTTTACATCCCAGATCTTCAACGTACCATTGCAGGCGGGATTATCCCTTCATTCATTGCCGCAATGTTTTAAAAGTAGGTTAATGACTTTCTTTCTTTTTTCTTCAGACAAAGGTCGTTTCCCTTTTTCCCTCTTTCAGGTGAACTGCACCCTCTTTCCTCCCTTTCTTAACCAGTGTTCTACTTTGTGATACAATGGAAGATTCAAATCTGTAGTTTGTGAGAAATTTCGCCCTTGTCACTGTATCCCCTTGCCTTGTTACATGCTTTTGAATGTCAGTTCTCTTAGCATTAATAATGCCTTTCATTTTGGTGTAGGTACTTCCCAGATCTTTGATATTAAGAACAGGCCAGTCCTTTCCAAGTTCTCGCACTTTTCACACTTTCACGTATTCTTCTGACAGCTTCCGAAGAATCCTTTCAACTCGTCCAAAGACCCGGTCTGGTGGTATGAAGCTATGGCCTCGTACGGGGAAAGTCATTTGAACTTTCGAAATGTGGAGAGGGGATTCAGCCTGGATTCAATGGCACAGCATATGAACGACATGTGCATTATGGTTTTGTCCACCACACCCGTCACAAAATAACGTTAATGTGTCCAAATTGACGTGAAAGTCTAAACTTCTTATATGATGAAGAAGTGCAGAACCTATTTCTGTTGATCCTCTGGCTGCCTTATCTTCAGTCCAAGTAAAATACGTAGGATCTCTTGCGGAGAGACTAACACAGCAAAATGTATAAAACGCTATTTTTGGGGAAGAGAATGCATCGTGTATTGGTGTTTTTGGCAGTGGATGTACCTGCTGCAAGTCGAAAGCAAATGCAATGAACTTTTCGTTTTTGTGATGTTCCTTCATCAAACCATAAAATGCATTGGCTCGCAACTTATGAATACGTAGTTCGGTCCTTAATGACTGAATTCTACGATCATCGCTATGATGCGATACCCGGTTTTCATTGTTAATCCAAATACAGAATGCACACACGTCAGTAGCCAGTGATGAAAACCCAATGTTGTATGTACAGTGTTGTAAAAGCTTTATAAAACAGAGGAAGCTTCACTTTTTAGGTATTTGCTGCACTGGCTTGATATATTCTGTGTAATTTGGAAATATTCAAGTCTGCAGAAAGGTATACACGCTTACTTTTATTTCGGCTATAATATGATGCACGACCTTGGAAGCTTTCCCAAGAAGTTCCTAACTAAATCTTTCTTTGCAGCAAATTTCCGCTTACCTGGGTAAGGCAAATAACTCTGGAGGTTTCCCTGTATCCAGAGGCCCCATTATTGATACATTCAGCCCTGTGCCATTCACCCTTTAGCACGGGTCGCTCAACACCTTGGGGTTGGGCTTGGAAAGGAAAGGAAACAAGGATGGGGATGGAAGATGGTCATAGTGGGACGCTCTTCGTTTGGTTCCTTCAGCTTCAGCCTATCCAATATGGATGAACCTCTGCGGCATAGCCCTCAGCATCATCAGAACACATAAACCCTCCCGTCTGCCTGCACGGTCAGTGCTACGATAAGGTGGTGCCTTCCTATACATATATACACACATAAATTAGTTAACCTATTCCATTCATCATCCGAACAATATTGGAGGATGTTAAAAAAGACTTATCAAATCAGATTTTAACTAAAGAAGAATTTTGAATATTACATAAAGACTTAAAAGCTTGCACATCTTTCCAATAGAATTGATGAGTGTATTGTTTTTACAGAAGTGCAGGCTATGGCTTAAACCAAAAAGCATGCAATGGTTTGAAGTCACAATGTGTCAGACTTCTTAACAAAACTAATTTTCCTGCCAATAATAATTTAAACAACATCACTAAGAAATTTAATGCTCATCCTTTGATTTATTTAAAAGCAAAGACAAATAGATAGTAGTCTTAAATATTGATGATTACAAAAATAGTAATTCAACTTTTGCAGAAAGAAAATTGCATTGCTGTTAAGAAGTATCATTTAAATTTGTATATAAAGTCTATCAAACAAGTGATAGCAAAGTCAAATATTATACCATCACATGCTAAATGGCAAATGAAATGCAATAATATGTTTCCTAATCTTTACTGTTTACCTACAACCCATTATGCAACCAATATGCAACCTATCAATAATATTGGCATTAATATTATTAAGTGGCTGAAAAAGAAATGTTCAAAAATTTTTTTAAATTTGAAGTATAAAGAATTCTGCAGAACTAATGAATAATATAAAGAATTTAAACATTAATAATGAAGATCTATAGTTGCCTTGTATGTATCATCATCACTGTTCACTAATGTTTCAGAAGGCAATATTCATGAATTACTAAATAAATGGTTAACCTTAATCAGTATAGCAGAAAGTCAAATAAAACATCTTATTTGTAGTTTTATCTTGCTGTTTATCTCATGGTCATTTTGCCTATAGTAATATATTTTACAAACAGACATATGGTCTTGGGGACTTCTCCTTGCGACTCCGACGTGTACACATCTCTCTCTTTCGAGACAACACCGATTAAGGATGGGAAAGAAGACCGTAGCGAAGAAAAAGAGGAAGAAGACAAGCCAGCTAGCGAGGACCGCTTCACCGCAGCCTTCTTCTGCCAGCTCTCGGGAGCCGTCTCCCGCCTCCGCGCCACCTCTGGCGGCCGAGAGGGAGCCTTCCGCTGAGCTTGCCGGTAAGTTCTGGGCAGCTAGCTCCTCACGGAGGCCCGCATCGCACACCAGCCAGGCGCGCAGCGATTCACCGTGCAACACGGCGACTGGATCTCCGAGCACTCCACAGCTAGCTACGGCTGCATCACTGCCAGTAGATCCCTCGCCTTGCAGCCATGCAGGCACACAGACTCCACCAGCACCAACCATCCGAGCGACGGCAACTACTGCCACCACTTCATACCAGCCGACAACTGCCACCTCACACACCGCAGTTATCGTCGGAGCTCCTAGGGACCTACCTTCTAGGTTCCTGCTCACCGCCGCCTCACAGAAGTGGCCCTCAGTGATCAGCGCCACCCGCATCACTAACAGGAGGGGTCCAACCACATGTGTGCGTCTGCAGTTCAAAGATCAGAAGGATCGCGACGCCGCCTTGGCTTCAGGCTTGCCCATACTTGGGCAGTGTCTAAAAGTTGAGAACAGTCAACTGCAGCGCCACATTCCATGCAGACACTGCTGCGCCTATGGGCACACCGCTGATTCATGCACCGCGCCTCCGCGGTGCCACTACTGTGGCGCTCCTAATCCCACAGCAGTGTGTCAGGCACACGACCTCAGGCGCCAACGCAGGTACTGTGCCACCTGTAATGGTCTAGGCCATTTCACTGGACAGGCCCAGTGCCCACTTTACCCACGCCGAAACACCAGTAGGCCAACACTTCGGAACACAACCACCAGTGAGCCCGCCGATTGGCAGCAAGCTCTTGGTTGTCTACGAGAGGAGCTTCGCCGAACCAGCATCAAGCTATGCAGACTCGAGGAGCTCCTGACGACCACTGTCACCGCCGTCAACAACCGCCCCCCAGCGGTCCTAAACATGAGGTCCTAAACATAAACCAGTGCCTGGGTAACGTGGAGGAATCCTTAGAAGCTGCTGCCGGCCAACGCAGCACGACCAACGCCGCCCTCCAGGACATGCAAGATAGGCTGACCATGCTCTCCAGCCAACTCATGGATGGACTTACACCGTAGAAACAACTGTCAGAGTCAATCCACACCCAGCTCCAGGACAGCGCAGCCCATCATGAAGAAGGAATTGCCGCTCTTCAGCTAAAAATTGACCGCATTACCAACGCTTTCTGCGACAACCCACCCTACGACACCCTAAGTTACTGCAAGGGCAAGCTTGAAAAGATTGTTGGATACATCAATGATACAGCACCCAACAAGAAGCTACATGAAGCCCTTCGCGAATACCAGGACCACATCACCCAGAGCATCTACGACCTGAAGATGTCCCTGGCTCCAGATCACGGAGTCCCTCCGCCGCAATTTCTGCCACATCGAGACACCCGCACGCGCAGGACGCCGCCGCCATCAGACCTGCAACGCCGCCTCACTCCTCGGCCATGAGCTGTCGACGGCCTTGGCCCTTCCACATCACCGCAACGCAGTTCCCACGAGGACTTAACGACTTCAGCAGATTACGCATATAATTATCACCACTGTACACAGGTCGCAGTCAGGTTCCCCTGAATCATGGCTGCTACCTGACCACCACAAGCGGATTTTCCGCACACCTAGCTTCTACCCACGAACAGCCGGGTTGCTTCGGCGGTACCGGCCATCAACTTCGCCTCAACAGTCCAAACTAAACTAGCACCACAGGCCCCAATAAATGGAATCACCCCAGAACAACATCCCTCCCATGCCCCATCCCTCTTCCTGCCCAAATACCCAATATACCCTGTTGTTGGTTTTTCCTATACCTTTATTTCCGTTTCCCCCCAAAAATAGTCTTGCTATGGGCCACTCATTGTTACCATTGACTGAACAATATAGGAGTTTTTTTTTTTTTTAAGAAAGAAGTTATTATACCTTAAGCAGAAGGTGTTTAAAGTTTGGTTGTGATATGTGGATTTTGTGTTTGCTCTATTCATAGCAATTTACTGGCACTACTCTAAACATATTAAGTACACAAGATCATAACATCACTTCCATCACAGAAATGGAAAAAAGTCATTATCTACCTTTCTGGATTTAACAGTAACACTTTTAGAAAATTATGAATATGAATCTAGACAAGTACATACAAAATAATCACCTGCTTCCTAGCTGCCCCTCTTAGTATTTAAAAGGACCCTGAACAAAGTATATAACAAGTGCTATTATATAAAATGCTCCATAGGTTCCTACTTTTGTACTTGTCTTCTCAAGTAGCACATCAAGCTTTAAACACAGAATGTTGATATTGAGCCACTTCTGTTACAGAGGAATGTTTATTCTGAGTGTACAGAATTGTAACAGACAGACCAACTGTCAAGTTTTGGTTTAATTTACAAATCTTTATTGTGAATAATTTAATTGTTCCCTGATTGTTATCGTACATTACAATGTAATGAACTGTCTTAATCTTGTTTTTACAAGTTTGATCTGTAAGACAGCACATGTGTAAGGTGTGAACACAGTTCTGTTAAATTCATTCATTTTCAAGAACCTGAAGCAACAATACAAGGTTGCAGTGATCAATAATTTTTTTCCAACGACTGTATATAAGTGATTGAAACGTATGATTATGGGTAGCGCTTTGAAGTTTTGTGGTATCTAACCTATAATTTTAGCTGAGTCCCATAGTCCAGGTGTACAATATTCTTCTCCAGTTGATAAGCAGTGTAGTTTCATCTATAAAGAGTTAAAATGAACTAAGGGTAGCCTGTGAAATTTTTCAATAATGTAATGTATCATGTATCGCTACACATTATATGCTTTATCAAAGTTGTAACCTAGGTAAACTATGATTTTTGACAACTCCTACTTGTGCAACATTTTTACCATATGATATAAATAGTGCAGATTTCTAAATAAAAGGTTCAAAATATGTTAAGACAGCTCACAATTTTCATTGGGATGTATAGGATAAACGTACAAAGTTTAATCAGATTGATCAGTGAATATTGATGTATATTTAAAGTTTGAATACAAATATTGAATAACAGGGTGACTTATGAGTTTTGTTAAGTTTGTAGAATCTGAGAGTACCCATTTTTATCAAAATACTACTTGATGTATGAGAAAACTGCCTAGAATAACACTGTGGTGTCCATGGATAATATAAAGCAATACATGAACATTTTTATGAGTATAGGGAATACTTTATTTGTTACAGATCAATCTCAGCGTTACAATTTTTGTTAATGATAAAGATATGTTGTGATTATGAAACAGTCCAAAGGTGTCAGCTCTGAAAGGTGATGCAAGGGATCCTTCTCAGCCAAAATTTCTCCAATGAGTAGTTGCACATCGCAGCAGAAAGCCGACAGCTCATCTCTCGCAGGATTTGTTTGTAGTGGCACAGGAGTCTGTGAAACTGAAGATGTAACTGTAGTAGTCGTAGCAGCAGCCTGATGCACTCTCAACAGCAGAAAACTTGTGAAAGAGATCGTGCTGTTGAAAACTGTTCCCCAATTTGTTTAGCTTTGGTATTGCGTTGGCAACCGATAAGGAGCATGGCAGAGTGTGGTTCCCATGTTTTAGCCGTCCAAATAAAGGCAGAGCCTGATCGTATATGGTGTAGTGTCCCACGCAGTATATAAAATGAGGTCTGATTCTTGGATAAGCATCCTTAAACATCTTAGAGATCGCAAGGATCCAAGCAACAACCATTTTAAAAGGAATATTTAGTTTGGTGTAACTAACAAGCAGATTCGCCAACTCTTTTATTACAGTTGTGTTGTTTCTTTGCCAGGTTTTGATAATTTCATTTGCAAACGCAATAAACTCCACGGATCTTGGGTAATCACGCGTGTGATCGGAAGCTCATCTCCGCTAAATTGTGTAACTTCCCATTAAAACGTCTTCATAGCTCTCGATAAGTCTGCAGCTTCTTTTTGCATTCTTTCTCGAGCACGTGCAGTCGTTTGAATTCTTGGTTCACTGTATTAATCCATTTGCATAACTCGTTCAGCAAGAGACCACATATTTTTTTGATTGAACCATTTTAGTCGTCACTACAGAAGGAACTCCTTGAAAACTTTTCTGTGAGTGCAATGCATACTTCATTTGTTATAGTATTGTTATCTCCATGGAGTCTCCATGTCGCAGTTAAATAAAGATAAATAGTAAATGTTCTGTGTCTTGTGCTATATATATATTTATTACAGAAGATATAGTCCGTGGTTTCACTAGTAAATAACCTCAACAGATATTTTAAATTATCTTTAATCCTTCTCATTTACCGCTTTGTGCTGAAAATGATTACAATACGCCATTCTTTTTATCAAAGTCTCAAAAATAGCCTCTGATATCGATACTCAACATTGGAGTATGTTGACATAAATGTGAAAAAGAATCACCCCAATTTAAAAATGAAATTGGAAGTAAATTATACAGCTTTTGATTATCTGAAAGGGTGTTTGTTTTTAATGGTGAAAGTATTAGCAAACTCGATTCGATACTTCTAAAAAAACACACCACACACGCACGCCTACACGCACGCACACGCGCGCACACACACTTATTTTCTCTCTTTATAGCATTAGTGTTGTCCCTAAACAATAATGTAAAGTCATAAATTAGGCCCTTATGTTATTCATAAGAACACTACAATTACGGATATCTTACTGCGTAAATTATTATTTAGCTTGCATTTGGGGAATGAATTTATAACCTGTCGTACATCACATACTGAAATAGAAATCGTGATTAATGATATGTTATTAGAAGAAATTGACAGCATAAAATTTCTGGGCCTTCAAGTGGACAAATGTTTAGATTGGAAAGCTCACATAAATAATATCTTACCTAAACTCAGCTCTGCCTGTTATACTATCCGAGAGCTGGTTAATGTGAGTTCTATTGACACACTTAAATTAGTATATTATGTATACTTTAACTCTATTATGGAATATGGAATATTATTTTGGGGCAACTCAGTAGAAAGTCAAAAAAAATTATTTCTTATGCAAAAGAAGGTTATAAGAATCATTACTAACACCCACAACAGATGCTCCTGTAAAGATCTTTTTATTGAAGATATTAACGCTTCCTTGCATGTATATATTCTCGATCCTAAAATTCTTTGTATGCAATCGTGCCTTATTTGCAACAAATAATGTAATTCACAAAAAAAAACACTAGACAAAAGTATAATATCCATTATCCCAGTGCTTAACTTTCTTGCTTCCAGAAAGGTGTGTATTATGAAACTATCAAAATATTTGGCGCACTTCCTAATGTTCTTAAGGAAAAAGTTGATAATTTCGGTGCTTTTAAAAAAGCTGTTAGAGAGTACCTTTGCTCAAAATCTTTTTATTCTGCAAGATTATCTGAATGACAAATTATCCTGATAATGCTTCTGTAGCTCTATAAGTAGTATCTAACTATTACAGTGACAAATCATTACTTATAAATATTTGATGCAAGTTGAAATTTTATTTTTAATGTATATGTATTTAATAAATAAAAGAATGGTATCCATTGCAAAAAGGTTGAGACGTACTGGCATAAGCCAAGTGAAAGCTGGTTTAAAAAATGTTTCATTTTGTATCATATATAATTATCCCTGCTTTGTTTTCCATATTTTTGTTCATATTTCCTGTATACTGTGACTTTGTGGGTTCGTGAAATTAAAAGTCCAATTGCACAAACTCAAAATGTTCTTTATTTCCACCGATTACAGTTGGAACACTTGCCGATTACATAGAATTACGTAGCGTACACAATTGCAATTCACCAGTTCGTCTATCACAGGTCCACTCTACACTCGCAATCACGTACAACTCTTCAGATGCACGTACACAGCCTTCCAGTCCGTTCACAAGTACGGCGCTCCTCCGGCTGCACGCCAAGAACTGAACTCACTCGCCAACTGCAGCCCCTTTTTATAGGAAGATTGCTGTTTCTGGAAGTCTCGCGGTTCAGTGAATGATCCCGAAGGTTCCAGACGTCAGGGAGGGGAAATAGATGGTTAGCGATGTTTTTCCAACCATCCCCTCAGCGCTACAAGATAAATGGGTAGGCGTGGCTAAATGCTTCCAGTCTGGTCCCTAACTGCCAGCTGGTCCTATCGGGAATTCCGATGTTCGGGTGACAATATGTGACTTTGTGGGTTCGTGAAATGAAAAGTCCAATTACACAAACTCAACAATGCTCTTTATTTCCACCGACTTACAGTTGAACACTTGCCAATTACACAGAATTACGTACTGTACACAATTACGATTCACCAGTTCGTCCGTTAACGTTCCGATGTACGTACACAGTCTCCTCGTCCGTTCACTAGCACGTCAAGCACTGACTGACTGACACTGAATTCACTCACTGCAGCCCTTTTTATAGGAATATCGCCGTCTTCTAGAAGTCTCTGATTTCAGTGAATTACCGCGAAAGTTCCAGATGGCAGTGGGAGGGGAGAAAGAGGCGGCCAGCGACAAGTGACATTTCCCTAATCATCCCCCTCAGTTAGTGACAGAGACTAATGGGAGGGTGTGGTTGGCTGCCTCTGGCCCCTTACTCAGCTGTCGTTGGTTGCGCTTTCCGCTAATTGGGTGACACTGCTCCCTCCTCAAAGCTGGTCGTCCCGAACAGCACCATCGTAGCGGGCTAGACGATCCAGGTGTACCACCAACATCTTCCCTCGGGGAACCTTCTGGATGCGGTAGACCACGTCGTTAATCCTCTTCACCATCCGGTACGGTCCTTGCCATGGCTGCTGGAGCTTCGGGCAGCGTCCCTTGTTCCGGATAGGACGGTACAACCAGAACAGATCACCCTGCTGGAACCCTTGACTGTTGGCATGCCTGTCATATCTGGTCTTCATGCGGTCGCTCGCTTTCTGGATGTTCTGGTGAGCCATCTCGTGCAGGTTGTGGAGGTGGTCCACCAGGTTCTCTACATACTCGGTCACTGGCTGCTTCGCCTCCGGAGGGCTTCCAAAAGCCAGGTCACAGGGGAGGCGTAACTCTCGGCCGAACATTTAGCTGGCTGGCGTCATCCCAGTTGTGTCGTGTGTAGACGAGCGGTAGGCCAGCAAAAACAGTGGCACCTTGACGTCCCAGTCTCACTGATGGCTGGCCACGACCTTCCACAGGTGTTCCTCTAAGGTCTTGATGTATCTTTCGACCATGCCATCCGACTGGGGATGTAGAGGTGTCGTGTGGGTCTTGTTCACCCCAAGCCTTTGTAGTGCCTCCTTCATTAGGTTGGACTCAAAGTTGGTACCCTGGTCACTGTGTAGCTCTAACGGCACCCCAAATCGACAGAACACTTGCTCCACGAGGCAGTCTGTGATTGTTTTTGCCTCTTGGTTTGGGATGGCATACACCTCCGGCCACTTGGTGAAGTAGTCCACGACCACCATTAGGTACTTGTTGCCTCGTTCGGAACCTGGAAACGGTCCAGCAATGTCAACAGCGATCCGTTCGAATGGCGCTCAGACGTTGTACTGCTGCATGCGACCCCGGCTCCCAGTCTGGGGGCCGCGACTCGCCGCGCACACGTGACACTGACGGCACCACCTCTCAGCATCTGTTCGGAGTCTCAGCCAGTAGTAGCGCTGCCGTAGTTTGCCAATCGTTCGGTTCGCTCCCAGGTGTCCTCCTGAAGTACCGGCGTGCACTTCCTCCAAGACTTCCGGGACCTTACTCCGGGGAAGTACCAACTGTTCTCTCTGCGTCTTCCCATCAGGTGATTCCCATACCCGGAACAGCACGCCATCTCTGGACTTCAACGAGTCCCATTGGGCCCATTACGACTTGTAGGTGGCGCTCCTCGGTGCGATGTCCTCCCAGGTTAGTCTCGTCCCTGCCTCCACTTCCCTCAAGAGTGGCCCCAAGTCTGCGTCCGCCAGCTGCTCCCTCCTCAGGCCTGCGCTATCCCAGCCTTCCGCAGGCACTGCCGTGACTACTCGGACTGCTGCTGCACGCTCCTTCTCCTCCGCTCTTGTGCACTGGCCGCACTCTTCTGGACAGGGTGTTCGGAACATGGCGTCAGCGTTACCGTGGCTCTTCCCTCTACGATGTTCCGAGGTGAAGTCGTACTCCTGCAGCCCTTGGTCCCAACCTGCTGTCTGGCTTTCTGGTCGCGCCGTCACCATCACCTCGCTCCTCGCGGGGACAACCACGTCTTCGTTCAAGACGACCCTGCAGATTCCAAGGCGCTCTTTGGGTTGACGGAGTATAACCTCCTCTCCGTTGAGCCGCAGGACCTTCCTGCCGACGTCGACCGTCACCTCGTGGCTCCTGAGGGCATCCAGTCCCAGAATTACCTCCTCAGCCACCTTCGCGACGAACACCCTCAGACGCACGGCACTCTGCCCCAAGGTCAGCTCCAGCAGGGCCTCCTTCTCCACAGGCAAGGTGTCGCCCGATGCCATGACAAGCTCGTTTGGTCGGCTCGGCTTCTTCGTCGGCAAACCCTTCGCCACGTCAGGTGTGATGATGGTCACGGCAGACCCAGTGTCCACCAGCACGCGGCACGGCTTCCCTCTCACCCAACAGTCCGCGATGAGGCTGTCGTCCATACGCCGGCTGACGGCGCGCAGTGTCACTCGAGGGGATGGTGGTAATGGCGCCGACGTGCCCCTCTCCACGCCGGGCCTTACTCGTTCTTCCAGCTGCCCTTCCTGGTGTGGGCAGTCTCTCTGCAGGTGTCCGGGCTGCCCACACCTCCAATACAGGCCATTAGGTGTTCGCCGGCGTCCCTGGGCTGGTCTTCTGTCTCCGGTGTAGCGGACACTCCTCGTCCTCGACGTCGGGATAGATGTTACCTTGGCCGCCTCTATCCTTAATGCTGCTGTCAGTGCCTCGTGGATGGTTTTATAATCGCCGAGCATTAGGCGCTGACGAATCTCCGTATCTCGCACCCCGTCCACGAATGTGTAGGCAGCTTCCCGGGATGCGAACTCTGGTGGGAGGTCGACTAGGGCCTTGCTTGCTAGTTGTTCAACTGCCAGGGCGAACTCTTGCAGCGTCTCCCCCGGCTGCTGTGACCTGGCCTTTAGCTGGCTGTGGTACGCTGCGGCTAAGCGGTGGTTTCCGAAACGGTTCTCCATGGCCTCCCTGATGTCCTTGGGCGCCGCCGTTGTCTGCACCGCGTTTAAGACTTCCGCGGCCCGTCCCTGGAGGCTGGCTATTAACTGTGTGGCCTCCTCCGGTGACCATCTGTTGTGCTTGGCCACTGTGTCGAAATGGCGGCGGAAGACCTCAAATGTTGACGCGCCGTCATATTTCGGAGGTTTGACGCGCGCCGATGTTGTGTCGCGTCCCGGTGCGTCGGCCTTTAAATCCTTCAACCTCCTGCCGACGACGTCCTCCACCATGGCGCTCAGGGACTTGACGCTGCTGTCGGCCTTTCCTTCCAGGTTGTTAACGCGGTTAGCAAGGTCTTCGACGTCTTCCGCCATGGTGTTCAGGGACTTGGCGTTACTGTCGGCCTTTTCCTCTAGGTCATTGAAGCGGTTCGCCAGGTCCTCGACGCGCTCGTCCACTTGGCCCACCCGCTTGCCCAGCTACGTCACGTCATCCCTCACGCCGGCCAACTGTTCTTCAAATTTGGCGGCGAGAGCTTCGTTCGCCACCTTCATTTCCGCGGTCAGTTCGGCCATCTTTGCGGTCATTGTCGTGGCCAAGTAGTTATTTGTAGTCTCCAGCTTCGCGGCCAGGCTGTTGTTTGCCGCTTCCGTTTTTGTTGTTAACTCGTTCATCTTCGCCAAAAGCATTTCCAATGCCGATTCCATGGCCGTAAAGTTCGGTGATGTTATCGTCCCGCTTCCTGACACCAGTGTGACTTTGTGGGTTCGTGAAATGAAAAGTCCAATTACACAAACTTAACAATGCTCTTTATTTCCACCGACTTACAGTTGA
This sequence comes from Mantis religiosa, assembly GCA_030765055.1. Classification (NCBI taxonomy): domain Eukaryota; kingdom Metazoa; phylum Arthropoda; class Insecta; order Mantodea; family Mantidae; genus Mantis; species Mantis religiosa. The sequence continues at coordinate 273,989,327 of CM060948.1, forward strand.
ACACTTGCCAATTACACAGAATTACGTACTGCACACAATTACGATTCACCAGTTCGTCCGTTACCGTTCCGATGCTTGTACACAGTCTTTTCGTCCGTTCGCTAGTACGTCAAACACTGACTGACTGACTGACTGACTGACTGACTGACTGACTGACTGACTGACTGACTCACTGACTGACTGACTGACTGACTGACTGACTGACTGACTGACTGACTGACTGACTGACTGACTGACTGACTCACTGACTGACTGACTGACTGACTGACTGACTGACTGACTGACTGACTGACTGGCTGGCTGGCTGGCTGGCTGACTGACTGACTGACTGACTGACTGACTGACTGACTGACTGACTGACTGACTGACTGACTGACTGACTGACTGACTGACTGACTGACTGACTGACTGACTGACTGACTGACTGACTGACTGACTGACTGACTGACTGACTGACTGACTGACTGACTGACTGACTGACTGACTGACTGACTGACTGACTGACTGACTGACTGACTGACTGACTGACTGACTGACTGACTGACTGACTGACTGACTGACTGACTGACTGACTGACTGACTGACTGACTGACTGACTGACTGACTGACTGACTGACTGACTGACTGACTGACTGACTGACTGACTGACTGACTGACTGACTGACTGACTGACTGACTGACTGACTGACTGACTGACTGACTGACTGACTGACTGACTGACTGACTGACTGACTGACTGACTGACTGACTGACTGACTGACTGACTGACTGACTGACTGACTGACTGACTGAATTCACTCACTGCAGCCCTTTTTATAGGAATATCACCGTCTTCTAGAAGTCTCTGGTTTCAGTGAATTACTGCGAAAGTTCCAGATGGCAGTGTGAGGGGGGAAAGAGGCGGCCAGTGACAAGTGACATTTACCTAATCATCCCCCTCAGTTAGTGACAGAGACTAATGGGAGGGTGTGGTTGGCTGCCTCTGGCCCCTTACTCAGCTGTCGTTGGTTGCGCTTTCCGCTAATTGGGTGACAATACTATAATATGTGTCTTATGTTAACTTTTGTGCATATATATGCTATTAAACTTTATACATCTGGACATGTTCAATGTTCACAGCCTTTTCTGGCTACAAGTGAACCTGCTGAACGCAAATCAAACTAATCTAACCTAATCTACCTTAGGTACATATGTAGCAGTTTATGTTTTGTTACTGCTCTAATAGCATTCGTTCCAACGCATCTATCCTTTTCACTATCCAGAGGTCAAGCGTATTTGGCATCGGTATCATTGCAAATACTTCTAATGCAACTAAGTAAGCTAACCACGGCTATAACTGTCAATACCTTAGGTGAACATGTGGATATAAAAAGTGAGTGATTAGAAATTGAGCAAATGTCTAACCCCTAGTGTCTAACCTAATGCCCACTGACAAATGACAAGTGACAATCACAATCGACGACAAAAGTAATCGATAGTAATACTATCGGTGGTGGTGGTTGGCGGTGGCGGTGGTGATGGATGATAAAATAGATTCCCCATTGATGTTGTGTTCCACACTAATGTAATAAAAGTTTTCATGTGCACATTCTAATATCCTGTTTACACAAAAAGTCAACAGACATGCATAGAAAGAAACTGGTGAATTCCACAATAGCTAACATGGTTCAATGACATATAAGGTCGTGCTTAGAGCATCACCATGAGCTCACTTATGTTATTATTTATCCCAGTTCATATGATGCAGCTTGATTCATAGTTCAACTCTTCATTTGGCTTTCTACTATGCTTTTACTATAAAGTAATTAATTAACTGAAAGGAAAGTGGAAAATGGAAAAGAGAAAATAATAGTGATGTCTAGATTTGCAGTAAAGTACATGTCCTTGAGTGGAAAGCAATTGTGTGATATGAAAATCAAATACAAAATGTCAAATTAAAACAGAAGAAATCATATGTTAAGTATTCCAACATTTTCTGAACATAAATGCACACCAGGTATTCACTTCAGACAAACTAATGAACAAGAATTATTTTATTTCTTTGAAACATTTACTCTGGATGGTACATATAGTTTTGACATTTTAGGTTTGTTTTTATTTACACAATGATTAAGTATGTTATGCAAAATTGAACACCTTCATGTTTCAGAACAGGTCTGAACATAATTTTTTGTAGCATTTACAAACTCTTTAACAATAATTATAAGATAAGATTTGCATTTGCATTGACATATATTTTTACTTATTTTCAAAACTAAAATAAAAGTATACATTTTACAATATATGTGAAAAATATAATTATGTTATTCTATTCCTCTATCTTTTTTTCACAGCAATGCACAAAGCTCTCATGTAGGAAACTCCATCCTATTACAGTTTATACAAGTATGTGGAAAAAACAGTACTTACAAAGTAATATTTGTACCCTTACATTACCAATTATCCTTTACATAGTACTGAAATATTCTTTTGAAAGTGATTGTAATTTATAACTTCATACATAGCTCAAAGTTCTACAAGTTGAACTTACTATACTTGTGCATGTATACTCATTATGTCAGCTGTAACTAAAAAATAAATTTTCTTTGTTCACTTTTCTAATTTCTCAATCACATGTCAGAGGAACTTGATATACTTATATTCATGAAAGTGAAATTCAAGTATTTCACAAATATTTTCTCCAAACAAGGCAAGTTATCTTTATGCAGCACAAAAGTAGTTTTGTATTCATAATACCTAACTTAAGTATTTTACCTGCATGGGTTTTGTTAAAATTCTATGGAGTGTTCTATAGATACTGTCTTGCAACATCTGTTCTGTGCAAGAACTTTAATTTATATATTTAATTTGTTTATAAACTGCTAAGATCGAGAAATATGGTAAGTAAATAAACTCATGCTGTAAGTAAATTGTATTGTATGTCAGACTACTTCAATCCTGATGTAAACTTCTGGGAGGAAAGGGAGACAGGTGACCATTAGGCCATTAATCAAGTCAGAGAAACTATTTAAATAAATTATAATACCCAATACTTTGTTTGAGTCAATCCACACTCTCACAAACATCTGCCTATTGCTTTCTCTGGCTTCCTTCCAAGAAGTTTACATCAGGATTAGAAGTGTTGACATAGTTTGGCATACATGAAATTTCCAGAGCTTAAACACAAAAATTGAGAGAGCCCTTTTTCAGGGAACTAATGAAAATCAATTAATCAGGATAAAGTTACAAATATATCTTAATTATATAAAACCTTTCGGCATTACAGCTTTATACCATAAATGGTACTGTAACTATTCAGAGCTAGCCATTGTTTATTCTGAAGTACCTATGATGCAAGAAAAGAGAAAGAAGAAAAAAGGAACAGAGGGAGAAGAGAGTAAGAAAACCTTCTTTTGTCATACATACTAGTTTTCAAGAATTACAACAGATACTATATGTCTTAAATTCATAGAATTTGCTCTAATATTGTGCAAAAAAAAACTGAAGTAACATGATGACTTTGCTTAGTTTCTAATACTTTCCCTAAATTGTAACTTTTAAGGGATAGTTATTAAAATTCTGACAACTAAATAAATAAGGGTTGTTATTGTTTAACTTAAAGATTTATAAATTTAATAACACTAATAAAATTTAATTTTAATAAAATTAATGGAATGTTTCACTTTATTTTGCATTAAAACATAATACAATTTATTTCTAGAACTGTGTTTGAAATGCACAAAAAGATATTCCAAAAGTTTGGAAATCAAGTATATCATAAATGGCAGAGACATTACCCGAACAAATGATCAAAGAAACTAAAATACCATCATCTGGACTAGTTTCAATACTGGTCTAACTTGATCAAATTTACAAGGCACTTTTGCAGGTGTAATATGTCTATATTGTTGACAGTATAAGTGCAAAAAGAAAAGAAATAAAGAAGAGAGAGAGAGAGATCCAGTAAAATAGAGGAAGAAAAAAAAGAAATAGAGAAAGAAAGAAAAAGAAATAGAGAAAGAAAGAAAAAGAAACAGAGAAAGAAAGAAAAAGAAATAGAGAAAGAAAAGAAAGAAATAGAGAAAGAAAGAAAGGAGAGAGAGAGAGAGAGAGAGAGAGAGAGAGAGAGAGAGAGAGAGAGAGAGAGAGAGAGAGAGAGAGAGAGAGAGAGAGAGAGAGAGAGAGAGAGAGAGAGAGAGGGATAGAGAGAGATTACTTGGAACCATACCTTGTAATTCTGCAAGTTACATTGTTGTTCTTGGTTATTCCAAATGATAGTACTATTGTACTATTGTGATCTCCTACCATCTGAATGTTAATATATGTCCTGCCATGTTTGAGCATTTAATCATACCATTTATAGACATCTGAAAATGTATTCTCGTATAATTATGTTTTAAGTTTAAGTATTTACTTAGATTATTGTTTTTCTGAAACCAAAGCTTTTAAAATTACACCTACATTCTTATTTAATGTCTAAGGTTATGTAAATTCTGTTAGTTACTTGCAAATACATTCAATTTTTAAAGAATTATCACAAAAATTATGTTAACTTATAGCTATTATTCCTATTTTTATGAATTATCATCAAACATACGAAAAAATTGAAAAGGATCATAGTAGTATCATCTTTTTATAGTGTAAAATATGTTGATACCTTCTGATGCAAATTACAACTAAATAATTTTTTTTTTAACCTGCCTCATAATTGGCACATAAATGGATTACAAATATCCAGCTTCAGTCAGGTAATTTCTAAGACAAGATCTGCCAATAATTTTTGTGTTACACAGTTTTGAAGATGGGATCTGCTTGTATTTCTGAAAATTTGTGACGTCTGTACAGTTTTCTAACAGCTATATATTGAGATAGGATTTAGACATACACAACATTCATATCAAAGATGCTAAAAACTCTTCATAACTCCAAGCACTTTATATGCTCCATTTTGAATACACATCTGTGTCATACCTGGTAAGCCAAAGACAAAGATCCTCAGCTTCAAACACATCTTAACTGCAAATAGAATACAGCAAACTTTGTCTTTGCAGGAAAATTACCCATTAAAAACAGCAAATCAAAGGAATGGAAATAAAGAGTTTAGACATCATAAAATCAATTGTGAATATAACACTGCATTACAAATACCAGTGAAGTTCAAATGACTAATTGAAACATTACACAGTGTACTTGGAATTCTTGACAACAATGTATGCCAACATTAACCCTAAATTATACTTTAACCTTAATTAAGGTTTCTCCAAGTAGTATTACTGAACATGTTTCTTGTTTACCAAAATTACATATATTTAAAATACTTTTAAAACATGCTTCTAAAACAAGTATAGTCAGAGAGAGAGAGAGAGAGAGAGAGAGAGAGAAAGAGAGAGAGAGAGAGCGAGAGAAGCTATATGACACATCTCAGATCCACAGAGAATAAGAGCTGACTTTAAACGGTCTCTAGAACATACATCCTCCACAGTCTGTCTCACCAAGGTAGCCCGGGTTCGATCCCAGGCGACCGCAAAGTGAGATTTGTGGTGGACAACACGGCGCTGGGGTGGGTTTTCTCCGGGATTTCCAGTTTCCCCCGCCATCTCATTCCACCGGTGCTCCATCTTCATCTCATTTATCATCAGTGTCATCGCCTGCGATGCCATATGTAGTAAAAGCAGGCGTTAAACACTACACGTTTCATTTCATTTCCACAGTCTGGATAATACAGAATTAATTTACCCAATTATGGATTGGCTTTCACAAGAAATTGCATGCATAACTCTCTACTGTAGAATTCATAGTCAGGAATACTGCAATAATTTGGTAAGTGCCCATTATTTTGGCTTACCTATCGTGTAATTGACAAAAGAACAGAAGCTGCATAATCAGGTCTCACATTTGAGGGGTCCTGAGTTTGAATATCAGTCAGGGTGAATTAACTGGATATGGAGCTTTCTCCGGGGGTTTCCCTTATCCTGTAAGATAAACTTCTGATATCTCTAAGCTCTGTGGACCCTGGGCTCAACTGAATGTCATTTGACAAATTTCATTTATCGTCCGTTATAATTTAACATGGAGGACGTAAATTTAAAAAAATTTTTAAAAAAAAATCATGTCTGGACTGAATATATTCAATTCAGTTCAATTTATTCATCCTTTAAATCTCCATACAAGATTGTGGACACGTCAAAACAAAAATATTTACAAAATTTAAGTACAAAATTTAAATACAGAAATTACAAAAAAAAAAATGTATAAGAGTAAATGCCAATAATATACTGATAATATAACTTAACTTTCCAAATACTGTTGAATAGAATAAAAACATGCTTCACTTAAAAATTTATGTAGTTTCAATTTAAAAATCTTTTGGTTGTCAATCTGTTTTAAATAAAGAGGTAACTTATTGTACAGTTGGGTACCACTATAAGTGAAGGAATGTTTGTATAATGTGGTATTATGACTAATTGCTAGTAGGTTTGAACTGTTTCTTTTATCATGCTGGTGTGTCACTGCATATGTTTTAAAGCAATTTAAACTAGCTTTTACATGTACAAGTACTTTGTATATGTATAAACATGGTAGGGTTACAATTTTCTGTTCCTTAAAATACACTCTACAGCTCACATGTGTAGGTTGGTTCACTATTATTCTTATGGCACTCTTTTGCATTCGAAAAACCTTTTCTGACATATTTGAATTACCCCAAACGATGATACCATAATTCATAAGGTAATGAAAATATGCAAAATATGCCATTTGGATTGTCTTTACATCTGCTATCATTTTTAATGTTTTTAAAGCATAACACTGCTTACTTAACTTTTTAATAAAATCTTCTATATGTACAGTCCAATCCAAGTTTTGATTTAACCACAAACCTACAATTTTTGTATCTTTTACATATGAAATGTTGATGCCATCCAAATTAAGGTCAGGGAAATTTGTTTCCAACACTATCATATAAGGTGCACATAAACTCCAGCAACAGTTTTCTAAATGCACTAGAATAAAGTGTAAGAGTATTGAAGTTTTCCTACGTATGTTATATGGAAAGCAAAAATTAAATTAATGTTGAAAAAACTATTTGTAGTTGGTTCTTTTAATACTTAGTCACTTACATTTTATATTTTTTATGGACTAATTTTTCAGAAGCCATCACCTCCATTATCAATCACTTTCAACCTGCTTTCCAACTTTCCAATGCTGGAAAGAGGTTGATAATGGCTTCCAAAACATGTCCCTCAAAAATATAAAATGTAAGTGATTAAGTATTAAAAAAAAACAAATACAAATAGCTTTTTCAATTAACTTTGATGTCACTGTTACTAAATCCCTCCAATCAGGGATAATCCATTAATGTTGTTTGAATTTAAAAATAGTGCAAATAGATCACATATGCAACACGTTTAAGTTTCAGTAAAGATACCACAGTATAGCTTGTTAATGATTAATCTACATACATTATTACACCACCAAGGAGGCTTACAGTAACATTCTTTTCCAATGGGAAGGAGCACAGAATAATTTCCATTATGAGATACATGATTACCACAGTACTAAATTAACTCACTGCTGAGTTAAGTATGCTCAGCTTTGGAATAGGTAAACATTTAAAAACGTGACACTACAAACATCACACATGACTGCCTTGAATTTCTTCTATTGGGGTTATCCATAAAAAATTTTATGTGCAAGAAGAACACAAATATAGATTCCAGAAGACACTAATACTGGATTATGCCAGATAATCCATATACAATGAGATACATACATTTTTCGGCAACTTACTACGGTAAGTACTATAGCCCCGGGCCTCACAGTTCCATTGTTGGGATAACTGATAGAAGCTAATTAGTTTTTTTCCACACTAGCCACATTGTAGAGCCAGACAGAAAAATTCAATGCCATAGCCAATATGTGAATCACAGCTGCTATGGCAACATGCCAGCATGACACTGTAAATTACAATTGACTCGTTTTATTTCTGGTAAACCCCTGGATGATCACATATACAATGAGATACATACCTTTTGTGGCAACTTACTACTCTTTAAGCACTTAAGTCCTGGGCCTCGTAGTTCTACTTTTAGCTTAATTCAAGGAAGTCATTTGGTTTTTTAATCAACACTAGCCAGATGTAGATTAAGTCTCTGGCGCACAGAGCTGGACTGAAAAATTCAATACCACAGCCAGGACTTCAACCACAGCTACCATGGCAGCATACCAGCATAACACTGTAACTTCAAATCACTCTTATTATTTCTGGTACACCACTAGGTGTACATATATCTCATATGTATATATTGTATATCTCATATACAATAAGATACCTATATTTTTCGGTAACATACTATGCCTTAACAAGCTTCATAATTCCAGTATGAGGTTAATTGATAGAGGCTAATAGATTTTTTTATTCCATACTAGCCAAACATAGATTAAGGTACAGTAGTGTAGGGCCACATTGAATTATTCAATGCCATAGCCAGGATGTGAACCACAGCTACTATCGCAAAGTGCCACCATGACACTGTAATTTCCAATTGACTTGTTTTATTCCTGGTAAGCATCTGGGTGACCACATACAATGAGATACATAGCTTTTACGGCAACACACTATGTCGTAACAAGCTTCATAGTTCCACTATCAGATTAATTGATAGAAGCTAATAGGCAGATAGAGTCAACATGAAATATTCAATGCCATGGCCGGGATTTGCACCATGGATCTCCTGGTTTCCGTCCAGTCACTCTTACTCACTGAGCTACCAATGTGCAGTCCTGACATTAAATTCTCCAATTGACTCACATATTTTCATGGTAAACCACTAAGTGCTCTTGTGTTTGAAATACACCATTTGTGGCAACTTACTATCGTAAGTACTTGAATCCCAGGCTTCATCATTAAACTCTTATTATTTAAGTTAATTGATGGAAATTAGTCATTTCTTCACACTAGCCACATATAGGCTAGGCATATGGCCATGGCATTGAATTTTTCATGTTGACTATCAAAAACCTTAGCCTATATATGACTAGTGTGAAGAAATGATTAATTTCCATCAACTAAATTTAAAAAAAAAAAAATCGGTTTTTTATTCCATACTAGCCAGACGTGGATGAAGGTACAGGTGTGCAGGGCCAGACTGAAATATTCAATGCCATAGCCAGGATGTGAATCACAGCTACTGTAGCAAAATTCCAGCATGACACTGTAATTTCCAATTGACTTGTTTTATTCCTGGTGAACCCCTGGATGATCACATATGCAATGAAATAAATATCTATTTTGACAACTTATTATTCTTTAAGTACTAAAGTCGGGGCTTAATAGTTCCAGTATTTGTTTTATTTATCGAAGGAAGTTGGTTTTATATCCAACACTAGAAAGATGTAGATTAAGGCCCTGGTGCACAGTACCAGATTGAAAAATTCAATACCATAGCTAGGATTTTAAGCACTGCAATCATAGCAACATGCCAGCATGACACTGTATATTCCAATTGACTCATTTTATTTGTGGTAAACCCCTGGATGATCACATAGACAATGTGATACATAGCTTTTGGCACAGCTTACTATGCTGTAAGAAATAGAGTGCTGGACCTCATAGTTCTACTGTAAGTTTAATTGTGGGAGGCCATTTGGTTTTTTAACCAACACTAGCCGGAAGAAGACTAAGACTCTGGCACATAGAGCTGGACTGAAAAATTCATTGCAACAGCCAGGACTTCAATGTTCCACTTCTATGTTCCACAATTGAGATAATTAGTAGAAGCTAACTGGTTTTTTTTTTCCACATTACCCACATACAGACTAAGTTTCAGCCATGTAGAGCGAGAGTGAAAAATCTTTTGCCATAGCCAGTATGTGAACCACAGCTGCTATGGCAAAATGCCAGCATGACACTCTATCTTTCAATTGACTCTTATATTTTCCTGGTCAATCACTAGGTGATCTCATATGCAATAAGATACATACCTTTTTCAGCAACAAACTATGCCTTAACAAGCTTGCTCCACTATTAGGTTAACTGATAGAAGGTAAATAGCTTTTTTTCTCCATACTAGCCAGATTCAGATTAACATACAGATGTGTAGTGCCCGACTGAAATATTAAATACTATAGCCAGGACTGAACCACAGCTACTATGGAAAAATGCCAGCATGACACTAACTTCCAGGAAACTTATACTATTCTCGTAAACATTTGGGTGATCACATACAGCATGAGATATATAGCTTTTTTGGCAACTTACTATGCTGTAGCAAGCTTCATAGCTCCAATATTAGGTTAATTGATAGATGCTAATTGGTTCTTTATTCCATACTAGCCTGATTCAGATTAAGGTACAAATGTGTAGTGCCAGACTGAAATATTCAATGGCATAGCCAGAACTGAACCACAGCTACCTTGGCAAAATGCCAGCATGACATAATATCTTCCAATTGACTTGTTTTATTTCTGGTAAACCCCTGGATGATCACATATGCAATGAGATACATAACTTTTGTGGCAACATATAATGCTTTAAGTACTAAAGTGCCGGGCCTCATAGTTCTACTATTTGTTTAGTTGAAGGAGCCATTTGGTTTTTAAACCAACACTAGCCAGATGTAGATTAAGGCTCTGGTGCATACAGCCAGATTGAATAATCAAATGCTATAGCTAGGATTTTAACCACAGCTACCATAGCAACGTGCCAGCACGATACTGCAACTTCCAATTGACTCTTATTATTATCGGTAAACATCTGGGTGATCACATACACATGAAATACATAGGTTTTTTGGCAACTTGCTATGCCGTAATGAGCTTCATAGTTCCACTATCAGGTTAATTAATAAAAGCTAATAGGTTTTCTATTCCATACTAGCCAGACATAGTCTAAGGTAAAGGAGTGTACAGCCAGATTGAAATATTCAATACCATAGCCAGGATGTGAACCACAGCTACTATGGCAAAATTCCAACATGACAATGTATCTTCCAATTGACTCGTATTATTCCTGGTAAACATTTGAATGAACACATACAATGAGATACATAGCTTTACCAGCAACTCACTGTGCCCTAACGTGCTTCATAGTTCCACTATCAGGTTAATTGATAGAAGCTAATAGGTTTTTTATTCCATACTAGCCAGACACAGATTAAGGTACAGAAGTGTAGGGCCACACTGAAGTATTCAATGTCATAGCCAGGATATCAACCACAGCTACTTTGGCAAAATGCCAGCATGACGCTGTAACTTTCAACTGATTCGTATTATTCCTGGTAAACCTCTGGCTGATCACGTATACAATGCGTTACATACATTTCTCGGCAACTTACTATACTTTAAGTACTAAAGCCCCGGGCTTCATAGTTACACTATTGGGTTAATTGATATATGCTAATTAGTTTTTTTCCACACAAATCACATATAGAGTAACTTTCACACATGTAGAGCAAGACTGTTAAATTCAATGCCAGCGCCAGAATGTGAAACACAGCTACAGTCTGATTTTTAAAAGAAGATACGTGAAGGTCATCAAGCAAGGGACATGAAGTGTAAGAAGGGAAGGTTGTTGCTATGGTAACATAAGCAAAGGTTGCCAGATTGGATACATTGGTGAATTACATACTCCTCAGCTCAGTTATTGCTAGTTGTATGCAGCAAACAGAGTTTGCTTGAGTATTCTGTTGCTCAGTGTATTGTTAGCCTGCTTTGTTAAAACACAGTAAGTTTTTATGGAAGCAAGACGTAGTGGCAGATCAAGAATTCATGGCCCAAAGCAAAGATCAGTTTACACTTGGGTTGTTACATTGCATAGCGCAGCTTGAGAATTTTTCTGTTCTCTTAGAGAATTTTTCCAATAGGAAGACGAGACTATGGATCCTGTGCTCATTTGAGCTTCATTTCAACCATTCCATTCATCGCTGGATATGACTTAACGTTGGAGGACGTAAATTACAAAAAAGGAAGATGAGAGTTTGCTCCTTATCAATAAACAGCTTATTCCTTTTATCTAAAAGCGACAGCTCCATGTCAGTAGATATGCTTGCACGTAAAAGAATTCCTGTGGGTCAAAATTCTGGCATATCAGCGGCATTGATATAAACATGGCAATTAACAAAGTCGTTAATAATAGTACATATATTATGACACTAATGTATACCGAACGAGGAAAGGTTTGAAAAAACTAGGCACTTGCACAGAGTGTTTTCTATTTCCGAGATTCCGTTATGTGCTTAGCACATTTGTATTGCATACTATTTTTTGCACTATGTGTATTTATATCCATCTGAATTTTAGTAGTTAAGATATTAGCTGAAATATTAATAAATATAACTGAAGATAATCATTAGATTTTAGAACGTGATTCGCCTATATGTGTTTCTATGGAGAAATACTTAATGCATTGTGCGGTAATGTCAACTTATGATACATAGCAACAGTAATGGTAAGAATGGAATATTAGTTACATAGTGCAAAAATTATTCAAAAGAACTCACATGTGAAGATGCTACAATGGAGTGAATGTGTGAACAACTTATTTCTGTTTTTAACGTAGGCTAATACAGATTAACTGTGCATATTTTTGTTGAGTGTAGATAACTCGAACCCTTGTTTATGTTTCGAGTTTTGAGAGGATAAAGAAAGGCGATCTGCTGGGCAACATTGCAGCACCCACGTGGAGAAACAGATGACCTTCACATTTCTTCTTTTAAAAATCAGACTATACTATGGCAACATGCCAGCATGACAATCTATCGTTCAACTGACTCTTATTTTTCATGGTCAATCGGTAGGTGTTCCATATGCAATAATATACATACCTTTATCGGCAACATACTATGCCTTAACAAGCTTCATAGTTCCAATATTAGGTTAACTGATACAAGCTAATAGGTTTTTAATTCCATACTACCCCGATTCAGATTAAGGTATAAATTTGTAGTGCCAGACTGAAATATTCAATGGCATAGTTAGGACTGAACCACAGCTACCTTGGCAAAATGCCAGCATGACATAATATCTTCCAATTGACTCGTTTTATTTCTGGTAAACCCCTGGATGATCACATATACAATGAGATACATACCATTTGTGGCAAATTACAATTGCTTTAAGTACAAAAGTGCCGGGGCTCATACTTCTGCTATAGTTTAATTGGCGAAGCCTATTTGGTTTTTCAACCAACACTAGCCAGATGTAGATTAAGGCTCTGGCGTGTACAGCTGGACTGAGAAATTCAATGCAACAGCCAAAGCTTCAACCACAGCTACAATGGTAACTAACCAGTATGACAGTGTAACTCCAAATTGACACTTATTACTACCAGTAAACCACCAGTTTTTTTTTTTTTTTTTTGTGTAATTCACGTCCTCCAACATTAAGTCATATTGGATGATGAATGAAATGGGTGAAATGGTGCTCAAATGAGTCCGGGGTCCATGGAGCTTAGAGTTACTCAACATTCGTCTTTCAGGATAAGGGAAAATACCGGACAAACCTTATCCAGGTAACTACCCTAACCGTGATACAAACTTGGACCTCTTGAACATGAGGCAGACACACTACCATCTCTGCTACCGAGGTAGGCAATCTACTAGGTGATCTCATATACAATGAGATACATAGCTAATGTCGGCAACTTACAATGCTATAATGAGCTTCATAGTTCCACTATCAAGTTAATCGAAAGAAGCTAAAAAGTTTTCTATTCCATACTAGCCAGGTGTAGACTGAGGCAAAGGAGTGTAGGGCCAAACTTAAATATTCAATGTCATAGCCAGAATATGAAACACAGCTGCTATGGCAAAATGCCAGCATAATATTGTAACTTCCAATTGACTCATTTTATTCATGGTAAACTCCTGGATGATCATATATGCAACGAGATTCATATCTTTTGTGGCAACTTATTTTTCTTTAAGTACTAAAGTCAGGGCTTAATAGTTCCACTATTAGTTTAATTTAACAAAGGTAATTGGGTTTTTAACCAAGACTAGAAATACGTAGATTAAGGCTCTGGTGCATAGAGCCAGATTGAAAAGTTCAGTGCCATAGCTAGGATATGAACCACAGCTACTATGGCAAAATGCCAGCAAGAGCAAAGGAACACTTTAGGAACATAAAATACAAACAATTAGAAAAATCAGTAGTTGCCACGCATTTTTGGGAAAAAAACCACAACATAAATCCAGAACCAAAATTACTAAAACATACAACAGGAAAACAAGAACTGTCCACATGGGAACAAATCTTCATTTCAAAAAATAGGAACAAAGTATTCAATTTCAAAATCCCCCAGAAAGATTTGTTCAGCAAGTTCCTCGAACTGCCACCAGAGGAGACTGATGACAAAATATTGCCAGCTACACCAATGAGAACCAGTCGATGTCCAGCTGAGGATAGAGGGAAGGCCACTGAAACTAGTTCCGGGAAAATTTAAAAGTAAGGTTGTTTAGTGTCATTAATCGACTCCCAATCAATTTAATTTATACAACAACACTGTTTTCAACACTTCCATGAAAGAATTTACATACAATGAAATTTACCTACAGTAAATAATAGAGAGATAACAGGGCTACTCTTTGCAGATGATCTACTGGTAGGTTCTATTTCTATAGGAGGTTTGACAAGAGTGCTGCATATTATACATTCATTCTGCAAGAAATGGGGTTTAAGAATAAATTTTAAGAAGTCAAGGATAATGGTATTTAAAAAAGGTTATAAAAGGAATAAAGAGGAAAAATGGTATATGGAAGCGGAAGAGTTGCAAATAGTAAATAAATATGGTTATCTAGGAGTGAGAATAAGTCTCAATGGGATATGGAATGATCATTAGATTAGTGTATTGGCTAAGGGAAAATCGGCAATGACAGTCATAAGAACGTCTTTACAAAAAATACCAGACATAAATATTAAATGGTTGGTAGTCAAAGCAAAAATGGCCTATGGTTCGGAGATGGGACACGATTGATAAAAGTAAATAAAAGTACATAGATTGTTTTGTAAAAGTATACTGGGCCTATCTATTGTATCACCCAATGGAGCAGCAATGATGGAGTTGGGATGAGTAGGTAGTAATAGTTTGATAGTAGAAAGGATACTTAAATATTGGTACAGATTAAGATCGTTTGATGAGCAGAATATTTTGAGGCAATGTTTAGTAATCCAAGAGAAATCTAGTACTGAGGTGAACTGGGCTCAGAGAGTAAGGAGAACTTTACAGGAAATTGGAATGGGGAATATATGGGAGGAGAAGGAGGGGTTGATTAAAGGTTTTTGGAAAGAAGTGAGGAACAGAGTGGAGGACATAGAGAAACAGGATTTATTCCAGAGTCTTGAAGGAAAGAAAAGTTTAGTACAATATAGACACTTAAAAGTTGAATGGGAAAGGGAGAAGTATGTTGAGGTTTGTAATAGGTTAGGAAGAGAAGGTTGGGCTTGGACTAGATTAAGTGCACATAAGTTAAGAGGGGATAGGAAGGAAGTGAATTTTGATAGTTGCCCTCTATGTGGGGAGGTAGATAATGAATTACATTATATACTGGAATGTGAAGAAACGAAACTATGGAGGGATCAGTTTAAACCCAAAAAATGGGAGAGTGTTAACAAAGAAGTGCTAAAAGTCAAGATAATAAGAGTACAAAAGGAAGGGGATGTAAAAAGGATAGGAGAATTTATGGGGAGAATAAGAGGCAAATGGTTTAGGAAAATAAAGCAAATATAAGCTGTGGAAAAGTTCATCATGCATATTATTAAAATCGGATGGTACAGGGCAAAGACTTTGTAAATATGTGTATGTGTATGTAAATAGTGTTTGTTAAAATATTAATACCAAGGTAATATGAATTACATTAAGGTCCGTCATACATAAAAAACCACGGTGTTAAAATGCATGATGGAATAAAGGGGGGAAAAATAGCAACTCAAAGTTATGTATATGAAAATTGTAAGATTTTGTACAGTATTATTATGCAAATAAATACATCTATCCACTAACCAGACATAGATTAAGGGACAGGAGTGTAGGGCCACACTGAAGTATTCAATGTCATAGCCAGGATATCAACCACAGTTACTTTGGCAAAATGCCAGCATGACACTGTAGCTTTCAATTGATTTGTATTATATGTGTTTGGAGGAATTTAGTAACAGTGACGTCAAAATTAATCTCAGAAACTATTTGTAGTTGGTTTATTAATACTTGTCACTTACTTGTTTATATTAATTAATGTCTCTAATAAACCAACTACAAATAGTTTCTGAGATTGATTTGTATTATTCCTGGTAAACCTCTGACATATTACATATACAATGTATATTTTTCGGCGATTACTATGCTTTAAGTACAAAAGCACAGGGCTTCATAGTTACACTATTGGATGAATTGATATATGCTAATTAGTTATTTTCCACACAAGCTACATATAGAGTAGCTTTCAGACATGTAGAGCAAGACTGAAAAATTCAATGCCAGTATGTCATTCTACTTGTTCTGTTTTTTCTTTCTTTTTCATGTCATGCAATGACCATGAAATGTCGAAGCCATTACGCAACGATTTGCGTTTTAAGATCTGGACTCAAATTATATTGTTAGTTGACAGCACTGCCAGTTTCTAGGAACATATTGCCACCAGTGTGCCGAGATTTCAACCAGTAGGAGTTATTTTACACACCATTAAATCAACTGACACGGGACTGCACTGTACGAAAGTTCAAAGAGATTGGTCTAGGACTGCTAATTAGGAAAACAAGGAGCATCATTCATGTAAATGTGTAAATGGGAAGAACGAGAAGCAACACTCATGTGAAGGTTTAACTTAAAAGCCAGGTGAGAGATTCATGTTAATGCAGCTTAATGCT
The DNA here is from genome assembly GCA_030765055.1 of Mantis religiosa. Classification (NCBI taxonomy): domain Eukaryota; kingdom Metazoa; phylum Arthropoda; class Insecta; order Mantodea; family Mantidae; genus Mantis; species Mantis religiosa. The sequence continues at coordinate 274,006,166 of CM060948.1, forward strand.
ATTGTATATTTCCGCTGAATGGCATAAGCTGAAACAGCAAACTACACGCTCACATATCCGTAGCGCCTGGAATAGGACAATTCTGCAATTTTGCATTTTTTTATGTAACCCGGAAGTCTGATTCTTTTTAAAAGGATGGAATGCACACACAAGCAATTTGCTTTCTTCTAAAATACCGGAAGTTCCAGTTAAAGGCCAAGACCTCAAACATTGCAGAAATTTATCCAATTTCAATATAGGTATGTGAAACACAACTACTATGGCAACATGACAGTATGACACTCTATCTTTCAACTGACTTATTTTTCCTGGTCAATCAGTAGGTGTTCTCATATGCAATAAGGTAAATACCTTTTTCGGCAACATACTATTACTTAACAAGCTTCATAGTTCCGATATTAGGTTAATTGATAGATGCTAATAGTTTTTTTATTCCATACTAGCCCGATTCAGATTAAGGTACAAATGTGTAGTGCCAGACTCAAATATTCAATGGCATAGCCAGGACTGAACCACAGCTACCTTGGCAAAATGCCATCATGTCATAATATCTTCCAATTGACACATTTTATTTCTGGTAAACCCTTGGATGATCACATATACAATGAGATACATACCATTTGTGACAACTTACAATTGCTTTAATTACAAAAGCACTGAGCCACATGGTTCTAGTTCTGGCCAAACCAAGCCAGCAAAATCTTCCAACAAACAGCAGGCTTGGCCATGGGTAACCCTCTTTCACCATTACTAGCTAATCTGTTCAATGAGCAATTTTGAAACACGCATTACTTAAGCCTTTCCACATATTTTCAAATGTTGGCATAGATATGTCGACGATGTGTTTGCTATAGTTCCTAGAAGACTAACCGAGGACGCTATAAAGTTGCTAAACCTACAAGAAAAGTCCATAGTTTTCACCATTGAAGTAGAGCAGGATGAATGGCTACCTTTTCTAGATTTGAAAATCATTAGAACACCAACAGGATTACAATTTGGAATATACAGAAAAGCAACACATGTTGACAATTACATTAAATGTAACCCATTCAACCCAGTACAACATCAATATGCAGTATTCCATAGTTTGGTTCACAGATTAATCAACATTCCGCTAACAAAAACAGAATATGAACAGGAGTACACTCACATACACCAGGTTGCTGAATTGAACAACTATAATACAAATTTCATCAAAAAATTGATCTACAGACACAAAAGAAACAAAGACTTAAAGGACATTACTATGTTAAAAAAAACTAGAAAACCCTAACACCAGATATGCCAAATTTCATCCAAAATACTTCAAAAAATTTGAAAAGATATTTAAGAGCTTCAACATAAAATTAGCCCCTCAGAACAAACACAACATCCGCAACTTACTAAACCACCCTCTAAAAAATAGCACACCAAAAACTCAATTATCAGGCATTTACCAAATGAGCTGCCAGGATTGTGACAAGATATACATTGGTAAGACAAAAAGGAATCTAGGAACAAGAATGAAAGAACACTTCAGAAATATTAAATTCAAACACATGGACAAGTCGGCCATAGCGCATCACTTTTGGTCTGAGAATCACAACATAAAACAAGAAATAGAACTGATCAAACGGGCAAAGAAACCTCTGGAACTACAAATTTGGGAAAACATATTTATTACAAAGAAACAGGACCTCTTGATGAATTTTGAGATTCCCGCCATAGATGACGTCATCAAACTTACCAGGACATTAGATGGCAGCACAACACCAAGCCAGATGCAGACACCGGATGCATCATCAGTCAACCACAGAACTGAAAATAGGGAAGAGGTTCCCAGAAACTAGTCTTCATAAAAAAACTTGTAAGTGGAGAAAAGTATATACAAGGTTGACTCATTTGCCTAATTTTAGTAACAATGCCACTCCACTTTCTGAAATACTTCTTTTTATTCTATATAATGAGATACATAGCTTTTCTAGCAACTTGCTATGCCATAACGAGCTTCATAGTTCCACTATCAGGGTAACTGATCAAAGCTAATAGGTTTTTAATTCCATACTAGGTAGATGTTGATTACAGCGCAGGTGTGTAGGACAAGACTGAAATGACACTATAACTTCTAATTGCCTTGTTTTATGTCAGTAAACCCCTGGATGATCATATATGCAATGAGATGCATACCTTTTTCGGCAACCTCTTATTTTTTAAGTACTAAAGTCAGGGCTAAATAGTCCCACTATTAAATTAAATTTAAAGGGATATAATGTTATTAATGTCATTATAATGTCATTGGGAAGTAATATTGATAGAAAACATGTAATAGAAATCATATTTAGGAAAATGTTGTGGAAGAATTACATTTCAGAAAGAAAAATAATTTGGAAAACCAAAATTAGGGAACACACATTACTGGAATTAAACCTGACAGGGCTAATTTTTTAGGAAAAACATTTGAGAACAGGACTGGCTGCTATGAGTAGTTAGAGATGAAGCATCATGAATCTATCTGGCATTTCAGAATAATATATTTGTAACTTTATTGTTAACCCTTTTTATTGAATAAATTAGCAATAGTACTCTATAAAATGGTTTATATCCTCAGTTACCTAAATCTTTAGGTAAAACATGCCAAATATATTAAAATGTTGTAGATATCTGTTGTATCATTTAATACAATATAGCTTTTCATTTAAAGAATGTTAAAACCAGAAATTTGTATATTTAATATAAATATCCTTGTGTATAGTCCACTCATTATGTATAAGTATTAAGTGTTGAGGGCTCCTATTAAAAGAATGAACAAATGGAGTGTTTGTCAGTAATTATATACGTTTTCATATGTGATTACTTTTATAACATATATTTACTTATAGACAGCCATACAAAACTTGTTAGTTTGTTAACTGCATAAAAATAACTCACCACAGGCTGCATGTGCGTAATTATTACTACATTTCAACTATAGCTTTTTAATTATAAACTATTTTGTAGGCTGTTTTGTAATAATTTGTTTCCTAAATAAATATTTATATTTTGCAACAGGAATACTATTCATTTCAGATACAAATACAAATATATAAAACTGCAAATAATGAAACTTGCTTTGCATTAAATTAACACAAAGCTCAAATTTAGTAAAAATATTAATGTTATTATCACTTCATATCTCAATAGCTTGCATTGCTATTTTCACATTAGTATCCTGACTAACAATTTGGCCATTACGACACATATTCTGCATCTGGCTCTTTTCTACTAATGACTTTCTGATGACATGCAATAGAAATATTTTTAAATTTGTAATAAGTGTTTCTTACACTGTGTATTTAATACAACATTTTTCAATTTAAATCCCTTCTAAATAGCTTTTTAACTACCAAAATAGAATCAATCTTGCTACCCACTGACGTGATATAGAGGTGCTATTCTTGTCTCTTAATATCAGGGAGTTTCTGTACCCTTTAAACCTTTGAACTCATTTGAGAATTAATTTCCTGACTAGTTGTAATCATATAAGGCTGTTGCAGCATATGAATTACTTGAATGATGGGTTCTAGCATCCTATTTTGAGGACAGCTAATATTAAGTACTTAAAATCCATAACACATTTTTAATTTAAATTGGAAGATAATGGTATGCCTTAAAAACATTCACATTCTATTGCCAGAGTGACTGCGAATACCTGTTGCTGAGGGACTGAGCATGATCACCACCTTATCATCTTTATTTGCTGGCCATGAAATGCAATAATGGGTTGCTTAAAGATAAATGCTGCCTGGCATCACAAATCAAGAAAATATGTCACCTTTTTCTTCTGCTAATAAACTTTCAAAACCTTTTAATTTAGGCAAATCTGGAACAATCCATTTCCAGAGTCTCCTAAAACATTTCTACAATAGCCAGGTATATATAAGGAAATGCTAAAGCTAGCAGTATGGTCAGTCAGTCAGTCAGTCAGTCAGTCAGTCAGTCAGGAGTTAGAGTCACTCAGCCAACTGAGTCATTCTTTAGATATCAAGGGGGCATGGGTTGTTTGGTACAGCAGAGGTATAGGTGGACATCAGCGTTATAATAGTGTTTGCTCTAACCTGTGATAAAAGTGAAAGCCAGTATAAGTTGGCCTGTGCTGAGAGTTTTGGTGACAAATAAAATGAGTTTAGCACAACTTGGTAGTGTTGTCATTTTTGTAACCTATATAATGTGACTTTGTGGGTTCGTGGAATAAAAAGTCCAATTTCACCACTCAACAATGTTCTTTATTTCCACCGTCTTACAGTTAACACTTGCCAATTACACAGAATTACTTGCTGCACACCGTTACAATTCACCAGTCCGTCCGTTACAATTTCCTTGTACTCGCGGTTACGTAAGCTCCGGTACACATTCACAGTTACGCACAGTCTTCCGTTGCACAACCCTTTCGTTCATTAGCACGTCACTGACTAAATCTTACACCAAGAACTGCGACTGTCTTCTCGCTCACACTCACTAACCAACTGATTGACCAACTCAACACAGCACAACAACTGACTGACTCATCACTCCGTCTGTCTGGAACCCTCTTTATAGGAATATCGCCGGTTTCTAGTGACCAGGAGAATGTTCCAGACTCCGTAATTTCTGGAACCAGGTGGGCAGAAACAGACGCCCACTGATGTTTTTCCTCCCAACCACTGCCTGTCAAATACTACAAGACAAACGAGGGGAAGGTGTGGCTAATGCGGTCCTCCCCCCTGCATTCCGTTCCCAGCTGGTTACAGGGTGCTCCAATGCTCCCGTTACACTGCTCCCTCCTCAAAGCTGTTCGCCCACGAACAGCCCCATCGTAGCGTTCGAGGCGGTCCAGGTGTACCACCAGGATCTGCTCGGAGTCTCAGCCAGAAGTAGCGCTGCCGTAGTTTGTGAATCATTCGGTTCGCTCCCAGGTGTCCTCCTGAAGTACCGGCGTGCACTTCCTCCAAGACTTCCGGGACCTTGCTCCGGGGAAGTACCAACTGTCCTCTCTGCGCCTTCCCATCGGGTGACTCCCATACCCGGAACAGCACGCCCACTCTGGTCTTCAACGAGTCCCATCGGGCCCAGTGCGACTTGTATGTGGCGCTCCTCGGTGCGATGTCCTCCCAGGTTGGTCTCGTCCCTGCGTCCACTTCCCTCAAGAGTGGCCCCAAGTCTGCGTCCGCCAGCTGCTCCCTCCTCAGGCCTGCGCTATCCCAGCCTTCCGCAGGCACTGCCACAACTACTCGGACTGCTGCGGCACGCTCCTTCTCTTCCACTCTTGTGCGCTCATGGCCGTCCTGGATCTGCGATAGGACACCTCCAATGTAATGGTCGCTAGCGTCGGTGTCCACAATGAAGGCGCCACCCGGTTGTGGGAAACCCAAAATTGGAGCACTGCACAGGGTCCCCTTCGGGTGCTGGAAAGCGTCTCCGGCGTCCTCCGTCCACACATAAGGCCGGTTTTCCTCCGTTAGGCGGGTGAGGGGTTTTGCGATGTTGTCGGCCTTTTCCTCTAAATCATTAAGGTGGTCGTCTACTTGGCCCATCCGCTTGCCCAGCTCCGTCACGTCATCCCTCACGCCGGCCAACCGTTCCTCAAACTTGGCGGCGAGGACCTCGTTTGCCTCCCTCATCTCCGTTGTCAGTTCGGCCACCTTTGCGGTCATTGTCGTGGCCAAGTTGTTGCTTGCCGTTTCCATCTTCGCTGTTAATTCGGCCTTCATTTCTTCCATCTTCCCGGTGATGTTGTCGTTGGCCGTCTTCATTTGTTTCAACTCTGCGGTGATGTTGTCGTTGGCCGTCTTCATTTGTTTCAACTCGGCGGTGAGGTTGTTATTTGTAGTCTCCAGCTTCGCGGCCAGGCTGTTACTTGCCGCTTCCGTCTTCTCTGTTAATTCGGCCATCATTTCCATCATCTTCTCCAAAAAAATTTCCAATGCCGCGTCCATGGTTGTAATTTTCGGTGATGTTATCATCCCACTTCTGACACCAGTGTGACTTTGTGGGTTCGTGGAATAAAAAGTCCAATTTCACCACTCAACAATGTTCTTTATTTCCACCGTCTTACAGTTAACACTTGCCAATTACACAGAATTACTTGCTGCACACCGTTACAATTCACCAGTCCGTCCGTTACAATTTCCTTGTACTCGCGGTTACGTAAGCTCCGGTACACATTCACAGTTACGCACAGTCTTCCGTTGCACAACCCTTTCGTTCATTAGCACGTCACTGACTAAATCTTACACCAAGAACTGCGACTGTCTTCTCGCTCACACTCACTAACCAACTGATTGACCAACTCAACACAGCACAACAACTGACTGACTCATCACTCCGTCTGTCTGGAACCCTCTTTATAGGAATATCGCCGGTTTCTAGTGACCAGGAGAATGTTCCAGACTCCGTAATTTCTGGAACCAGGTGGGCAGAAACAGACGCCCACTGATGTTTTTCCTCCCAACCACTGCCTGTCAAATACTACAAGACAAACGAGGGGAAGGTGTGGCTAATGCGGTCCTCCCCCCTGCATTCCGTTCCCAGCTGGTTACAGGGTGCTCCAATGCTCCCGTTACAATAATATAAAAAGACTGAAATTTACAACTTTTGGTGTAGTGCTTAGTGCTTTTTTTATTTTTAAAAAGAGCAAAATTAGAGAAATTGAAATCAAATGCAATCCCATCAGTAATGAATGGGCTTATATACTGATTGATTTACTTCATTCCTCCCTGTTCTAGCACAAAGGCTTATTTGACTACAGTCACTGGGATCTGAACTTAGGTACTTCTATACAGAAGTGAAGACCTGTTGCTTCTTACTTATGTTAGCCAGTTCTGCCAAATGGGAGAAAGCCCATTTCAGAGGTACCTTTAGTAACATTTATGAATTCAAGAAAACACACCATAAGATTTTAAAACAGCTGGATTAATAATGAGTTTAAGAACATAGTAACAGAAGTGATCTTCTGGTTAACAAGAAAGTTGACTTGCATGTTCTGTACAGATTTTCAACCATAGGATTTTTTAAATGTGAGTTACTTTCAAAATTGTGTTTATGATAATGTGTTCCTTTCCTGAACCATACAAATAAGCAATCTGTATGAAGCTATCTAGCAATGTGTATTAAACAAATGGAAATCAAAGAGCCTCTAGGAGGAAAGCAGCAAATAGGGTGCAAATGTCTTTTCAGACCATTTTTGCTACCCTTGTTGTAGGATGATCTTTAATGTGACACTCTTTTTAAGCAAAATAGAACCAAAGATGATGTTAAAGTTCTTCAATTCAACCCCTAAATTCCTGTTTTGAATTCATATACAGAGAGTCTAACAACTGTTATTGTCTTTTCTTAATCCCTAAGTATTATGGTGAAGTCTTTGCAGAGGCCTTCATTTAAGGTTTTCTCTTTAGTTCCTAAACTGACAATCACGTTTCTAACTATGGTGCATTCATTTGTTTCTCTATTCATTCATTTTCTGATAGGATCCATTTGGTTAAAAGCTTTTCTTTCCAATACTTTACTATATTTAAGTGTGCAGAATACAATACAATTACACAGCACTTGAAACAATCTGCAATATTTATTTATGCATTTTTAGATCCACAATGTAACAGAAAAGCTCTATAAATTCAGAAATTACACAAATGAGTTTTTAAAATCTTTAAATATTTGCAGAATGACTCATTCAATAAAAACCTTTCCAGAGCCAATAAAGAAAATACACGGAAATGCCCATTAAATATAAAAATTGGTAGACAAAAAATGTAAAGTCAATCCACTGTGTTAAATACTATAGGAAGCAGCAGTCACCACAATAAAATATTGTTCTTTGTAAGAAAAAGAAGCATATTCTGCTCGCATTTTATTTCACTAGCAAATGGGGTGGTATTACATTCACATGACTTTCTCTACCCCACTCATTACAAACTATTCTTACAATAGCTTATTTTACGTTAAGTGAGACAGTCATTTGCAGAAATTTTTTAAGTTTTATACACATTTTGATATAAGTGCAAGAAGATTAGAGTGAGCAAATGCAATAGTCAGATCTATAGTTGTGGGAAGCTTTGTGATGATTTCAAAATTTCATTCTTTGCATGATCTTTACAAAATATTAATAGTAATTTAGGACTTTAAAAATGGTTATTAAGTATTTGACAATTAAAATCTCAAAAATGGTTACCGCAACAAATAATTTATATTCTGTGTTTTAACAATATCCAGTAAGTTTTTTATGTAGCTCTTAGAGTTTATAAGCTATGCAAAATTCATTTATAATGAAGATAACTTTATAGACTACTCATAGGTTTTGATTATACATTTTTTTTGTTCCATAAAATCTTAAATATTTGGTATTTTAATCAAAATTGCTGTAGCCATTTTAGATATTAAAAACAATGGGAAATTCACTTTGTAAAGGGTAGTTAGAAGTTGGGAATGTTCTAGAATGTTTTCATTCTGCATCCTTGGAAGATGCTGAATCTAAGTATCAATTTTGATTATACGTTATTGGAGGAATTTAGTAACAGTGGTGTAAAAATTAATTGAAAAAACTATTTGTAGTCAATTTTTAACACTTTGTCACTTATATTTTTATATTACTGAGGGACAGTTTCAAGTCATTGAATCCATTTTCAACCTCGGTCCAAGAATGGAGCTGGACTTAATTTCACAATCAAAATAACATGTATACCCTTTTTCTGAAACTGCCTTTTTTGGACTCAGAACCAAGAATCTTTGGAAGGAATGCAATACTTGCTCTATTTACTATAGGTCTGCAATAGAGTAAAAAGGGTTGTAAAGTCACACCTAGGTTATCTTTTCATGACCTATAAACCAGGAGCCAGCTTTGAAGGTGACTGCATGATCTTTTGGAAAATGTATAGTAAATTATAAATAAATGCTTTTTTATTAAATATATGAGATTCACTTTTAAAATAAATTATGAATGTCATCACTAAATGCAAGTGCCATACATATTTAGCTTTCTTTTAATTCCAAGATTGAGCTGTCCTTTTAGTAAAAGCTGAGGAGAGCATTTAAAACGTGTTTTTAATTGAGCAACCATTTTGCTTATGAAGCTTTTTGTAAGTTCTAATTTGTTCTATATTTATTTACATCATTATGTTCAAATATTGTGCAAACAGTACCCTTACTGATTAGATCTATCAGGATTTGGTTGTAAGGGATTCTTCAAGCTCTGCAGACATTACAATGTACAACTTTACAAACATGTGGTTATGAATATGATCTTATTGTTTCATTTGATGTGATGATGATAATGATTGTAAGAGGATTTAAAAGGCTACGAAGCAGAATATGTAAGATCGTCAGGTATTACACTGTAGCGAATGACAGGTGGTGTTGATTTGCTATCATCAGCAGGACGGAGGGGCCAAGAGGCAGAGTTTGAGAGTCCATTTCCCGAACTGTTGTTACCCCCAGGTCCCATAGAGCCTGAGGGAGGACAGGTAACACATCGTCGGAAGAATAAAGATACTCCAAACACAGCAAAAATAGTTAATGAGACAGCAAAGAAAGCAAGAGCTTTCATTCCATCTTGTGTTTGATGATGCTGTTGTACTACTGGATTGCCACCAGTTGTAGAGAGAGTGACAATAGTGGGAGCCACATCAGAAGCTGGATGCTCCTGATCAGACATTTCCCTGTCAGTGGGACAGTTGGTCAACCTCACAATGAAGCGTCCTCTTTCCTTTGGCCAATACTGTGTTACAGAACGTGGATTGGGCAGCAACCATGTCCTACCTGCCAGAAGGAGGTTATAGAATGGTGCGTCATATCGGTGGAACCATTTCAGTGCACTACCCCGCCAAATGTTTTCAACTGGAGTAAAGTGCAGTGGACTGGTTTCTCTCTCAGGATCCAGCATCCATATATCCAGGAGCTTATCATGGGCTATCACCAGTAATGTCCTACTGCTGCTGCCCTCTTCATCCTATTCACAGAAAGGGATGGTTATTATTAGTTGTTATTAAACAGCAGCTTTTTTCTGCAAATTTAATCTGAAGTATAGTAGTGCCTTGTCCTGCAAGATACAACAAAAAACCAGTTATGTCAAACTATGAATATAATTAACTGATGTGTAGAGGAATTTAGTAATGGTGACATCCAAATTCATTAATAAACATTCGTAGTTAGTTTTTTCTCACTATGCCACTTGTTTTTTAATTTTTGAGGGCCTAGTTCCGGGAGTCATTGTTTCTATAAGCAACCTCAAAGGTCTGACTGTTATTGTTTGCAGTTGCTAGCAGTCTACTCTCTGGTGGTGGAACAATGAAATTCTTTATTAAATTGTCAACTAATGGGGTATTTAAACTTATTTATCTCTCTTTGTATTTCCATAGTAAGTTGTTCTCCCACATTTTGAGTTTGTTATGGCTTATCATGTCTTTTAATAATGTTGGATTTGGGTCAATGTGTGGTTTTCTTTCCAGAAGTGAAATGTTATTGTTGACTTCTATCAAATACATAACAAAAAAGGAAGTCAATGGAGTACCCTCTTTTCTGGATCTAAAGGTTTTCTGAAACAACACAAAAATAAAATTAGGAATTTACAGGAAGCCAACTCAGTCCCAACCCAGTCTAAAAAAGTAATATTTTAATAATAAATAAAATAAAAAAATCATAGCTATAATCCATTCAGACATAAAGATGCAATAATATACAGTCTTATACACAGATTAGTCAACATACCCATGGATAAAGTAGAATACTAAAAGGAACAAAAGGTCATACTTCACATAGCAGAAAAAAATGGATACAACAAAACTCTAGTATTTAAGAAGATTAAAAAAAACTAAACTAAAGAAAATCACTAAGGAAGCAAGCACATTCACCACAGAAACAAAAAGCAGGGGATTAATATACCATTCAAAAACATTTAGTAAATTCAAAAATATCTTTAGAGAACAAAATATCAACTTGGCACCAATAAGTATACACTCATTAATAAAACAAAAACAAAAGACAAAATCCCAATAGATCTGGAATATACCAAAGAAAGTGTAAGGATTTGAAAAGCTGTTTTCTTTTTAACTTGTTCCATTTATACCCTGCCTTTAACTCCAATGGTCATATCGGCAGCCATTCTTCTTTGGAACATATCAAAGGTGTTAACTTGTATTTGTTGAGTTATAATCATTAGATCATGCACACATTTGCACTCTCATTCATACTTCCAGACTCTGGGGAAGATGAGGAATTATTTTGGTCAGAGAAAAGACCCCACTGCCACCTCCATAAATCGAACCCGTGACCCCTAGCACAGCAGGCAGGTGCTCTACCGACTGAGCTATGGGGCCAACCCGATGTGAAAAGCTCTTCATAGTGCAAATCAAAAGAAAACTGAAACCAGAGACAAAGAACATTTTAGAAATATTAAACTGAAAGAGGCAGACAAGTCAACAGTAGCATTTCACTTCTGAAATGAAAACCATAATCTTGAACCAAATGCAAAATTATTAAAAGAATAAGCTGATAATGTGTGAGAACATCTTAATAAGGAAATACAAAGACTGATAAATAAATTTTGGAATCCCGCCAGTTTGACAATTCAAAAAAGCTCATTGTTCCACCACCAGAGAGAAGACTGCAGGCAACTACAAGCAACGATAGTTGGACCTTCAAAGTCAAAATGGAAGGAATGGTTCTCGGAACTAGTCCCTCAAAAATTAAAAAGTGACAGTGTGAAATAAACCAACTATAAGCATTTATTAATCATTAATATAATCTTCATTATAGTCTGTGTTTAAATGGAAATGTACAGTTTTAAGATTATTGGAAACAGAGAGTTTAAAATGTTAATAATTTTTTTCATATAAGTGCATTCTGTGTGCTGGAATAATAAGATTATTTTTGCCCCTTGTATCATAGTTATGGATATCTGAGTTTGTTTTCATTGGAAACTTATGATTAACCAAGTGAAGAATAGATCTATAAATAAATAAGCTCGGAAGTGTGAGCCGAAAGTTATTTTTGCAAGAATCTGTATGTTTTAAATTTCCTATATATCTAATAGCACGTTTTTGGAGTATGAATATCCTACTGAGGTTTGTTTTACTGGTGTTACCCCAAATTTCTATCCCATAGGATAAGGCCGAGTGGATAAGGCTAGTGTGGAAGAACGATTAATTTCCATCAACAGGACTATATATTTTAAGATAGCCAACACAAATAATGGATAAGAAAGTTTACTATAAATATACTTTGCATTCATACATACACATCTGAGCTATGGTGTTGTCCTAAGTCATAATGCAAAACAAAACAAACAAAAAATACTAAGAACCTCACAACTGCAGAAGCATGCCATACAAATAATATGAAAAGTAAATTTGATAGATACTGGCAGAAATGTATACGAAGTATTAAATAAACATTTGCTTCACTGTACATATATAAAAGCATTAAATACGTGATACAAAACCACATTGATCAAAATGAAATCATGAACATAACAAAGAATAAAGTAGAACTATTTTGTTGACAAAGAGAAATGCTAAGTAACAAAAGTAGAGAAAATAATACTGAGGATTTGCACAATCACTTACCTAAATATATAAAACAGATAACTGATGAAAAGAAAAAATTTGAAAAGTACCTGACAGAAAGTGCTTTTCTACTCTGCAGAAGAGTACAAAATTTTAAATGCAAATAAACATTAAAATTGTGATGTATTGTTGTACTCCCTATACTTTTATATTAATGTATATGTATACTGAACTGATATTAATGTATCAGTATAAATGAATATTACTATTACTTAGGTATATCCTTTATATCTGTGATTTGATGATTCTTGTAAAATGTATTACAGTTGGTGATATTGTAATATCATTAATATTGAAATAAGCTGCACATCAAAGTCACACAAGCAAAGAATATTACCTGAGCAGCCTGAAGTATTGTTCTAGTTTCATCAACCCACATCTCAGCACCCTGCTTGGTACCATACACAGAGTGAAGCTGAATCTGACCAGCACCTTGTAGTGTAGCAAAGTTGGAAGTGGCACCTTTCAAACGATACACAAGGCGAGTTGGTGTGGGTAACTTTGTACCATATGGAGTGCACACCACATACACCGTGCTGCCACATCCTGCATAGCGAACATCCTTCATGCAGCCTGGCCAAAGTGTGCCCTCAGCCACTTTCACCTGTACAACCGAAACATTTTTCTATTATTGTTAAACACAAGAATGCATTTTGTACCTGTTTTGTATGATGTCAAAGTAACTGTGGCACTTGCATTATATGTCTCAAAATAACATTCCAAATTGTGTACCTACCAGAAAAACACAAACAGAAAAGGTCCAAATCACCCTACACATTAATTTCCTTCAAATTATCTTTGATTTTTATATAGAATTTTACTTACTATTAATTCTTTAATAAATCTGGTTGTGCTACTAGATGGAACAATATTATATTATTTAATTTAATTTACTCAAAATCATTTGCAGTATTTATTTAAAGTACATTGTATGGTAAGCGTAAGTAGCTGAGAGGAGGGAATTATGGAATACCATATACATTTCCACAACTAACTGACATGATTTCGCCAAATTGTGAGTACATACTATAACTAATAGTGATGAACTGTCACTTGTAAAAAAAAAACTGTTGTTCATTTTGTTGCTAAAAAAACAATGTAGATAGAAAAATGTTACAAATGGAGGTTAATATGGAATAGTCGGGTATTATGGAATATGTGGTTTAAAACATTGATAAATTAATTTGATTTCATAAAACCTGAAACATGATTGGTTTCAAATAGACAAAACAGCTATAAAAATGTTATAATTTGAATAATTTAGTTTTTAAAAAATATATACTTTGGATTAAATTTAAATGAAGTCAATTAATGACACTAAATAACACTTACTTTTAAATTTCCCGAAACATATTTCAGAGGTTATTTTCCTCCATTGTTAACCGGATATCGACTGCTTCTCACTGGTTCTGACTGGTCCGGTTGATAATGGAGGAAAATAGCCTCTGAAACATGTTCCGGGAAATTTAAAAGTAAGTGTTGTTTAGTGTCAGTAATCAACTCCCTTTAAATTTAATTTATAACAACAACACTGTTTTCAACACTTCCATGAAAGGAATTATAATATACTTTGGATTTAAATTAGACTTAGGTTGGATATTATGAAATACCTGGTATTCCACAATACTGAACATGGCATCTTGGACAAGAACCTTTAAAGTAATGGATAAAGCATTGTCAGCTAAAAACGACCACAATATAACAAGCTACTATTCTTTTAGTGTACCTTACTCTTAACATCAATTTTCAAGTCACATGTGTAGTAGTAGGTTAAAATGCTAAAAATATTGCCTGCAAAAACTTTTGAGTATCACAAAACACACTTTATTCTGTAGCAAGTGAAAGGACAACAACAAGCTGTCAACTTTCACTGTAGTCATCATGGGAAACTTTCTTGATACTTCATGGCACTCCCACATGATAGTAGTAGCAAACAAATCCAAAATGCTGTTGTTGTTGTTTTCAAATGCTAGGCTTTGGCAATGAAGCGATTAGCTCTCTTGCTCTCCAATATTTCTGCGTAGTGGGTCCGGCAGGTAGGGTTTCACAGGTTAAAAGATTTTCTTCAGTCATTTCCTCTTCTCTGTTGCACAGAGAACAATTTGGACTTGTATAAATTCCTATTCTGTGTAAGTGTTTGGACAAATAATCATGTTCCGTAAGTTATCCAAAATTTGCTACTGCAGCTTTACGTGGGATTTCTGGAATAATTTATGGATTTTTAATTAAAATGTTCCATTTTTTATCTTTGGCTTTGTTAGACATTGATTGGTACAAAACCAAAATGTTAGTATTCCTTATTTCTCAAGTATTCTATGATACCTTCCTCTCCTCTGCAATAATTCTTTATACATGCTTGGTCACTAAATCACTCTTGTAACACTTTTGCAGCAAATAAAACGGATTTGCTAGTGCTTGCCACTTACAATAATTGTACTTCTTAAGTTGGTGTTGCAGACTGGGAAAAATATGGAATACTTTTTGCAAACATCAGTTCCATTGTTTTTACTTCATAAGCATTTTAGCCTTTGATATACCAAGCATTTTTAAAAGATCCAGTTATCACTTAAAAATCTATACACTGGTATTTAGCTATAAACCATTCTTTTCATATTATTATTTTATAAGAACGACTTTTCTAAACAAAAATTCCCTTAACACTAATGGCTTGAAATTTACAGACAGTTAAATGTACCTATTGCTTAAAGGTTGGCATAATAAAAAAATCTTATGCCAGAACGACAACAAATTAGTTTTAGAATATTTACTCAACTTAACGAATTGCATTATGTTTTCCCAAAAGTGACATATTATATCCATTGTTCTATTGGTGCTAATAATTATTAGTTCAATAACAATGAAATATGTTGAAATGAATTATAATTCATTTACTTTATGATCTACGTCTACCACGAGGCTCTGTACTTGGTACATACCTTAGTTTTACTCTGAGTCTAACCTGTTTAGTGAATAAAGAAAGTAAGAAGGAAATAAATTAATAACCAGAAATGTATGGAATTTTTGCAAATCTCATAAAAGATGACCTACTGGGATGAATTTAAACAACTAAGAACTTCATGAAATTTGCTTTAAAAGTTTGGAGTCCACTAAAAAGAATCAAAGTACACAGATATGCTGAAATCCCTTTGGCAGTATAACAAATTCCATAATCACTTGTGGAATGTGCTGCAACATATGTAAGAGGTTTTGCAATTAAAGATCTTTTCATAAGCAGTTATTAATTCTTTCCATTGACATGTTCTATATCATTTACACTGATCAAAGGATGACTAAATACAAATACAAATGTCTAATAGGTAATGCATCAGATTAAGGATGCCTTATTTTTAAACATTGTTATATCATATTACAATCTTTATTTTTAGAGTTGTTAATTATATTTTTATTGTTAATATAATTTTCAGTACCTTCATTACATTATTAATAACTTTTGAGCATTTTGTTTCCTCAATGTCATCCAGTCTTGCTCAATCATTTTTATACTCTAATATTGTAGCAGTATTGTGCCATTACTGTTGAATTTACACTATAGTATTTATTGGCATATATAGTACTTATTTGGTCTTTTATACATGTTGACTTTGTATATTTTTGTCTATATCCTTGTATCTTGTGTCTTCTTTATTGGCATATCTTAAAACACATATAAAGCTTTAATAGATGAAATAAACACATACTACAACATAGTGCAATATTGTAATTATATTCAACAGTTCTTAGGAAAATATTAAAGGAAAAATAAACACATACTACAACATAATGCAATATTGTAATTATATTCAACAGTTCTTAGGAAAATATTAAAGGAAAATTATTCTAACCTCTCTCTGGATCCAATGAGATTTTTTCAAATCAAACTGCCAGAGAACAAGAGGTCGCATTCCAAGATCAAGGGCCACTATCAGCTCACGACTGGTGTCACACCATGCCACAGTCTCTGCTCCTCTTCTGCTGCTTAGATCTGGACAGAACGCAGGAGGTGATGTTGGAATAGGTGCACTACGCTTTTCTGGGCAGTGCTTGGTATTATTGCTGGCACCATTGGGGTCATTTGATAGTGTCTTGTTTACATCATCAGCCCTTGCACTACTGTTTCTGTGAATTAAAATAAAATAATATAAAATAACAATTTAAGCACACTCCTCACTAATACAGTATGTAATGACAACCAAACTTTGGCAGCAGGTGCATTTTATCCAATCAATAAGCCAAGGAGTGTGAGACCATCAATAACCCTAAAAAATGAACGGAAGGGAATTTCAAGTGCCTTACTTCACTTTAGCCATTTCATAAGTCTGGTTGACACACTTGGCTAAATGCATAAGTTAGCAGGTTCTCTACCAGTTCATGTTGATGCTATTTGTTTGTAGTTAGTTGCAATATCCTCATTCATGTTTTTTTTTTTTTTTTTATTCGTGTTACAAAGAATTTCATGCTTGGAAAATAATCCAGTACACAAGTGATGCTGAAACTAATATTTGTCAATGGGAACATCTAGCCTATAGTAAATAAAGGGAGAATAATATGGAAACACTAGCTATGGTAAAACAAATATTAAAACTATCAACAAAGTAAATTTGTATAACAGAAAATATGATTTGATATGACATGATGTATGTATTTAGCAAGACAGGCCTATATTTTAAATTTTTGTCCTGTTTTCCATATTTATTCTAATTTTGTTGGGTGTTCATATTTTCACAGTGAGGATGATTCTGGGATAAACCATTTGTTTTGACCAAAAACTTTAGTTATTTAATTATATGCTTTACCGTTACCATTACCATTATCATTACTGTTGTTATTTTTTTCAGGTTAAACCAGCAGCTCGGAAACTGAAGGATGTGCAGAAAAAAATGTTAATTTTCAGAATACAAAGCAGCATCACTTTGGCTTGCAGCTATTCCACCTAATGGAATGCACTGAGATGGAAGCTAATTTTCTTACAACTCATCAGCTGCCTTCCCCTTTGTAAATATTTATCTGTAAGAATCTAATAACAATTAAGTTCTGTCTGAATAGACAGTCTGCTTTTGTCAGTTCAGCTATTGCAGTTACTACTCAATACAGGGATTTAGTTTTTATTTTGACTGTGCTGTGATTTAATATTTGGAATGCAAATTGTGTTCATATTTTAGCTTTGAATAAGGAAATGTAAATTTACATCAGAATTAGAGAGAAAATACAAGTGTTTTAAAACATGATGCACTGATGAGGAAGTTTATGTACTTTCCTATTACTGAGGTGCACATACATTCTCTCATGTAAATGTGAAATCTGTAGTGTTTAACACCCGCTTTTACTACATACGGCACCGCAGGCAGTGACACTGATGATACATGAGATGAAGATGGAGCACCGGTGGAATGAGATGGCAGGGGAAACCGGAGGTCCAGATGTAAATCTGTCTTGCACTATAGTAGTTATAATGTAAAATCTGTAAATAAAGGTCCATGTATAATAGGATTACTAATGTACAATAGACTTCCAGCCTATGTTAAAAGAACAAACAATACTGTTAAATTTAAGCAATGTGTTAAAAAAGTACATTTTAAATAATCCTGTATATAATATAAATGTATTTTTGCAAGCTATATAATGTAAATTTTAATATTGTTAATTGTATTTTAATGTATATTGACAATGGTTGATACTTGTATTAGTCTATGGGCAGTAAATAAATTACTATTACTATTTCATCCATTATGCAATATGAGTTACATTGGAGGATGTTAATTAATTAAAAAAAAGCTATTCTAAGAAACGGTAACACTTTTTCATACTTTTCAGCATAATCTTGAAATATTCCCAGCACTAAAATCATATTTCTTATCTGTTGATCACCCTTCATTTTACAAGAAGTTACACGTTTAGTGGAATGAATAGTAATACAAATGTACATACTATAAACACACGGCTTGTGCTGTTTGAAAAGGGGCATGACATATTTACACTGCTTAGCTGCTTAGCTTAATATCTCAATAATTTAATATATTGATCTAATATGTAAACTTCTTTTGGTTTTTCCTATGTATTAGATTACAGGAATATATGAGATGTGTGAAATAAAAACAAATAGAAAAATCAGCAATAGCCCACCATTTCTGGTCTACCAATCATGAAATTGTACCAATATAAAACTATTAAAGCCAGCCAGTGATGCAGCCGAACTGGATGTTTGGGAAAAATTGCTAATTATAAAAAACAAACACTATACTTTAAATTTCGAATTGCCGCCTGAAAACTCCCTTTGGAAGTTCACCTCACAGACAACAGATGCCACCACAGACAACCTGCTCACTTCAGGAAACCACGGATCCAACCAGTCGGATAACTGCTGACGATGGGGACAAACCATTCTCCGAAACATATCCAAGTAAGGATAATTTAAGTGATGTTTGTGTTTGAATTACCGACTCATTACTTTCAAATGTTAAATACATCACTGTTCCTAACCTTTTGCTTCAAATAATATGTGTTCTTGTTCAGTCGTAAATAAATCAATGCTGTTATTATGGAATAACGTGTTGTTCCTGAGAAACTTTAACACTAATGAGTTCCTACAACTACACTGACATGCCTTTGTCTTTGACGTTTTTATTCGAATGTCTCTCATTCCTTCAGCAGTCTGTGTAGCAAGCAGTTTGCATTGGTTTACACCAGATTGTGTGCATCTAGTAGTGTGTTTGTATACCTGATTAGGATCATACCATATTACCTCCTAATGAGACGAAAGAAGGAGATTGGAATTAAAACCATACTATTATTGTAGCTCTGCATCTAGAAGGCTATTTAAGTATGACAATAGCAACTAAACTTAAATAAGTTTTTAATTTAAATTCCCTATATTTAAATACATAAAACAATGTTATTAATTTCAGATTAAATCAAATTGCATGATAATTGCTTAGCCCAATCTACAGTGGCGTTTACATTGCAGCGGTTCAAACAAACTGGTGCCAATTCAAGTGCTTCTCAATCTGGAATATCCCAAGCAACATCATATAGGTAAGATCAGTTCATATGTGGACAGAGTAAACATCAGAGAACTCAGAGGCACCTGAAATTCAGGAGGAAGTTAATAGTATGCAAACAGCTCTAATCTCTGTCTGAGCCATAAAAGACTGCCTTCATGAACAACTTTAAAGGAGTGCATAGCAGCCAAAAAAACCTATATTATGCAAACAAAATAAGGTGAAAAGATTACAATGACACAGCAACATAAAAGTTGGAGTGTCCAGCAATGGTCTAAGGTGTTATTCACGGACAAGTCTTAGTTTCAAGTGTTTGGAAGCCATCATAGGAGGTTTGTTCATTGACTTCATGGAGAGCGTATGAACAGCCAATATGTGATGCCAACGGTGAAGCATGTTGGGGGGTTGGTTATGATGTGGGGATGTTTTGCAGGTGATAAAAGTTGGTGATCTAGTGAGAATTAATGAAACATTAAAGAACTTAGGATATCACAGGATACTGATCAAAAATGCTGATCTACCTGGCAAGGGATTTATTCATTGTGCACTTATTCAACAGCAGGACATTGATCTGAAACATGCTTCTAAGTTGTGCAGAAGGTGTGTCAATAGAAAAGAGAAAAATGGGGAACTAGAAAATATGATTTGGCCAAGTCAATCACCTCATTTAAATCTTATTGAACTCTTATGTGACAAACTTAAAAGGGAAGTGAAAAAACTAAGATTATCTAACGCTGAAGATCTGTGGAATAATTTACAGATGTGTTAGTTTGCAATATCTGCAAAAGCACTATGCAATCTCATCTCCAGAATGCCAAGAGTTAGTGCAGCAGTTCTCAGGGCAAAGGGTGGATAATTTGGAGAGGCTAAAGAAGAGTTAGTGCAGCAGTTCTCAGGGCAAAGGGTGGATAATTTGGAGAGGCTAAAATCAAAACCATATAGTATTATAATTAATACTAGAGAGAGAAAATATTAATTTTGTTGGCCTTTTTAATTTTTATGACATGTTTATACATTGTAATAAAGTATTTAGCTTTTCTCATAGGTGATCGAAAATGTTTGACTGGTAGTGTATATCAAATAAAAATTCCAAGAAAAAACTCTATTCTTGACAGAGTTCTGACTTACCCCCTGTTCATATGAAAGCATGTAAAACGAATCCATATACTTTAAACGAACCTATGAATAATATGGGTCAAGAAATCAATTCAATTTCTTAAAGGGAACTAACAAAATTGAAGAGTGACTTCATAATACAATTCCAGACACATGTTGAGAACAAAGCCAAGTAGATTCAGTATCTTGTTTAGTGACATGTATGAGTACATGCACTTTTAAAGTGTATTTGAATCCATTAGGCAGTTACTCTTAGTAAACAGTGGGCATCTTGTATTGAAAGCAGGAACCAGAAAGCCAGCTTATTGAACGTGTGATATCCTGTTTAACTGTACAACAGTAATTTCATTTTCCATGGTTCAGCCTTAAAAGGACAGGCACACCTATAGTAAGTCATAAAAGTTACAGGTGAGAAGGTGGTACTGTCATCTTCCCTGCCTTTCTTTTACCTAAAGCCTTAGCTTAAAAGTATTTAAATCAAGAAATGTCACACAGTGTGTGCTGTAAAATTCAAGACAACAGATTTAAACACCTTTTATGCTCTTTTTTCTGTTCCATTTATACCACATCTTTAACTGCAGTGGTCATATTGGTGGCCGTTCTCCTTTGGAACATATCAATGGTGTTATCTCGTAGACATTAGGTTGCTGTTTCTTTGGATTTTTCTTTTCTTAAATCATTAGATTACGCACACATTCATACTATTCATACTCTCATTCATACTTCATGATGGGGAATCATCTTGGTTGGAGAAAACTCCTCACCTCCAGCCAGGAATCGAACCCAGGATCCCTTGCACAGCAGGCAGGTGCTCTACTGACTGAGCTACACGGCCAGTTTGTGCTTATTCTAATAAATAATAACCAATGGTAGAGTTATGCCTTTTGTTCTGTAAGTTTTAACATCTGATTGACAGTTATACTTTTGTTGTATTTTATTGCTGTCATTTTAACACCTGGTCAGATGATAATGATGATGGCGGGGGTGGTGACACCGCCACCGCCACCACCGTCACCGCCACCACCACCACCGCCGCCACCACCGCCACCACCGCCACCACCGCCACCACCGCCAACACCTCCAACACCACCACCGCCACCACCGCCGCCGCTGCCAAAGCCACCGCCACCGCCGCCGCCACCAACGCCACCGCCGCCGCCGCCACCGGCACCGCCACTGCCACCGCCGCCACCGCCACCGGCACCGCCACTGCCACCGCTGCCACCACCACCACCGCCACCACCACCGCCACCACCACCACCACCTATTGAGGATATGCTTCGGCGATGATGCAAACGATGGTTCATGAAACATGTCCTCAATATAGGTACATAAGTGAAGCTGATGTGTAAAAAATACTACTCATCTATAATTTAAAAATCATTTTCAATATTTTGTGATCATATTGTTATTTACATAGGTAATTACTTCGATGAAGAAAATTTAGAGATTTTGCTTCTTTATGTTCACATTACTATCCTTTTCTTTAAACTATACATTTTTACCCTTAGTGTCTGGGAAACTTTTGAGTGGCAGTGTATGTTAATTTAATCAAAATTGTTGGAGCCATTCTGAAAAAATAGAAACCTTGCAACATTTTTCCATATAAATGGTATTTTGGGTAAGGGGATTTTCTTGGAAGTAAGTTCTGCACTATGTTTAAAGTTTCAAGTTTCTAGCTCATCAGGTAGTTAGTTTAAAATCTATTGCAATATTTGTATGGGATATACAAGAAAGCAAGTTAATAAAATGTGGTAAAAAATGAACATCAGCAACAAAGTGTGACCAATTAGAAAAACATCAGAAGTATTTGCTAACAGTGTTTATAATTCACTAGGTATACAATAATAGTAACATGCATATCGATCTTGTTAGTTCCTCTGAAGTCTGAATGAATAAATGAAGTGGTCCAACAAACAGAAGTACGTTGGCACAAAACCTCTTTTGTTCATGAATGTTTCTCACAGGTAAAATGACTGCTCAATATATGGCAATAATACATATCCTTAATGGACAAAATAAGGATATTTATACATCCTACAATGAATTTATATTTACTGATATTATTTATTTCAAAATATTTACTTTTTTATTTTATATTTATTTCATTTTTGGATAGGAGATCGGAGTCTAGCTTTCACTTCCACAATTATACTCATAACCACTTGGCTGTTAGATTACTTTTGGCATTTAGAACTTGATATGGCTGATTACATGTGACTCTAGATGTCCATGCATAGATATGTCACAGCATGCATGATTGTGGAAATGAGTGGAATTTAAGATAAATTTGTGCTTCAAGTTCATTCTGTCCTAACCTTGGTTCCATCATCCCTATCCTTGTTTGTTCCTCATTTATACATTTTCCAAATAAATTAATGAGTTCAACAGAATATCCAACTTTTGAACTCATATACACTTTATCGAGATTTAACTGTATTGGAACACCACAGTGAAGCGAAATAATTATTAATTTTTAGATGAGTCGTATTTATTACACATCTGCTTCACTTTCGTATGAAGTGAAGCAGATGTGTAATAAATACGACTCATCTAAAAATTAATATTCATATACACTTGTTTAGTTATGTATTTCTTGGTTTATTTAAATGGAGAGATTTATAATAAATGTTAAACAAAGTAAGATCTTCAACAGCGCAGTATCATTAATTGATGAAATTTTTAAGTTATGCCAGTAAAAGCTGAGTTTCAGAATCTCTGTGCATTAATAAATAGTTTACAGATTTTCCTAACCCCAATAGCTCCTACCCCTGTATATACACCCATAGGCAGAAAATATATGTTACCATACACCATTATGTTCACAAAGACAGGTCCTTCAGAACAGGGAAATTTGTGCTCATCATAAGCTACTCCTAAAGTTAACCAGGGATGGAATTCTATAGAAAGTAATACTTCATGGCTGAAAACGCACAGTCATTAATTCATGAATATGACTAAAGTTTTAAATTATACTTGTTTACATCCAATAATTTAACCCACTGGTTATTACTAAAATGTTCCAAGGATAACTATTTCAAAATCTGGTTGTCCATGTGAGTAAAATTATAATTTTATATTCTGTTTCCATATTGTTAGTAGATCTAGCAAATTTTGATTCTTATCTAGAGAGAAAGTGGTTTGTAGTTGACTACAATAATAAAAGCTGTCATGTACTTACCCCAAGGCTGCTTGTTCTGTAGTGACTTCTGCAAGTTGATGCCCTTGGGTTGATGCATCCATTATCATGGTTGAAGCATTAGCAGGCGCCATAGTTGTCCTTGTGCTGCGCTGAAGTGGTGCATTGTCACAACAGCATACGTAAGCTGTCCACTGTTTGTCCTTAAGCTCTAGTTGCCAAACTGTGTCGCTGCGCATGGACCGTGGGCTGTATACAGCCAGAGAGTGTTCCTTGTCATTCCTTCTCCCACATAACACGACACTCTTGCCAATGGTGTGGCTGCTAGAAGAACTTCGGGATGATGACAAGGGTGAATCACTCAGAAGGCTGGCTCGTAACAAGATCACTCCACCAACATTTGACCTAAACACACAACAAAATGTCAACATAAGATTAAAGTATTAATAAAGTGAAACAAATTTTATTATATTCACAAGATTTTGTCCATTATTTGCCATTTCAGATTTATCTTTTATATACAATACTAGTATATAAATTGACATGTTACTTTTGGATCACCCTTTTTTTTGGAAAAATATATAATATGTATATATATATATATATATATATTTTTTTTTCCTTATTTAACCGATTTTTTATTATTTCCGTTCATTTTCTTATCTGTTTTCCTAGTTTCACAAATATTCACTATACACATAAACACCCATGCCCAAGGCGGGACTCGTACCCGTGACCCTCTATGCAGCAGAACACTAGAGACATATGCTTTAGCGACCATGGCTACGGGGGTCGGTACTTCATCACCCACTATCCTTTCTTTATATTTCTTCTATAAACTATTCCCACAAATGTTTGTTTATCTATGTGCTTAATGTTAATCAAGAATAATGTTGCACATTTTGTTACATTACACAGATACAGGAGGCTAGAGCAATACACAAATATTTAATAATTGGGGCACTACTGCTGGCTCTGCAGTATTTTATTCATTCCATGTCATCCTGAGAAACAACTAATGAAGGATTTAGAAAATGTCACAAAGTATTGACCAATTCAAACCAATAACAAACTAATATCTCGGAAATGATTTATGCCACCCAAAGATGCTTTTAATAGAGTGGGTGATTTAAAGAGATTTACATTTTTGAGTATGTAGGAACAACATGTCTATATGTTATAGCTCATTGGTGTATAGCATTTTACATTTACTCATTTTGAATGAAGATGACTTAGCAGGCCTTTCACAGAAACTTAAACGTACTAATTTATTAGATATGTAAATGTCCTAAAATGTGATGTTTTATTAAAAATTGTTGTTTCTGTCCCTGAGAAAACAAAAATAATTAAAAAGCTGCATGAAGAGGGCAGTTTTGGGGTCAAGGATTTTCTGGGGCCATATCCTTGAAAAATGCCTAAAAGCTTGGTGTTTATCTTAAGTTTTTGGTTTTAGTTATGCCATTCACAAACACACATGCATGCAGACACATATACTCAAAGTGAGAGAGAGGCACCTTTTTCTATAGTTATTTTCTTTATACAGGGGACCTCAAATACATACTTTTGGTAAAATGTCCAATTTTCTTGTGGAATATAATACCTATTTTCTCTACCTGCCATAAGCAGGTGTTAAAAAAAAAAGGAATAAAAAATTAGGAAATTCATAATAATAACATGAGTTAGTGTTACACAATGTTGAAAGTTAGTGTTTTAACAAGATCTATATTTTTGTGCAGTAACTTTTGCGTATCTTACCAGTTATACTAAAGTCATTGAGAATGAAGACTTCGCAGCCTATTCACAGAATATTCTAAATGCACCTATACTTTGTCATACAATCTTAATCAATACATAAAATATGAAGCTATTAAGAGTGAAGCAAACATATATATATATATATATATATATATATATATATATATATATATATATATATAATAATTTGTAACATAAAAACCTCACTTATAAGAAATGATGAAATATACCAATAAATAAATAAATATACCAATGAATAAAGAGGAATTTAATAAAGCATATAAACATATTATTAATACTGCTTTAATTAATGGTATTAATACAGACTTTATACATAATAAAATTGAAAAATTTAAATATCAAACAACTGTTAATGATATTTCTACCCTTAAAAAAAGAAAAGACGATTACAATTTTAAAATATTTACTTACCATCCCTGGGTTAATAAAAATTTTCAAAAAACGTTTAAAGAGTTTGGTATAACTTTAGTTCTTCAAAATAAATACAGTATTAAAAATTTACTGCATTTCTCTAAAAATGATAAAATTTCTAATAATAAAAAATTTGGTACTTATCAAATTGTTTCCATTGTGATAAAGTTTATTTTGGAAAGACAAAACGTAATTTGGAAACCAGAACAAAAGAACATTTTCGTAACATTAAGTACAAACAGACAGATAAATCGACTGTAGCAGATCATTTTTGGTCAATTAACCATGAAATAAATCCAGAAGTCAAATTATTAAAACAATTAAATGGTCCGATAGATTTAATGGTTTGGGAAAATATATTTCTTTTAAAAAGTAAACATTGCATACTTAATGTTGAAATACTGGCAGTTGATTCTGTTTTTAAATTTGTTTCATTTTCAGATTTTGGTAGTATTGACAAAAACATAGTGACATCTAGTGACTGTAACATTGACAATGAGGTTGTTTAAGGGTCTGGCTGAGGATGTGAATAAACTATTTACAAAATCGCAATCCTAATCAACTTATAAGAAAACTTTCATCATTTCAAGATAAGTGAAGCTTTAAGTTACAAATTATTATATTTGTAAATATTAATCAGTTCCACTTTAATCATAAGCTTAAGAGCCTTTTCAAAAAAATATAAAAATGAAAAAACATTTTCCATGTGGAGTATAGTTTGAAGGAAGGGATTATCTTGAAAATCTTTGTCTCATTCACTGAAGTTCTAAACTTATATGAGTTTGGGTATTCATCTGACAATTTATTTTGACTTCTGCTGTTCTCATTCATTTGCTTTCTATCTCCGAAATGCATGCACATATATATAATTTATTACTCCTTTGACAAAAAAAAAAAAATGAACAGACTCTGGAAACATATTTTTCTAAGTCCACATCGTTTCCACAGCTGGTTTACAATGGTGTCACAGAATGTATCTCTTTAGCTTTGTCCTAAGCACAGTGGCTACAGTGAGCGCAAATGGATGCAGAGTTTCTGGGAAGGGACCTCTTCAGTGATGAAGCCACATTCCAAAATAATGGAACTGTTAACCGCCATAACATGCACCACGAATTGTAGGCACAATTTTTTACTGGATGTGTGAAGCTGCATTCCTGATACACTCGAGCATCATTATCTGGCGGAATGTTAAATATTCAGCTAATCACATAGCTTAGCGTTATATCCAGGTAAAGGCATCTTTTAAGCCTTCTGTAGCTTCCTGGTTCTCATTCCGACCCTTAATTGTTATTAATGTTGATGGTTTATAGTATCCAATAGATGGGGCAGAACTAAAGTAACAGTTTATTGGCAAAAAGTCATTATTTTCATATTAGACTATAAACTGTGGATCGCATGTACCCAGGGGCAGCTGTAGGCAGGGATACAACATTCTGGAGACTGGGAAAGCAGTAGCTACTCAATCAGAGAAGGTTTAAAGACAAAAGTTAGGGACTATAAATATACTGGTTTGAGCTAGAAATTTGAATTGCTCTGCCGGATCTAGTGCACATATATAGTGGATTCAAAGTATATTGACAACATTAAGATTTTCAATTTGATAAACTCTAGAAATTTCATGTTGGCATAAAACATATTGTTGTGAATATAATAATGTGTGGTAATGTTTGTCCTGTTGTGATTCAAATGTTTTATAGTAAATGTGCTCAGTGCAAATAAAAGGTAGTTTAAAATTAAACATTGGTGTTGTAATGAACCCAAATACTACAAATGGTGACGCCAATGCGATGAAGAACAAGGAGAAACAGAATTCGGAGGAAACAAGGTTAGAAGCTGACAAAGTGGGTGTTCAAATCCCACTATTTTAGATTAAAAAGACAGAAATGTGGTTTTATCAAGTGGAAGCTCAGTTTACTATCAATAAATTTACGTTAGAAGAAACCCAATTTAATTACCTAGTGTCACAATTATTGAAGTCAAAGTATGTAGAAAACATTTGAGACGTTTTTAAATCTAGTGAAACGAATAAGTATACTTTGAGCAAAGAATGCATTTTAGCGATATTCAAATAAAGTGAAGACAAACGTATCAAGCGGTTGGTAAAAACCGTCCGTCACTGTTGGCAGGCATTAGTAAGCCAGAATGACTTTGCTGCGTGCCCACCCTCAATAGAGTTTTATCCCAGATAGGAAAATTTTTGGATGGGGTTTTGTAGGGTGGCTGTTTTTAATTTTAGGTTGGTAGTGGAGAGGAGGGTGCTTGTTGCCCCTCTAAACTGCTGTGGTAGAACACAGTACCCGTTACACCTTGGTATACGTAGGATTAAAGTATTCTGGTTGGTTAATTTAGAGGCCAATTACTCTCCGAGTGGAAATATTTTGCAGCTCAGCCTTTACTGATGTTAGAGGGTTCTCCAGTGGTATATCGGGTGCCCACATGCCATGTGGGACGGCAACGCCTGAAGCGGCGTTCTGTGGGATTATATTCCCCTTGAGACCTAACGAGGGCGCTTTGATGTTGTGGTAGTTTTTCGTATAATTTCTTGGCCCGGGACCTAATTTCAACCTCCACATAAAGGCTAGTATCAGGTATAGAACCGGGAGGCTTGAAATCGAGTCAATTACTGCGTAGAATGCAAGCGCTAGCGGGAGCAGATATTTCACAGAAAGTGCTCAGATCTTTGTGGCTCGAGAAATGAACTGATTCTATTAAAGGTATTTTAACTGTTGGTGAATAAGCGTTGGAAGAGTTAGTAGTAATGGCTTATAGGATAGTGGAAATGAATCCGTTCCGAACTTTATTCCAGTGAAGCAAAGGAGCATTGGTCGAGAGATTCAGCGACAGTGTGTGACGTCATGAATAAAATCTCATCCTTGGAGTAGCAGATTGCAGCTCTATCTACTAGGCGTTCTTCCCGGTCTCGGAACCGCAGACCTAGACGTCGCAGTTCAAGCCGCCACAATCCCAGAAGATACAGCCCTAAGGGAAATATATATATTCCCATTCAGATTCGGAAATCGATGTGATCTGCAAAGTGTACTCAGCCCTGCAGTTCGGAGAATCAGGAAAACTCCAACAAGCAGTAGATATTGCGCAAGTTCTGCAGCACGGAACGAAATTAAGTGCCGCAAACATCGATTATTTGTTAAGGACAGAGACATGGGTTTGCGCTATTTAATCCATATTGGGGCCGATATATCGATATTTCTCGAATGGGCAAGTGATAAAGCAGAACAGTGTTTTTCAACCTTTTTCATGACACGATCCTCCTAGTATCAAAAAATATTTCGCGACCCCCGAACCTTTTTGTATGTTAAAAATATATAATCCATACAAAAGCTTTAGGCTTTTACGTTATTAGGATTCGGATATAAATATATAATTAAGTACCTGAAACATATAATTTTAAATCGCATACGTGGCTAACTGATAACTAACGAACAAATACAAACATATGCTAGGGCCAAGACTCCCAGCGCCATCTGTTGGCAACACTCGGAAATAGTACAGGTTCCGCGGAAGGTCCACAAGTTTCAAAACGTTTCGTTACGCTTCGAGATGATTCTGGCTAGAATGCGCTGGCCTATAAATAGGGCGGTCGACCGCGGCCACGGCACTTGAGTGCAAGACCGCGAAGCAAGTGGAATCGGAAGCAAGACCGCGATGAGTGGAAACGATTTGGAAGTGAAACTACGGTGTTATACGGACTTTGCTGTTTAGTTTTTTGAAGAGCGCGAATCACTTGTTTACGTTTTACATATTTATTGAGTTGTTTGTTATAATTGAAAATGTATAAATTTCTGAAAAGATTATCAGAACCATCAACGTCTAGCGGGAATAGTGGAATAAAGAAAAATGTCTTTATGACGGCAATTATTTGAAACTTGGAATTACTGTGATTGAGAATAACCCGCAGTGCATAATTTGCTTAGAAATTTTGCCAAGAGAAATCATGAAGCCATCGAAGTTGGTACGCCACCTAAACACAAAACATCCTAGTGAAAAAAATAAACCCGTGGAATTTTTTAGCAAAAATTAAGAGCTCTTGAACATCAAAAACTGTTATAAGACAAATGTCAAACCTAAATAAGAAAGCGTTACTCGCTAGCTATCGAGTAGCTTTTCGTGTGGCTAGAGCAGGGAAACCTTATAATATTGCCAAAAATTTGATTTTA
This sequence comes from Mantis religiosa, assembly GCA_030765055.1. Classification (NCBI taxonomy): domain Eukaryota; kingdom Metazoa; phylum Arthropoda; class Insecta; order Mantodea; family Mantidae; genus Mantis; species Mantis religiosa. Next base: position 274,036,326 of record CM060948.1, read on the forward strand.
CCAGTGGCTTTAGATATAGCAGAGATTATGTTTGGCAAGCAAGAGGTTGAAAAGCTCAAAAGTATACCTCTTTCTCTGTCTGTCTCTCTCCCTCTCTCTCTCTCTCTCTCTCTCTCTCTTTCTCTCTCTCTGACAATACCATCCAACGCAGGATAAATAATATGGCGACTGACATTCGTGATCAAGTCATAGAAAAAGTAAAGAAACGTTATTTTGTATCCTTGCAATTTGATGAATCCACGGATATTGAGGGTTGTGCGCAGTTTGTAGCTATTGTGCGTTTTTAATCCAATGCAATATTAGTGGAAGAAATACTATTTTGCAAGGCACTCCCCATGAATACTACAAGTCGGTGCTTGCATGACATGTTCCTTTAAGCTACGCAAGATATGAATAGCGATTGGGCACAAAAATGCATTGCTATTTATAGTGACGGAGCAAAAGCCATGACTGGTGCGAAGAGTAGATTTATTGCTGGACTGAAAGAGCAGATGCCAAACGCTTGTTGTATGCACTGCTTTCTCCTTCGCCAAGCTCTTGCAGCCAAAACCTTGCCACAAGAATGCAGTCAAGATCTAAATATTATTGTTAACATTGTAAATTGCATTAAAGGAAAAGCGTTGCAGACCCGATTGTTTCGAATCATTTGTGAAAGTATGGAGACACTACACCGCAATTTGCTTTATCATGCAGAGGTTAGGTGGTTATCAAAAGGCAAAGTACTGACCAGCGTTATGGAACTTCGCGCTAAACTATTAGTATATTTACAGTCACATTACTCTGAATTCCTTTCTGACCCGGAATTCTGTTTGAAATTCGCTTTTCTTTCTGTCTTATTTGAGCATTTAAATAACTCGAATAAAGGTATTCAAGGGCGGGATGAAGACAAACTCCATAACTTTATAAAAATATTTGAATTGTGGTCATCATCTATAAATCAAAACAGCTTTGATTCATTTTCGTCGACAGTCTTTCACTCAAGGAGTCGGAAGTGAGATAAACATCAACTCATATATATCTGGTTTGAAAATGGTGTTTGATAATTTGAAGGAAGAATTGTGTCATTTCTTCTCATTGCAAGAGATATCGGATAGCACTGGGCAAAGATGGATCTTAAATCCGTTTATAAATGCACCTATAAATCAGGCAAATTCAGCAACTAAGCTCAAAGAGAATCTGCTGGAATTATCTGCTGATGGGATGATATACTTGGAATTCAAGTCTGAAAATTTAGATTCCTTTTTGTTAAAAATAAAAATACCCGGAATTAACAACCAAGGTTTTGAAGTGTTTGATGTCATTTTCTACCTCGTACTTGTGCGAGTTGGCATTTTCATCAACGGCCCAAATAAAAAGTAAACTAAGAAATTGCTTAAATTTGGAAAACGACTTAATACTTAATGTTGCAAAAGCGATCCACGATGGGAGAAATTGATTGAACTAACTGAAGCGCGATCTTCACATTAAAATGAACGAGTACTCGAAGTTTTTATTTTTTGTTAATGTGTTTGTATAAATAACATAATGAGTATCATTTTGTTAACTTTTTCTTTATATATCAACCTTTCAATTTTTTTTATGTTTTTACTGAGTTCTCTCGATCTCTCACGACCCTCCTACAGAGGCTTCGCGAACCCCCAGCGGGTCGCGACCCACAAGTTGAAAAACACTAAAGTAGACAATACTTACAAGTTATATGCTGCCAATGGTAGTGAGATAATGTTAATGTTAATGTCAGAGGTTCTACTCCCATTAGTCCTGGACCAGTAGGACCCGGGCTTCCTTCGACCAGGAAGTTACCGAGCTGTCCCAAAATGGCGCCCGGCGCCTCCGTGGGGCTTTCCATAGGGCAAGACCTAGAGACTAACAAGGCCTCCCCCCATCTGGTCCTGTGAACACAAGACGGGATGGAAGTGGATACGCCACTTACGCGCGCCAACTCCAAAATGGGAAGGCTACCGATATGACCTCGGTGGGGCCGCCTGGTGATCTAGCACACCTTCTACTAGCTATGCTGGCTAGTACGCGGGATATTAATGGCTTCCCTCAACTCCGTCCGGAGACGTACCCGATCTCCTACGGGTATCGGGAACCACTGCCCCCCTCGAGTCCAACCCAATCCGAACAACTCCCAATCAGGGAGGAGCTCGAATGTTCGGCCCGAGGTTCCTCTAGTAACGTCAAAGGTAACACGAGTGCTAGGGGTCCGCAGCGCCTGCACCACGGCAGCTGAAGGGGACGCAAACTCTGAAAATATGTAATCTCAACTTAGGACTTAAGCGTCAGCTTGAGTGGCCGTTTTTCATTGCAAAAACTACTAAGGCTATTTATTATGGGTGCTAACTTCCTGAATAAATTCCAAATTCTAGTCGACATTAGTAACCGGAAGTTAATAGACGGTGTGACCAAACTTTTGTTAAAGGGGACATCACAACAATCACAAAAGAAAAAGACAGTAGCACCATGAGCAAAGAAACAAAATTTTCTCACTTACTCAGTATTCGCAAATCACTAAACCAAAAGTGAACCTGGGTAGCATAAATCATGATGTAAAGCATTACATAAACACTAATGGGCCACCGGTATTTAGTAGAGCCCGACCTCTAGATCCAAAAAAGTTTGAAAATTGCCAAACAAGAGTTTAAATTCATGATGGATAGTAACATCATCAGACCTTGTCCTCTCCATGTGGTGACCAAGAAAGATGGTAATGTGCGTCCGTGTGGTGATTACAGACGACTAAATGACAGAACAATTCCTTATCCAGATCCAGTGCCCATAATAGAAGATTTTCACTATATTTTTAAGAAACAAGAGAATTTACTCAAAAGTTGAAAGTCTCAATGTTGCCAAAATACTTTGGGTGCACTACAGATCTATGTTGCTGGAAATACTGAAATTTGCCTCCTATAGAAGTTCACAAAGTACCAGAACGCAGTTATGTTGTGTGAACATAATTTATACAGGTATTTTTGGCCAAAAGATATAAAATATTTGCGAATTCGTTGAAGTACATACAAATAAGCTGTTGTAGCATAAAATGCATAAACAAATTCCATAAGGGGTGTCGAAATGAACGGTACGTTTCTCAGCAAAAACACTGTACCTCAGTGACAACGACAGTGCTGTGTGTAAAACATTGTGATGTTTCTGAATGGTATTTGATTCTTGGTATTAAAAGTTACTGTCTTTGGTCTGACATTACGACCTCAGTTCAAAGCCCTTTCTTGCGGAGGTAGAAAGTTCATAGCTCTACCCACAATTAACTAACTAATCGGCGACTAGACGGCGCAGGCGTTCGAAAGTACAAAGCCACACAGTAGACAACCACAGAGGACTAAGTCAACGACGTCGATGGCTGGCCCAAGGGAAATATTGTGAGAAGTAATCACCTCCAGTCTTTAATGTTTTATATCTTAGCCTTAACTGTAAAGCTTTCTTGCTGAAATCCATAAACGGTACTGGGTAATAAATATTGCAACTTTATAACTACGAATACAAGTCCATCCATCTCTTCGGAATGACGCACAGTAATACAGTTTGGATTGTTCAATTTCAAGGATACTCTTGACGTGATCTGTTCCTTGGTTATGTCTGACCTGATTGCTACGGCTTACTATCTCATTCCCTTTCTCCAGTTTCACATTTTCGTCTTGCTCCCCATTTTCTTCCTTCACTGTATTCCTCCTTTTCATAGACATACGATGGCTCCTTGTAGCATGTCCAGAGATAACACGTTTTGTTTCCTTTCTATTGTTTTGTTGCACTGAAATGACAATGTATATTCGTATATATGACTCGGTTTGCACCGTGGAATTGAGTACTAAAAACAAACCTTACAACAGGGCGTTCAATGACGAAAACGCAAAATGTGTGTGGATATTTGGTATTATTTTACGATTGACTTATTTATATCTTAAAATAAATTCAATTCGTTCTTTCTATAGCAATCAGAGAAGCTATGTGTTGCATAAGCTCAAAAATGAAAATATTAAAAATTAAAAAAGTCAAATATATAACAGTGAATATCTCCAAAATGCCGAAGCGACAATGGTTATTTGAAATAAATTGTATCACTTTTGTGGATTAAGATTTTGGATTTTCCCTCTCTCTTAGTGCTACAATTGTACAACATTGTAGATATACAATTCGTTACAAATAAACGTTGATTTTCGCGAACAATTTTATATATAATCAGGGCCGTAGTGGAGGGGAAACGCGGATGGGGACGCAGTCCCCTTACTAATAATGCCTATTATTTATACTTGTTTATTTCATTACCTTTCTTAATGTAACAAAGTACTTAAAAATACAAAATATATCCATTCAAAATACATTCAATACTGTTTATGACTATTAGTGGACCTCCAGTACATCTGTGGAACCCAGAGGATTACATAAAAGAATGGATAAAAAGTCGTACGCATGCTGAGGACAACCAAAGTAGGAAGGCGAATCTAAAGTGCAGAATTCTGATCTGTTCTCCAGCATCTGGAAAATTTTTTAGGTGTGCGTCCCCCCAATTTTTTGTTAGGAATACGGTCCTGTATTTAATATTTATTAATTGTGTAAATTTGTAAAAGGTATTATTTTAATTGAAAAATTAAAGCCATTTTTAGAAAATTAAAAATTGGACTTTTTCATTTTAAGAGTGGTACGACGTGAAAAATAGTATTTTGGGGGAGGGGTTAACTTAAGATCAATTTATCAGATAGGTCTTATAGGCGGGAATGGATGAAATGATGCTCAAATGAGCCCGGGCTCCACAGAGTTTTCAAGATAAGGAAAAACCCAAAATCGAATTCGGTTAACCTATCCCAATTGAGATTTGAACTAGCGATATCTTAAATTTAAGACGGACACGCTACGCAGATGCCATAGAAGAGAGTAAAATTTTCCTAGAGATCTTCCGTGTTGCGTCCTTTAGAAATAGTACATTTAGGTAAGTACAAAGTTTGGTATTTACTGAAAGATGATTCATGAACTACTATCATTGTTTGAAACATCGGCAAACTCGTTCACGATCGATTTCCTTTTACTAGTCAGAACATCTACACAACGTTCAAACATTTTACAGACTCCTGCCACTGTTTGGCTCAACAAAAATGATAGATAAAATGTGCCGTAGTACACAATGTAATTGCATTTTTATTTGCTTCTTCCTTTCATTACTGAAAGACGAAACATCTGCAGATCTCACTTCTTTTAGTTTCACATACCTTTTCAGCCAAGTATCCACTTGCTTAGTTTTCCATTCCTACTTCTACCCAGAGATTCCGGATCTTTCTTTAATGTATATAATAAATTTTATGAATGTTTATTTAAGAATAATTTTAGCAACTACACAGCTTCCTTTGCAATCCTTATTATTCATCCTAATTAGATAGCCATAGCATTTTAATTATTTTTCATTGCTAACCTCTCTTTCTTTTTCTACATTCATCTCCCTCTTATTTCTGCATTTTTATCTTCCTTCTATATTTCCTAGCTGCTTGTTTCCAGAGATTCATTTTAGTGGCCCTTGGTTTTTCTCTTGTCTCAATTTATTATCAAAGTTTCATTTTTTATTTATAAATGTATTTAGTCTCACCTAACAGTGTAGCCCTTTTGGCGACAACATGTACTTACGAGGCGTAATCAACAAATTTGCGGAATTAGTCCATAATTACAACCCAAAACTTTGATTCGTTTATATGACACTGTTAACCGGCAAAAAATCACTCTGGAAGTTGATATACTTGGCCCAGCGCTGTTACCATTGCCAGAAACACCCTTGAATATCGTTTTCTTTCAACATATTGAGAGTCTTCTGCGATTCGCAATGAATAACAGCAAAACGGTGTCCTCGGAGCAGCAGTTTAATTCGCAATAAGAAAAGAAGTCAGCTGAGCCATAACTGGATAAACAGCAGGATAGGAAACAATATACAACCTACTTTTTATGTTTAAAAACAGGAACATGCGGACAGAAACGGCTTTTCGTGATGACGCATTATCGTGTTGCAGGAATCGTCACTGTCCTGCATTTCTAAGGACGTTTGAGTCGCATACTCTCCCTATATATTTGCAAGACCTGACTGTAGAATATTTAATTCACTGTTTGATCAACAGTCCTTAGAGTAATAAAGCTTAAGCACTGCTTTCGCGGAAGAGAAAATGACCGTTCTAATTAAACTGTTTATATTAGAGAGATTATCCAGCTTTTATGAATTTAGTGGAATTAAAAACGTGTTTTGGTGAGTGATTTAACTTTATTAACTAATTTATGTTGATAATATGTTTTCAATAATGGTTTCTAAGTGGGATGTTTCCAGCTGAATGGAATGTTACAATAATAGGTGGTAGCTGTATTTGTTCAAATTCACAAAGCATTGCCATTTGAAGGATCACAGATTCAAAGAAAGAGCTCTTTGTTGGCCGAAACTCAAAAGCAAGTCCAGTAATATTTATTTTAAAATTCATAACTTCTATGTGCCAACAGAAATAACATAATATTGCCCCATTATCGTGCATTTGTTTGCTGTTTATTGACGCAGCTCCTGTCACCTAGGAACACTGAGACGACATATAACCTGATATCAGAAATACACTAACACAAACAAACGAATAAATATAAATAAATGACGTATACCAGAATAGACATATGCCATAATGCTAGCATATACCCCGGAGACCACCACAGTGAGAAGACCACTCTACGAAGGTCAGTAAACTCCCTTTGCAATCCCTGTAAACAAACGACCCTACTCTATTGTCTGTTTTGCCCTCAAGGCAAATTTGGCGCCTTCCAGTCGGGAACCAACCCATTGTTGAAATCCCATGCGTGCTTCTGACAACAGGCTATAAGATTTTGACCGACGCGCAGGACGCATGCGGACCGTTAGAGAAAGCGTCTCTGATGTTAGGTTCAAAACTGGTAATTCTGAACACTGATATCAAGTGGGGATAGTTACCAGCCAATAGAAAATTGATATTTGTTCATGTGATTTTGCAAATTCCGAGAAATACCTAGAGTGGGGGTAATTCAAAGTGATGGCGGAAAGTAGGTTTTTCTAGTAAGATCACTTCGGTCTGAGTTCTACGTGAGACGAAGGCGCATTTGGCGCCGCCTAACGAGTACACTTCCGCGTCATGCACAGAGACAAAGTGCAATATCTAACAATCTCCAGTGAGAGCGCAAAGAGAAGACGATAAATGTATCCAATTTGACTACGCAGTGCTCCTGCCTCCGTGCTTCACATCACAATATTGACAGTGACGCTAAACACAGCAACCACAGCGACGACTTTACGGTAGCGAGCAAAGGAGCCTGAGAATAACAATAAACTTCTGTCTACCAGATTCGAGGTGTCATCATTCAACCCACAACCAGTCAGGACGCACCCACTTCTGAAGTACGGATGAGAGTTCTCATGCGCGAGCTACAAGTCACCTCGAACCGGTTACAATCTACATTTCCTTAACCTCCTCACGCCACCAATCCTTAATTGTGAGGCATTGGGCACAAGGGAGAGCTCGGCGTGGTTCGCTACGGGCCGGACCGCCTCATAAGGTGGCGCCCAACGTGGGGCCTATGGATTTATGCTAGCATTCTGGCATATGTCTATTCTGGTATACGTCATTTATTTATATTTATTCGTTTGCTTGTGTTAGTGTCTTTCTGATATCAAATTATATGTCGTCTGAGTGTTCCTAGGTGACAGGGGCTGCGTCATTATGTGGCTTTTCTAAGTACCCAGTTCGTAATGTACTCGTATGAGTGTATGTGTGTATGTGCGTGTGTCTGTGTCCTATACATTTTATCTGTTTCTTTTTAAGTTGTACTCGTATGAGTGTATGTGTGTATGTGCGTGTGTCTGTGTCCTATACATTTTATCTGTTTCTTTTTAAGTCTCATGGCTAACCGTTATATAGGTTTTTAACAGCTACTTGAATATATATAAGCATCTATAACCTAAGCTAACCAAAACCGAAAATATTATTTTCCAACATCCTATAAATTAGTATTTCTGAGCCCTCAGTTAATTTTTCAACATTATTTTTTCATATCTCACATTTAAAATACTCAATAATACTTTTCCGAATAACAGCAATCCCCCTCCCCTCTAAAACCTGTAACATTACGTGTTTTAGCGCGATTGCAACTATCGTGCTGAATCTGGCCACAGCCATAGTCTCGGAGCAAATAGCCAAACTAATTTGCATTCTTCCGTCGCCAGCTTTATTGGCCACATCAGCGTCAATTCCCCAGCTAACGTTGGTAGGCTTATGTATACACATGTAACACATGAATAGGAAAAATCGCCGTTGATCACGTAAGCTTTGTTTCCATTCATTATTTCCATATTCAATTCAAGTGATATTTTCTGATTCAAATAATGTTGATGATTCAAGTATCTCATGTTATATTTCGTATGTTAACGTACATTTTATTATTACTTATTTATAACGTATATTTATCATGACTAAAGGTCGGAGGCGTGTGCGTTTTTCCATAGGTATACTGCACATGGATTGTACTGTTTCGTTCGTGCATGTAAACAACAGCAGGTAGGTACAGCCTGAGCATGACAACTGCCTCACTGCGGGACGAAACAAAACAGTCGCATTATACTATACCTTTACCCTGCGTCTGCATACACTTGCAAGGCAATGATTCTCTAATTCGCAGAGTACTGCGTTACGTTGTTTTCGACGTTTGCTTCTAGTGGCGGTTGTTTGCAAATTTGATAGCCGGGCTGTACATCTGACGTCATTCATACTCTGAGTCCAGTTAACTTGTATCGCATGCGAGCGCGCATCTTTGCGGTCTTTAGTAATGGCATGTATAGATCGAAGACTTTGGTAGCAGCCTGACGTAGTTAATTCCTAATTGTATAAAAGTTTGTAAACTCTATAATTTGAAAGGGTTTAACTCAATTGCTATACCTTATTTGGATTGTCCTGTTTAACTGTACGGAGAATCAATATAGAGCATTATGTTGATAGTGCAAATAACAATAGTACGCAAAACTGTGTTTTACTAGAAAAGGATACACGATTGTGCTGGTCATTGTTTAGGAATTAGCGTAAGGATTGGGTATAACGTGGAGTGGTTATTTAGGGTGTAGGTTGATTTATGCCACACGATGCGGCGACATATTTGAAGTAGGATTCGTTGTCGTGAGGTCCACGCCCCACACGCGTGAAAGGTTTCGCGTTTCCCTCGGTGTGGCGACGCGTGGAGAAGCCAAACCTTACCTGGATGTAGAAGCGATGAACTCTCCTGTCTCGAGGCCGTGAAGATGATGGTCTCTAAGATTTCTGTAAAATTTTCCTTCCGGTAGCTGCGACGAGCGATGAGATGTGAAACCTTTCTGGCGTGGTATCGATTCAAAAGGGATTTTGCGTCTGAGCAACTATGAAATAAAATTATGAACACCGTTTCACTTTACATGTATTTATTTCTCGACATATTTTTCTTCACATGCGACTTTTTCACTGGTATAGCACTTTACTAACTTTTAATTTTCTCCTTCTCTTTGTGAATGATGCAACGGTTTTCCACTTAAGTTATTTCTCGTCGCGTCGCGTCGCGTATTCAGCGTATATTTTAATCGATTACTAAACGTTAATGAACGGTAAACTCCACTAACTTCCTGTAGTTTAAAGAGCCTTTACCCAAAAACACGTCTACACGCGTCGAGAGTGCAAGCAAGAAGAAGAAAGAAATTTAAGTATAAAATTATTGGTTCTTTTCTCTGTTTCGTTGCTAGGTTACCGGAATACTAGTGGTCCGCGACACCTACGGGTGTTGGCTACGTCCAGGTGGGGTTGGGAGACTCCCAAGGGAATCTCCGATACCAGCCTGGATAGCTAGTATCATGGTGTACTCGTACACTGGCGGCCCGACCGAGGTTATTGGTATCTTCTCACTTCTAAAGTGACTTATATGCTTCCACCCGAAAGCGGTGGACCCTTTTAGACTCCAGGAATGGCTCTGTGGAAAGCTTCGGTGGCTCCCCAGTTTTTAGAGTGGGAGTTTCGACTACCGCGTAGACCTCGTACCACACGCGTATCCTGGAGCGCTTGGAACTTGGAGACCGCACCCAATTCAGAGGATGAAAGTTTAAACAAAGTATATTCCCTCCCATGTAATCCGATACTGCTCCCGACATAAAGGCGGAGTGAAAGGAGAATGTATGCAATGAAATGAGAAGTGAAGTGAAATTCGGCGGATGTAAATGTGCTTCTTAGCCTTCACCTTGTTCACCAGAGAAACCCCAGAAAAAACCAATGGGTCAAGATGGTTGGTCACGGGAATCGAACTCATGGTATACACAACAGCTAGAAGAAGAGAGGAAAGAATTAGCAGGAAAATGTATATGGAACATCATTAGGAAGAGGGAAGATTTTAAAATACTAGAATTGGCAGCGGAGAAAGTCTCAACAATAGTAATGGATGAATATAATCAACAAAGGCAGCAGCAACGACGAGTAAGAAACAATATTCAACAAAGATATCGCGAACCACCTTCCATACCAAAAAGATCTGAACGACTTCGAGGACAGAATATGAATACCTAGCTTCAACAAACAAAGGAAGAAGAGGAACTTCAACTAGTCGAAGGATTAATAGAAAAGGACAATCTTGGATTCAACAGAAGGATTTGAAGCGACAGAAGAAAACATCAAAACAAGAACAAAAAGATAAATGGATTTATTAGGGATAGGAAAGTAGAAGTAGTTTAGATTGTGAAAATTGTAAGCTACAATTTTAGCAATTAGATTAGATAGGTTAGTGTAGGTTAGACTTTCTGCAAAATGTTTGTAAATATAAATATAATTATTATGTTTGAGTAAATATAAAATTGTAATACTGTGTCTTGGTATAGCATCTAGAGGCCAAAACATAAGAAATGCAGAATAAAAAAAATGGAACCTATGACCTGCCGAATGCGAACTACAGAGGTCGCTGCATGGATCATGCACCTAGTTAATCTCCGTATAGCTTATTACCACAAACAATATCTTTTTTGAGAAGTGAGATTTATGAGATGTTACAAAAGGGAATAATATTAATATCTGTGCCCAATTATTCAAGGGTTGTACTTTATAGCGAGGTTCGTCCCGTAGTTGATTAGAGAGTGCTCAACAGTAAAACAAATTTTACAGGTAAACCTTTACCAAACATTAATGCATTAGTTCAGTAAGATACATGAAACTGTTTACTACATTGAACTTAAATATTTGATAGAGTTATTTTAAGTTCAAACCCCAAAATTTGTTATTATTTCAGATTTATTTCAAATTCATTTTATTGGTACTTAAAATAATTCATCTTAAATAAATTAATAAAAGTGATGGTAAAAGTGGACGAATTAAATGACAATTGAAATAAAAATTGTGATTCAGTGGGTCGTGAAGAAAATAAAATGAATAATATTAATTTCTTTAACGGTGTAATTGAACAATTACAAAATTATGTGAAATAATATTTCAATATGAAATTGTTTAAGGTAGGTTTTAAAGAAATGGTATGAACGCATTGGTCGTTAAATCTGACTTGGTTCAATGAAGAAATTGTTACTTGCCATAGCAACGGCAAAATCAATAAACTTGAATTAGGGAGAAGGAAGACTCACTCTGTGTCAAACGATGAAAGCGGTAAGACGTGTGTGTAAACAACGCGTATTTAATAATCAAAATAAATTGTAAAATGTTATCATTTGAAATTGAGAACTCAGTTAGGTTGATAGACTAACTGCGAATCTACGTCTGGGCTTATCTTATTAACTCATAACTTCAAAATAAATGATTGCAATATTACGTCTGTTAAGAAGTAAATTTATTTTATCTACAAGTAGAAGTTCAATTTCATCAAGCTTCCTTTTCGAGACCATCCCCGAGATAAGAGTATGTCGTGTATAGATTGGAGCAGCTCATGCGTAAACGGAGAGGAATTGCTCAACCTGGAACACCGGATATGATCAAAAGCATAGATTGAGACGACTTCACGACCCGGGACTTCAAGTCCATCCCAGAGGTGAGGAACAATCATCATCTCTAATGCAACAGCAACTTCCCACGTATTAATGCTGTTCCGAACCTTTTCATTCAAATAACCAGACAAACTTAAGCCCAACTTCGACTGTCCTCACGTTAATTTGTCGAGCTAGTTTGTTTAGAGTGATTGCCTCGCAATCGCTAAACTGGCACCGATTTCATCTAGTTTCTATTCTGTTATAATTGATCTAGAATGCTTCTTCTTTCTTCTTTATAATCTCGCATTTTCACTAAATAGATAAACCGCTGCAAGCACAAAACATCTACCTCACTAAAAGTTCGAAGGGGGCCCTAAAGGTGGGGGAGGGTGCAGGTTTATTCTGGGTAAGAATTAAATACAGCTCAATGGTAAGGTTGTTTTGAAATCATTCCAGAAACGTTGATCACATGTCGTATATACATTGTTATCGTATCATAATTTTAATGAATATCAAGTTGTTTATGTATTCTTGGATCTACCTATCAGCCACGTTTTCTTTGACCTTCACGTAATTTTTCTGGTCGTTCAAAGACACCCAACAAGCTTCTTTTCCTTGGAATATCTGTTTAAAAATGTATAATACTATGGACCCATCTTGCTGTAATATTGATCACAAATAGTTAATATTTCTAAGTTTGTGTAATAGATTATTTCACCACTACCCACATTCATTTATGTTCCATTCAACTTTATTCCTTATCCCAACTTTTTGTCTGTTCTCGCAGTTTTCTGTGCATATAATTCTTAACTTAACTGTCGTGGAAAATATAAAATACAACAACCAATTTGTAATGCACACATAAGTAATAAAGTGTCACCTGAAGCACTTATTGAGAATATACGAGGGCTGTTCAATAAAGAATGACCATAATTTTTTACAGTCATAATTTTTCGCAATAAAGTTCAATCTTATTATATTCTGTTAGCTTAATGTGAAACAAACACGCCGTAGTAGTTCCATTGTTGCTACTCCTGGTTCCCGCCTGTGAGAACCACGTAAGTTCAGACATGTTTACTATCGCCTACCGCTGCAATGGAGGTAACATGCAGTTAAAGTTGATGTTAGAGGAAGATCCGGAGTTTCTTTCAAACGTAATCACTGCTGATGAAACTTGGATACATCATTTTGATCCTGAGAGCAAACAGCAAAGCTCAGTGTGGAAATCTCCTTCATCACCAACCCCCCAAAGAAGCAAAAGTGGTTGCTTCTGATGGGAAAGTTATGGTCATCTCATTCTTTGATATTCATGGAATGGTTTATCAGCATGTTGTACCTGCACACACATCAGTAACTGGACGATACTACAGGGATGTACTGAAAACATTGCAGATCCATATCAAGCGCAAAAGACCACATTTCCGTGAAGCAGGCTGGATGATGCACCACGATAATGCGCGGCCGCATATTGCCAATGTTGTTGCTGAATATCTTGCGAAAATCAATGTGAAGTGCATCCCTCACCGTCCCTATAGTCCGGATTTAGCCCCATGTGACTTTTTTCTATTCCCTAACTTGAAGAAACGCCTTCGTGGGAGACATTATCCATCATTAGAAGCAGTGGTGAAGGCTGCGTAGGCACTTTAGAAGGATCTCTCAAAAATGGTTCCCAGCATGTCTTTGAAGTCCGGCAGAAACATTGGGACAAGCGTATCGCATTCAGGGGAGACTATTTTGAGAAGGAGCATCAAAATTATGAGGATGAGTAAAGGTACGTTGTCAAAAAAAATTGTGATCATTCTTTATTAAACCGCCCTCGTACTTCAATTTATTCGTAGCCCCATGCAAATCGGCTATGCTGGCCTCGCTTCAAAAATGTACCTCCTCAAGGAATAAAACGTCACATTTAGTACTTGTATCATAAAAAACTATGTATTTTAACGAATTCTACAGGTTTCCTGGCCAAAGTTGTTTCTGTTTGCTTAAACATAAAACTCAGAGAGTAGAAAAAAAAGTTAATAGATTATTCAGAGGTAGGAGGATTTTATTGTATGCAGGGATTCTAATTCAAGACAGTTCTAGTTGTGTGTACTCTTTTCTTAGGTAACCTATTAATAGCTGGAGTGTTTATTTACTAAGGGACGCTCTTTAACTGCTGTGGTTCTCAGTGGCCTCTTCCAAACTGGGCGTGAAAGACCACTTCATTTTCTCCAGAGGCCTCTTTATCAAGCTTAAGGTTCTTTTACGTGCCACAAATCTAGACACGGGACCACCAGCTTTACTTTCCTTACAAAGGAAGCCATGCTAAGTATGTTTACGCCCGGAAAAAGTCTATCATCCTCCTTGTTGAACCCACGACCTCAGTTAATAGTTGGCGTTAGTTTCCGGAATTAACTTAAGGAACGTCGTATACATTCGCTGAAGTCAATTAATAAAGGTGATATTTTGGGGGATTTGTACCACAGTGTAGACAAGAAATGTTTTAAAGGTAAGAGGAAACACCATTAAACATTATCCGGAGTAAAAATTCATTTGAAATTGATGGTGGGACATAATTAGAAAGCTGAATAGAATTATTACAATTTTCTGTTCCGAGTCTTCTGCCCTTTTGTTTTCTCTCTGAAAATCTGTAATTCTTAATTGGACTGCGGCGTCCTTTGGTATACACATTCAGGAAAGAGCAGCAGCAGCAGCAATCAGGGCCTCGTACAACACTCCAAACATACCAAACTTGCACGGCGATGAGACTATTCAAGACGGCAGTAGCGCCAGTGATTGCATATGCAATTGAGATTGTGTGGTAAAAGCTGAAGATCGGAGACATGATCAGAATAGAAAAAATAAAAGCACTGTTCATGAAGAGGATTACCCGAGTTGGAAAAACAGCGCCATCTGAGATGGTATATGAAATGATAAGGGAGACATACTTCATAGAAGATATACGAGCACAATTCTACTTAGAATCAACACAAGCAAGCAGGGCCTTAGTAAACATCAGGGAAAGGAAGAAAACTGAAATCGACCACGACTTCTACACCTCACCAGCGATGATGAACGATAGATGCAATATTATGTTGCCTGTAGCTAATCAGATGCGTTAGATCCTTCACCGTTGCCACCATGACCATGACCATGACGTGCTGGCTGGCTGTATATACCCAGAAGGTTTTTGCTGTGTGCCCACCCGTTAAGGGTTTTACCGCAGGTAAGGTATTCGAACGGGATTTTGTAGGATGGGTATGGTGTAGGTTTTGAGATTTGAAGAATTTTGTGAGGTTACAGTTATTATACCTTCGGGATGAAAGGACAGGATGCAATTCCCTGCACCCTGGTGTTTTTAATTTTGTTTTGGGTTGGGGTGAATTTTGTTGCCAAACAACTTAGGAGATTATGTGGAGCTCAGCTTTAGCTGCTGTTAGGATTAGCTCCTGGGTTATCTTGGGTGTCCGCATGCCATGCGGGGGACCCGGTGTTGTCTAGAATGGCGTCTATCGTTATCCCCACTCCTTTTATATTTCCCTCTCTCTCGTACACTTGCGAGTGTTCGTGGCGCTAGACGTAAGGGAACGTAAACTGAATTTTCCAAAGTTTTATAATAATGTAGTTTTTGATATCACAATTGCAACATGAATATTCGTATATTACGCAAATGTTTTAAATATTTAGTCTAAAATTAATTATAATTTAAGCATTACTTATTTTTCTAATCCAACGAAAGTACCAGCGGTGTATCCGTACAGCTGTGAATGTTACTTACGTTAAGAGATAATTCGTCATTGTCTTTGTCTTCAACGTCTGAGTATTGCAAATTTATGATGATAGGTTCCAAAATCTCGTTACGTGCTATTTCTTTCCAAAAGTCATCTTCTTATAGTTTATCTGATGTCTCACGCTGTTTTCCCAGTCTTGTGTTCCTTGTCAATTTCTTCGTGAATAAGTCGTTCAACGTCAGTTTAAAAATATTATTTCTGTTTGCAACATAATTTGAGCCCACATTATTGGATTGTTCTGGCAGTAGTGAAGGGGGCAAGGTGGATCGCCTCTCATTGATCCAGCTGATACACTTTTTCATGGAAGAGTAACTGAATAATGTTGCTTTGAACTCTCTTGAGTAAATAGAGATTATGAACTATTCATACACAAAGATATAATGTGACCAGACACGTTCTGCCAGACTAGCAAGAAGTGTATCGTTTTCTCTCATTGAATTTAACAAACACCTTGACTTATTTAAAGTACATATTTCTTTTATCACGATATGTCAAATGTTTACGTTTCAGTTCTGAGTAATTTCAAATATACGTACACGCATACATGCCAACCAATAATGATATTCATTACAGTGCTTACGTCGCAACGCGTTGTTATAATATAATGGTATCTAATTTATTTATTTGTATTAGGAAAACTATTTGAGCTAAAAATATGGGGTTTTCATGGTTATGTTAGATACATTACTCTCTCCGTCCTTATGGATCAGTTTTGGCAAAATCTGAATTTTTGTCTTAGAGCGAATAGTATTTATTAGAGATTGATTACTTTGGCGCTCCTTACACATTACATAGCGGGAATGCAATACGACAACACCGCAGGACTCCGTTTGGTTGCTCACCTAGTAGCGCTCAAGGACAAACACCTTCCCTTTTGAAACATATAATAGAGAGTGCAATACGCAGCGATACGTCAAAACACGACCCTCCATCCACGGATTTCGCCACAAGATATGTGTAAACAAGAAGTTCCACGAGCCAGACGAAGACTGCAAATGTATATTGTACGGGCAGAAGTGTAGTAGATGTCACATCATAACATGCTCGAAAAGGACCAGGATAATTACACACTATAGCAAAGACTGAAATGTGAAAATAACCTAATGCTCAAACTTGAGTGTACATTTCTCTATTATTCTCTATTATTATTAATTGGACTGTGCATTAAGAAACAAAATTATTTTATTATTTAACTTCTCTAGTTGTAACACTATCGTGGTGTTAGGGCATTCTTGTTCCTCTATCCCTTTTAAGACCGGACCTGAGGTACCGAAGCTTTGGATCCAGTAGAGAACCAGGAAGGTGATCAGCCCAATGCCTGGTGTAAAGATGAAGTAAGATATGATATATTTAAGGGCGAGATGAATGATAGAAAAGATGATGGAGCAGTTGGTGGAATGCTGATGGGGGAAACCGGAGGACCCGCAGAAAATCCGCCCACTTCTGTGTTGTCCACCACAAATCTCACTTTGCGCTCAAACATATTTAATTTTAACTGGCGTTCATTTTATAAAAATTTAGGTGCCCTAATTTAATATTCATAGCCATTTATTGTTTAACATAATGCATAACACTATGAAACCTTTAAACGCAAATGTATACTTTAAAATTAGCATATAGATGTATGAGGACCGTTCAATAAAGAATGATCATAATTTTTTTACGGTCATAATTTTTCGCACTAAAATTCAATCTTATTATATTCTGTTAGCTCAATATGAAACAGACACGCCATAGTAGTTTCATTGTTGGTACTCCTGGTTCCCGCCTGTGAGAACCAGGAAAGTTCAGACATGTTCAGGATCGCCTACCGCTGCAATGGAGGTAACATGCGAGAAACAATATACGGCTTTGAAATTCTACTTTCGTCTCAACAAATCTTCAGTTGATGCCTATACAATGTTACAGGAGGCCTATGGAGAGTCTGTTCTTCCCTACAGCACAGCTCGAAGGTGCTTTAAAATGTTTAAAGAGGGGAGAAAAATCAATTTACAAGGAAGGTGGACCCGGTGCTCCAGTTACTGATCTTACGGAAGAAAACATCAACACAACACTGCTGCTGCCATAGTGAGAGAGGATCGACGCATTACCTTAGGATCAGTTTCTGAAATACTGAACATTTCATTGGGTGCCACATGAAACGTGTTTGTGCGCGATGGGTTCCAAGACTGTTGATTCCCGAACAAAAGGACATTCGCATGCAGTTAAAGTTGATGTTAGAGGAAGATCCGGAGTTTCTTTCAAACGTAATCATGGCTGAAGAAACTTGGCTACATCATTTTCATCCTGAGAGTGAACAGCAAAGCTCAGGATGGAAATCTCCTTCATCACCAAACCCCAAAGAAGCAAAAGTGGTTGCTTCTGCTGCGAAAGTTATGGTCATCTCATTCTTTGATATTCATGGAATGGTTTATCGGCATGTTGTACCTGCACACACATCAGTAACTGGAAAATACTACAGGGATGTTCTGAAAATATTGCAGGTGCATATCAGGCGCAAAAGAGCACATTTCCGTGAACCAGGCTGGATGTTGCACCACGATAATGCGCGGCCACATATTACCAATATTGTTGCTGAATATCTTGCAAAAATCAACGTGAAGGGCATCCCTCACCCTCCCTATAGTCCGGATTTAGCCCCATGTGACTTTTTTCTATTCCCTAACTTGAAGAAACGCCTTCGTGGGAGGCATTATCCATCATCAGAAGCAGTGGTGAAGGCTGCGGAGGCGATTTTGAAGGATCTCTCAAAAATGGTTTCCAGCATGTCTTTGAAGACTGACAGAAACGCTGGGACAAGTGCATCGTAATCAGGGGAGACTATTTTGAGAACGACCATCTAAATTATGAGGATGAGTAAAGGTGCGTTGTCAAAAAAGTTGTGATCATTCTTTTATTGAACAGCCCTCGTACATAACCAATTGAAAGTTTTCTGAATTGTATGGTTTTGATATGGACCAGAAATTTCAGACACGTTAGCCGCAAATTTTGTCGGCTGATGGACTGCAGCATTAGCTTTTGAGCGCAATTATTTACAGAACATGTGCAGGAATTTGTAAAAGTATTACTGCTGTACTATCTTTCAAGAAAGTAAATTTAAACTTTTTGCGGGTTAGTATCATCCAGAAATTCTGTGAGTAGAAGCTACGAAAACTAAATTGACCATGATCGCAGATGTACGACCGTGGATACAATCCCTAGATTCTATGGGTCGATCGAAGAGGTACGTGTATCTTCGTAAAGCTGTGTTCACAATGCACACGAAAGAACTGCACATTGGTGTGTGGCTGACAGCTTAATGGTTATCTTTTGCATACTGAAAACAGAATGCAGAATAACATTATGGGGGCCAACAAGTTAAGCTCCTAGGTTCAAATCTCGCGCTGCTTGTCATTAGTTTTATGTTTGTTAATTTTATAACTGGATATGTATAACATAATACTGCATTAATATATCATTCATATAACTTTAACATTTGAAGTTATGGACCTATCTATGCATACAAAAACATAATTCTGCCAACACTCAAGTTAAATAACTAAAATAAATGTGTAAATAAACTGTTATCTTCTAAAATTAAAACACAAAAAATAAACATAATCAATATCGTGTATGAGCCCTCAGCACGTATAACGTCGGGGCATAGACAAAATTAAATGCCTAAACTACGGTGGACGAGAAGCTACCAAGCACCAAAGATAAAATATAATGTCCCAATGTCTTTATGATTTGTTGAGAATAATCATCGTTGCAATAAAGGTAAAATGGCTGAATTATTTCTTCAGCAATTGTTGGTGCAATTGGAGGTATTAATCAAATTTCTTTACGTAAAATTCTATCATTGATTACCTTTAAATTTTTTAATTTTAAAAAGAGAATATGGCTTCTTAAATGTGTGCCTAGAAGCCATCCTTTGTCCTTCGCTCGTCTTCAGGGAAATTGGAGCGCAGGTCTCGTTTCACCTCAGCCCATGCATTCTCAATAGGATTCAAATCTGGCGAGCAGGGACGATAGACATACACTTTTCCCTTTCATGTTTAAAAAATATCACCTCATCTGAGAATATCATGTTATTCCAGTTGGTTGGCATTTTCCTCTGCAAGCGCAAGGCGAGTCAATCTGTCATCGCCTGTCAGATGCGTTTAGCTGCCGTTTGCGCATAAAATCCTGTGTCATTTACACGTCGCAGAGCTGTACGAGCTGATCCAGGGAAATTCAAATGGATCTTCATTTCAGAAGCAGTTCAGTAAAGGTTTCTCTCTACCACAGCATTTAAAGCTGCATTTATTTCGGGAGTCGACACACGTCTTCTTCCTGAGCCAGGACGACGGCGTTCAATCCATCTCCTAGATAATCTCACCCACCTCTGTACTGTAGATGCAGGGACTCCAATATGAGCTGCAAATTCATGAGCAGACACAAACCTCCTTCTTTGACTAGTGCAATCAGTTGTACCTGGATATTTGAGTACATGCTCTCTCATTGTCAAAAGCCGTACGATTCGTTGAGAGAGCACTCTTCTGCCTAATACATTTGCGCACCATTCTGCTTATCACGTGCTTTCTGTGCAGAATGTGTTGCTCGGTAGAATAAACTCATAAAGAAGTATTATTATAACTATCAAATTAATTTTACCAAATGTCATGTATGAAATAAGTATATTGTCACATCGCCGACCGTGCCATGAGGAAGTAACACACACTCAAGGATACTTCTGGCTGGCGTCACGGAGAAAACGTTGTCGTGAGAAATAAACACGTGCTCAGGAAGGAGAAAGCAAGTTGTCGTGAGAAATAAACAGGCGTTCAAGGACAGCTGACAATAGGAAGGTCGGTCCGTCGGGATGACTCAGTTATGTCTGTGGCCCGCATTTGGGAGGTCCGGGTTCGGTTCCCGAGGCCAGCCTGCCTGACTCATAAGTGTTTTTAGGGATTTTTCCCGGGTCGCCAGGCGAATGCTAGCTAGGTTAATTACATCAACCAAATTTCCTGTCTCTCCTTTTCATCTCCATTATCATTTTATGCCATATCTCACCTGGTTGTCTCTTTCTGGGTAGAGGTGTCAGCGGGAGTCTCGGGGCTGCATGACAGAATGAGATGCTCCTGGTAAACACTTCTTCCTTCGCTAGGACAGTCTCCGGGCCGGCCTATTGGGCCGTTTCAGGACCACTGTGGGTGGGATACCGGCTGTACTGGCTTGCTGGGGAGTTTCCAACCGGTCAATAGTATAGTCCTTGCACTCTGCACTATCTTGACTCCTCGATATGGCCGCCCTCTGCCTTCTCTCGTCTCATGATTCCTCTCAAGGCCGCCTCACTTCGGGCATAGATAAAATAGAACCAAGACCGCAACTCCGTGCCAAATCCTTTCCGTAGCCTAACCCGATCCAATCCAGTTGGTTAGTCAATCAGCCAGATTGAGAGTCAGCAGTGAGCTGTACAGTGAGAGCAGAGTAGTGCTTCGAGCCGCGTATCCTACATTGCAACTTCCGTGATAAGTGGTCGGCAGCCGTCGAACAGGCAGGAAGCAGTTCACGAGTCAGTAAGTGCGGTTTCAGGGTGAGGGATCGCCGAGCTGTGGAATCAGTAGTGTGAACAATGGAGCTGTGTGCGTAATTGAGTGTAACTCCGTGTTAGAAGTGGATCTGTGTGTAGGTCAGAAAGACCATAATAGTACAAAGGGTGCGTGCTGCAGAGACTTAAGGGAACATTTTATGCTTCCAAGTTCTGCATTTAAGTAAAAGAAATACTCATTGTAAGATAGCATTGTGCTAATGATTTTCGTGACAATAACATTTTGATATGAAATTGTGTTCCTTTTTTACACAGTACCCGAAACAAATAGGCACTATGTGTCGATTCAACAGCTTTAAAAAGAGAGGAAACATATTTTCTATACGCGAGAAGCGACCCTGTGACCCTAACAGCAGTAGCGAACGTTTTTGTCATAGCGTTACAGTAAACATACGTGGAAAGTGGCAGGTTTCATAATGTCTATAGTTCAAACTGTTCCACGTTTCCTGTCGGTTGATAGTTCGCTGCTGAAGAAGCTAAAGCTATATATTTGGTTACGATTATTGATCACATGGGTTAGTAATGTTAAGATTTGGAACTTGTAACAGCTTGTTGCTGCCGCTACACAACTGTATCGCGGATGGTGTAAACAAGGCGCTGCGCCTAATGGGACTTAGGTGAATTTGGCGTTCCAGACATTACTAACTTTTTTGGTCCACGACGTGGTAGGCATTTTGACCTGTCACTGGCTTCGAAGATTTCTATGGCTATGTCAATACAATATGACAAAAGGTGGACTAAACATTACACAGCAAGTAGCAATTCTCTTGCAGCTGAATGACTATTAGCATGACGTTGCAGAATATGAAGGAAACAGAAAACATGTGGAATTATGATTGTAACAGAATGTTGTATCTAAGGTTTTTTTTTTTTAAATTTACGTCCTCCAACGTTAAGTCATATCGGACAATGAATGGAATGGATGAAATGATGCTCAAATGAGTCCAGGGTCCATGGAGCTTAGAGTTACCCGACATTTGTCTTAAAGGATAATGGAAAACCCCGGAAAAACCTTATCCAGGTAACTCACCCTGACCGACATTCGAACTCGGGACCTCTTGAACGTGAGGCAGACATGCTACCACCACGCTACCAAGGCGGGCGTATATAAGGTATGATCTACCAACTGGTCCATACTTCAGTGGCAAATACATGCTGTGACAAGCGAGACGAAGGTGCACGTTCGAACCCCAACATACATATGGTCACACTTTTTATTCCAACTTTGTTGTTTGTGGGACGCTACATATGTTCTCTTACGGCTAAATTATTACTGCATGACATTAATGAATATAGGTAAAGAAATACATGGAATGACGGAATTTATAGAACCAGCATCCATGTTGTATGTAACCTACGTTCTAATATCTATTGCAGCTCAGTGGCAAAGTGCACGCCGTCTAAAGTGAGTCCAGGATTCGCAGTTCTACCCAACATATAATAACTTTTATTCCAAATGTTTCACTTTGTATTTCTTGTGCTTGGGCAAAATGTCGCTGCAAGTTTTTTATGCACTACGTTAGAAACTTACACTGAGACTTAATCACACGAAAGTAGCATAGCGTGCCAACGGGGTTGTGTTGAGCTGAAATTATAGGACGTGGTTCTTATGAAATCACCTCGTACATCACAAGAGAACTGGATTGTGACCGAAGAGCAGTGAAGCAATAGCTAGACCGGTATCACGAGGGAGAATTTGAATAAGCCAAGTCAAGTAGGCATCGGGCAACTACGCTTACTCAAGACACAAGAGGAATGAGCATGGTTGCTCATATGAAACCATGTTCCAATGATTAGAGGATGCTGGTATTTTATCGCATCGTCCTTCCACTAAGATCCTAAATTAACCACATTAAGCAAGAAGGTTACAATGGACATACGCAATATTGACCTTCCACAGGCCTACTGAGACCTGGCAATCTGGAGTTACAAGAAGGTATTTCAATCTGACCAGCAACCGACCACGGGGCACAAGATACGTGTCTTAGCACGTCGTTTGATTATGACATTCCAACAGAATTTCAGCAAATATGTCCGCCTATATGACAGCATCAATTCCATGAGAGTTAAATCAAGTTCCAGAGAGATTGGCTAACGAGACATCCAGAAATAATCTGCATGACTGTCCTCCAAGGTCTCCTGATGTGAACCCCATTGAAAATATACCAGGTGGCCCACGCAAGCCATCCTTCGTTGAAGTTAGTTGTTACCGGATAACGCGGGCATCGAAAGGTTTGCCTAAGCATATGAGTAAAGGGGACGTGATGACAACAGAGAGGAGACCTTGCTAGACGTAAGACCAGACCTTGTAAACCAACACCTGGTCCCATAGTTCATCACTGGAGTACTTGCTCACTACGATGATGTACCGGGTTCGAATCCTAGGGTCGGGAAAGGTTTCTGTGTAGGTAAATGATTGTACCTCACCAAAAGAATACGCACAAGGGCCACAGCGTATTAATTATATGTTTAAGGCATATCAACATCTCACAGATAATTTGACATACAAGATAAATTTCAACAATTTGTGCTTCGTAATTAGCAATATTAAATAAATAAGAATAGTTAACATAATTTTCTTAATATGCGTATATTTAATGTTCCTTTAAGCCTATGTTATATACTGACAAATACTTATTATTATTTTATTCATAATACAAATGTTCAAATGTATGGCCACCTTATTGGATGCATTGATGTAAGCGTCTCTCAGTATTAGCATGGGCACCTTTTAACATTTCTGCAGATACTCAAGCTCAAGCATAATGTATTCGTTCTTTAACACATCTGAATTTTCTGGTTCCGTGTCGTAGACCCTGGCTTTGATTTATCCCCATAAAAATCCAAGAGAGTTACTTCTTGCTCGCCATCGAATGCAACCACCACGGTCTATCCACAGTTCGGGGTACAAATTGTTGAGATATACTTTAACCCCTTTTCAATAATGCAGTGTTGTACAATTGTACTGGAACCAGTGCCACCCAGATAAACAAAGTGGGATGTTTTCCAGAATATGCTCATGATTCAGCTCATTCTGTATGAATTGCAAATACAGTTGACCCGTTAGTCTGGGAGCCAAATAAACTGGTGCAATGATGTCATCTCCTAGAGTGTCACACCATACGTTAACACTTCAGTGTGTTTGCACGTAATGTGGTCGTAACCAGCGAGGATTTTCAGGAGCCAGGTATATAGATTTAATCTATTTACGGTGGAGTCATTGGCGAAATAACATTCATCTCCCCATAAAACCTCCCTGATGAAATTTACGTCGATTTTATTTAAGAGTCGTCTGCAGAGTGGTGCTCTATTTTGGAAATCGTCTCCATATAGCTTTTGGTATAGGTGCAGCTTAAAAGGATGCCATTTCCTTTCCTTCAGAATCCTTTGTACCGAAGACATCGATACACCCCACCCCCCAGGTCTGCTGCAGCTCTTCTATGTCCTAATTACGATGAGAAACAGGCAAGTACGCGTTTAATGCACTCACAGAGAAGACTCCGTCTTTGTCAGTGGGAGAAGTCGAACAGCTGTGCTCTGAACTTACAGGTGTGTTAGATGCGAGGAACATCGCGACATGAAATTGAGACAACAAGAAAACTTACCACTCCAGGGGCGATATTGCTGTGTGGCGAAAACGTTATTTAAGGACAATCAGATTGTACCGGGATATAAGTCGCAAAATATACTACCTTGATGAGACTTGGGTGAATGAAGAACACACGACAAGTATGGCGTGACACGACTTTTAACACTGACAGACAAGCATTTTTGCAAGGTATGTGTGCTGGTCTAAAATATCACAGTGGAAAAGACCGAAGGCTTTCATTATAAACTTGTTCCAGTTTCATTGCTCATTCATTCAGTTTCAACTTGCTCAGTTTCATTATAAACTTCATTATTTTTGCATGCCTTCATATTCTTATTTGTATGGTTTTACCTATCTTCCAGGCAATTATTACGACGTTTACTGCAAGTTTAAATGTGACTGGAAGGCACCGCTTATGACCTATGGCGCGAATGCATTAGCCAATTAAGATGAGGGGGAAGGTTATATGAAACAGAGATTAGGAGCAAACGCACCCAGATAGCAGCACCGCTGAGTGAAGCTTCGTTGTACGTGCACTTCCCCTTTGAACAGGAGTGACGACGCAACCCTTCTTGCACCAATGTATGTGGGAAACATAAAACTACGGAAGACGGCTTGCGTGATCCACCTGGTATATGAACCTTCGTGGTAAAGGAATGGGAAGGTCAACCACACAGGATACGAGTACATCTTGTTGTCCACGTGATGGAGGTATGGCAACATTATCAACAGAACCCAAGCCCGTGTTCTGCACCGATTGCAAATGTGCACGAAAGAATAAAGGTAATCGTAGCTGGTGGCGCTTATGCCAAGTTCTAAAACACAATATTTAATTTTTCTTTTCCATTCTTTGCTTCACAAATTATTTGTTCTATAATAAATACATGTTCTATAAATTTGAAATTTTCACAATTATTTTTGTAATATATGGCATGACTTCCTTATGACATAACGGTTTTTAAGTTAATTTTCCAAGCATCATTGTTCTCGGCTTATTTTTATTTTGTAATTTCTAATAAATGAAGTGATTATATCGTAACCAGCAATTACGCAGCATATGTATGCCTCTTCAGTTTAATATAAGGTGCGTCTGAAAATGTCGGTGAATGTTCTCAGAAAATATGGGAAACATGAGTTACAAACAAAATACGTTTACTGGCCTTCAAAGTTATCAACATTGGCTACAACTCACTTATGACAACGGTTTAAAGCTGTTGGAAACTGTTAGAAAACTCTTCTTGTGGAATCGCTCGAAGTACTGTGGTCACGCGTTGTTTGATATCCGCAACCTTTGCGAAGCGTAACCCTTTCAGGGATAATTTTAGGCGGGAAAACTAAAAGAAGTCTGCTGGTGCCAAATCTGGAAAATAAGGAGCGCATGGAAGCACACTGATCTTGCGTTGAGCAAGAAAGTTGAGCACGCGGTTCGCAGTGTGGAGACGAGCACTGTCGTGCAGGATATTCCACTGTCCACTCCAGTTCAGTTCTGGCCGAACCCACCAGCTGCGTCGCAGCAGCCGTTTCAAAACTTCCTTGTAAACTTCCGTGTTGACAGTATGATCCTCGGTTAGAAATTAATGATGGGTTAAATCCTTGCTGTCGAAAAAGGCGATCATTATAGTCTTAATCTTGGATTTTGTCAGCCGGCTTTTTTGAGAGGCGAGGAAGACGGTGAACACCATGCCACTGACTGTCGCTTGGTTTCGGAATCATATTGGTAGCACCAAATTTCATCTCCGGTAATGATGGTTTCCAAAAATTGCTGATGATTCTGGTCAGACATATCGATGAAATCTCCAGACGTTTCCATCACAGTTTGCTTCTTTAAGCATGTGAGGTACAAACCAAGCACAAATCTTCCACTTTCCCAAATGTTCCTGAACAATAGCGCTTACATTGTCTGTGCTGATCTTCAACTCGTCTGTTACTATTCTGAAAGACAGCTGCCGATCACCCGCAAGCATCTGTCGCACTCATTCAATGTTGTTTGGGATTGTGCTTGTCGACACCTTCCTTTCTGTCTTTAGGACGTTTAACTCACTCCATCACATTTTTTACTCACTACTTCAACACCATACACTTGCACTAATATCCCATGGGTCTCCGTCGCAGTTTTGCCTAATTTGAAACAAAGCTTGATGTTAATGCGTTGCTCCATTTTTCACTCCATGTTGCAATGACACTGGCTCCGTTACCTGGGTCGTAGCGTGTACTACCGCTTCACTACGGTGACTTGCATGATAGGGGTCGTGTGCTGGCATGTCCCTCAAAGTATATGAACTGGCACCTCATCATTACCAGTGCGGTTTGTAAAATATGGGACCAATCACCGAACTTTTCAGGCGCAGGTTGTATTTTATAATCAATTAGATTACATATACTCCCCTGTGTGATGTGGAGGTAGCGTGTCAGCCTCCCAGTCAAGTCTTCCGAGTTCGAATCTCGGCCAGAGTAAGCTATTTGAATAAGGGCTTTTCCCTTGGCTTTTCCATTATACTGAAAGAAGAATGTCCGGTAAACCTAAGTTCTTTGCTCACTCGGCTCATTTGAACATCATTTCATACATCTCATTCGTCGTTCGATGTGAACTATGCTGGAGGACGTTAAAAAGAAAAGAACATCGGATAAACACAATTATACTGCACCATGTTTTCCTCAACATGAGAACTTATACACGCTTGGCTTCATTAAAATTATCGTGTGACCTACTGGCATTATGTCCGAAATCAAGTAGAGATAACTTAGTCACAAGAGAGAAACTAATTTTCTTGTTACCGCGCCTTTCAAAGTTAAAAAAAACTAGTAAATTAAAGGTAAATACTGGGAATCGAAACCTGAGTCTTTTTTTTTTTTTAATGATTTACGTCCTCCAACGTTGTCATATCGGACGGTGAATGAAATGGCTGAAATGATGCTCAAATGAGTCCAGGGTCCATGGAGCTTAGAGCTACCCGACAGTTGTCTTTTAAGGATAAGGGAAAATCCCGGAAAAAGCCTTATCCAGGTAACCCACCCTGATCGAGATTCGAACTCGGGACCTCTTGAACATGAGGC
The DNA here is from genome assembly GCA_030765055.1 of Mantis religiosa. Taxonomy (NCBI): domain Eukaryota; kingdom Metazoa; phylum Arthropoda; class Insecta; order Mantodea; family Mantidae; genus Mantis; species Mantis religiosa. The sequence goes on from CM060948.1 coordinate 274,064,273, forward strand.
AGATACGCTACCATCTACGCTATCGAGGCGGGCAGTTGTTAAAGGGCCGCTTATCTACAATCATAGATGTTGGTCCTATTAAAATTAATATAACTCCTGTTTTCCGTTTTTATATCCTCCAATTGCATGTATTGACAGCTTAGCCGCAAAAGAACAATTGTAAATTAGTTTGTTATTGCGTGTAACAAATTAAAACGTCCGGAATAAAAAAAAATATTATCACATGTTGGGTTTTGAACCGTGAACCCCGTTCTCACTTGTCACAGAGTGTATTTTGCCACTGAGCTACGAGCAACTGGTAGGTTTTATCTAAAGTACAACATAGATATAGGTTCAGTTAATACATTGCTGCTGTTGTTGTTGTAGCCCCGTAGGGGAAGGGATCCGTCCCCTTCAGCTGCCGTGGTGCGGGCGCTGCGGACCCTTAGCACTCGTGGTACCTCTGACGTTACTAGAGGAACCTCAGGCCGAACATTCGAGCCCCTCCCTGATTGGGTTGGACTCGAGGGGGCAGTGTGTTCCCGAAACCCACGGGAAATTGGGTACCTCCGGCCAGGCTACGGCCGCCCGGAGGGGATAGAGGGTTGCCTCATAAGTCCCGGGTACTAGCCTGCAGAGCTAGTAGAAAGTGCGCTAGATCACCAGGCGGCCCCACCGAGGTTTTCGGTAGTCTTCCCTGCGGGGTTGACGCGCGTAAGTGGCGTATCCACTTCCATTCGTCTTGATTTTCGAGTCGATGGGGAGGGCTTTTTAGACTCAAAATATTGCCCTTTGGGCAGAGCCCCGGATCTTCGGCTCCCGGGTAGAAGGAGGCCCGGGTCCTTGGTGCTACGGGCCCAGGACTAATGGGAGTAGAACCTCTGCGTAACATGCTGTTGTAGCAGCAGTAGTAATAGTAGTAATTGATGAGCTCAAGGAAACAAAATTAACAATAGCGTAGCGTAAAGGTTATCATTAAATAACAATTGTGCAAGAAAGAATGAATTTCCGAATTTTTCTATACTTCCAATTCTTCACCATCTACCCAGATTGAAAACCAATTCAAGAAATTGAAAGGGCTCGAAAGTCCCAGTAGAGAAATCTAGAGGTAATTTTCTTAAAAGAAGCAGTCGTCTTGGATGGACAATCAAAAGAGCAACAGGGGAATAATCGGAAGATAAGAGAGTCGTGGTCCAGAGAAGTGTTCCTTTCGCTCTTTGTTTCTGATTCCTTGAACATTACTCTTGACTCCTGCTCAGTCCTTTGATACTCCCGTGCCTCACGGTACAGTCGGAGAAGTTACTGCTTTTTGAGGCCCTAAATGGTCTGTCCTATAAGCTTAAGAAGTCATTCTCATATTTGTTTAAAACTTTTTATTCCTAATTTCTCACTATATTAGTATCTCACTAACTACGTAAACAAAAAAAGTATTAATTTATAAATAAAAAATTTATCCTTTACTTGGAGCGCAAGAGGATGTAGATCATTAATCGATTATGTTATTACGAACAAAAAATTATCATCACAAGTAAAAGATGTAAGAGTATATCGGGGAAGTGATATATCAACTGATTACTATCTATTAATATCCAAGATACACCTTTTAACAAGATGGGGGAAAATGAAACGTCATAAAATAATAAATAAAGAAGTATTCAAAATATACCTATTACAAGAAGAGAGCATAAAAGATTTATATCAAACACGGTTATCTGCATACTTAAAAAAACAAGAAATAAGACAGGGTGTCAATTAGGAATGGGAGAATATTATACAAGCTGTAAAAACGATAGCTAAGGAAGTGTTAGGCAAAAAAAAATATCGTAAGAATAAAGGATTAAGAATATGGAAGAAGACATTTCAAACGCAATAAGAGACAAGAAATTAGCCCATTTACAAGCGATACAACAACAAACTCATGAAGCAAGGGAGATATATAGGGAAAACCGAAATGAAGCGAAAAATATTGTAAGGAAAGCTCATTAAGAGTCCTGGGAAAAATTTATTAGCATTGTTGAAGATGATATACATAGAATTCCAATGATGGCCTATAAAGTGCTTAAGCATCTAGATAGTGAAGAAAGAGATGTAGCAAATATAATTATAATTGGAGAATAACAATGGATTATACATTACAGAGATTTGTGGTATTATAACTCTTTGGAAGAAGAAGAAAATGATGACCTTATATGGGGAAACGTAGATCCAATTACTTTAGAAGAATTAGAAACGGCATTAAAAGAAATGAAGAATAGGAAGGCCACAGGAGAATATGCAATAAATGCAGAATTATTGAAATATGGTGGACCGATACTAAATCAAATAATTTTGAATTTAATTAATAGTTTATGGAATGGATGCCAAATCCCAAGATCCCGGACGCATGCTCGAATTATATCTATTTTTAAGAAAGGTGCTCGAAACAGATGTGAGAATTATAGGGGAGTAAGTATTTTAAACACAGGATATAAATTATATGCAAGAATCTTAAGTAAAAGGTTATAAACCATTACAGATGTTCTACTTGTAAAAGAACAAAATGGTTTTAGAAAAGGATGATCCTGTACAGATGCTACCTTTACAGTTAAGCAGATAATAGAAAAAAGAAGAGAATTTAATCTGGAAACACATATAGCTTTTATTGATTATGAAAACGCGTTTGATCATGTAAATAGGAAATAATTGTGGGAAATCATGACTCGAAGAGGCTACCCAAATCATCTCATTAAAGTTCTAATATATATATATATATATATATAAGGATACAACAATCAGCATACATATTGGAAATGGAATATATAGTAAATGGATATATACAAATCAAGGTGTAAGACAGGGTTGCAGTTTGTTTCCTATCTTATTCATAATTTATATAGATAATCTGATTAGAGAGATTAACGGAGGCATTCATCTTGCACCAAATTTAATTCTTAAGACGATGCTATTTGCGGATGACCAAATAATTATAAGTAAAACTGAAGACGAGCTGCAAATAGCAGTATATATGTTACAGCAGTTATGTAAAAATTATAATTTCAAAATTTCCACAAATAAAACAAAAACAAAGGCGTTTCGAGGTAAAGACACTATTAGAACCAAAATAGTAATTGATGATATTATCTTAGAGCAAGTTACGGGTTTTAAATATTTGGGAACATATGTCAGTTATAAATATGAAAATGATTTTAAAAATAAGTTACCAATGTTTCAACAAATATGCGGCATAATAAATAGAAGCCTAAAAACTAAAACCAGAAAAGAAACACGGATGAAATTTTATAAAGTAATGGCTGTGCCTGCTTTCCTTTTTGGTTCTGAAACATGGACATTAACAAAAGCAAACAAAAACAAGATACAGACTGCCGAAATGAGATTTTTAAGAGCAGTAAAGGGATGTACTCTTTTAGATAAAATTCCAAATGAAAAAATAAGAGAAGTTTTAGAAAGAAGTTCTTTAGAAGAAAAAATAATAAATTATAGAAATGAATGGAGAGAGCATATTGAGATAATTCCGAGAGATAGGATTCCAAGAAGAGTTACAAACTATAAACCTAGAGGAAAGAGACATCCGGGAAGAGCACGAAAACGATGGTCAGACATGTTTTAAGCCGGAACAGGCAGAATTGCCTAGCCCTTGGAGTGAAGAAGAACAACAACAACAAAAATTTATCCAGCTGAAAATTGAACTGACTTACATAAGCTTGTAGATAAGGGTAAATAATTTAATCATCTACGCGTATCTTTTCCATACCACACCTATAACCTGTGTATAAATTTTATTTGGAGGTTTATTACTGGGTATATATTTTTATGTCCTATAAAATGCTAAAAATACACTTTAAAATAGAACTATAGCATGAAAATGTCAAAAATTCCCTATAACACTTTAAAAATATAATTTAATCTCATTTTATTTTAACATCAAAATAAATTCAAAACTACACAGTATGACGTAATACACATAATCAAAGAACAATGCATTTACACCATTTACAAAGGATATGCAATAAACATCTGATTTATTTTGCTCGGAAATACTAATTGTTTATCTCACTAGCCCTGAATTCCAATACGCAATAAACACCATTTGTGGAATAAGACCTGAAGCTTTCCTGGCGACGAATACGCTCACTTTCTTCTCGAGCAGCCAGCCACGTGAAAAGATGATTAGATATCAACGTTTCGGGAGTGTACATCTCTCCCACCATCAGGATATTTATAAAATGTTATAACCACAAATTAAATACTGGATAGAAGACAACTATAAACAAAGACAAAACACTATCATAATTAGTATTACTGAACAAAAGACTGTTTTCAGTAAATTAAATGCCAGGTCAGGAGATGGCGTGAGTATAGAAAATTGTGTCAAAGAAACGTAACTGCTTATCTTGATTATCAAGCTGTATTGATCTTTGCTTCTTAATTCGACGGATTTCCATTTAAAGGCCGGTTTCCAAGAGGAGCTGAACTGAAATGCACCATCACGATAAAGCGTGCTCCTTTCAGAGGAAATCGCCAAAGCCTCTTTAATTCTCCGCTCCCAGTAACTGTTGCATTTTGCCAAGATGGTCGTCTCCCGAAAACTGGCTCTATGGTCGTTATCAAAACAATGCTCTGCCAGCCCAGACTTCTCAGGTTGCATTAACATGAACGGAGCATTTCCATCAATTAACTAAAATAATAAGAGTTAAATGATGAAGCCTGGGACTCAAGTACTTACGATAGTAAGTCGCCACAGACGGTGTATCTCGAATGCGAGAGCCCCTAGTGGTCTACCGGGGAAATATACGAGTCAAATGGAGAATTTAATGTTAGGACGGCATGTTGGCCATGGTAGCTCAATGGTTAAGAGCGACTGGACGGAAACCAGGAGATCCTTGGTTCAAATCCCGGCCATGGCACTGAATTTTTCATGTTGACTCTATCCATCAAAAACCTTAGCCTATAAACGGCTAGTGTGGAGAAATGATTAATTTACATCAATTAATTAAAATAATTGAGATCCGATATTTTATGTTCTCCTTCCGCCCAATCCATTAAGTCTGTCTGCTAGAATGCCTGTATACATTTTCCCAATTATAGATAGTAAGTTTATCCCCCTGTAGTTCTCTGGCCTATTTACACTCCCCTTTCCTTTAAATATTGGTACAATCACACTTGTTTTACAGCAGTCAGGTAATTTCCTACTCTCTCTCTCTCTCTCTCTCTCTCTCTCTCTCTCTCTCTCTCTCTCTCTCTCTCTCTCTCTTTCTCATCTTGTTAAATAAATTAGTTATATTCTTTAATCCCCTTGGTGTTTCCCAGTACCTCTTCCAAAACTCCCCTGGGATCCCATGCATGTCCACTGCTTTACTGCCCTTTAAGCTTCTTATTTGTTGGAAAAGCTTCCGTTTGAGTAATTTCTCTGTCTAGCATCTCATCATCCATCCTCAGGTTCCCCAAATGTATACTAATCTATCAACTCCCTATCTGCAACTAAGTACCTAAAGTATCTCAGCCATTCCTGTGATGTTATTTCATTTTTCACCCCCTTCTGTATATTTACTTCTCTCACCATACCCCATATTTTATTATCTTTTTGTTGTATGGAATCCTTCATTTTCTTTCGAATGGTATTCTGCTACTCATTCTTTTTTTCTTCTAATAATTTCTTGTACGCTTCTCCACTTATTACCATAATCATCCTATCTCTACCCTCCCCCGTTTTTCAACAAGCCAGGTTTTTAAACACTTCCCTTCTCGCCGTGCCACAGTGTCATCAAACTTTCAAGTACTTATTCGTTTCATTTTACATTTTACATTCATTTTTATCCCTGCCCTTGTAGTTATTAGTTTCATTAACTCTAAGCCTCTTTCTATATTTCTCTTATTCAATGCAACCTCTATCCCTACTCTTATTATTTTTTAAGTTTATGAGTTTAATTCAGTTAGGAATTCCTTCTTCATTTCTTTCCTCCTTCTAAATGCATTCTTTAAGCTCACCTTCCTCCTTTCTCTTGCTTTTTTCTTCTGAGAGAACTAAATGGCACCAAGCGCGACCAGAAGTGTAAGTTAATTAAAATATAGTTACTTGAAAGTATATCATCATTACTATTATATGCATTTACGAGGAGAAAAAAGATTGGCTATTGCTATTTCCTCTTACTTAAGGATAGTGCTTCAAACATAGGAAGTTACAGTATTTAACTGAGAAATAATATTTACTTAGTAAATTGTTTACTGGAATTCTTGAAAAAAGTCATATTCCAATGAAATTTTAATTGTTAATCTGGAAACCTTTGCTTGTAGCTAGAGGGCGTTTTTGTCAGGAGACCAGACATCATTATTATGAATTAATGTCCCAAACTAAGGTTGAGACAGGTCAATTTTGCTTTTTTGTGTCAATGAGTGCGTGCAATCGGATTACAGTAGTCTTTATCCTTATGTAGTATTTTAGACTGTGAAGTCATTTTCATTTGCAATGATTTTTATATAATCTGAGAACACAAGGGCTAATTCTCCAAATTAGTTAAGATCTGCCTCAAAACAATTTGCTAATTTTCCATTGATATTTTCCACTAAAAAGTACGGCATGAATACATATATCTTAATTAATGTCTAAATTAATATTATATTTTTGTGTCCATTCTTCCGTTTATATGATTGTTATTCCCATGGGTAGATTAATTTATAACTTTCCATGCACTAATTTTAATTAAGGTAATAAATTTCAGTTTGGGTTGTTTTGTAATGCTTATGCCATTTTTAAAACCTTGTTAATTTATAGGTCATTCTTCAATTATTTTAGGTCATCAGAATCATAAGTGCTCGCGTGCAGAGATGAAACGACCGCAGAACCAAGGGGCACTCAAATTTACACTGCTCCTTTCTATTTTATTCTTTCCTTTTCGTCCAAGAATGTACATCCACATTTCACACTTTTAGTAAATGATCCCTCATTCGGCTTGAAAGACTGAGTTTAACACTGCCATATAAATTTTATGTGACTTTTTGCTAGTGCCTTCTCTTGCAAAACTTCTAGGAGATTTCGGCAAGCCGCGTTTAACGCAATATTGCATACCTTGTCATAAATGTGGCAAATTGCTAAATACCTTTATGAAGTCAAATTATGATGATAATGGCAGCTTTTAGCTATCTCAACAGCGTCAGCTGAGGGAGTGATGGCGTGATTAAGCAGAAAACATATGAAGCTCCATTAGGGGTGGGTTTTGCTTTGAAGTAGCTCGTCTATAATTAGATATTGTTTGCGCGCGCGGAGCCGGTTTGAAGATCTGAGAGTAGCAATGCGATAAAATCTGATCACGCCTTGTTTGCGTCATTGTGAACAAAGTCGAACAACAAACCCAGAGAAAAAATGAATATTATCTGTTGCCAGCCTTCGCTTTATACGGTCTGATTGCATCGACATGTTATTTTGAAACTTAGAAAATCCAATAAAAGAGATCAGTTACATTGTGCTCGCAGCTACCTCGTCGTTTCTGAGTTTCTACTAACAATCTATGTATTATCCTAAATTATCTCACGTGTTGAAAAAGATATGCACTTGAAAAGTACTCCTTCCTCCAAATCAACGGTATTGTTTTGGTAGAGAGAATATGCTCCCAAAGCATGGTTCTGAATCAAACAATTGGATACAATAATAAAATATAGTTACACAATGGAAAAGAAGAAATTATCTGTGTAAACAGATATTTCCTTTTTTTTTTTTTTTTTTTTTTTTGTAATTTACGTCCTCAACGTTAAGTCATATCGGACGGTGAATGAATTGGGTGAAATGATGCTCAAATGAGCCCAGGGTACATGGAGCTCAGAGTTACCCGATATTCGTATTGAAGGATAAGGGAAAACCCCGGAAGAAACCCTATACAGGTAACTCACCCTGACCGAAATTCGAACTCGGGACCTCTTGAACGTGAGGCAGACACGCTAACACCACGATACCGAGGCGGGCGCAGATATCCTTGATATAGTACTACGGAAACGGCTAAATAATTGTTGATTAACGATTATGCATTAACGCTTTTGAATATATGTTCGGGGCCCTTTAAAAATGTAAATCACGACAATTCAAGACACTTCTCTATACTACAAAGTAACCAGCCCCATTAATACTAACAGAAATTTGCTGAAGATACAGAGTAAGCAACGGGCTCACTTGCTGGCTACTATACATTGATGCGGGAAATAAAATACCCTCTGTGCTATTAAATATCTCGAAGATATCACCAGCATCCACATCAATCCTAAGCTTGCTCGGAAAAGCTATGAGAGGCAACCATCAGGATTTGCACATATGTTGCTTAGAAACGACACACAGTTAAAGCTTTTTAACTAACTTTCATTGCTTTAAAACTTTACACTTAATGTTTAAAATATGCCGATCACATTAGATTTCTCAAGAAGTTTAAGAGACGGAACGCTACATAGGCCCGTTCTCATTGCCAGCCAGACGCGAAGTGAGTTGAAGTGACGCAGTCAACAATTCGGTGCTACAGTTTAAAATCTGCCCGTTAGACAACCACTGCTTTCAAATCAATACTCATTTATTTATTATCTTTTTACTTCTTTCTTATTTTGATTGTTATTTACTATTTATGTTCTCATTATTATTCATACCTCTTATTCTGTTATTAATTATAATATATAAATGTCATTTCAGCAAGAGTGCCGTAAGATCCGTTTGCAATAACCAAGGATACAACTACAGAGTATCAAGGAAAAACGTCTATGTCAAATCACAGAACAAGGGAAAAACGCATAGAATTCGCTTGAAAGTACCATGAAAAGACCATTTACTGGGTAAAAGTGAGGGCCTATGTAAAATATTTGGCTAAGATTACAGCCGCAAAATATGGAGGAAAACAAATACGGAACTGGAGCAAAAAGATCTAATTCTCACAGTGAAACACAGTGGAGGATCCGACGTTGTTTGGGGTTGCTTCAGCGTGTCAGGTGTTGGCAGTTTCGATAGTATCAATGAAATGACGGATTACAGAAAGTATGCAGGCATTCTGAAGCAAGAATTCAGTACCAGTGTGGAGAAAATGGGCTTCTACGAAAACTGCATGTTTACGGTGCAAAGTATACTGCACTTAGACCGCGACTACGCTTCGTATATAACTTTGGTGAAGGGATGAAGCTCCTTAGCAATCTCCAGATATTAACTCTATCGAGAACGTCCGGAGCATCCTGGAAAAACGTATAAACAAAGGGACAATTTCCAACAAAGAAACACTGAAAACGGTTCTTATTGAAGAATGAAACAAAATACCAAACTCAGAGACTAAAAAGCTTGTTCAATCTCTCTCAAGAAGATTAGACACCGAAATTGCAGCTAAAGACAGCCCCGCCGAAATATTTAATGCCAAAGTTTTTGTAATAATGTGCACTACTTTTGGAGTGAACCATTACCTCTTGGCCCCAAAATGTGCAATTTTGTTTAATTTTTATAAAAGTGAAATTTTTTTGTAATTTATTTTTGTTTTCGTGTAGAAAATAAACTATTGTCAGTCCTTTTGTCTGTCGGTTCAATGAGTTTTGCAATTTCCTTTAAATATTCTTAAGAATATTGAATTTCTTTAAGAGACTTATTGGTGTACGGGTACTTTTTGTGTTCACTGTATTACCGTCCCTGCAACCACTGGCTTTCATAAGTTTAGTGCTGAAGGTTGAAGGAATTCTATGAAGTGTTTTGTGTGTGTGGGAGGGGGGCAGGTGGGATGGGGTACCTATTTTACTTTTCCTGCATCTAGTGATGTTTATATATATTCTGTTTAATTTATTCACGAATACCGTGGTTTTAATAAAACTGAAATAAGGCATAAGCTGTTATCTTAACGAGGATCCAATTTGCTAGAAACTAGTTTAATGATTTTTCCACTCTACATTTATTCCCAATATCTAGAAGATTTAGTGGCCTAGTACTGACTCACTGTCTGGAAGAACTCTGCCTCTAAGCGTAAATGTTGCCAAAATCCATGGCAGTATTCTCAGAGTATGGCTCTGGTTGTTCTCGGCAGAGTTTGTCAAACTTTAGCTATCCTGGTAAACACATTCTCAACGATGTTGAAGTCTGGTCACTTAAATGGCCAATCTAGAAGGAGAATTCTTTACCAAATGTGTAATATGCACTTCATCTGCACGATAGATCCTCCACACATTAAGGATCACATCGCTAACAATAATTGCACGCATGTTGTTTTGGTCTCCACGAGCTAACCTGAACCGGCAGCATTAATCTATGTACTCAAAAAGTGAATTAAGTAAGTGAATTAATTATTTAATTAATTAATTAAAAGTGAATTAATCTATGTACTAAAATGCGTCGGCATTTTGTAGTTAAGCGTCGAAATGCTGGATGCATACAAGAGCCATCAGACCTTGATTTCATTTGTTGATTGGGTTTAGAACAAAAGTATTTCTCGTTCAACCATATGGCGAGTTCTCGTATTTCTCGAGCTGCAAGTTTCTGCAAAGTAAATCATACGAATAGCTTTCCATGGATTCTTTCCGTGCAGTGATTCGTGAATGAATGCGTGCCAAGTGGATCCGCCAGGATGCTCTGGGATCTCTATCTTGGAGTCCAAATTGTGCCACATTGTCTTGCATGGCCTGAAGAGACTGGACTCTTCTACTACTACAAGGGCACTATGTTTTTCGTCCATAGCTGTATGGGCTACCAGTTTCTTTTTCTATGGCCTTCGGCCCCTTCTTGTTGCCAGGCGCTTATCCACCTTCAAACTGTGCAAATACTGCATAGTATTTCTTAGCATGTTTTCAGTAAGTTGGCCTCTCAACTACTTAACATTCTTCCCCAATGTACCTCCAAAGTACTTTCATGCCTCGCATGAGCTATACTCGACCACACCACTACTTAGTCCAACAACAAAAACAAAATACTTCATGCAAAGTTGGTAAAATGCCACCTGAAGTTCTGGTGACGGTGCATGCGGAAGGGAGTTTACAAGGTTATATAGAAGGCTTAAGCGATAGTCAAATGTTTAAAAGTGGGTCACTACGCTGTATCTTTGAAATTCCGTACTCTTTCCATTACATTGTGAGAGACAGCTGAATGACGAGAGCACTTAAAAATGGCGAAAGTATCGAAATATTAATTCCAATAGTGACTATAAAGATGATAAAAAATTATTTGACATAAGTTGCGTACTTCAAGCAGACCTCAAGTTTTGTATGCAAGTAAGCTTTAACTTTTTGAGCCGTTTGCGGTTTTTCTAGTTATGCAAATGCTAATTTGTAAATGGAATTGACAGTCTGAGTGCAACAGTGGTTTAGATATTGTACTATAAAGTTGACAGCAGCCAGTTACTATAGTTTGAGAGCAGAAATCAAGTTGCTGCCAATGCGCAAAAAAAAATCTTTCAATATACATAAATTGTAACAGGTGGTTCAAGGTTAATTACAACAGATGGTAGGGTCAACTCAAACTGGACATTGGAGAGGGTTAGACCACTGTTGCACTCAGCCTTTCAATTCCATCCAAATAAGAGAATTTCTCAGGCTATTCAAGGTAAACTTAAGATATTAAGTTTGCTAATCATATAAATATGTTGAATATTGCATGTTTCAATCAAAGTTGTTAAGAGCAATTACTGACGTAAAATTTTCCGTTTGAGGGGTTTGGATTGGAGGGAATTTGTTTTAAATCTTCTTGTCGCAGCTTTGATGATCTGAAATTAAATAGTATGTCTTGGACCTTTTATTTCCAATAACGCTGTTCACCACCTATCCTCAACCCTTCCCACACACACGAGGACACACGTTTTTCCGAATGTACCTTTTTTATTCATAGGATCTCGAAATATGTCTTTCTGGTGAAGTTTCCATGTCAAATTTTTATGTCAAATACAATACATTCCCTGAGTAATGTAATTCAGGCTTTATAAAAACTAAATATTGTACATTATAGTATAGGTTTCAGTTGCCAACATAACCTGCAACATTGGCAAAGTGTGATATGAATATTTTGTAAAATAAGTAAGTTATTAGCCGGCTTTCCAAATAAACACTGGAAATTTTTAGCTGTTTTTCAAGCAAAGTGGAAAAGTGTTGCCATTCTAAATGCCTCTTTTATTTTGTTGGCTCGCACTGCTCAGTTAATTTGGGTAATTACAAAGACTAAGGTAGATTACAATTTAACTCCTGTCGTGTAACCTTTAATTTGACGTTCGCTTACACAATCTCCAAAATTTATTAAATTGACTTACTAAATCTGCTGAAGGTGATTTTGTTGGTTAAAACTAATTCAATTGCTTATATATTGTGATGAGATTTGCAAAATTATGCTAACTCGTAATATCTACGTAGCGTAGTGTGCTTTCTTTTGTTATGCCTGAAACAAACATAGCGGATGGAATGTTCCAAAAGCTTTTCTGCTGATCAAGTAGAAAAAGTCCCTAGGTTCAACGTGTGTTGGCCCCCTCCTCTTGGGTTTGGCCTTTAATACATATAGCCGTGGTCGTCGGGGTGCGACAGAGTCTAAAGTGTATCGTTGCGGCCGGAGCCCACGCCAGATCTTCATCTTCCCATGCACCGAAATATCCTCGGAGGTAAGCGCCACCAAATAGTTATGTGTCTATTATAATCTTTTGCGCAATGCCTCTTCAAGGTTTTTGTGTGGGTTATGTACGAAACAATGGTGATTAAAATCCGGTTGGTTATCATGTGAGGGAACTAAGAGTTGTTTCTGCTACCCTTCTTTCCACCATCCCATCCTTGCTCTACCTTCTGAAATTCCCGCTACGTACCCCAGTCACTACTCCAATCCTGGTGTGTCACAATATAGTTCATCTTTGAAAAGGTTTGTTCGCAGATATAAGTAAGGCCAAAGCTTGCTATTAAATTAGATGCAAACAAACGTAATCTCTGATAATCATTGCACGGCAAAGATTTAAATAATTTCCATCTTTCCTTCTCAGAACATTTTATTGTCGTGGAATTTTGCAGTAAAAGTAGCTCGTGTGGGGCCTCATTACATGGAAACTTCAAAGGAGTGCAAAATAATTGGATATTTGTCTCAAATTTTTATATATTCAAATTCCGAAAGGAATGTGTCATGTAGGACGTTTATCGTAAACACGGAACGCAAGCAAGGGAAATTATATAAATCTGCAACTACCAGTTGTCCTTCCCACAGTCGTAATTGTGTCATAAATAAGATATTTAATTCATTATCAACTCCTCTCAGAAACACAATTAAGCAGGGCTAGAGAAAAACACGTAAATGACTTTATTTTTCCCTTTAATTGCTTTCCAAATCACAACACAATTTTTCTATGCATCTCGTTACCGTACGACGAGAGAAACTTACTGACGCAAATAAATCGACTAAATCGGGACAAAATTCCTTCGCAACAACTAGCAAGCTTTACTTGATAAAGTCGCCTTCACATATTTTTTCCAATAAGTTCCGCCAGTTTATAAGAAAGCTGTAAAACATTTTCAACATTAGGGTCATATTTAACAGGTACTTTCATTTCTTCCAGTTTTTGTGATCTGGCTTCACCTGGAACAAAGATACGCTAAACGTTAGTAGCAACTCCACTGACTGCTGCCTCGGTCTCTCACTGCCTTGGTCACTGGTGTGGGGAAAACAACGTGTGTAGGGGAAGGAAGCGTGTGCTGTACAATTGAGCACGCCTGCTTTTCTCCTACATTCACTCATTCCCATTTCCTTCTACCTGCACGTAAACAGATAAGTGACATGTGTCACAGTGGCGGTCATTCAGGTTTTGGTTGAAACGTCTTTTGTGAAACAACGAAGTGCATACTTTTGAACAAGAGCAGACTTGTCAATTACCAAGAGGGTTAGTGGCACTACAAAATGTGAGTGATAGACGTAGCGAGAATTCTATTATGTGTTTCAAATGGGAAGGGTTCTAGAGTCCAGCTAATCAGATGCCGTATCACACTCAGCGTTGCCACCTTGTTACCCCACTCCTTTTATATTTCCCTCTCTCTCGCACACTCATACAACATGCAGATCTGCTTGGCGCAGACGTAAGGGTAAAAAATTATATTTTACAAACTTTTACAATGATGCAGTTGCCAAAATCAAAATTGGAAAAAGCATTTTCGCAAACTATGTATATTTTTAAATACTATAACTATAGTAAATCAATTACCTGCTTTTCTAATCCAAATGCGGGACACACTTGTTTTATCTACACCACACGCTTCAGCAGTAAGCCGTTGAGCATTTTTGAAATAGAGCTGATTTCTATATTCCTCATTGCCCAATTTTTTGAAGAACGTGTAGACCTTTAAAACAATACTTCGAGCCTGACTTCGTAATACCTGCCTTTTTGACTCGACACTAAATTCACCGCAAGAAGCCATTGCACTATTTAACTCTTACTCTACTGTTGTGTAAAGAATAACTGAATGACATTGATCTGAACTCTCCAGAGTAAATAAACACTTCTTATCTAGCATTCATTCATAAACATAAGTATACAGCATTCCACATACTAACAGGAAATGAAGTGTTTGCTCTTTCTCGAAATTAACACCTTTATTTATTCACAGTAATTCTTTTATCACGTCATGTCAGTAGTTTAAATTTCAGTTCTGAGTAATTAAAAGTATATGTACATACATACACACCAACCACTTTGAACTCTCTAGAGTAAATAGAGATTACGAACCATTCATAAACAAAGATATAATGTGACCAGACACGTTCTGCCAGGGCAGCAGGAAATTTATTGTTCCCTCTCGCTCGAATTGGCTTATTCAAAGTAATTCTTTTATCACGTCATGTCAAACATTTATGTTTCAGTTCTGAGTAATTACAAATATACGTACACGCATACATGCCAACCAATAATGATATTCATACAGTGCTTACGTCGCAATTTATTGTTATTATACAGGTAATAGTGTTTTATTTATTTGTATTAGAAAAACTATTTGAGCTAAAAATTTGGGATTTTCATGGTTATGTTAGATACATTACTCTCTACCTTTCACATGGATGAGTTTTGGCAAAATCTGAATTTCTGTCTTAGCGCGAATAGTATTTCATACAGATTGATTAGGTTGGTGCTCCTCACACACTACTTAGAGGGAATGCAATACGACAACACCGCAGGACTCCGATTGGTTGCTCATCTAGTAGCGCTCAAGGACAAACATTTCCCATTTGAAACACATAATAGATTGCTTGTATTGCCATCGTGTGAAATCGCGCTCTCACTACATTACTGACTTTAGTCAAACCTTAAGCTGACAAAAGCAGTTCTACAGAATGTTACTTCTATGTTTATTACCTTTGTTTTCCTATACGACAGTTGTTGTACAGCTGTAATTATTTTCCTTGTGCTGCTAAATTAATTTAAATACCTTCTATACTGTGTTCTTAAAAATAAACATAACATTTTATCCAAAAAGTGCATTGAAATTGTTTACAATATACACTGTTAGACAGTGACAGTCATAATGCCCCTTAATTTACAAGACTGGTATCCTTGCTAGTTCCCTTTTAAATATTGGTGTTTTATTGTCCGACTGCATACTAGATGAACTAAAAGGTAGAACACATTGATGCTGTTAACCTGAAACGCTACTGCGTGGCAGACCTTTGTTCACTTGTTCACATTAATACGTAGTACTAAACATGGCCAGTAATTGCTTTCTAAAGGGTACAACTTTGGAAATACTTTCGGCAGTGATCTGTACACATCCAGACATGTTTTCCTGAACTGCGCAATGGTGTGCTGTTTTGAAGGTTTATAGGCCTGTGCCTCCTTAGGGTGAAGCTCGTAATGTACCATGTTAGCAGCACATATCAAAACTGTGCTTTACCATCGTGAAGAATAACCTCAAAAAGGTTTTGTCTTATATAGCTCTGGCAATCTCCATTTATTCTCATATATAATGTTATCCACAATCGCAGAAAGGAGTCGTGACGCATTAATGACAAATTCATGTTGCGATAATAAGTACCCCGCTTAATTTCACAGACCTTCGATAAAGGTAAAACAAAACAGTTAAGTTAATGCCAGAGGTTCTACTCCCATTAGTCCTGGACCCGTAGGAACAAGGACCCGCACCTCCTTCGACCACGGAGTTACCGAGCTGTACCAAAAGGGCGCCCGGCGCCTCCGTGGGGCTTTCCACAAGGCAAGACCTAGAGACTAACAAGCCCCCCCCCCATCTGGTCCTGTGGACTCAAGACGGGATGGAAGTGGATACACCACTTACGCGCGCCAACTCCAAAATGGGAAGGCTACCGATATGACCTCGGTGGGGCGCCTGGTGATTTAGCAGACCTTCTACTAGCTATGCTGGCTAGTACGCGGGAATATTAATGGCCTCCCTCAACCCCGTCCGGAGACGTACCCGATCACCCACGGGTATTGGGAACCACTGCCCCCTCGAGTCCAACCCAATCCGAACAACTCCCTATCAGGGAGGGGCTCGAATGTTCGGCCCGAGGTTCCTCTAGTAACGTCAGAGGTACCACGCGTGCTAGGGGTCTGCAGCGCCCGCACCACGGCAGCTGAAGGGGACGGATCCCCTCCCCTAAGGGAGGATAAAACAAAACAGCACGAAATGCGTTTGGTAGGACACATACCGTACAGGCCCCTTCTTTTGCTATGACGTGCAATATTCTCACGTTCAGGACGAAAGCCTTGCTTGCTAAGTTAACTTCTGCATTATAACATTCCTGTGGCTCTGTGAAAGTACTAGGTAGATGGAACTCTAGGCTCGGCGGCTAGACATAAGTAATTCAAGGCACACTGAAATAAATCTCCAGTATATGGTCTTAAATGCGTGGAATGCATTCGTCATAGAGCTTTTTTTTTATTTACGTCCTCCAAAGTTGTCATATCGGACGATAAATGAAATGGGTGAAATGATGCTCAAATGGTCCCGAGGTCCATGCAGCTTGGAGTTACCGGACATTCGTCTTTCAGCATAAGGGAAAACCCCGGAGAAAACCTTATCCAGATAACTCACCCTGAACGAGATTCGAACTTGGGACCTTTAAAACGTGAGGCAGATACGCCACCGTCTACGCTAACGTGGCGAGCCCGTCATAGAGTTAATAAGGTGAGTGCGAACCTGCGGTCGCTAGTTGTAGGAAGTATGTGACAGCAAAATGATAAAATATTAAGTAGCTGATGTCAACGGAAAGCACTGAGTGTCTGCTATGGCAAGAATGCAAGTAATATTACTGACCTGAGACGATCGGAGGGAAAGACTCTGCTCCAGTATCGAGCTCTGCCATCATATCGCCAAAGATCCGTGTATACTTTCAGTTTGGTGGTATTTGCAGTCTTGATCTGACGACCACCGAACAACCACCAGCTACGCGTAGTGTCGTCGTACCACAATGCCGACCCCAGACGTGCTCCGGGATTTCCTGGTTGACTGTCGTTGTCCACCTGCAGCACCGGCCACTGCTCCCACTGCCACTCTGTAACAAACAACACGAAATAACTCAAATTTGGCATACATATATCATGTAAATATTTTCGCCGTAAGCCTGGAAGCTGAGGACCTAAAATCACCCCTTAACTGCCTACAGAACGATATTAAGTCTGATAAAGAAGCCTCTAAGCAAAATTAAGGAGTCTTTCACACTCAATATAGAATGGGATGTTGAGAACCACAGCAGAACGATAAACACAATAAAGAAAACACACACCAGACAGACCTTTCTCTAACAATTATTGTTTAATTTTGGGACTCTCAAAACGTATATTTCCAGTGAAATCTCGATATCTAACTGCTGAACGGAACACCATGCCTTATTTACCTGGTGGTTTAAGAAGTATAAGCTTCGTGTCGGAACGTCGTAGAAGACCGAGGTAACAGACTTGGAGTCGGAGTGCCGTAGAAAACTGAGGTAATGTACATGGTGTCGGACCGTCGCAGAAAACGGAGACAATAGACTGTGTAGGAACGTATTAGAAGACGGTGGTTATTGACTTCGTGGCAGAGCATTGTAGAAGACGAGGGCAATAGTCTTGGTTCGGAAGTTTGTAGAAGATGGGGGTAATAGGCTTGGTGTCTGAACCTTGTAGAAGACGGCGGTAATAGACTTGGTGTGAAAACGTCGTGGAAGACGGAGGTAATACACTTCGTGTCGGAACGTCGTAGAAGACGGGGAGAATAGTCTTAAAGTCGGAACATCGTACAAGACGCAGTTAAGAGCCTTGATGTGGAACGTCGTACAAGGCGGAGGTAACAGACTTCGTGTCGGAACGTCCTACAAGACGGAGGTAATAGACTACATGTCGGAACGTCGTACAAGACGGAGGTAATAGACTTCGTGTCGGAACGTCCTACAAGACGGAGGTAATAGACTTCGTGTCGGAACGTCGTACAAGACGGAGGTAACAGACTTCGTGTCGGAACGTCGTACAAGACGGAGGTAATAGACTTCGTGTCGGAACGTCGTACAAGACGGAGGTAACAGACTTCGTGTCGGAACGTCGTACAAGACGGAGGTAATAGACTTCGTGTCGGAACGTCCTACAAGACGGAGGTAATAGACTACATGTCGGAACGTCGTACAAGACGGAGGTAACAGACTTCGTGTCGGAACGTCGTACAAGACGGAGGTAATAGACTTCTTGTCGGAACGTCCTACAAGACGGAGGTAATAGACTACATGTCGGAACGTCGTACAAGACGGAGGTAATAGACTTCGTGACGGAACGTCGTACAAGACGGAGGTAATAGACTTCGTGTCGGATGATCGTAGAAGATCGAGGTAATAGGCTTGTAGTCGGAACGTCGTACAAGACGGAGGTAATAGACTTCGTGACGGAACGTCGTACAAGACGGAGGTAATAGACTTCGTGTCGGATGATCGTAGAAGACCGAGGTAATAGGCTTGTAGTCGGAACGTTGTAGAGGAGGGTGGTAATAATCTTGGTGTCGGAACGTCGAACAAGACGGAGGTAGTAGAACTGATGTCGGAACGTCGTTGAAGACGGTGGTAACAGGCTTGGCGTCGGAACGTCGCAAAAGACGGACGTAATGGACTTGGTGTCGGAATGCCGTAGAAGACGGATATCCTTGATTTGGGAACGTTTTAGAAGAAGGAGCTAATAAACTTGGTGACCGAACGTTATAGAAGACGGTGGTGATAGATGTGGTGTCGTTACGTCGAAGAAGATGGAGGTAATAGGCTTCGTGTCGGAACGTCGTAGAAGACGGAGGTAATAGACTTTGTGTCGGAGTGCCGTAGAAGACTGAGGTAATATACCTTGTGGTGGAACGTGGCAGAAGACGAAGGTAATAGACCTGGTGTCGTTACGTCGAAGAAGATGGAGGTAATAGGCTTCGTGTCGGAACGTCGTAGAAGACGGAGGCAATAGACTTTGTGTCGGAGTGCCGCAGAAGACTGAGGTAATAGACCTTGTGGTGGAACGTGGCAGAAGACGAAGGTAATAGACCTGGTGTCGTTACGTCGAAGATGGAGGTAATAGGCTTCGCGTCGGTCGGAACGTCGTAGAAGACGGATATCCTTGGTTTCGGAAGGTTTTAGAAGACGGAGCTAATAAACTTGGTGACCGAACGTTGTAGAAGACGGTGGTGATGGACTTGGTGTCGGAACGTTGTAGATGACGGTGGTAATAAACTTGGTGTCGTAATGTGGTAGAAAACGGTGGCAACAGACTTGTTGTCGAAATGTTGTAGAAGACAATGGTGATAGATTTTTTGTCGGAACGTTGCAGAGGACGGCGGTAATGGACTTGGTGTGGAACTGCGTTAGGAGTAAGACGTAAAGTTTTTATCATGAAACGTTTTATAGGAAGGACTTAAAGTTGATGTAGTAAAAAGTGTTCATTAGGAGATGTTGTAAAACTGTTATTGTAAGACCTCAAGTATTGGACTGAGTTAATCTAATGATTGAACTATACATTTAGGCCTATAATGCACATACGGCGCAACGGAATAAACTTATGAGGAATTTTGATGCTTAAGATAACGAAATTTATTTTACCTTCGAACACCAATTTAGTTTCTATAGATTCCCGTCCCAGACCGTCGTGGACTTCACGAACTACAACTTTAGCTCCATCCTAAAGGACACATCGCAGTAGTATTATCTGCGAGGGGACAGCAGTATCCCACCCCAAGATACTGCTCCAGTACTCAGTGTTGCCATGTCCTCATTAACTCAATTTCTTGAAGTAGGTATGCCCTTATCCCGATTTTCTCTTCCTGATGAGAACGTTTGTGGGAATCAATTACTTTTGTTAAATTTGTTTTTCAGAAAATAAGCTTGCGCTAGGCGAGGATGGACCACCAATGGTTGCTACTATATTACGATTAGCAACGCAGATATATCCGCCATTCCTGTGTTGTTTAATCGCTGTTTCATATAACCTTGCCCCACTGACATGTATCACTCCGCGTGCAACTACCTTCCCCCTCATCCTAATTGGCTAATTCTTTCGCGCCATAGGCCATAGGCGGTGCCTTCCCGTCATATTTAAACCTGCAGTAAACGTCATAATAATTGCCAGGAAGATAGACAAAAATCATACAAATAAGAATATGAAGGCATGCAAAAATACAAGATTTTAATGAAACTGAGCAAGTTGAAACTGAATGAATGAGCAATGAAACTGATACAAGTTTATAATGAAAGGCTTTCGGCCCTTTCCACTGGGATCTTTTTTTAAACCAGCACACATACCTTGTAAAAATGCTTGTCTTTCAGTCTTAAAATTCGTGTCACGCCATACTTGTCGTGTGTCCTTCATTCACTGAAGTCTCGTCAAGGTATCCCGATTTGTATCCCGGTACAGTCTAATTGTCATTAAATAACTTCTTCGCCACACAGCAATATCGCACCTGGAGTAGTAAGTTTTTCTGTTGTCTCAACTTCATGTCGTGATGTTCCTACGCATCTAACACACCTGTAAGTTCAGAGCACAGCTGTTCGACTTCTCTCACTGACAAAGACGGATTTTTCTCTGTGAGTGCATTAAACACATGCAACACAATTCTTTTTTCGCCGCTTTGTAAAGATTTTCCCTTGCGATGCTTCAGCGAAAAACTGGCGGTAGACTCTGCCATTATACATATAATAAGTACATACACGCGCAATAAATGATCAATAAAATAATTTAGC
The DNA here is from genome assembly GCA_030765055.1 of Mantis religiosa. Classification (NCBI taxonomy): domain Eukaryota; kingdom Metazoa; phylum Arthropoda; class Insecta; order Mantodea; family Mantidae; genus Mantis; species Mantis religiosa. The sequence goes on from CM060948.1 coordinate 274,085,373, forward strand.
TCTCGCACTCGGCACAACACACCTTCGAATGGCGATATATGAATAATCCGTGCCAATGATGATGCTACTTGAGCGCACTAGATATAAAATGAAGAGAAGTGTCGGAGGGTTCCCTCTGGTGCAAAGGTTATGAGATTAACTTTCAAATGAGAGGTAAACGAGTTTGAGTCTCCTTCACTTTTTTGTTTATTTTTGTTTTGCTGGTTTGCTTGTTCATTTATTGTTTTTAATAATTTGTCTAAGCTTTTAATTCTTGCATCAATGTATGTATTTTACGTTTTAATTTCACCTTGTTATGCAATTAGTTACAACTCCTATCAGAAGCTGAATCCTCCTCAATGCGTTCACGTGCTGTACGACCAAATGATAGGAGTTTAAAGGGTAAACCAATTTATGTAAAATAAAAAGGAAATGCAACCTTTTACGTAAGGTTTATAGGAACTGCCTGGAATTGTGATTTGCGTTTTCAGAGCAAAGTTCACAACGGCGAAGGAACCACTATCGTACTCTGTCCAAAATTCCTTGTGTGTCAAATAACTTCACATGCTGCTATTATTCGGGCAGTTGGGAATCATGCCATTTCTCACTATTAGAATTTATCAATTAAAAAGACGAAGAAAAAACATTAACTACAAGACAGAAACCGAACCAATGACCTTTGGAACATCAGTTTTTGGCGCTACGGATTTGGTCACCAGAGCGGTTACAGAATCAGCACTAAAGTAGGCTTCATGATGCAAGAAGGCAGTAATCGCTGTTCATTGTCGCACTGGCAGGTGATTAGTAAGAGATTTGATAGATCTTTGAGGCATTAAATCTTGAGAACGCCAATAAAGAGCTACTAAAAACCTATATTTCGATACTCGGGAATCAGTTTTCAAGACACTCTAGTCCAATAATTTCGGTCACCTTGTTTAAATACCAACTTATCAGCATCTGATGCCAATTAGGTTTAACGCAATTAACTGCCTCACGTTTAGGCGCATTCACTATCTCAACTTTTCCATCTCACGTCTAGAATTGCTGAAATTATTTCGATGTAGTTCAGTAACACCCTGTATATGGATCATTGAGTACTAGTTCTACTCAAAATTATATTAATTTTGTACTTTATGTATCATAGGCTTTACTCATAGGATTTATCATCATCATCATCATCATCATCATCATCATCATCATCATCATCATCATCATCATCATCATCATCATCATCATCATCATCATCATCATTATTATTATTATTATTATTATTATTATTATTATTATTATTATTATTATTATTATTATTATTATTATTATTATTATTATTTATATGAATTAATGTTAGCTGCGCAAATAAGACCCTTTGAATTTTGAAAATGTATACCTTACATTTTCGTCAATCTCGCATAAATGAAATGCATGGGTAAAGATGAAACAGAGGTGTAGTATTCCAAAATCATTTAAATTCAGTAGTTTTGTTGTTTTTAGTTTTTCTCGACCCATTCTACTTTTGTGCATCTCTGGCAGAAAATCAATAACACTATAATTCGAAAATCCAGAAAACAAATATGTATTTCTTTAAAACTATTGTTATGGAATCTGGGATAGAGTTGTCAATAAAAGAAGGGAGAATAGAGAACAACTTGGAACTGATAGAGATGATCGTATAAAGAGCAAGAATTAAAATGGAGATAAAACAAAAGACTAACCTAAATGTCAATAGCTGGTATGAGGACGAATGTAGGAATGCGAAAAGAGTAGTAGGGAAATTAATGCAAAAATGGCGAATCACAGAATCAGATGAAAATAAAACATTTTATATTATGTAGGTGGGGGTATAAAAATGCAATAGAGAGGAAAATAAAAGTGTTTTTCTTATTAACGTCCGCCCCAACGTTAAGTTATATCGGACGGTGAATGAATTGGATAAGGGAAAACCCCGGAAAAACCTTATCCAAGTAACTCAACCTAACAGAGATTCGAACTCGGGACCTCTGGAACGTGAGGCAGACATGCTACCACCACGCTACCGAGGCGGGCTAGTCGTTCTTTTAATTCCTCTTTCACAGGATCCGATTCATGTCTATCATTGTCTTGTTATCATTCAACATGAATTATCAAACACAAAACACCAAACTCGATAAACCAAATATATAAACATCGATAGTTATTTCCAAAAATGGACACTAGATGGCAAATTTGACAAGGCTACAAAATGCGTGATTTATTTGAATGCCAATGTACTATATAATGTTTGAATTTCCTTTGCTTTTCATCCATTTGCATACGAAAAATATAAATTATAATTTCGTATTCACTTATAGCTTCCTGCTAGACTCCGAAACTCGTGTTAACCTAGCATCACAGAGAGAGAAAAAATGTACCTTTCGTTTTGCAATATAGCGGATATTCAATAAAGTAAGTGAATATTAAATAATAAATATTTGATGTCATAAAAAATCCTAGGACGACGAAATTATCGTAAAATGAAAGTAGTTGAACGTTTTATATTATTGAGGAATGTTTGTTCATACAATATCTAGGAATTTAAAGTCGTTGAAGTTGGTACTTAGCCTATTGTTGCAAATTGTAAGAAAGTTATTTCGTCTGTGAGGCAGCAACATGTATCCGATTTATTTTATTTTATTGGTAAGTCTATTTGCTAAAGTACATGGTGTAGAACTTGTGGTCAGAAGAATTATTGATATTTCCACCCAGCTTGTGGTAGTCAATAATGATATAACAGTAGACAACCAAGAACAAGTTACCACAAATGAATTTGTCTTCATAACGGAACCTAACCTAATTGGGAGTCTAGTACACATAGAGGCTAGAGGTGAACTCCCACTGAATATTTCGAAGACTGAAACGAGCTGGAAAGTAGGCCTGAACAAAGATCTACATCCTGGTGAACAAACACGGCTGTTTATCAACTGTGTCTACATAAACAGTCTGGTGCCACATCCTGGGCGTATAAAGCAAGGAGATCCGCAACTAGTAATTTTTAGAGGAAATGTGTTCTTCTATACTCCGTATTTTGTGAGAAACCAGTATACTGTAGTTCGCCTGCCATCTACTGAAGTAGAAAGTTACACTAGATTTGAACCAGTGAATCAGAATGAGATATATCTAGCATATGGAACTTACCCAAAAGTTGCTGCACTGTCTTTTCAAGAGCTGAAGATTCATTATAAGAATAACGCACCTTTTCTTGTTGTAAATAACTTGAAACATGTCATCAAAGTATCACACTGGGGTAATGTTGCTGTAGAAGACTTTATTGAATTGGAGCACAGGGGAGCACTTCTCAAAGGTCCATTCTCCCGTTTAGATTACCAATCTATGAAGCGGAGGCAAATGCCCAGCATACAGCAATATGTAACTACCTTACCTGCCTCAGCAAAGGATATCTATTACAGAGATTTACTTGGGAATATCTCATCAAGCAGAGTTAAATATTTGAGTGATGCTGTACATTTGCATTTGAAGCTGCGATATCCTTTATTTGGGGGCTGGAAAATAAATTACTTTGTTGGTTATAATTTACCAAGCTATGATGTTTTGTTTTCTAAAGGGAACAATTTCTTGTTACGCATGAATATAATGGACCAAATATTTAAGAACATGGTAGTAGAAAAAATGCAGACACTTATAATTCTTCCAGAACATTCATTCGGTATTGAAATAGATACTAAATGTGCTATAGGAAATCTGACATTTGGAAAGCACTTTACCTTCGATGTTGTTGGGCATCCAACAGTAAGTTTTACAGGTTACAACTTAGTAGCAAATCATATAGGCAGTTTCGATGTACAGTATATGTTCCCATACTGGGCCATGCTACTGAAGCCATTGTATTTGTGTTTTATAATATTCATTTTGTTTGCCGCATACATTTTTCTGACTAGTGAAATACAGTAAACATTGTTTGTTTAATTTCCTGCCTGTGTGTTTTGATATGGTGGATAATATAACTTTAAAATATATAAATGCAGATGTATTTTAACAATAGCTAAAGTTAAGCAAGGTTATGCAAAATGTTGATTAATTATTTGTGAATAAGATCCCTTAATTTTTAAATATTAAATAATGCTATGTCCATGTTTATTTCAATCCATTATTGTAATATCTTGAGAGAGGGCATTCTGATAATGTTGTTGATATTTACCCTGATAAATCTCTGTTGTTCTCTGATCACTTTGACGCAATAAATATGTATTATTCAGTTTGTGTTGAAGAAATAAACCATAAAATTTCTTGATGAATGAATTTGTGATTATTGTAGCAAAAATGAACAATTCATAAATACTTTCTGGAATATGGCAAAGGAGGAACTGTTACAAATTTTAGAGGGTTATAATTTGAGGATAGATTAGTGTTCATAATCTTTGGGTAGTAAAATATATATATGTAAATGTGTACACAAAAATTTTAAAAAATATGCATTATACTATGGAATATAAAATGAACAGGAATTAAACATATTATTCATTTTATGGTAAATCACTTTTCAATATGTGTAAGAGATCTGGTCCTTGCCACCATTAGAATACAGCCTTAAGGTCATAGTGAGCCACAGTGTCCTCTGGTTTTAAGGTTTAACTCAGATTAGTTTAGACTGGGTGTATTGGATTTAAATTGGTTAAAAGGAAATTGTTCATCACAGCATCCTCGAAGATTTGGATTCAATGCTTTTTTCAATCTTTTAAAATGTTTTCACCCCCTCTCACATTCCATCTCATGGAAGCTAATCTTGGACTTTAATGATGGATGGAGTGTTACTGTTCATCGAAATGGTCCTGAAAACTACACATTTTATATTAGTATTGGAAATTGTTTATTATTTGTAATGTCACTGCTTTCTGCCCCTAAAATCTTGTTTTCCATTTTTTAAATCTATATATACATAGTTTGGTTGAAATCATTTCAGGTGTTTCAGAGTCATGCTGCTACACACGACCAAAGAGAAATTACCTTGTGGTTGACACTTGTGCTGCATTTTATCAACTGGAAGCAGCTTGTTAATCTGTTAGCCAGTTATATCACAAGGATGTATTATCATCATAGGCAGGCCCATCAATGTTGCAATAGTCATTGGTTAAGTGAAGTTTAGACACATATTCACCTACATGTACTGATCTCATTTTCTTTGCTAGCAAGCATGCACTTCATTTAGAGAAGTGTTTGTTTAATCATTTTAAATGTTAAATTATATTAAAAACTTAACTGTTCTATATAGTCTGTGGATGTTGGTCGTGCTGCTGCATGTTTACCAAATTTACTAGCAGACAGAAAGTAAATATATCAAAGTATACTCAGACAGATTTTGGCAGCACAAAGTCAATCACAAGATAATTTCGCATCAATAATACATACAGACATACAGATTGAGTAGTTGTAATTTATAACAACATATTTGGCCTTTACACACACACACACACACACACACACACACACACACACACACACACACACACACACACACACACACACACACACACACACACACACACACACACACATATATATATATATATATTGGTATGCATGCATTAGACCTCTTTCCGGTCCAGCCGTCGAACCCCTGCCAATGCTGGCAGAGGTCAGAATGTTGGCGGTCAGCGGAAACACGTTCCTCCGATAATTGTGGATGACTTCTCTGGGACTGTTGGCTTCCTAAAAGAAGTCATGCCGACCCTGGTGCAGACGTGCACAGTACGGAGGAACAAAAGCCGCTATATCTTCCAGGCTAAAGCGGTGGAAGGTTACAGCCTATTACTGCAGCACCTCAAGAAAAAAAGGGATTTCCCACTTGACCTTCGGGCTAGAGAAAGCCTGTGATGTACGCCGAGTTATCCGCGGGTTGCCAGTGGATACCTCAGTGGAAGACATCAGGACAGACCTCGTCCGCCAGGTTATCACCCCCAGAGTGATCAAGCAGCTGACAAGGCCAGCTCCAGATCGCCAAGGAACTAAATCCCCCCTCCCACTGTTCCTTGTAGTGGTGGAGCGAACCAGTGACCCGGAAATCAAGTTGGACGGTGTCACAACCATCTGCTACCTCCGGGTTAAATTGGAACCAGCAAAGGGCTCTGGCGGCCCCCCTCAATGTTACAGATGCCTGGGGTTTAACCACTCCAGCAACTTCTGCCACCGCAACCCACGCTGCTTACGGTGCGGTGGCACCCATACCAAAGATGTCTGTCCACGTGCCATCACTGAGGTACCCACCTGCGCTAACTGCAAGCGTGATCACATTGCGTGCTACGGGGGCTGCCCAACTAGGAAGGCTGTGATAGCCTCTAGGAGGGCGCCAGCACCATCATCGGCTAAGCAGAATTCTGCCCCCGCTGTACCAGTGCAGACTGCTGCTTCTGGTACAATTCAGAAAGCACGTGGTTTGCCTACCTTTGCGGAGGTGGCGCGCAAGCCTGCGGATTTGCCGGCGGTATCACAGGCAAAACACACACGTCCACCAAAGGCTACAGAAACAGCCCCTAAGACCACCCCCTCCGATAGAGCACAGGGAGGACGTCCTGCCAGAGAGCAAGGGTCTGATTCCGAGGCGTCGAGCGGGCGAGGTACTCCCAAACCCGAACGACAGCTGAAGGATGGACGGGCTAATGGTAGGCCGGCGCCCACTCGAATCAAAACTTCCACTTCAAATGAAGTTTCTCCTCCCACCACACAGGCCTCAGAGATGCTGGGTTGGTTGCAGCAACTGCTGCAGTACCACGGCCGGCGTCTCTGTGAACTCGTGGTGAGGTTCTTCGACACCACGGATTCTGCAGCCCGAATGGTCATTGTCATGGAGGCGCTTGCCTTGTTGTACACCGTAAGCCGCGCGAGCCATAATGGTGGGTCGAACAGATTCGCATTCTGGAATGCGAGTGGCATCAATGGTCAACAAGAAGAACTCCTGCATTTTGCGAGGTCATTTGCTTTGGATCTCATCTTGGTATCGGAAACACATCTCCAACCTGAAATGTCCTTCCGGATTTCCGGCTATCACTGCCTCAGGGTCGACCGTGTGGGCCGTCGTGGCGGTGGCACGGCGATCTTTGTGAGGAGAGGGGTAGTCTTTAAACCTGTCCAGCTTCCCGCTCTTCAAACCCTTGAAGCCACGGCCGTCTGTGTCTGTGTGCATTACCACAGTGTGAGGAATGCAGGTTATTTGCATAGACCAGTAAATCTGTTCTAAAATGGATGTTACTATTCCACAATAAGCATTTATAAAAACTTGCCATGTTATCTAACACTACTACATAATCCCAATCAAAATTAGTTCTTCAAGAAAATTTTAGTCATTTTTATACAGTTAATGCTGATATACTATGGAGGAATTCTTTAATGAGCTGTTTAGTATGTGCATATTCAATTCACAGATGGAACTGTCAATCATCATGATATCAGCACTGACAGTGCGCCAGAATTTCATTCTACAGAAATTCCTTTATATGTCAGTAAATCTATACACATGAAGCCACCACTTTTAAGAACACTAACAAACTTTTCATCTGGGCCCTGTTTGAACCCATGACCTTGTGATCAGTAAGTAGACCAGTGCAAAACTGACTGAGCCATGCAGATTGACCTTTTTTATTGTTACAATAATGCATTTTGCAAAGTTTACTCTTGAAATTGTGGTGGTTCACAAATTTTTAATTTCTTACATAATGCAAGATGCAGGGGAAAATGAGCATGTTTGGTTTTGGGTAATAATTAGTGAAGCTGCATATTCAATAATTGTATGATATGCTTAGTGACGTTGAGCTTTGCTCAAGATGGGACCAAAGAAACAGAGGTTCTACAATTCCTTTCTTGAAAGTGTGAAAACAGTGTTGTTATAATAAATTAAATTTAAAGGGAGTCGATTAATGACACTAAACAACACTTAGCTTTAAATTTTTCCGGAACATGTTTCAGAGACTTTGCCTCCATCCTCAACCAGCCATCAACTGGTTCTCATTGGTGTAGTTGGCGATACTTTGTCATAGGTGTCCTCTGGTGGCGGTTCAAGGAACTTGCTGAACAAATCTTTCAGAGGGATGTCGAAATGGAATACTTTATTCCTATTTTTTGAAATGAAGATTGGTTCCCATGTGGATAGTTCTTGTTTTCCTGATGTATGTTTTAGTAGTCTTGGTTCTGGATTTATGTTGTGGTTTTTCTTCCAAAAATGCATGGCAACTGTTGACTTTTCTAATTGTTTATATTTTATGTTCCTAAAGTGTTGCTTTGCTCTTTTTTCTAACTTTCTTTTGGTTTTTTCAATATAAATTTGACTACAGTCACTGCATTCAATTTGATGTATACCAGATCTTTTGTTAGATGGAATGGCATCTTTGATGTTTGAGCAAATTAGCTTTTTAAGTAGAAATGGTTGACTGGTGCTAGATGAATGTTTTGTTTTTTCAAGGCTTTTTTGAATTTATCAAAGGCCCATGGATGGTAAGTGAATTTTTTGAAAATCATATTAGTTTCTGTAGCTGAGAGGGTTTTGATTTCCTTTATTAGCTTCTTGTTTTTTGCTAAGTTCACATTTTTGTCTACTAATGATTTGAGAAAGACGGTTTTTTGTGCTATTTCAATAATTTTGTTGTATTCTGTTTTGTATTCTTCTGCTGTGAGAGGGATGTTAACCAGTCTGTGTGCTAAACTATTGAAGATTGCCTGTTTGTGGGATCTTGGGTTGTAGCCATTAGCTTTTATGAAGTTGTCTGTCTGTGTTGGTTTTCCATAAACGCCAAAGTTTAGTCTGTTTTAATTTCTCATTATTTTTAGATCCAAAAATGGTAAATACTCATCTTTTTCTATTTCTACAGTGAACTTGATGCTTATTTCTTGGATATTTAAAAGTTTCAGTGCATCACTGATGTTTTTTTTTTTCTTTTTTTTCCCCCCTTTTTGGTACCATTGCAAACATGTCATCCACATATCATTGCCAGAGTTTGAACATCCAAGGGAAACCTTTGGTGATCCTTATTTCTAATGCACTCATGTACAGATCGGCCAGGAAGCGTGATAGGGGGTTGCCCATTGATAAACCTGAAGTTTGGTGGAAATATTTTGTTTGAAACTGGAAGAAATTTTGTTCTATGCATAATTTGGTTAGATAAATGTAATCTGAAATTTCAGGTGATGGCATTCCAAGTGATTTGAGCCATTTTCCTATCAACGGTTAGAGTTGTTTTACTGGTATGCTGGGAAACAGTGATTTAGCATCAAACGAGACTAGTGTGTCCTCTTCTTTTAGTTCAGTATCCTTAATGTGTTCTATAAGTTCATAGGTGTTTTTGATGCTTAGGCAGTCGAATTTTGGAAATGAGTTGAATTTGTTTATTAGCCACTTTGCAAGTTTGTATGTTGGTGAATTTATACTGCTAACTATGAAATGCTAACTGACAATGAATATGAAATCATTAACAAAAATCCTCTAACAACTTGCATACAATCATTGGAAAAAACAATAGCAAAATCAAGCATAATACCAAACAAATATACAATTACACCGGACAACCCAACCTCACCTAGACCTTATGGCTTACCCAAAATACACACACCATTCATAACAATGAGACCTATAGTTAGCAGTATAAATTCACCAACATACTAACTTTCAAAGTGGCTAATAGACAAATTCAACTCATTTCCAAAATTCTACTGCCTAAGCATCAAAAACACCTATGAACTTATAGAACACATTAAGGATACTGAACTAAAAGAAGAGGACACACTAATCTCGTTTGGTGTTAAATCAGTGTTTCCCAGCATACCAGTAAACCAACTCCGACCGTTCATAGAAAAATGGCTCAAATCACTTGGAATGTCATCAACTGAAATTTCAATTACATTTATCTAACCAAATTATGCATAGAACAAAATTTCTTCCAGTTTCAAACAAAGTATTTCCACCAAACTTCAGGTTTAGCAATGGGCAACCCCCTATCACCCTTCCTGGCCGATCTGTACATGAGTACATTAGAAATAAGGATCACCAAAGGTTTCCCTTGGATGTTCAAACTCTGGCAATGATATGTGGATGACATCTTTGCAATAGTACCAAAAAAAAGAAAAAAAGACATCTGTGATGCACTGAAGCTTTTAAATATCCAAGAAAAAAGCATCAAGTTCACTGTAGAAATAGAAAAAGATGAGTATTTACCAATTTTGGATCTAAAAATAATGAGAAATAAAAACAGACTAAACTTTGGCATTTACAGAAAACCAACACAGACAGACAACTACATAAAAGCTAATGGCTACAACCCATTCAATAGTTTAGCACACAGACTGGTTAACATCCCTCTCACAGCAGAAGAATACAAAACAGAATACAACAAAATTATTGAAATAGCACAAAAAACTGACTTTCTCAAATCATTAGTAGACAAAAACGTGAACTTAGCAAAAAGCATAAAGCTAATAAAGGAAACCACAACCCTCTCAGCTACAGAAACTAATATGATTTTCAAAAAAATCACTTACCATCCATGGGCCTTTGATAAATTCAAAAAAGTCTTGAAAAAACAAAGCATTCAACTAGCACCAGTCAACCATTTCTCCTAATTTGCTCAAACATCAAATATGCCATTCCATCTAACAAAAAATCTGATATATCAAATTGAATGCAGTGATGTAGTCAAATTTATATTGGAAAAACCAAAAGAAATTTAGAAACAAGAGCAAAGGAACACTTTAGAAACATAAAATATAAACAATTAGAAAAGTCCGTAGTTGCCACGCATTTTTGGGAAAAAAAGCACAACATAAATGCAGAACCAAAACTACTAAAACATATATCAGGAAAACAAGAACTATCCACATGGGAACCAATCTTCATTTCAAAAAATAGGAACAAATTATTCCATTTCGACATCCCTCAGGAAGAGTTGTTCAGCAAGTTCCTTGAACCGCCACCAGAGGACACCTATGACAAAATATCACCAACTACACCAATGAGAACCATTTGATGGCCGGTTGAGGATGGAGGTAAAATCTGTGAAACATGTTCCGGAAAAACTTAAAACTAAGTGTTGTTTAGTTTCATTAATCGACTGCCTTTAAATTTAATTTAAGAGGTACTATTTGATAAAGGATTTAGAATCAGTGGTATAGATGTATCTACAGATACGTTTCATTGTGAGAGGACAGTTTCATTTTTACTTGCAACAAAATAAAATATGTGATTGCAGAGAGAGAACTTTATATCCCAAACGGAATAATTTAAAAAGCAATATTCTAATAATAAAGGACTTAAATGTTGCTTTCAGAAGATTTTCCTAGCTTTGGTACAAACCATACTTGCAAGAGCTTATTCCATCTTAATCTTGTTAATACATATAAACATTTGTTACTCATTTACACATTTTTTTAAATTATAAAAAGCATTTAAGTTAAAGTGATAATCAAATTTTTCAAATTCAGTTTCTGTGTCATTAGCTTGAAATCCCCTTTCTTTGCATGAACTAGAGAAGGAAGGAAAATGTAATGATGCAGAACTTAGGCAGCTAACTCTTTCTGCTGCAACTAAGCCATTCTTGCACTCTAATTGGACGAGCTTGGGAATGAAGGGCTCTAGGTGGGGAACAGTCATAAATGAAAAGTAAATCCTACTTTCCCTTTTTTCCTCATTTTTTTCTTTTCTCCTCTTTCTTTATCATGTTTTCTCCTTCTATGTCATTTTATATTCTCTTACACAATTATATATACTTAATATATATATTATTTTGTAATTTACCTTACCTCTAGAAAACTTGTTTGTGAAACTCTAACTTGAGAATCCAACATGTTATCTGCTGCGCTATGAAAGCTTGACGTCAAGTTTATCATTTAACAACATGCATGACAACAACTTCTAAACAAGAAAGTCATATTTTACTTGCAACATAAATTTTCACTTGCTTTTTTATTAATGGATTTCAGATTATCAAATTATTTTGCTTTGACAAGTAGTTGTTGAAAATCTTGTTTTATTTTACCCTCTGTTCACCAATGCTCCATATTTTTAATTTCATACATCATAAGGTCAAGGGCCCAAATATGCTTAAGTAAACATCAAAGAATAGGATAGGTATCACATTACAGTTGTGTTAGTGAAATAGAAATGAACACTTCATAAGGACAGCTTCAATTTCTGCAACAAATGTGTAGTTATGGTTCAAAATTCAATCAAGCCTTCCAAACATAGCGACTGCAGTCTTTCTTAGTTAACTGCAGTGTTGCAATAAATCCTTGCAGTTAGGCAAACCTTTGCTCCTCTGACTGCCAACTGGGATACAATTCGTTCAGGTGCAGAAGGAAGATGGTTCATTCATTCATTCATTCATTCATTCATTCATTCATTCATTCATTCATTCATTCATTCATTCATTCATTCATTCATTCATTCATTCATTCATTCATTCATTCATTCATTCATTCATTCATTCATTCATTCATTCATTCATTCATTCATTCATTCATTCATTCATTTATCATCTGCAGTAAAAATTACAGTGTACTTCATGGCATCGTCAGGTAGATGAGATTATACATAGATTCATGGATTATACAGAAACGATTCATAGCATTGTCAAAGTGCAAGACAATACAATGTATACAATGACACTATTAATGAACAAACAAAAAGTACAATGTAATAATATTTCTAGTCTTAAGAATATAGTAATATAGCAAGCATGTTTCACTTTCTGACTTTCAACTTATAGTATACAAAACACAATAACTTTAAAAGAAAAAGAAAAATCACAAGTATTTCACAATATTAAGCTAAAATTAATCACAACTCAGTTTTTAAAATAATAGAGGAACTATTTTCTTCAGCTATGATATATACAGGAAATATATTCATTGAGGTTCATATATATGTGTAACACATTATACTATATGGCAATTTGAAGATGTACACCAATGGTTTCAGTATCTTCTGTTATCCACAAAACCAAAGCTTTTCTTTAGAAATGCAAGTGATTTTGCAATTATTGTACAGTAAATGCACTAAAATACTATTTATGTGCATAAAGTAGCCTAAAAAATATTTGTTATAAATATCCCACACCACAAAAGCAAAATAAAATCATAGCAGTATATGCAGGAAATTTTATTATAAAAATAAATATTGACTGCCAAACAAAACTTTCAAACTCATTCTCAGGTCAAAAACTCTATTGATTGTATTCAATTGGTTTTTTCAAGTAGCCTTCATAGTAATCAAAGAAAAATAGTAGTAATTAGCAGTTGAGAAAAGAATTAAGGTGCTTAATTAATAATATACAAAGCATCCAATGTGCATAATTAGAATAAAATATAGTGAAACATACATATGACTGTTAAAGAGAAGTTGAGTCAAAAATATTTCTGTGTCCAAGTTTCTAAGTGACTATCACTGATACATGACTCTTGTCTGAGCAAAACAAAATCAAATATACTGATCTCCTTTTGCGCACCGAAGTTTGGCATCACAGCATTTAGTACACACATACTCTTGTTGCAGGCCTGGTGGTAACACTTCCTATTGCAGGTGGGAACAATGGATTGGAAAATCCGTCACTGTGTGTCACAGACCATAATTTTCCTTGCATCCATTCCTTATTCACCATGTCATCGGTAGTGTTCAACAAGACGACATTAAAAGACAAAATTAAAAACCCATCACGAGAGTCAACCAAACATCAGCTTAAGTATTTCAATATTAAAAAATTGTCTCCAGAATGGTTAATATGACAAAAATGTTGTAAAGAAATGAATTATATGCTTTAACAACATATAACATTTTGTGTGGTATGATTTTGTCTATAAATCATTTGAGTTGCATCTTGGAAGATGCTGAACTTTGGTAGCAAGTTTATTTAACAAACCTTTTATTTTTAATTGTTTTTTAACTTTACGTCCTCCAGTGTTAAGTCATATGGTGCAGATACCCATGCGCATAACATTTTTTTCAATATACGCTTTTTTGGATTCTAGTATTGTATTTATACAGCTATGTAACATAGACGGTAAAATATAAGTTCCAATTTGGAAATAAGCAAATAAAAAAAATTATTTAATAAGGACACATGCAATGAATGAGAATTCTGCGTTATATGTGATATAAGTTTTTATATCCCTCTTAAGGTTTGTAGGTGCTATAACAATATAGAACAATTTTTCAATGTTTGAAAATGTACATTCTAGAAAGTATGTATATGAAACATACAGCATTTTGGTAAAAAATCTTAATGGCTTTTTGAGAAAACTGAAAACCTTGAAATTCCATGTAAAATATAGTTCAGTCTCGAGATATGTTTCCAATGAAACTTCAAAATTAAGTTAGGGTGGAATACCAAACTTCCTGTTCTTACAGTAGATATTTAATAGAACACTAAAACACAGATAAGTTGCACAGACATGACTTTCCCTACTTACTCTTGGACAAACTAGTTCTACCAATGCTTATTCTTCCATGTATTTCAAAGATTTTATTTAATGCAGATGGGTATTTGTAGAAATGGTTTCATTGATCTTCACATTTCCTTGTAGATAAAATGGGAAAAGAAAAATACTGTATGGCTAAGCAGCAGTCCAAGGTTTTGGCTTTGAAATGTCCTCTTTATAAGCAGAAGTAACAATAATTTTTCCCATTTGTGAAAAGTAGATATTTGGGGATTCAAAACTATAACAAAAATATCTTAGAAATGGTTAACACCATGAAAAGGTGTTTTTAACATAAACTGTGCTTTAACAAGGTCTATATATTTTATGTGGTAAAATTTTATCAATATCTTGTGATTTAATGGTTCTACAAAGGTCATTCAGAATGAAGAGGACTGCAGAGGATATTCACAGAAAGTTCATTACATAAATTTCATTTCTAATAAAAATATCTTAAACATATAGCACTTTTATTAAAATCGTTAGAGCCAGTTTTGAGTAACTCAACATTTTGGAAAATTGGGCTTTGTGAAGGATAGTTTGAAACTGCGAAGTTTTAAACTCTTTTTGTTGCATTGTTACAGAATGCTTAATATAAATACTAAGGACTGTTAGTATAATTTTATATCAAACTAGTACTCTTTGCTCCATATACTGTTAGTGTTTACCTAGAACACATTTCATTAGGACCCAAACTTAAGGTACTGACAGAGACACCCTATTGCTTCCCAGGAGCTCACCACATCAAAATTTGAAAGTCAACATTAGCTGAGGAAGTTAGGAAGGTCCTAATGAAACATGCTCTAGGTAAAAACTAGCAATATTTGTAGCATGGAGTACTAGTTTGACTCAAAATTACATTCATTATATTAATTTTATGCTTCAATATATCATAGTCCTTACTCAATAATCCTTACTAATCCATACTATTATTAGTACATGTATGTCATAATAATTCAGAAGTTCCCAGGAAACAGCTTCAATGTTTTCAGGTGAGGAATTAATGAGGGATAAGTGGACGAAGTTTGACTACTTGACGAGTGATGTTTTAGCATTTAAAGTGAAACATATAAGCACTAATGATAAACTCTCATTGTTTTTGTGTTGTTTTGAGATAATTGATCTTAGCAGTTTGGAATATAAAACATAACTGAAATTGGTGTTCTTAAGAGAACAATTGCAACTTGCTGTATCCGCAAAACCAAGGTAATCAGAAATCTTATTTTGGGGTTCAACATTATTTTACTCTTTTGCTGGGGCTTATCACCTACTTCATACAGGCAAGGTTCTTAAACTTCCCCATCCATCCATCCATCTCAAAAACTTTCTTATACTGTAATAAATTCTTCTCAAGTAAAATATCTTACAGCAAAAATGTAAACTTATTGGTGAACCTTAAAGAATCATAAGTGTCCTGCTAGATGAAAATCTAGATGAAATTTATGTTACACCCAACCTGAGTTACAAGGGTAGGAAAATAGAAGGGATTACAATGAATAAACAAAAGCGAGTGCTCGGAGAATGTGATTCGTGAAAAGTGCTGTACGTGGTCAGGTGCATAGTTTTTCTCTTTAGAAACGAACTCCCTAACATACATAAAATTTTGTTTGCTGTGAATGAGGATGCAGATTTACCAAATTTCAGCAGATCTAGTCTGTATAGATTGCTTATATAGCGGGGGGTTTGTGAATGGAAAAAGGGGCAAGAAAAATGTGCTAAGAGACAGAGGCGATATTTCTGTGTGGCGAAGACGTTATTTAAGAACAATCAGACTGTACCGGGATACAAATCGCAAAATATACTACCTTGACGAGACCTGGATGAATGAAGAACACAAGACAAGTATAGCGTGACATGACTTTTAAGACTGAAAGGCAAGCATTTTTGTAAGGTATGTGTGCTGGTTTAAATAATCCCAGTGGAAAAGGCCGAAGGCTGAGTTGAGTAGAGTTTTATTGAAAACTTGTATTTTTGCATGCCTTCATATTGTTATTTGTATGATTTTATCTATCTTCCTGGCAATTATTATGACGTTTACTGCAGGCTTAAATGTGACGATGACATCGCCTATGGCGTATGGCGCGAAAGCATTAGCCAATTAGAGTGAGGGGGAAGGTAGTTGCACGCGGAGTGATACATGTCAACGGGGCAAGGTTATATGAAACAGAGAGTAGCAATACAGGATGTTTATGAGCAAGTGGAGATATCTTAAACAAATAATTTCAGACAGGAGACTTATGGCCTTTTGGTTCAAATATGGAAGTTACGGCTATAACTTTCTAGAGTGCCAGTACGCCCATGCTAATGATGATGCCACTTGAGCGCACAAGACATAAAATGAAGAGAAGTGTCGGAGGGTTCCCTCTGGTGCAATGGTTATGAGATTAACTTTCAAATGAAAGGTAAATGAGTTTGAGTCTCCTTCAATTTTTTGTTTATTTTTGTTTTGCTGGTTTGCTTGTGCATTTATGGTTTTCTAATATTTTGTCTAAGCTTTTAATTCTTGCATCAATGCATGTATTTTACGTTTTAATTTCACCTTGTTATGCAATTAGTTACAATTCCTTCTATCAGAAGCTGAATCCTGCTCAATGCGTTCACGTGCTGTACGTCCAAATGAGAGGAGTTTAAAGGGTAAACCAATTTATATAAAATAAAAAGGAAATGCAACCTTTTACGTCAGGTTTATAGGAACTGCCTGGAATTGTGATTTGCGTTTTCAGAGCAAAGTTCACAACGGCGAAGGAACCACTATCGTACTCTGTCCAAAATTCCTTGTGTATCAAATAACTTCACATGCTGCTATTATTCGGGCAGTTGGGAATCATGCCATTTCTCACTATTAGAATTTATCAATTAAAAAGACGAAGTAAAAACATTAACTACAAGACAGAAACCGAACCAATGACCTTTGGAACATTAGTTTTTGGCGCTACGGATTTGGTCACCAGAGCTGTTACAGAATCAGCACTAAAGTAGGCTTCATGATGCAAGAAGGCAGTAATCGCTGTTCATTGTCGCACTGGCAGGTGATTAGTAAGAGATTTGAGGGATCTTTGAGACATTAAATCTTGAAAACGCCAATAAAGAGCTACTAAAAACCTATATTTCGATACTCGGGAATCAGTTTTCAAGACGCTCTAGTCCAATAATTTCGGTCACCTTGTTTAAATACCAACTTATCAGCATCTGATGCCAATTAGGTTTAACGCAATTAACTGCCTCACGTTTAGGCGCATTCCCTATCTCAACTTTTCCATCTCACGTCTAGAATTGCTGAAATTATTTCGATGTAGTTCAGTAACACCCTGTATATGGAGCATTGAGTACTAGTTCTACTCAAAATTATATTAATTTTGTACTTTATGTATCATAGTCCTTACTCATAGGATATATTATTATTTATTTGAAATAATGCTAGCTGCGCAACTAAGACCCTTTGAATTTCGGAAATGTATACCTTACATTTTCGTCAATCTCGCATAAATGAAATGCATGTATTAAGATGAAACGCAGGTATAGTATTCCAAAATCAGTTAAATTCAAAGTTTTGGTCTTTTTAGTTTTTCTCGACCCCTTCTACTTTTGCGCATCTCTGGCAGAAAATCAATAACACTCTAATTCGAAAATCCAGAAAACAAATATGTATTTCTTTAAAATTACTGTTATAGAATCTGAGATAGAGTTGTCATTAAAGGAAGGGAGAATAGAGAACACCTTGGAACTGTTAGAGATGATCGTATAAAGAGCAAGAATTATAAAGGGGATAAACAAAAGACTAACCTAAATATCAATAGCTGGTATGACGACGAATGTAGGAATGCTAAAAGAGAAGTAGGGAAATTAATCGAAAAATGGCGAATCATAGAAAAAGAAGAAGATAAAACATTTTATATTATGTAGGTGGGGGTATAAAAATCTAATAGAGAGGAAAATAAAAGAGTGGTTGGAAGCTAAGTGTAAGAAAGTGAAAGAGGCAGTGTTAAATAAAAGATTAGAAAAGAGTACGGGAAGCAATTAAGGAGGTCAGTAGAAAAGGAAATATTGATGGAAAGATAGCACCCGCAGTGTGGGTTGAATACTCTACAAAGTTGATCGGCAAGCAACCTAAAGTTAGCTTTAAAACATAGATTTGGAATGAGGAGGTGGCAAGTTAAGAGATTAAATGGGGATATTACAGTAGACGAAGTGAATTTACAAGTAAAAAGGTTAAAAAAGAACAAGGCTGGGAGCTTTGATGGACTACCAGGAGATTTCTGGATGGAATATGGCAAAACAAATGAAGGTGTAAGAGCTATGACGAAATTTCTATAAAAAATAAGGCAAGTGAATAGATTTCCGGCAAACTGGAAGGTAAGCATTATTACACCAATTTACAAAGACAAAGGAGAAATAAGTAAACCGCAAAATTATAAGGGGGATCAGTTTACTAGCAATATTAGGGAAAATTTACACAGGAATAATGTCAAAAAGATTGCAAAGATGGGCGGAGGCAGAAAAAGAAGCTATCGGAATTTCCATCAGGTTTCAGGACAGGGAGAAGTAAATAATGTACTAATTATTAGAACAATAGTAGATAAATACACAAGTAGGAAAAGAGGGAGAGTGTATATGTTTTTTGTAGATTTTGAAAAAGTTTTCGATACAATAGTGAAAGAAGCACTATGGTGGGAATTACAAAAGAAAGGAGTCAGCAAGGAATTTACTATAGGGCTAGAAAAAATTTATGAGGGAATAAAGTTTGGAACAAGAGTAGATAAGAATAGGACAACGGAATTGGTGGAGCAGAAAATGGGATTAAGACAAGGCTGTAAACTTAGCCCTATATTGTTTAACTTGTTCATTGATGATATAATTGAGAGGGTTGAAGAAAGTAACAACCATTGCCCAATTATTAGGAATAAGGTAATACCAGTGTTACTATTTGCAGATGATTTGGTAATAGCATCTATTACAGTGATAGGGTTACAAAGAGCAATAAATGAAATTAGCAGCTACTGTAAAGAATGGGGAATAAGAATCAATATAAGCATGAACAGTTCTGTAAAGAAATACTAGGTTTGAATAAGTCAACGCCAAATGGAGTAGCTAGAGTGGAACTTGGAAGACCTCGCAGAAGTGGGGTAATTAAGGAAAGATGTTTAAAATATTGGTATAGTTGTATAAAAAAGGCTGATGATAATAAATTTAGATCTGTCTAGAACAACAGAAGAATTCAACATTTAAGGACAGCTGGTGGGCACAGCTAGAGAGAGCGCTGGTCAAAATAGGGATGGGGGATATCTGGCAAGAGAAAGAAGGAAATGTAAAAGATTTTTGGTCTATTATTAAGAATAAGATAGAGAACATTGACAGACAAGTGACATGGGCAAATCTGATAAGTAAAAATCACTAAATGTATACCTGAAAATAAAGACAGAATGGGGAACGGAAACATATAGACATATGTGATAGATATGATAGGGAGGGTTTAGCTTGTTTTTTTTTTTTTTTTTTTTTTTTTTTTTTTTTTTTTTTTTTTTTTTTTTTTACTTTTTTTATTTTACGTCCTCCAAAGTTAAGTCATATCGGATGATGAATGGAATGGGTGAAATGATGCTAAAATGAGTCCAGGGTCCATAGAGCTTGGAGTCACCCGACATTCGTCTTTCAGGTTAAGGGAAAACCCTGGAAAAAACCTTATCCAGATAACTCACGCTGACCGAGATTCGAACACAGGACCTCTTGAACGTGAGGCAGACTTGCTACCATTTACGCTACCGAGGCGGGCATTTAGCTTGGTTAAGGACAGGAGCCATATTGAGAAGGGGTTCACCAAATGAGTGCATTCTATGTGGAAAGAAAATAAGCTTAGAACATTATGTAGTGGAGTGTAAAGAAATTGAGAACTGGAGGAAATTAATATGGGATAATAAAGGGGCTTACGTGGTAGCAATGAAAATGCTTACGTTGAAAATAGAGAAAAGATTAAGGGAGCTGGGGAAATTTGCTGACAAAATCAAAGAGAAATGGTTGAGAAGGGCAAGGAAATAAGAGGTAGAGAAATGGAAGACACAATAAGAACATTAGGTCAAGGTCGTATGAGGGCTAGGATAGAGGTTAACGGCCAGGGAGCCAACACCACTATCAGCCCGTAATATAAGCAGCTGACAAATTTGTACCTAGTTTAGAATTGTAAGATATGTAAGTACAAATTATCACCATCATCATCATCATCATCCATCATTAAAACTACTGATTACAGAATGAGATATTATTACAATAATTTGGTTAATTTATTTTACCATCAGTGATGAACTATTGACGTTGTTTAGTAGCATTGTATTTCTGAGGCAATTTAAATGCAATCTGAACTATTTTACAGCTAAACTTTAAGAACTACTTTAACGTAATAGTTAAAAGTGCAAATATTTTAATGTAAAAAATATGCTGTGGTTAGAATGAACAGCTTATCGTAAGTATATTAATATTAATAACGTCTAAATGAACAAAAACATACATAACTGAAACAAAAGTATGGTACTGCCCTAAACTAATGCCCATGCAAAGCTTATATTTTGTACTGAATCTATACAAGTAGTTTGGCAAGCTTGATCCCAGAGAATCCTTAAGTTTAATTTAAACTAATTATTTAGTTTTAACGGTCTTATTTAGAGGTTTAAATATTGCTGACATTCATTAAATTTGTGAATTTATTCAATTCTAGTGTATCTTGCACAACGATGAAATAGTTCCAGGATTATCAAAAACAAGGAAAGAATTTGAAAGAGGTGAAGAAACCAAACGTAAAGTTTCCTATGCAGCTATATCTAATTATGAGCAATCTTATCTTCATCTTCAGCTACCAGTGACTGGCAACAAGATTCACATCAAAGCGACGTCATTTGTTCAGGAGTAAGTGGTAAAAATTGTACAAGGAGTAAAGAACTTGGTGAAGTAATTGTTGGCTAATACAATGTTAGAACTGGTAAAGGCATGTAATGTATCTTGTCTGTCATTGTCGCAATAAAATATCCAATTCCTTATGATAAAGCTGTTAAAGTATCGCGCTATAATACTAGCTAAGCGAATACAAAGAAAACATACGATAAATTTTGGGATGTTTTCATATTTTAATATCTGAGACAAATCCAATAAGACTAAATTCAAGTGTTAGAGTTGAAGTTAGCAGCTCAGAACGAATGAGTTGATCTTAGAAACTAAAGTAAAAATTGAAACTGCTGCGTTTAAGAAACGTGAGTTACATCCATTATGTTTTGAAAATGGATTCTGATCTAACAATTCACTAACAAAAGCACCAAATTGATATCTGAAGTTATATTACAAATGTCTATCATGCCCTCATTAGTATAGGAAAATCTTTTGAAACGAGTGTTCAACTCCAAGGGAAAGCACATAATGCAGTACGCGAATATCGGAGAAGTTACCTAGCTAGCACGGAATTCAATTCGAGGAGTGGTTATACGATAGCAATATTAATCATAAAATCATATCATATAACGTGCCTCGCAATATCATATGCAAAACACCAACATAAAATGAGCAACAAAAACATTGTGACAAAAAACACAGATGGAGTCCATTTCAAACTTCTTTGTCGCTTCCGTCTTCGTGACCTCAACCAATGACTGTCCTTAAAAGTTTCGTTTTTCGTTAATCCCGCCAGCAAATAACAAAGATGACGCTAATGTTTCACTAAAACTTAATTTTTATGGCAGGTATGAGCCGTTGAAAATATGTTAATTTTTCTAGCTTACCACTACCCCACTCCACCCCACCCCACCCCACACACCACACACCACACCCCACCCCACACACCACACACCCCACTCCACCCCACCCTTCCACCACACCACACACACCACACCCCACCCCACCCCACCCCACACACCACACACCCCACACCCCACCCCACCCTTCCACCACACCACACACACCACACCCCACCCCAACCCACGCACCACACCCCACACACCCCTCTCCACCCCACCCTTCCACCACACCACACCCCACCCCACACACCACACACCCCACTCCACCCCACCTTTCCACCACACCACACACCTAACCCCACCCCACCCCACACACCACACCACCACACACCACCCCACACACCACACCACCACACACCACACACGCCACCCCACCACACACCACACACGCCACCCCACACCCCACACCACCACACACCACACACACCACACACCACCCACCACACACGCCACCCCACACCCCACACCACCACACACGCCACACACCACCCGCCACACACGCCACCCCACACCCCACACCACCACACCACCACCCACCACACACGCCACCCCACACCACCACACACCACACACACCACACCACCACACACCACACACGCCACCCCACACCCCACACCACCACACACCACACACACCCCACACCACCCACCACCCACCACACACGCCACCCCACACACCACACACGCCACACACCACCCCACACCCCACACACCACACCACCACACACCACACACGCCACCACCACACACCACACACACCACCCCACACCCCACACACCACACCACCACACACCACACACCCCAACCCACCCCACCCCACACACCCCAACCCACCCCACCCCACCCCACACACACCACACACCACCCCACCCCACACCACACAACACCCCACCCCCACACACCACACACCCCACCCTACTCCCCACACACCACACCACCCCATACCCCACCACACACCACACCCCACCCCACGCCACACACCACACACCCCACCCCACTCCACACACCACACACCCCACCCCACACCCCACACCACACCACACCACCCCACACCCCACACCACCACACACCACACACCCCACCCCACACCACACCACCTCACACAATCTAACCACCACACCACCTCACACCACACCACCACACACCATCACACCACCACACCACCACACACGCCACCCCACACCCCACACCACCACACACCACACACACCACACACCACCCACCACACACGCCACCCCACACCCCACACCACCACACACGCCACACACCACCCGCCACACACGCCACCCCACACCCCACACCACCACACCACCACCCACCACACACGCCACCCCACACCACCACACACCACACACACCACACCACCACACACCACACACGCCACCCCACACCCCACACCACCACACACCACACACACCCCACACCACCCACCACCCACCACACACGCCACCCCACACACCACACACGCCACACACCACCCCACACCCCACACACCACACCACCACACACCACACACGCCACCACCACACACCACACACACCACCCCACACCCCACACACCACACCACCACACACCACACACCCCAACCCACCCCACCCCACACACCCCAACCCACCCCACCCCACCCCACACACACCACACACCACCCCACCCCACACCACACAACACCCCACCCCCACACACCACACACCCCACCCTACTCCCCACACACCACACCACCCCATACCCCACCACACACCACACCCCACCCCACGCCACACACCACACACCCCACCCCACTCCACACACCACACACCCCACCCCACACCCCACACCACACCACACCACCCCACACCCCACACCACCACACACCACACACCCCACCCCACCCCACACCACCTCACACAATCTAACCACCACACCACCTCACACCACACCACCACACACCATCACACCACCACACCACCACACACCATCACACCACCACACACCATCACACCACCACACACCATCACACCACCACACATCACACCACCACACACCACACCACACCAGCACACCACCACACACCATCACACCACCACACACCATCACACCACCACACACCATCACACCACCACACACCATCACACCACCACACACCACACCACCACACACCCCACATCACACCACCACACACCACCACACCACCACACACCACACATCACACCACCACACACACCACCACACCACCTCACACCACACCACCACACACCATCACACCACCACACACCATCACACCACCACACACCATCACACCACCTCACACCATCACAGCACCACACCACCTCACACTACACCACCTCACACCACACCACCTCACACCATCACACCACCACACACCACACACCACACATCACACACCACAGACACCCCACCATCACACCACACCACCACACACCACCACACACCACACACAATCCCACCATCACACCACCACACCATCACACCACCACACCACCACACCACCACACATCACACACCACACACACCCCACCCCACCACACCCCACCCCACACCCCACACACCCCACACCCCACACACCCCACCCCACACACCACACCACCACACACACCCCACCCCACCCCACCACACCCCACACAGCCCACACCCCACACGCCCCACCCCACACCCCACACACCACACCACCACACATCACACACCCCACACACCCCACCCCAGCATACACACCCCACACCCCACACTCCCCACCCCAAACGCCACACACACATATATATAACATCGCAGAAAGTTACCGCAATATACCGCAATACAATGTGTTGACAAATTCATGTTGCGTTATGCTAACGATGATTGCAAAGACCTTCGTTATCGACAAAATATAACATACCACGAAACAGGTACTGTAAAAACATATACAGGACAAGCTTCAGTGTCTTGCTACGAAATGGAATGTCTCACATTTAGAATGCACTTCCTGCTTGCTAGGCAATTTCTCCGATAACTGAGTCAAATCTCTGCAGAAGTATTAAGGTATTGGATTATAAACTCAACAGTTGGGCAAGTGTCACATATGAGCATGCAATGACTCGTTATGATGTGAACACCCAGTGTTTCTTAAACCTAAAAGTTCCTAGATGAAGAGGAAGTTCTATCATCACTTTTGCCATATGCATTATCAATGCTGCCCACAAAACGACTACGTGAAGCAAACACTGCTGGGAAACTTGGACATTCTAACCTAAAAATTAACCAATGTGGCGAAAAGAATGAATGCTGAAAGCAAAGAACGCTACACAGAGCACTTGATAAACACTCATAAAATGGAAGCAAAATGCATTGAAATTTAGTTTGCTGTATGTGAAAGATAAATTTGGAAGGAAATTAACTTTCATATGTCCTGAGAATGTTATTTTTGGGTAACATTTGTTTGCAGTAAACACAAAAGGAATAATTACAATCACTATAAAAATGTAGGAATCTGTAATAACATTCTAGTTGCCATGATGTAACATTTAAGCTGTTGGGGGCGGGGAGGATATGTGTTTCATTTGCACGTCACAGATGTTGAAAAAAATGGGCACAACCCATGTTTAAAATACAGCTGTTATTAAAAAGATAAAATATGATCATTTTGTATGAAAACCAGAATTATATGCCGCGTACAATTAGCAAAGGAGGTATGCATTAATTAGTGTCAACAAAACATATTACTTTGTAGGGTCTTTGAAATCATAAAATAGCAAGCATTTTAGAAACGAAGTTGCAATCCGTCACCATGCAGGAAAACACAAAGAGCGACAGAGAAGATACGAAAAATAAGAAAACATTAAGAAACAATTATCAGGCGGGTCGTATACCCAGAGAGAGAGAGAGAGGGAGAGAGAGAGAGAGAGAGAGAGAGAGAGAGAGAGAGAGAGAGAGAGAGAGAGAGAGAGAGAGAGAGAGAGAGAGAGAACAAGGACCGATGCTTCTAACCAGATCTAACGGTCATATGGTCGCTGGATGTAACGTTCAAATACGCCTTAGCCAGATGTGACGTAGAACTCACGTCACCACCAGATGTCCCGGTAATATGGAACTTGGCCATTCCCAGCAGGGGTTAACCTATCGGATTGAAAGTTAAGTGCAGGGAGGATTTTCTGAGTGCGACTGGAAATATGGTGATGGTAAACCTTGCAGAAGTAACATGTAACTCTGGTATTTATCTACATAAATGGAGTTGCTAATCTACATAACAATGAGAGGAGAGGAAGGGCTTTTCTTTAATTTACGTCCTTCAACGTTGTTATATCGGACGATGAATGAAATGGGTGAAATGCTGCTCAAAAGAGTCCGAGCTTAGAACTACCCGACATTCGTCTTTTAGGATAACAGGAAACCCCGGAAAAAACCTTAGCCAGGTAACTCACCCAAACCGAGATTCGAACTCGGGACCTCTTGAACGTGAGGCAGACACGCTAACATCTACGCTACCGAGGCGGACTGAGGAAGGGTTGGTCAGTGATAGCTGTTGACTTTATCCTTGCAGAGAATTCTGGTCTCCCAATTTCCATCTTGGAGGGCAGTGAAAGAGCCATTTAAAGAGTTGAGTGTCACTGGTTCATTTTACCACGTACATATTTCCCTCTGCACCAAAATTCGCGGTTTTTAAATATAAAATACCGGCTGACGGAGGTAGCTAAGGGAAGCCTTTGTTAGTACACCTCAGTAAAGTTGATTCCATGTGTACGGTAGGTGAGTACGATACCCAAGAAAGAATACGATCTCTTCTTGCAACATGAGCTTCCAGTAAATGATTTGCGCGTATGCTAACAGGATGTCGCATATTTGGACTTCAATCAATTAAAGACAAGATTGTGTACAAGAGTTTCAATCAATTAGGTCCCAAATATCCCAATTTTATGAATGTATACCTATCAGGAACTTACAAAATTATGATTTTCACGCTAGCAAAACCACAGAAATGTCATACGTTAAAACAATCTAGCTTGGTTATTTTAACATAACATATATCTGCATTATACTGGGTGTCCCAACTAACTCTGCGATCTCCGAAATGAAACAACATATTAAAATTCCAATTGGCCAAGAATGCACATATGTCAGGGGCTCACACAATGAGAAGATATGCATAATTCATAAAGGTAAACAAACAACACATCCAACACCAAGTTGCGTTTTTAATGGAACATGTATGCTTATTCTAGCAAAAGGAAAACTAGAGCTACAATTAGTGATAACACACTTGGTGTCACGTTTCTAAACCTCAAATGTTCTGAAATACGTAACTGTTAGAGGATGGCAATGGTGCCTGACGTAATGCAACGCATGTACTTCTGTGATCGGAACACGGGTTGCTTGCATTGGCCAATAGCCTGCTGTAAACAAACCGATATCAGCTCGGCACGTTCTAGCTTCAGTGTACTAGTGTCTCCTGATCTGGCCTGCTGTCATACTGTAACGTAATTCACGTACGATTCAGATATTGCTTTCCAATTTGACACATTAAATCGTGTTTTCGTGTGGCGTGTAACAGTTGCCGTCATCTAGTCGATTTGCCGACCTTAGTAACGAAGAAAACCTGGATTTTAATTTACGGCGAATATCGCAGAAGTGCAACCACATCTGTGGCATTGTACGCTGAACGCTACTCAGATCGACGGCGTCCTTCGCCTCGTACCATTGCCAACATCTGCAAGAAACTCAGGGAAACAGGAAGCTGCGCTCCCACAAAGCGACAACTTACAAATACGGAAACGAAATTGCTGTTCTGGCTGCTGTAGCGCACAATCCTAAGGTGAGAGTCCGACAGATTGCACGAGGTTCTGGAATAAGTAGCAATAGAGTGGGCAGAATTGTGCAAAGTCATCGGTTTCATTCATTCCATATCTCACTGCACCAGAAGCTGTACGGGAATGACTTTGAATCCCGCATTGTATTATGTGTTTTACACTTCAGCAGTTGCAAGGTAATCCAGTATTCCTAAGTAATACGTTGTTTACGGACGAAACTTCATTTACCAATCATGATTATGTGAATATGTGGAACATGCACAACTGGTCCGTACAAAATTCCCACCGGATTGGCCAAGTTACTCATCAACGAAAGTGGAGTGTCAATGTTTGGTGCGGTATCACTGGTAACGGTATTTTGGATCTCTACTTTTATCAGGGAACATTAAACGGACAGCGATATGCGTAATTTCTGCAACACATACTACCCGTCCTCATGGGGGATGTGGGATTGGAAACACGTCCATCAATGTGGTTCCAGCATGATGGATGTCTCGCACACTATGCACAAGTTCCCAGAGCGTTGTGGATGCGAAGTTTTCAAATACGTGGATAGGACATGAAGGTCCTGTGCGATGGCCAGCTCGGTCCCCAGACTTGACGTCATTAGACTTCTTTCTCTGAGGCACAGTAAAAGATAGAGTGTATCAAGAACCGCCAAATACTCTAGAGGATATGCAACATCGTATTACTGTAGCCTGTGCAGTAACACTTTCTTGTTACCAGATTCCAAAAGTGTATTGATGCAAACGGAGGGCACTTCGAGCTTCTGCTGAAGTGACACGGTTTCATCGGACAAGACGTTACTGGTGATTTGTGAGTGCATTTTCCATGCCAGGTGCAATGCACAATAATGAAGTTTCTGAGGGCTATAGGCCACTAGTAAATGTGTTTATAAAGGCGGAACCAAGTGTGTTATCACTAATTGTAGTTCTAGTTGTCAGTTTGTTAGAATAAATATACATGTTCCATTTAAAAAACGCAACTTGGTGTTGCAAGCGTTATTTGTTAAACTTTATGGATTGTGCGTACCTTCTCACTGTCTGAGCCCGACATTCCTGGCCAATTGAAATTTTCATATTTGGTTTCATTTCGGAGATATTTGAGGTCGCAGAGTTAGGTGGGACAACCTATATATACTACTATAGTTAATGTTTTTTCATCCTTCAAATAGAATACAGCAGGTAAACATTATTGTGCCTCTTACAAGTTACACTACAATTCTTTTCCTCCATGCACAGCATTCGTTCCTTTTAAAAAGCACCAACATATTGGCTTCAGAAGCGAATTGGTGGAAAGAGAGACAGTTCGAGGAAGACAAAGGATGGAGATGAAAGCCAGAATCGGAATTGGACAGAAATTATACGCGTATTGCCGCCCCTAGGAACCACTGCAAAGGGAGGGATAAAGGCGAACAAAGGAAGGCAATGGAGCGGTACAGAAGTAAAGCAAGCATATTACTGTATTACAGCAAACAGAAGAATAGTGTGAAAGAGAAATAAACCAAAGGACAGCATAAAGGCAAGCTGTGACATTCCGCGATCTCATTGCTGGGTGCTTGCAGGCTTAATGGTACGCTGTGAACCTCGAGCAAGACTCCAGGTAAAGAAAAGCATGTTCCCCCTCCTGGGATACTGTGCAATATTCCAGCATTGTGTGACTAATTGGGTCTATTCTTCAGTTCATTATTTTGCATGCAAAGTTTAAAAAGTCAGTTTTAACTTCACTTCAATTCCAAAGCACTGGCTCCTTTGAAGTAGGTCATTTTCTTAGACGCGAGGTATAGAGGTGAAGCTGACCACAATTTTCCACTATAAATAAGCCTCAGGCTGAGAACGATAACTATATTCTGTCGGGACAATTGCACTTAGTGTAGCGTAGGGGTGTGTATGCATTAGTTTTATCTTCATCTATAGGTGGTGCTGGTGCCGTATGCACAATTGAGTTCGTTCTGTCTGTATTTTGACGCTATAACTTAAGAGAGGGATGTCAGGTAACCAGTTGTGCGTCACTTCTGTATACGTGTAGACCAGGCAGGGTATACTGGTGACAACAGCATGGGCAGTTCACGGTGGCATTTTATAAAGACAATGTTTCTCTCAAGAGTGAACTGTAATTTTGTCTTCACTATCTGTTGCATACTCGAGCTTTTCACATTCTGCAAAATCCACCATATTCGTGGATTTGTGACATTTAACTTGTCTCTAATGTAGGACGTGAAAGTAATAGTACTAATTTTCTTGGCACTATAGCAAGTAAAATATGTATGTTTGTAGCATCTGTATGCTTTAAGGGATTAATAAAGGCTGTTTTGCTCTAATGTTTAATATAAAAAATTGTTTACTATTTGTTTTATAACACCATAAATTTGAAATAAGAAGACTAGCCTCGCTCTACCCTACAGAAATAAAACCAAGATATTAAAGCCACTTCTAACGTCCTAGGAATATGGCATATTGCAATAAAATTTGTTTCTTATCACAGAATGAACTTTAATGCCCTCTGAGGAATACCTGGGATCTGCACGTCGCTATGAGTAGTATTCAGAACTATCAACTGTTGGTAGTTCGATCCCTGCCTGCAGTAAGCCTATTAACTCAATGGATATTTTAAAAAAAGTATTTAATTCTCTGAAGCTATTTATAAGGAATGGAGAATCAGGATACAGGGACACTTTTATAAATTGTTAATGGGGAAATAGTAACATTGCATAGGCCTGGAAATAAAATATCAAGGTGAAAGCGTTTGCTCTATGTAATACAATTTATTACGTTTATTGACTATCCCAGTTCTTGCGGCAATGCACACATTAAATGTATTTCCTTTCGATGCTCTGAGTCTTATTCTCACCTGAGAATTAAAAGACCCACACGCCAGATGGGACTTTATTTTTATGAAAGATTGTGCGCACAACGGAGAGGACACGCAACTGGAGAAGAGCACCGCACGTAAGCTATTAGGGTTCTTACGTGACCCCTGGGAGGGAGATAAAAGGGCGATCAAATCCAAGCATGGACGGGTTTCCTATCGTTTCCAGTAGATATCCAACACCGCTGTCAGAGCTTCCAATTCCTGGAGTCATGAAGATGACACACGCTGGCACCAATCCAGGTAACGCCAAATAAGTCATGCTCTCCAACCCTAACCCGAGCAGCAGAGTCGGCACCCTCTGAGTACGACGCTCGAGATGAAACCTTAACAGTGAGCAAGGCATCGCAAAGTCACCTGGTCGCACAGACTTTGAAAGAGATGAGAAGAGAAATGACGAGCACGAGAAATGGTGGACGGGAAAGCCGTCGTATAAGGATAAATACCCCAGGATTTTGCTAAGTGAAATGGGGAAACCAAATCAAGAGCATGCTGTCGATTGGGATCGAACCCACTACCTCCAAAATGTGAGTCACAAGAATCAAAAGAGGTCCCGAGTTCGAATCTCGGTAAGTGTGAGTTACCTGGATAAGGTTTTTCCGGGGTTTTCCCTTATCCTGAAGGATGAATGTCGAGTAACTCTAAGCTCCAGGGACCCCGGACTCATTTGAGCATCATTTCACTTAATTCATTCATCGACCGATATGACAACGTTGGAGGACGTAAATTACAACAAAAAGAATCAATTCGCTCAGTCGCTCTCGGTAGATATTATATTTAGCCGAAATCGTTACACTGTAATCACAAAATATGGCTAGGTTTTGGGACAACGATCGCCGATGGAGCATTTTCATATCATCATTCACATCTTCATGATTATGTGCACAGATCCCACGGAAATGCCAATTTTGGAGGTGATATATGCAACTGTATTAATTAATTAAATTGAAATAATTTTGAAATTTGTCTTAAAATAATATTGCTAGTCTATTGCAGGTTACTTAAAACATTTTGATAAATTCTTACTTTGTTATATTTAAACAGTTCCAACTATTACATAAAAGTTCTTGATCCTGCTCCACTATTCATCACACTCACCATTACAAAACTTCTCTATATACTAAGATTATTGATTTTTCGTCACTATCGTTACTCCTATCTTAATTTTGTGATTGGCCGATTTGATTCCACGTCACAACATTACGTCATACAATTATTACTACGGCCAATCACAAAACACATATATTTTTATATATTTAAATGACTAAATTGATTTGCATAATCATCCTCCTTTATAAATATATAAACTTTTCATATCACCTTCAAACGTAACCCAAAACTACTGTTACAGTTTAAGGTGTTATTTAATTAAATATTTTAAGAAAAGATTTTTGTATTTTATGATCCTATTTATTTCTCGCTGTTTTATTATATTTCGTGGGTCACAATATTCCGCATAATTTGTACTAAACTAAAATATATCATATACTTTATTTATCTGTACTGCATTTGGTGTTTTACCTTACACAGATAATCCAGAACATTCGCTAATATCTACATTTAATATTCGTGCAGCAACTCAGATGTCTGCATTCACCAACTGCCCAGGAAAATCAGTTTCATTTCAAGTTGCTCCTGGCAGGTAACCATTTACTTCGGAAACAATAATGTTCAAGTTTCCTGTCTGAGTTCAGTATAATTTGTTGCTAGTATTACGAATATCATTTCCGTTCCTACTTTCATCTTCACTGTCACAGGGAACTGGCATAGATAACCATATTTTCATCTGTGAGCTCTTTATACGGCTGTCGCCATCCATAAAATCAAATTTCTCGGCGCTCGTGTTTGCTTACATACAACCATCGAAACAGCTCAAAATTCAGTTTAGAGCGAAAAGCTTACTATACAAGTGCAATACCAGAATCGGACTGAATGAATGAAGTTGCAGCATGTCAACAAATTCTTTTATAAACACAGAAACATATTTCTAGAAAATAGCCATGTTTTTGGCATTGCATCTTATTCATATTATACCTATATAGCTCTATCGTACATTTATAAAGCGTTAGATGTGTTATCTGCTGTCATTTATATGACGATATATAATGCACATTTATTGGCAAACCCACTCGCGCGCCGCGCGAAAATTTCTCTTTAAATAAAACGATCTCACCGCCATCTCTGAAGTGAACTATGAACTTCATACTTACACACCTTTAAACATATGCTAAATGCACGGGGTTTCGAATTGGAACCAAGGATGCCTGGGAGAAAGAATGAAGGAAAGAACGAAAGAACGAAAGAAAAAAAGACAGAAAGAAAGAAAGAAAGAAAAAGAAAGAAAGAGAGAAACAAAGAAAGAAAGAAACAAAGAAACAAAGAAAGAAAGAAACAAAGAAAGAAGGAAAGAAAGAGAGAAACAAAGAAGGAAAGAAAGAGAGAAACAAAGAAGGAAAGCAAGAGAGAAACAAAGAAAGAAGGAAAGAAAGAAAGAAACAAACAAACAAAGAAAGAAGGAAAGAAAGAAAGAAACAAACAAAGAAGGAAAGAAAGAAAGAAAAAGAAGCAAAGAAACAAAGAAACAAAGAAAGAAAAACAAAGAAAAACAAAGAAGGAAAGAAACAAAGAAAGAAACAAACAAAGGACAGAAACAAAGAAGGAAAAACAAAGAAAGAAAGAAACAAAGAAATAAAGAAACAAAGAAACAAAAAAATAATCAAACAAAGAAGGAAAGAAAGAAACAAACAAACAAAGAAGGAAAGAAAGAAAGAAAGAAGGAAACAAAGAAGGAAACAAAGAAGGAAACAAAGTAAGAAATAAAGAAGGAAACAACGAAAGAAAGATAGAAAGAAATAAACAGAGAAAGAAAGAAAGAGAGGGAGGGAGAGAGAGAGAGAAAGAAACAAACAAAGATACAAACAAACAAAGAAGGAAAGAAGGAAAGAAGGAAAGACGGAAGAAAGGAAAGAAGGAAGGAAAGAAGGAAAGACGGAAGGAAGGAAAGATGGAAGGAAAGAAGGAAAGAGGGAAGGAAGGAAAGAAGGAAGGAAGGAAAGAAGGAAAGAAGGAAGGAAGGAAAGAAGGAAGGAAAGAAAGGAAGGAAAGAAGGAAGGAAAGAAAGGAAGGGAAGAAGGAAGGAAAGGAAGGGAAGAAGGAAAGGAAGGGAAGAAGGAAGGAAAGGAAGGGAAGAAGGGAGGAAAGGAAGGGAAGAAGGCAGGAAAGGAAAGGAAGAAGATAAGGAAGAAATAAAGAAAGGAAGAAGGGAAGGAAGAAAGAAAGAAAGCAAGAAAGGAAGGAAGAAAGAACGAAACAAACAAACAAACAAACAAACAAAGAAAGAAACAAACAAAGAAAGAAAGAAAGAAAGAAAGAAAGAAAGAAGGAAAGAAAGAAAGAAGGAAAGAAGGAAGGAAAGAAAGAAAGAAAGAATGAAAGAATGAAAGAAGGAATGAAAGAAGGAAGGAAAGAAGGAAAGAAGGAAAGAAAGAAGGAAAGAAAGAAGGAAAGAACGAAGGAAAGGAGGAAGTAAAGAAGGAAGGAAGGAAAGAAAGAAGGAAAGAAAGAAAGAAGGAAAGAAAGAAAGAAGGAAGGAAGGAAAGAAGGAAGGAAGGAAAGAAGGAAGGAAAGAAAGAACGAAGCAAAGAAAGAAAGAAGGAAGGAAAGAAAGAAGGAAGGAAGGAAAGAAGGAAGGAAGGAAAGAAGGAAGGAAAGAAAGAAGGAAGGAAAGAAAGAAGGAAGGAAAGAAAGAAGGAAGGAAAGAAAGAAGGAAGGAAAGAAAGAAGGAAGGAAAGAAAGAAGGAAGGAAAGAAAGAAGGAAGGAAAGAAAGAAGGAAGGAAAGAAAGAAGGAAGGAAAGAAAGAAGGTAGGAAAGAAAGAAGGAAGGAAAGAAAGAAGGAAGGAAAGAAAGAAGGAAGGAAAGAAAGAAGGAAGGAAAGAAAGAAGGAAGGAAAGAAAGAAGCAAGGAAAGAAAGAAGGAAGGAAAGAAAGAAGGAAGGAAAGATAGAAGGAAGGAAAGATAGACAGATGGAAAGATAGAAAGAAAGAAAGAAAGAAAGAAAGAAAGAAAGAAA